>JAHBOF010000054.1:0-607084 GCA_020736565.1 Coprinopsis sp. MPI-PUGE-AT-0042 | reverse complement strand
CCTAACTAACTTACTACATCCGTGAACTCATCGAGAATGGTGACATTGAAGTCTTGCGAGTCGATACCAATGACAATATCGCAGACATCTTCACCAAACCGTTGGGACGTGTGAAGTTTGAACACTTCAGGGGATTACTAGGACTTGAGTTCTACTCGTCTTAGTCCAATGGGTACACTCGTTAGGAGATGCACTCATTGAGGGGGAGTGTTGATCTTATCTTACATAGATTAGATTCGACTCGCGACTCTCGCGACTATCCGACTCGGATTATCTCCGACTCGGACTCTCCTAGATACATTCTTATGAGGCTATGCGACATCTATAGTATTCGTCATTCTTTCATCGTTACTACTCATACTGACTCATATGATTACTCGTCACACATGTGACTGCTTACTCAGTCCTTACATAGCTCTATTATTAGTATGCTCATTTATGTATATAAGGACGCTCGTAGCTACCTCAATCTCTATCACTTTAACCTACCAGTTAAGCCTACAAGCTACTCGGTAAGACATCTACTCGCTAGTCGCAGTAGTGTTTCTTCACCTCAATGGTAAAGTGGTAGTCATGCACCGTATATCCACGAGGTCGAGAGTTCGATTCCCGTTGTTGCGACTTTTTGTCATGCCATTTCCAGTCATCGGGGCCAATGTCGGCATGATCATGTCGTTTCCTCGTCAACTGTCATTAGAATAAGACATTATGTTTCATATAACATGTGTATTGATAAACTATAATAACGTATAGAAGTGCTCAACTAAGCTACATTAGAAATAAACATGCACGGATCAATACAAAGTACAGTGACAGTTAAGAAAGTGTAATAATGTGTAACAAATTGACTGATACAACGATAAGTAGACAGGATCATGACGATGTCAGCGTAACAAACCTAGTGATAGCACGAGGGAATATGTGAATACAGACAAAGGTAATAAAATATGATTTGGGCCGTTAGAAAATTTCTAATGGAACCAAAATCATAGTGAGGCCTGACGGATTTGACCCTCTCATACGGCACGGAATACTGGGTAGACATGCACTCTCACATCCCGGGATGCGCGGAACTCGTGGAGCAGCACTTCGTCGAACTCACAGACCACCCACCACTCAAAGCTTAGTCAACCCCGGCTTGCCATGCACAGCAGTTCGACGAACCGCTTGCTTCATGAGAGTGACACATTGCTGATGGTCTCAACCTTCCGGAGATACAGTGGTTTGACTGCCAGCAGCACGCACGACGAACCTACAGGTTTGTGAGTGGTTCGATTTACATGAGTTGGCCGAAACGCGGCTCACGCTTATTCGGATGCCAGTGTGAAACAGGTGGTTCGACGAACCTCTGGCCGTTTGGGTCGTGACTGGGCGCGTTCGAAACCTGCGTTCGACGCGCCCATACGGCAGCAGAGATCTTGCGAAACGGTGCCGTATCCGTAAAGTTATGAGGCAACCACTGCTGCCTGTCTATCAGAACATGGTTCAACGAGCATGCAACCATGTGTCTTGAGGCCGGCCGCCTTCAAACACTGTGAGTGACAAAGTGGCACGCCAAAAAAAACCGAATTCATTCATGCAGGATCCGCGAAGTTCTTCCTTTATTACTCATATGTGCAATATACTATATAGCCGGTTTCCCTGTAATATACACAGTATCTGGTACCCTCTGAGAGTGTTCTGAAACGCTAAATGAATGCAAAAAGACCATAGGAAATACTTGGAATGCCGCAAAGTTATCGGCTAAATAGTCCTCACCACCCAAAGCTAGCTCCGTCAATAATCGGTCTTATACCATGCGTAAGATATCCACCGAGAGCGTTGGACGAGAGCATTCCAGCGCACCAAGGCTCTCCACTAACGGTGCAGTATTGGAAGAGATATGACGACATTACAAGTCCCCAATAAACTTCACAGTATATTCACTCCCTTTATCTCAAATCTTGATCGTTTGCTTAGCTTGTTTTTGCATTGTCCTCTACGTGATTAACGCTACAATTCGATACTACATACATCCCGAGTCTCCCAGGCGTTGTCGACCGAGATTAGCAGGCTCCTCGACTCTGCAGCCAGCAGGCTGTGCCATCACGGGTACCCCACCAGTCGGCGCTTCTCTCCACAGAAGCGCGATCGTCGAGCACATCTCTCAGACACACCCACCCAGGCCCAATTTGGCCGAGCCGTTGCTGAGCACCACCCTTCCTGCGCCCGATTTGTCCGGATGGCCGCCGTGGTTGCCACAGGTTCGTCGAATGCCATCCTATGAGAGGTCTGGCACATCTCTCAGCAAGTCCAGACCACGGTCTAGGCCCCACACCACACATGTATGCAGCACGCTCGGCGAACATCCTTTTTCTGGTGCGGAGTTATGGTGGGTGGGCGGCTGACTCACGGACTCCGAGTTCTTCGAGCGTGTGGCATCTCCTCGGGCTCAAGTGGGGTCGCAGCAAAGAAAGGATCGACGAGCACGCCGCACACAAATCACGTCCCGAAATAGCTCGGCACACACAGAGCTCGGTAAAATATACTGCTGATCCTCTCACATTGAGAGGTTCGACGATCCTGTGGTTTTACAGCAAGTGTGTGGCATCGTTCGAGAGCTACAATTCCGTAGAACAAGGTGCACAAAACACGTTGCAAAGGCGTCCAGTATTCGTCGAGCTACACTGTATCTACTGTTGTCATACAAATACATATTCTGTGGCGAGTATTTAATTCACTGCGTTCCAAGAACGCAACGCCTCGGTGAGCGGTTGGTATCTGCAGGGAGGTATGATCGACGGGCATGCGTGAAAGAAGGAACCGAGGCAAACTGTCAGGTATTCACTGTGCTATTGCATAAGTGCTATTGCGTCTCATTGCTGCACAGTGTTCGACGATCTCATCGCCTCGGGATGCGTGTGATATGTACTTTGAGCTGCCGTTGGCCCGAAGAAGCTGCAAAAACAAGCAAGACAAACGGTCCAGTATTCACATTGCTATTCCATAAGTCCTATTTCGTCTTACTGTTGCACAGTCTTCGACGATCTCATCGCCTCGGTGAGCGGCTGGTATCTACATCGAGCTACCGCTGGCGGGAAGAGGCTGGAAAAAGAACTGGGGCAAACGGCCCAATATTCATTGTGCTAGTCCATAAGTGCTATTTCGTCTCACTGTTGCACAGTGTTCGACGATCTCATCGTCTCGGTGAGCGGCTGGTATGTACTTGGAGATGCCGTCGGCGCGAAGAAGCTGGAAGAACAACCGAGGCAAACGGTTAAGTATTCATTCTGCTATTCCATAAGTGCTGTTCTGTTACACAGTTGCACAGGGCTCGACGATCTCATCCCCCTGGGATACTTGTGATATGTACTTGGAGCTGCGGTTGGCGCGACGAAGCTGCAAAAACAACCAAGGAAAACGGTCCAGTATTCACTATGCTATTCCATAAGTCCTATTTCGTCTCACTGTTGCACAGTGCTCGACGATCTCATCCTCTCTGGACGCGTGTGGTATGTATCTTGAGCTGCTGTTGGCGCAAAGACGATGCAAAAACAACCGAGACAAACGGTTCAGTTCTTGCCTTTCTATGTCATAAGTGCTGGTTTGTCTCTCCCTTACACAACGCGCGACGATCGCATCGTCTCTGGACGCGTGTAGCATCTATCTCGAGCTGCTGTCGGCGCCAAAAAGATGCAAAAACAACCGAGACAAACGGTTCAGTTCTCGCTGTGCTATTCCATAAGTCCTGTTTCGTCTCTCTTGTGCACAGCGCTCGACGATCGCATCGTCTCAGGACGCGTGTGGTATGTATCTCAAGCTGGCATTGACGCGAAAAAGATGCAAAAACAACCGAGGCAAACGGTCGAGTATTGACTGTGCTATTCCATGAGTACTGTTTTGCTTCTCTGTATCACAGTGTTCGAGGAACTCGTCGTCTCGGTGAGCGGCTGGTACCCATCTTGAGCTGCCGGAAACGCGAAGAAGCTGGAAAAACAACCGAGGCAAACGGTCAAGTACTGCTTGTGCTATTGCATAAGTGCTGTTTCGTCTCACTGTAACACAGTGTTCGACGATCTCATCGTCTCGGGACGCGTGTGGTATCTATCTTGAGCTCTCGTCAGCGCAAAGAAGCTGCAAAAACAACCAAGGCAAATGGTCGAGTACTCATTGGGCTATTTCATAAGTTCTGTTTCGTCTCACTGTTGCACTGTGCTCGTCGAACTCATTGTCTCTGGACGCGTGTGGTATCCACTTTGAGCTGCCGTTGACCCGAAGAAGCTTAAAAAACAACCGAGTCAAATGGTTAAGTACTCCTTGTGCTATTCCATGAGTCCTGGTTCGCTTCTATGTATCACAATGCTCGACGAACCTATCCGTTTGCCACACGGCTGGTATCTACGGCGAGCTGCCGTTGGCGTGAGGACGATGCAAAAACAACTGAGGCAAACGGTCAAGTATTCACCATGCTATTCCATAAGTGCTATTTTGTCTCACTCTTGCACAGTCTTATGTGTAAGATATGGGGGGTGCGACGACCTTTGTGTCTCTCACTACGCATGAAACATCGCCAGAACGATGCGCTCGAGGAGCGCGTTGTGGCGAAATCCGTTTGCAAATCCGGTGAGAACTGAGAGTGCTATGCCACAATCTCTCTCAGATGTAATAAGTAGGAAGCTCTTGGAGCATTGTGCCTCTCAGAATGTATGAGACATTGCCAGAACGGCGCGGTCGAGGAGCGCGTCGTGGCGAAATCCGTTTGTGAATCCGTTGACAGCTGAGAGTGCTGTCTCACATTTGCTCTCAAGTGTAAGTAATGTGAGATGCGACGAGCCTTGTGTCTCTCACTCTGCAAGAGACATCGCTAGGACGGTGCGCTTGAGGAGCGCGTTGCGGCGAAATCCATTTGCAAATCTGTTGAGAACTGAGGGTGCTGTGCCACAATCTCTCTCAGGTGTAAGCAGAGGGCAGCTCTTGGAGCGTTGTGTCCCTCAGCGTGTGTAGGACATCGTCAGAACGGTGCGCTCGAGGAGCGCGTTGCGGTGAAATCCACTTGCGATTCTGTTGAGAACTGCAAGTCCTATGCCACATCTCCTCTCAGGTGTAAGTAATGTGAGGCGCGACGGGCTTTGTGTCTCTCAGTACGCGTGAGGCATCGCCAGAACGGCGCGCACAAGGGGCATGTTCGGGCGAAAACCGTTTGTGATTCTGTTGAGAACTGCAAGTGTTATTCCACATTCTCTCTTAGGTGTAAGCAGTGTGAGGCTTGACGAGCCTGCTGTCTTACACTATGCGTGAGCCATCCCTAGAACGGTGCGTTCGACGAGCATGTCGTAGCGAAGACCGTTTGCAAAACCATTGAAAACTGCAAGTGCTGTCCTACATTTGGTCTCAGGTGTGAGATGTCCGAGGCTCGACGAGTCTGCCGTTTTACACTATGCGTGAAATGTCTCCAAAACGGCGTGCTCGAGGAGTGCGTCACAGCGAAATCCGCTTGTGATTCTGTTGAGAGCTGCCAGTGCTATTTCACATATACTGCTGGTAGTCTATACATGTCAGGTGCGACGAGGCTTCCGTCTCACAGCATGCGTAAGGCATCACCAGGACGGTGTGTTCGACGAGCGCACAGTGGGGCAATCCGCTTGTCAATTGGTCCACTCTGTCCCAAGATATCTCATATTCTCTGCTTATCATGCCTCTCATATACATCTCAGTGCCTTGTACGTCTTCTCTCATGCTTTCTGTCTCATCTCATTTCCTCTCTTAAGATGTCTCTTCTCTCATCTCACCCTGTTCTCACCCTGGGTGCGCTCTGTCCATCTCACCCTATATCTTCCCTACCCATCTCACCCTGTACTCACCCTACAGGTCTAGGGTTGTCAACCCTACTCGCCATTTTATTCCCCATAACCCTAAGCGCCCGAATCTCGCTTCTCGGTGGGTACGATACCCGAGATTCCCGTTTTTATGTTGTCCGCTCGACTAATTAAGACGCGCTCATTATTGACGCGTCTTTGGTGCACGCCAATTAAAGAAAATGAAAGAAGGTCTGATGAGTCTATAAAGACGAAAGTTGGACAGGAGACTTCCCCAAGTTTCCAACTTACCATCTTTCGTCGAATCTCGCTCGCTTCGCTCGCTCGATTCGCCCCCCCTAACCCTAAGAACGCCTTTTATGGCAGTTGACACTGCCTTAATACAATCGAAAGAAGGTCTGATGAGTATATAAATACGAAAGTCGGACGGGTGACTTCCCCAAGTCACCGACTTACCCTCTTTCGTAAAACTCTCGTCGCTTCGCTCCTCGAGTTTTAGACTCCCCAACCCTAACCCTAACCGAAAACATAGTGAGGCCTGACGGATTTGACCCTCTCATATGGCACGGAATACTGGGTAGGGCACACATAAGCGCCATTGACCTTGAAGATCTAGAGGGACTTGCGCTTAGAAAAAACCCATTTTCGATAGACGTTATGCTCGTCCGACTCGTAGAGGTAAGCCGCAGTCCCGACTTCGTTTTTCCCGTATAGGTCCAAGATATAGTTAGAATATGGCACAGCGATCCTAGATTGACCTTCCGGTCAGAAGGCAAATTTAGGAGAAACGTCGACTCACTTTATGTGGTCCGCAGCCTGTTCAAGACTCCACGAAAAAGCATGGTCGACTTCCTGAATTCCGGCACCGTTTTTCATCTTGTCCGTGAGTCTCATGCCAAGATAGCGCTTGCTTAGCGCGTTCTGTACTGTCCAGAAGTTTCCGTCGGTTGCAAGAGTCCACTGAAAAAGAATGAGACTAGATGTCTTCAAGATTACCTCTCTCACACATACCGTCTGCGATGCAGACATTGTGTAAGGGTAACCAATGGCTTGAGAGGCGACGTGGAGTCAAGCGCTGAGACGGACTGGATACCATTTCACTCACTTTTGCCATCCTGCGCGTCAAGAACAGCCTTTGTCCGAAGATTCGTGATGATGTAGTCACCAGGTTCTATTCCATTCGCGTTCATTGTGGAAGTCGATGGTCAAGATGATATCGATCAGCCAACGGGCGTCAAATGCCTCAAGGCGAGGTTTCCCACCGACGTCACTGCACAACGAGATTCCTCGATATGTGGCAAGGTATTACGATGCACCTCTCAATTCCACCCGAATGCCGTTGGTCCAGTTACTCGTTTGTTCATTCACATTCAATACATATGAAATACGTAGCATATCGCATAATAACGTACCATAAACACAAGCCTAATGTCTGCAAACACAAGCCGAAATCGTAAAGTAGCACAATAAGAGAAAGATTTAGAGTAAAAAGAGCTGTTTTGGATAGTAATGAAAAGAAAACAGTCACGGGAGATAGAACGAAAGGCTAGAATTCAAGGAGGGGGACCGAAACAAGGCGCGATGGAAAATTGAACGCTCGAGTGAGGTGGCGGCGAATCGAGAAAACTGGCTGGAAATGGCACGAAAACGGTGAATTGAAGAAAAGACGAACGAATCGTCACCAAATACTCTCCATCACATCACTCACCTCCCCCTTCAAGCCTCGATTTTCCCAACACCAACACCCGCACCCGCACCAAGATCCAACCTCTCCTCCAAGCCCATTCCCAACCCCTCGCGTTCCCACTCACCACCCACATTATCCAACAGCGCAATCGAATCTCTCTTGTTCGCATGGCTCAACCCACCCTGCGAATGCCCATGGCTGATGGTATTCAACATATTCGTCGCGCTCGATGCTCCAAACGGCGCGAGGGAAGCATTGAGTCCCGCAGGAGGCGAAGGTGACGTCGAATGCGGAGCGGGCAAACCAGCAATAGCAAATCCATGCACCGAGGGCGTCCGACTCCCTCGTTTTCCCGCACTTCCTCCGGAATAGAGAGAGGAACCTCCTCCAACGCTCGCAGCAGCAGCACTGACGAGGTTCAACCCGCTGACGCTCGGAATATGAGGCGGTGGCTCGTCTCCCCTCGCTTCTTTCGTCAAACTCGCCAACGGAAGCGTACTCGCTGGCGTCGACGAAAGCAAATCCGAATACGACATGAACGAAAGTCTTTTCGTGGCTGCATGAGGCGATGGTGGATGCGACGAACGCACTGGAGAGGTCGGGTTCGAGGTGAGCGATGCAGTGGTGAACGACGACGCCGTCGCAGGGTCGAATTCAGTGGTCGGAGTGAGGAGGGAAGGTGTATCCGTCAACGCACTCAAGGTGCTATCCTTGCTGATAGAGTGCGACATCGCGGGAGCATGGTACGGTGGAGAGCTCGACAACCTCGTACTCCCAAACGTCGGCGAAGTGCTCAACGTCGCATTCCTCCCTGTCGGTGACGTACCCAGCGTCGCATGCCTCGACGATGGCGACGTCCCCAAGGTCGCCTGCCTCGACTTGGGTGACCTCGTCGGGCTGGACACCGTCGACGAAACGGTATGAGGCGAAACCATGCTCGTCGTGGGTATGCCAAGCAGCAAATCCGTACCGTTCTGCGCACGAACCCGAGATCCGTGTGGGGATGGCGACCTGGAGCGGAACGAGAGCGGCGACGCAAATCCACTACTCCTCCCACCTCTCCCACCACCACCAAGCATACCCTCAAACGTCGATGTAGCGGGTGCGACGACTGAGATTTGGTCCATCGCATTGCGTTCAGGCGGGGATACCGAGATGGCACCGCTGGTCGCATCTCCACCTGGAGCAGGCGCATCGATATCAAGCGTAGCTAGGATCGCAGCTGCGCTATCCAAAACGGATGGCACAGCTTGTTCCAATTGTTCGGTGTTGCGAGAACGGGGGATGCGATGCGGGTCCGTCGGCGCGTGACGAGATCCAGATGTAGGAGAGATGGGGCTCTGGAGAGATGTGGAAGATGGAGAGAGCATAGGCTCGATATCTCGTTCAAAGATCGCGGACGAGGAGGAGTGACTAGAGGCAAGATCGGGTTAGCATCATCCGTATTGAATAGAAAGCTCTAATAGATAAAGATTGAATAGAAACGAAGCGAAGAAGATTCCATCTCAACGACAGAGAAAATGGGCGGTGAAAACGAAGAGGGAATAGCCACGTACACACTGGTCGGACTGCTAGGAATCGAATTCGGCGATCCCACTCGTTCCATCACACCTGCAGCTCCCGTCCCTCCAGCTACCCTCAGGTTCTGACTGGTCCTCCTCTTGCTCGTCTTATCTCTCGTAGGCGACGTCGTAGCCGATGGCGATAGAAGCATCGCAGCGGAATTGGGCGAAAGAAGAGACGAAGATGTCGTTCCGAGGTTTGGGTGAGAAGTCATATGAGTGAGTTCTGGGATGCTTTGGGGCGATGTAGCTGAAATCAACGACAGTATAAATGAGAAAAGCGATAGGGAAGAAAGAAAGAAAAAGAAACCAACCACGGGTTCCCTCTGGAGATGCGTTGTTGGGCGACATATTCAGACTCGTGACCTGTTCGTTGCTATACTTCTTTCTCTCGCGGTTACAGATTAAGAATTCGACTGTATGTCGATGATTATCGATTAGACGTTTGGAGGGTTAATGTAGAAAGAGTTTTGGTATCGGTGAAGATGAGAGTAAAGAACAAAGATGCGATTTCCTCCACGACAGCGTCACAGGCCGGTGAGTTCCACCTTCCATAACAGGATGATCTTCCCCTATGCCTGTTCAGTCGGAGACCGAATCCTTTGATGTCTCAAATTTGCATAACCCTTTCACAACGTTCAACCTGCCATGACTTTATGGTGTACCCCGAGACTCGTTTTCCTTTGGCTACTGGGACTGAAGAACCTCAATAAGGCTTTCTCTCGCCTATTTACTGCGGTTCGACGGTCTCGTACTTGACTCTGGGCGAACACTTGAGCCGTCCGTGGAATCTTCTGGATGCTGAAGGGAATGGGTCACGAGTCCAATATTTACTCTTGGCCGGTGCATCCTCCTCCACTCCGAACGGATTTTAATCGCCATGCTCAGGTGCTACCCCATGAAATGATCGCCAAACGGGCACCGAACATATGCATTGCTATCATCCCCGCTCTGGACGGGGAATGAAGCCGTTCGCTCACTCTACTGCCTCGACGAAGAACGCCAGCCGTAGTCGTTCCATACTTGGCTCCTGTCACTATCCTTCATTGTCAGTGACGTCGGACTCTCTCAACGTCGTTGAATCGCTCGACCTTCCCGCTAACACTTCCTCGATGGAGCATTCGGCATGATCTAAAGGCGGCGTCAGCATGTTACCACTGCGCATACCCTCCGGCTCCTACTGGGCCCATTCAAACAAAATCCTCCCCCGTTGCTTTCGTCATCTCGCCTGGTTTCGCGCTCGTTTCCTCGTTGACGTTTGTATCACCCTATCTGAATTTTGGAACCCCACTCTCCTGTCGAAATTCCCAGCTACAGCTCGAACACGTCGAGCCTCGCATCTGCACGCATTCCGCAACTACATGAATCCTCCCAGTGGAATCTATAATTCATTTCTCGACGTGCTTGTCAATGCCCAACCTCAATCCTAACCTTCCCGGTCTATCAACTAGCTATTCTGGAGGTACTAGCACCTGTGCAGGCAACGACATTTATATTCAATCTGAAGACCTTTCGCTCAAAACGTCGCTGCGACGGTTCGCGGTGAGCCAGTCGAACTTCTGCCCTGACGCGGCAACCCTCCTTCTTTTCCCGCACATTGCGCAAAGCGACCCCCTTGTTCCGCAAGATAGGAAAGCGCATAGTTTGCAGCAGAAGAGAGGAAACGGCTACGCTCCGAAGAATGGAAACCCAACGACTACCGTAGGAACCGCAGGGCTTACCATGCCACATCGCCGCGTTATCTCGTCCTTTTCTACGACTCTCGTATCACGTCGACAGACTTCGACTTTCGAGACTGGCGGAATGGCGTACACTCATGTTTTCCAGCCTATGTGTCACCAATCTCCATTGAAGTGAGATCGAGAAAACAATCGTTTTCTCCCATCTAGTCTCTAGCTATCCCAGACCCCACAGGTCGTCACTTCCTCATCTACACCGAGCACGGGATTGCCTGTCTCTTAGGTCACTCTAGATCCTCGACCAGTACTCAGATCGTTGGTGAAACTTTCAAGGCCTCGCCGGGTCAAGGCAAGATTGTGATCAGCAACCCTTCGCGACACTCCCTCCAAGTCTTGTCGCGCTGAGCACTTCCCCAGGCTTATTGACAGTTGAGTTCTTTCATTGTATCGCGAACTTGATGAAACCATGGCCAGGGCATTCGACCGCAAAATGAGCACGCGTTCATGTGTGGGCCACACCAACATGGAGCCTCATTGGATCTTTTAATAAACCTGGAAACTGTCACGAAATGAATGATCTTGTGCCATTCTCGTGGAGCCCTCAGCCGATCCCCTTGATGTTGGATTCTCTCTGCTTTTCCTCCCGTTTTCGTTCCTTCTCCCACTCTTCGTTTCCGATCAGCGAGCCCTACAGGGAGCCGATTGATAACGGCATAGTGGTCGGTGAGAGCGGGAGGGTGTGTGAAGGTGTGAGGATGTGGATGCCACCAGTGGTTGATCGAGTTGTCGATGAGACCGCAGGAGCAGCAAAGACGGTGTAAGGTGGACAAGAGCTGCGAAGAGGAGTAGTATGAGCGACGACCAACCAATCGGAGACAAGAGGCAGAAGAAACTACCTTTCATGCCAGGATCTGCGAAAGTGGTATCGCCCACCCTATTGATCCTTCCCTTGAGATCCTTCACTTCCTCCAACTCAGTCGCTTTGCCTGAAACGGTTCCTTTATCCTCCATCGTCACACGCAACCGTCATCCCGAGATATTCGTGAACAGATGAAGTGTACCTTGGACTCGGATAAGAGTGATCTTTCCGTCCCCCGCCCATGGCAAAGATAAAGGCATCAGACATGTTAGTGGCGTAGTTGAGAGCGGTCTCCCATCTGTTCAGGGAAAGATACCACCGAGATATCCCAAGATCATGAAGTAGGACGTAGTCAGTGAACGAGAGGACCGGAACGAGGGGAGATCCGTTTCATGTCCCGAAGTGACTTTCACAGAGCAATTTCTAGGTTCAAAGCGAGGACATACAATAATAGATGCCAAAGGCGCAAGGTATGGAACGGCGATAGTCTCTTGCAAAGGCGGCAGTACCGTGCTGGAGAAATCTGTTCTCTCCCCGTGATATGCATCATGGGAGCAGCGAGGTCTTCAGAGAGTTGAAAGGGCAAGTGCGTTATGGAGGAATATTACATTAATGTTATCGATGATAAGGGGGACCTTGAACGCCGCAGGAGTTTATCGAGTCACTCGCGTGCGAGCTCGATCCATGTGGATGAGATACTGTTCAGCGCTAGGTTCGGCGAGCGGTCAAGTCTTCAGAGTCATCCCCCGTGCACCAAACGGAGCTGTTTCAGGAACGCCAATGCTTCCACTTCAATGTTCGATCTTCATTTCCTCTTCGCATCGGACGCCACCACCGAGAGCTATTGGAAACGGTCCCTCGCAGGAGGTACTCTGAAGGGTGGTACCTCACGCGTCATTCAGACGAGCGGAACTCTCCTTCTATGTTACCGTTCGCTTTCGTTTTACGACTCTTTCGCACACTGAATTAACCCCCGCTTCGTTTTCCAGATCCTCTCTGAGGAACCCTAACATTCCCCCTTCCCCCAGAATATCCCGATTCAAAAGTCGAACGCTCGATTAAATCTTTGTCTTTCTGTCGTATTGATTTGCTGTGTTTACAATCGCCATCGAGTCGCAAAAAAGCAGATGACTGGTCCATGTGCAGTGGGTGAAAGGAGCTGTCGCAAACAAGGTTCGTTCTACCCCCCTTCAGATGCCTCAGGTTACATATTTTCATAATGTCAACAGCTCTCCAATAGAACATTTATTCCGTCCACTTCACTCCTGCCATTGACGTCGTGAGCATGACGTCGCGAACAAGAGAAGCGTGACTTGACGAGGAGCTGCTTCCTAAAGAGCTGATCAGCATCAAGTACCCGCCGTCTTATACGGCCCAGAGAAGCATTTTACCCAGTTACTTCTTTCTTCCTTTCCTCTCTTCTCTCGTCTTCCTCATTCCGCGAATAAAGACGATTCAGGACAGCCTTATCATCGGCCACAGTTCTTCCTCCAGAATAGCTGACATATTCAAGCATGGCGGATCCTTCCCCACCTCCAACGGCCCATACCTCTCCACATTCTTCCGCAGACACCTTCCACAACCACCTCATTGTTCTTCTTTCCTTCTACGAAATGGAGCAATACACAGATAGGACTTTGCCTGTTCCGCAATACGGGGGACCGTGTAACTGGGAGATGGACCAGATCTTGAAGAGTCTGTCTGTACTGGCAAAACGAATGTGGGTTGCGGAGGAGCGGGTTAAGGGGTTGGTGGACCAGGGTCAGCAGTATAAGGGAGATAAACCTAGAGACGACGGCGAGGTGTGTTTTCTTGCTTTTTGTCATGAAGCCAGCTTATAATGAGTGTATAGACGGAAAAGCGCCTAGACGTTCCAAGTAACATGTTAACTTATCCAGTCGATAGCTCTGCACACTACACACCTCTTGCATCGAGGACACGTCCATCGCCTACGGTTTCGCCTGTTGATTCTTTGAATGCGACCGATGCGGTTGCTCTATCTGTGAATAATCTGTGCAACGGGTACCCTTTTGCGCCTCCTGAGTGCATCGATATGTCCCCACCTATGACACTTAGCTCGGTTAGTTTGGCTCGGGAGCACGGTTCGGGCGGGACTAGTCCTGGTGAATCCGGCGTGATAGCACCACTTGCGCAGCATGAGGTATGCGCTCTTCTTCCTCATACAACGATTACTAACAATCGGTAGGCTAATCAACACTTTATGGTGCAACCCGGCGGATGCTCCCCCTCCGTCTATCCATCGATAACCTCGCTCCCACCCGAAACACTTACAGACGCGGAGGATGGCCCACCAATTTCAGTGACAGAAGAATTGCAGTTACTTAAAATGCAAGTGACGGACGTGGCAAGGGTTTGTAATGCGGTTGCGAGGGGTGATTTGAGTAAGAAGATTACGGCGCCCGTGTGGGTGGGTACTATTTCTCTTGCCTTTTCAAACCACAATCGTTTTTGCCGTTGTCTTCTTTTTTTGCGTCGAGTTCATTTGATTGATCCATCTTTATGTTCTTGGGCTTTCTGTTGCCTCTCATGTTCCTTTGCGGGCTTTGACGAATTTCCGGCTAACCCATTTCGTCGTAGGGTGCATTGATGGTACAGCTCAAGGACGTTGTCAATGGTATGGTGGACAAACTCGTTCACTTCGCAAAAGAGGGCACTTGTTCATCTCAAGAAGTTAGTGGCAATGGGTACGTTCTCTTCCTCCCATCTTCATTCTTGAATACGGCGATCTGACGTACGGGCAGAGGGGTCGGCGATCAGGCTCTGGTGTTGGATGTTGAAAAGATGTGGCGAGAGTTGACGGGTGTTGTGAAGGGTTAAGAGTGCAAAGCAGATTGCAGGCTGGAGCGAACCTAAATCCCCAAGGGTTCTTAGAATGGATGATGTTCGGCGCGTGAAGATTTTCTCGCGGGAGGAGATACCGGGGTGTTTTTGTATAAGATGGCAGTAGTTACTAAAACAGATCTTGGGAAAATTGCAGCAATTGCTGCGCTGAAAATTATGAATAAAGTTGCAGCAGCACTGCTGGCTTCTCTATCGTGCCCGAAATGGGGTGATCAAAGCCTCGTCTGGCGTTAACACATCAAGACATTGCGCTGCTCCAGCGCTCGTCGCTGGCACATTACTAGTCGTTTCTCTTTTCGGCTTGGCTGATCGACCGCCCGTTTCGCCTGCTCATTAATTTCATCAGGCCTGTAACGGGTAACATGGGGTGCCGAACTGCTCGAAATGGTACAGTGGTAAGGGGGTGCTGATGAAACGAATCGTAACGCGCCTTGAGCAAATCGAATCCACTACAAGCCTTTCACGTATCTCGCTGCCCGCTTCCTCCTTCTCCTTGATCAGCCGTTGCGTTTACTGTACCCTTCCTACAACATCTCCCTCCATTCTTGTCCTCGCCCTCTCACTCCGTCCTCATCCCTCGCCTCCATTTTTGCTCTGTCCCCAACCCAAACTACGCTTCCCAGAAGAAAGCAGTATAAATCATGTCAAAAACAACCTCTACTTCCCTGGTGCACGTGTTGAATGAGGTTGATCGAGAGGCTATACGCCTCTTCCCCGAGAGATATGGAGATGGCATCCGTTTCGTCGAGTTGACATACCAGAAGACGCCGCAGCAAGCACTCTCTTAGTCGATGGAGTGGAACCACCACCAAGACGTCCAAGTGAAGCAGCCACTCCCGCCCTTTTCATTCTTTCTCCCTCTCCCTTCGTTTCTGACCAGCGACCTCTCCTCAGAGATGAGTGACAGCCGTATGTTGTGTCGTGGGTGAGCGACGGAGTGAATAAGGACCGAGAGGGTACCTGACTCCTTGAGGACATGAATGCCACGAGCAATTCATTGGGTCGAGGATGAGACCACAGGAGCAGTGAAGGGGGTGGGCGGTAAGGGTGGAGGAATGCTGCGAAGAGAACTGGGTAACTGTGACCAAAGGATAGGAAACGAGCGACAGAAGCAGATACTTTTCGCATTGCACATCCCATCGATCCTTCTGTCGAGATCCTCCTTCCTATTCGAATTGAGCTATTTCTTCTTTCACAACGATCACTACCGTGCATCGTTCAACACAGCTTTTTCTCCAATGCATTTAGTGGTAAGATGAAGCGTACCTGGAATTACAGCAACCATCGACGAGGTGGAGGGGATCACGATGCAGTATTGTAAGCGCTGCGGAAGTGGCATCGTTGTTACCCTCCCGACGATTGCAACGAGTAAGGCAGCAGCCACGTTAACGGCATGTTTGAGAGCGGTTTCCCACCTCGTCAGAAGAGGCAAGACGAAACCGAGATTTAGCAATGGCAAGCCCGTAATCATCAAGCAGGACATAGTCAACGCATGGAGGATCGAGCGAGGTGGAATCCATGTCTTGCTCTGGAGTGACTTTCACAGAACTGTGGGCCTGGGCAGGGAACAGTGACGTGAATCTCCAGAAATGACGGAGGTTCTCCGAGGTTGGAGACATCTAGGTAAGTATCCCCTCCGCAAAGTGATATGCATCATGAATACCTCGAGTCGTGAACGTCGGAGGCCATGTGCGTTGAGGATCGTAATATCGAAGGTGCCCTGTGCTTAGTTAGAAGGGACGAAAGGCGGGAATAGGAAACGAGGTGCCTTTGCGAGCTACGACACGCAAGCAACGCTCCCCGGTTGCACTCGTTGTCCCTTGCTCACCTCTCGCTTTCGCGTCGCTACTGGATAGAGTCTATTGTAAAAGCAAGCCACTACTTGGCTCTGCCTATACCTTCTGGTTGTTCAACTTGCCATTTCTCCCTCACCCGAGAATCAAGTTGGGAGGGCAGGTGAGTCATGGTAAAATATTGAATTTCTGCTATCGACGATAAGGGAAACCCTAGAACGCCGCAGGAGCGGTTGCAGGTACGACTTTGCCGACAATATTGTACCGTTTGCTGCGCAGTATATCGTGAGCTAGCCATCCGAATGATGAAGGGTATAGCAGACATACCTGAAGAATGCGAACCAATCGTTCAACACTTTCGTCTCCGCCTCGTCGAGCCCCGAATAGTCCGAGATCGCATGCTCAGCCTTCAAACTCGACATCCCCAACCCTTTCGACCCATCCTTTCCAGCGAATGCGTGGTACGACCCGCCTTTCCCATAAACGTCGGGTTTCCGAGAGACACCAAAGATTGTGCCCGTTCCAGAGATTTCCTCGTCCGCGTTCCTGCTGCTACGATGGAATAAAGACCAGATAAAAGCGCTTCCACACCCTTGATAGCTACGTAGATAGGTTTTGAAGGATCCTCGCTGTCAAACTCCTTCAACTCGTCATCGGTATAAGGATCTTGTATAAGGATCTTGGAGAGAAAGAAACAAGTTTCCTCTGGAGATGCATTGTTGGGCGACCTATTAGACTCGTGACCTGTTCGGTGCTATACTTCTTTGTCTCGTGGTCACAGATTTAAGAGTTCGACGATAAGACGATGATTATCGATTAAGGACTTGCTGCGTAGAGGTTAATGTAGGGAGTTTTGGTGTCAGCGAAGGTAAAGAAGAAAGGTGCGATTTCCTCCACAACAGCGTGACTCAAGCCAGTGAGTTCCACCTTCCATAACAGGATCTTCCCCTGTGCCCTGTTCAGTCGGAGATTAAATTCATTTGATGTTTCAATTTGCATGCCCCATCCTCTTTTCACAACGTTCACCCTGCCAGGATTGTATTGTACAACTAAGACTGAGGCCACTGGGACCAAAGAACCTCAATACGGCTGCCTCTCGACTATCTACTGCGGTTCGACGGTCTCGTACTTGACTCTGGGCCAACACTTGAGCCGTCCGTGGAATCTTCTGGATACTGAACGGAATGGGTCACGAGTCCAATATTTACTCTTGGCCGGTGCATCCTCCTCCACTCCGAACGGATTTTAATCGCCATGCTCAGGTGCTACCCCATGAAATGTTCGCCAAACGGGCACCGAACATATGCATTGTTACCATCCCCGCTCTGGACGGGGACCGAACACGCCCGCTCACTCCACTGCCTCTACGAAGAATGCCGGCCGTAGTCGTTCTAGGCTCGCCTTCTCTCGCTGTCTTCCATTGGTACTGGCGCTGAACCCTCTCAACGGCGTTGGACCTTTCAACCTTCTCCATAACGCATCCTCAATGGAGCATTCGTTATCAACCGAAGGCGAAGCCAACATTTTGCCACTGCCCAGAATCTTCTTTCTAACATACTCTCTGGATCCTACTGTGTTCATTCAAACACACTCATCCTCCCTTGCTTTCGTCGCCTGGCCGGGTTCTATTCCGGATCCCTATCAACATTCTAGGCCTGCGCGCTCATCTCCTCATTCGAGTATGCATCTGCAGCCTAGAACCCCACTCTCCTGTCGAAATTCTCAGCCATAACACGTCACACCCCGCTTCACCTCTACACGGTCCTAGGAGTGGAAGTTCGTTTCTCGAAGGTGTTCGCCAACGCTCAACGCTAGTTCTACCCTCCCCAGTCTATCAAACGGCTGTTCACGACGTCGATGTTTTGATAGGGACGCTTGTATTCAATTTTAAGCCCTTTCACGCGAAACGTCGCTTCGACGGGTCGCAGTGGGCCCCCCGAGTTTCTACCTCGGCGTGCTAACCTCTCTTCCTTCCCGCACATTGCGCGAAGCGACCTCATTAATACAGGAGAGCAAAGATATTGCATGATAAACGAAGAAACGGTTACGCTCCAAAGGGTAGAAAACCGGCGGTCATTACTGGAGGTCCAGCGGTATCATGTACGTCTTCGCTGTTAACCTTTTTCATACTTCGCGGAAAACGTATTCAAGGTTATCTCTCATTCGTGAATCGTCGTTATCATCGCGCCCCTCAATACACGATGCATTGTGGACTCGTCTCGCCTCCCAGTTAGAGGGTGCAGTCCGATTAGCACTGAACAACCCGGGTAGGGCGGTCATTGGGAAATGGACAGCGGTTTTCCGGTTCGGAAGGAACTCTGGACAACCGGGCCCTCGTCGCGCTCGACATTAGCGGACTCGACGGCGTGAACTGCTCGTCTCTGGATCTCGAGTTTCGTTCAGGCATAGAGCCCCAACGCTGCAGCACCACTTTGCCAGACGTTTGTGCTTGACGTTGGAATGATAATCATTCACCCCATTTTGTGCGGAGACCATTCCGTCTCCTTTCGTTCGGAGGAGCCGCAGATCCAGGGCATGTCGATCAACACGAGCAATTCGACAAAGGGAAAGTATCACTTTCTGGAACGAAGCCACTCTCAGCTCCACTGCTTTTCTGCAAATCTCCCAATCGTCACGGGCCATCACTTATCCATCCTCCCCCACCGCCTCAACTTCCTCTCTTCTGGATTCCCTTCATCGTCACCGAAGCGTTTGTTTATTGGGATCCAAGCATCGTAGGCAAATCTGCTCGTTGACTTCTACCTCTAGATTTCACTTGCCCGCATTCGCAATCTCGAAGCATCAGGCACAGTGCCTTTTCTCACTGGTGGTCCATCGCCGCGCTGTGTGGCCCTTCTTCTACGACTTTCGTATCAGGTCGAGTGGACGTCGGATTGCCTGACGGACGGGCGTACATCCAGTGTTCCACGGTTATTCTATCGAACCATCCACAAGCAAGCATTCAGATATTTGCTTCGTAACGCCCTGCATTTGTCCAGCGTGTGTGTCTACATTTTCAACCCATTGGTTTCCCCCGCCTCGTATGCTGTCTCCTCTCCCCAATTCATACATGACCCATCCTCTAAATAAATCCGTTCAGCCCTACTGATGAATCGATGCTCGAGCTTTGAGATCTCAAACCTCGTGTCGCCGAGCTACGTTGTAGACCCTTCCCTTCATATGTGGAAAGCCGTAACGATATGAGTGATCTCGTTCCGGTTTCCTGAAACCCCCAGCTGGTCGACTTCATGTTGGATTCTCTTTGTTTTTGAGCTGACGAATCTTGGCCGCATCGAGGGGACACATTCATCATCGACGAACTCTTTATTTCACAGTATCCAGGGAATCAACCATTTCGCTCGTTCTTTCCATCGTGGCCGCTGTATGGACGCCATTTCCGAAACACGTATGGATTGAATCATTCGGCATGCTACTCGTTCCAAGTTCAAACAGCTTCGCCCCCTGTAGCAGTGATATGTCTCCAAAGATTCATTAGCAAGGGCAGTCCAAGAACAGTAAAAGTGGGCAACTTACAGCACCTGAACAACGCTACGCGTGACTTCAAAATCGCCTCCCTTTCTCTCAACCATCATGAGAAGCACGATGGCTCTCGCTTTGGTCCACGGAAGCCGTAGCTCAACCAGCCAAACATTATCTGACCTGTTCGCAGAGAAACTTACAAGCAACTGAAACACCCTCTCCTCAGTCGCGGCGCATGTGTCGGGAACTCGCGATTCGAAGTATGTTCCCTGAAATATCGACGTGATTTCTTCACCCGCTGGTGTCTGAGTGTTTCGAAGATCCAGCATGAGGACATATTTTGATGATACTTGTGACGCAATGTGCTCCTGCAGACGTTGGAAATGCTGCCTGAAGATGTCCTTTACGATCTCGTGGTGAAATGCCCGAGTTTTATGGCTGTAGATAACGCCTTCGTTTCTTCGATCTCCCGAGGGACGTCAGTACGTGTCAAGAGCGAGAAGTGGTCGAAAATACCTTGGTAAGTTCGTTGCATGCCGACGCATTCGTCGCGGTGACGCTTTCGCCAGTCTTCCCGCTGACATTCGGGAGAGCAATAGGCCACCAGATGACATTTTGAGCAGGCCTTTGCATCCTCGTTGACGCTATGATTCTGCAAATCAGAATCCATGTGAGCTGTTAGAGCTGACGAATTATTCACGAAGACGCACATCAGCCTTGTTATCACATAAGAGGGTGGTACCTCCTTCGAACACAGCAAGCTCCCTTGCTCTCTTTGCGATCCCACCGAACAGATACGCCCAATATTCCCCAACACTCGGAAGCTTCGTCACACTAGCACGTTGTTCGGGCATGAGGAATTCCACTGCTCTCGAGAGTAGCAGGATGGTGCGTGGATACGCGGTGTAAGGTTCAAGGGAGGAAATGAAATATCGAGTGAGGATATCGGTCTTCTGATCGTTCGGGTCACATCGAGAGGCGCCTTGCAATACGGCTGATAGATATCCACTATTGAGGACACATTGAAGATTAAGAGTGGGGTTACCACCAACTTCAAGACACCTCGTGATTAGCCATGATGAAAGCTGAAAGAGTTCGAGAGGGTTATACCCCCGCGAAAGCGTGACAAGCGTGTTCGACCAGGAAGTTAGAGTATTGGCGTCACAAAGCGCCTTGAAGATGAGCGGGCGTTTGGACAATTCCTTTGTGATTTGCCATATGTCCATGTAGAGGGTCCGCTGGGCCTTTGAGATGTCGAAAGTCATACCTTCCGGCCGCGAAAGACTTGGTATCTGAGAGATCCGGGTGTTGGTTGCTTCACAAAATTCTTTGAGCTTGCCAGGATGACGGGAAAAGAAGTCGGCGAGTCCTTCCTGGCCGGCTTCGAGTCGAATGAACATCATCATGGCAGCGATGATCATACTCGTTCCCTGCTCCTGGATCGCATCAGCGAGTTTGCTTGAGTTCTGGCTGAGGCAGGAGGACCAGAGCTTCAGCATTGTTCTAACCGTTCGTGGCTCGTTGAGGAGCACGACTTCGAACCCCCCTCCAACGGCAAGACATGCCGCCAAGGCATTTGCAACGCACGTGAGTAGTTTCTCGGCTCCCTCTACACCCCCAAGTGCGAGAAGATGAGCACTAGGAATTCCTGATTCAATCCAAGCCGCCAGATTCTTTGTGTTTGCTTGCATGCGCGTTCGAGTGGCGTCCGCGAGATCAGGATGATGCCTTGAGGCGAGAGCGAGTCTGCGCAGGCTGTCCAACGCGGCGAACAAAATCAGAAGCTTTGCGTGAGATTCAAGGGAGAAAGAAATAGGATCTCTTTGAAAGAAATGAAGTATGGCATCCAAGGCGTCCAGGTTGTAGTTTTCGTGATCGATCTGCGCCGCAAAGGCCCTTAGCGCGTGCAGCTCGCCGTCTCTGACCTAGAGTGACGACCAGTCACAAGTGGTACTAGAAGATCTAAGTTAAGTTGAAGCAAATACCTGTGCCAGTAAAGGCTCCGGCAGTGTGGTGTGCGACATGGCGGTTCAGGTGAGAAAAAATGGCCAAGCGCGATTGAACCCCTGACTCGGACAAACTCCCGAAGTTTGCCTTCTCCTTTCATATCAAACACTCGCAGAAAGAGATCCAAGGCCAGGGAAGGGGGTAAAAAGTTGAAACCAATTTCTCAATCATGAATACCCTGTAAAGCGTAGGCTCTGAATGGTATAACGATGTTGGGGAATAACTCCAATCTCCAAACGATTTACTTGAACGGATTAGGGGACTAAAGGACACGAACCGCTTTCAAGGTTCTGGTTCACCTGGAGATGCTAGACGCCCATCATCTATCTCCTTTCGCGTGGCCTTTTGGGTTCCAGGGTGAAGGTGAAATCGGATTGACGCTCAGGTGGCAAGGCTCATGGCGGAAAGCCAGAGAGTTGGATTGAATGACGGAACAGGCTCGTGAGAATCTTCACCTCGAGGCTTTTTGATTTTGGCGCCCGTTCGCTAGTCCGAATCGTTATCATCTTGACCATCGACAGCGACGATGAACTCGAGCGAAATACAACCCGGGGAGTACATCATTGTAAACTCTGTATCGAAGGCTGTACTTGATGCAGACGATGGTTTAGGTGAGCGAGAGGCGAATGTTTCAGTGCCACCTCGTCCTCAGCATGATCTCTTTTGATACGTAGTGATTGGCAACCCTTACACAATGGCCACTTCGCAGACGGTGCGTGAGCAGACTATCTTGAGAAAAAATCTGGCTTATTTCGCTTCCAGTGGACTCTCGCGACGGATGGTAACTTGTGGACGATACGCAATTCCAAGAGCAAACGCTACCTTGGGTCCTGGGATGAGATTGACCGATCAAATGAAACCTGGGAATTATGTTGTAATGCGAGAGGTCGATCAGGCCTTTTCATGGGCTCTTCAATCGGGTGCGGATGGTACTATAAAGTGAGCCGTACCTGTGCTTCGTTAACAATCCACTGAAACAACATCAACATAGGGCTACTGTACCATATTCTCGCTACCTCTTGTCTCTATGGAGTGGAGACGGCAAGCCTGGGACCACAGTTCATGTTTATGACTCGGATGACCACACATTGCGAAAATGGATCTTCGCGAAGCGTACGTATCTGGAGTTGTCCAGTCGCTACGATTGATGTGCAATCTAACTTTTCTTCTCCCTATCAGCACAAACGCTTCCACTTGAAGATGGGAAGATTTATTCCCTAGTGAATGCCTCATCTGGAACCGCCGTTGGGTTCGACAAGGATCAATGGGGTGCTAACATTCTACTCATTCATTATTCATCGAGTGCTAATATGCTCGAATTTTCATCAGCGTGTGGATTTCAGCAGAAGGAAGACAGTTCCTCTCAGCATGTAAATTCTTTTTTTCATTCGCCATAAGCATTGCTTGATGAATCTCCTTGGCTTCAGTTTCGAGCGCACAACACTGGCCATGGTTAGACTTTTCAGCATGTTGACACAGATCTGTACATCGGGCTGCCGCCTACGACATTCAAATTTGAAACTGGAATACGGGTCAGAGGCGTAGACAATCCTTTTCCATGGATGGCGGTGCCTGCGGCTATTCTCGAAAATAAGAATCTATTCAAGTGAGTCGGTGTTTGTCATGTGCGAATACGTTTGAAATAACTTGCGCCAGGCTCTTTGTTCCGTACACCGACGAGCTATTGAATTCGTATGGAAGTGGGAAAGACGACGTAACCAGGATTGTCGTGTGGTTAGACAACGAAGGGATCTTTAAGCAGTGGAAATTCCAAAGTGGTACGTTGCGCTACTTTTGGGAGTAGGAATTTACTAGGAAACGGATATCGAGGAAACTATCCTCATTCTCAGAGCAGCCGCACTGCGATCGGCGAAACCACAAAATGCAAGCATCTTAGGCGAGCCCCTTCAGACTAGATCATCGCAGCTGTCGTTTGGCGTCTAGATTAGGAGGCTCCAGCAAGGGTGTCGAGGCTGTGGAGGCTAAGAAGCGAAGGGGAAGTGGAGATTATTCGTGGCATATGATGTTGTGAATCGAGCAGAATTTTCGCGCAAGTAGCTCTTCGGAGATGAGAGGAGCAAGCGAGGGAAGTCGAAGGGAACGCAGCGATGAAAGACGAGAGGCAAAAATCGACAGGCCATCGTCATAGTTCACCTTGATCGGTGTAGCATCGAGCGCGAGGTTATGGGGATTAAAACGCTCCAGATTGTCGCCGTCCAAGACCAACAGCGTAGTCCTGTAATCCTCTGGCTGGCCAGTAGGCGCAATGAGAAATGCGCTTATGAATGGTGTCCCCGAGGCGTAGAGAAAGCGGATACTGGCGCTGTATATGGTTTCCTACATTTGAGGAGAATGGCTCCTCAATAGTAACGATAAGCCCTCCAGGGATGGGAACGCGGTGTCACTCAACGCGACAGATGCACCCGTAGCGGAGTATCGCACCGCTCGAGCAACCTAACCCCATGCCAGAGATTGGGAGAGCCAACCGCAATAGCACACAATGCCTAACAGACCTGCGAGACAGCAAAAGGTGGCAAGACGCGACTCCAAAGTGTCGTCGAGATTCAGGTAGAAGATCTTGTAAAGTTTGTCTTTGCAGAGAATGACAGGTGTCCTTTACACGAAGAAAATGATAGCGACTATCACCCCCCGTCCAAGCATAGGCTGATGGCACAGTGAAAGCCGGTATTTCGACTATAGGAACGAAGAGAAGTTGATCCCATTGTTTCCTCACCGCAACGGCCAGCTCTGCAGAAAGCTTGCTGGTGAGGCTTTCGCATACTGTGGGTGCGAGAAGGGCTGGGGGAGAATAGACAATGAGGTTGCAGGAGCGGAAAATGAGGCCGGCGCTGAGGGAATGAATGAGCGCTAGACCAGCATCAGCGTTATCGGTGAACGGTTGAAAGGGGAAGGAGAGAACTCAAAGCAACAGCGACATTCAACCGTCGTGTCTCGATCTACGAGACGAATATTAAGAAACGTACCGATTTTTCTCCCGGTATCGTCCACCTCTTCTGGCTGGATTTGCAATGAATGCTCCACCGTGCATTTCCCCGATCATCCTTCGAGCCAGAGGTTTCGTGATGAAATAGAAACTACCTTTGATCACGACGAAGATTGAAGAGCCGGAGGCTTACAAGGCGCTAGATGACCAGAGGGTTGGATGGAATAGCTGAGAGGTGCGGAAGTGACGTCGCATTTCATTCATCAAGGTCAGGAGAAAGGCACCAGACACGATAGCGACGTACTTGAGAGCATTCCCAAAAGAGGCCTTGCAAAGACAGCACCGAGATATGCCGATGACATGCCAGTGGGGGGTCAAGAGCGATCTAGTAGTCGTATCTAGTACCGAAGTAGCTTTCGAAGAATAGCCGGTGGGTTCAGAGGGTGTCCATAAGACGGTGAGGAATGCTAGAGGACATAGAGGGTGAGCAACACCATAAATACCGAAAACAGGTGGAGGTTCGAGACTGAAGACGACCGAATTCTCCCCAAGCTGATATGCATCATGGGAGTCGTCGCCGCGCAGCGAGAGCTTCAGAGAGTCGAGAGGGCAAGTGGATCATAGAAAAACATTGCATTGCTGTTATCGACGATAAGGGAGAGAACCTAGAACGCCGCAGGAGCGGTTGTAGGTACAACTTTGCCAACAATGTTGTACCGTTTACTGCGGAGTACATCGTCAGCTCGCCGTCCGAATGGCAAAGGAGAGGCCGAACACACCTGAAGAACGCAAACCAATCGTTCAGCACTTTCGTCTCTGCCTCGTCGAGCTCTGAATAGTCCGAGATGGCATGCTCAGGCTTCAGACTGGACATTCCCAACCCTTTCGATCCGTCCTTCCCTGCAAATATGTGGTACGACCCGCCCTTCCCATAAACGTCGGCTTTCCGGGATACGTCAAAGATTGTGCCTATTCCAGAGGATTCCTCGTCAGCGCTCCTTCATCTACGACAAGATGAAGACCAAATGAAGGCGCCCACTCACCCTTGATAGCGACATAGATAGGTTTTGATGGATCCTCCCCGTCAAACTCCTTCAACTGCTCAACAGTATACGGATCGTCCTTGGGCGGGTCCAACTCTGCGACTGGGGGTTGCATGATAGTCTTCAGCGGTTTCTCTGCCTCTTCCTTGGTTTCTACGGTGGGCGCTGGTGATTTGGGCGCTGAAGTGGCTTTGTAGAGGACGAGAGCGACGGGAATGAGGAAAGCCAGACCATAGATGACGACTGTCGATGACTGAACCATTGAAAACCGGCAATTTCCGTTTTGCACGGGTACGGGTTTATAGGGGCCGGAGGAGCTGTGTGGGCTACGGAGCCCCTACCTGGATCAGTGCACGCGACGCGTTGGCCGCCCGATCTTCAGTGGTTTTTGTGGTTGATTCCGCAATTCCTAATGCGAGCGCTCAATCTCTTTTCCTTGAGGAGAGTAAAACTTTCAACTTCTCCGTGGAAAGCTTCCGCGAACTAGAGTTTGGACATCCAGTTCGAATGGCAAGTCCCATGGTTAAGTAGTTAAGTAGCGGTCACCAAGTGGAGAATAGCGAGAACAGATGTCCATGAAATCCCTGCTATCCCCATTATAGAAATACTCAGGTGTTTGCCTCGTCCCGTTTGTACGAGATGTCTTGATGCTCATGTAGGTAATCGATTAGTCTCCAGGAGATCAACTTACGCCTACTTCAACTTCTCTCTCTCAGAGATACACGTCGCCAGCGCTCATAAGAGCGAAAAATACCCTATCCTCTCAAAGTCTACTTTACGGCTCCTCTTTTTCCTTACTTCACAATGATACATCAATAGAGTCGGTCCCTTCACCGAACTTCTATCAAAGCTCTCAAAATAACAAAGCCAAGGAGGCCGAAGTCCGGCTGTTGGAGCTAAGACTTACTTCCTCAACGCTATGGGCCTCTTGCATGTCTGCTGCTTGTTTCTCTTCATATCTCATTCGACGGATGACGATGGAACAGTATTGACAAAAATGTGGATGTAACATTTAGTCGCTTGAAAACACGTATGGAATCCAGTCATCTTGTCGAAACATATTATCATACCCAAAGCAAATCATAGAAAGACTTTTCATCGACCTGCCCAACCTCTGTGCAGACGCTACCATAATGGGCGATTCCACGTCGATATATGGTGGCCTCAGGTGTCCACCTGGATCCGAATGTCCTGTGCTTGGGTAAACATCTCGATCGCTTGAGCTGTCTTTTCCGTAAACTGTTACCAGTGATTCACGCATGAACAAAGTAGGACATATATCGGCGAGAGACAACGACTCACCAAACTTTCGCCAGAGTCCATGGACAGGAACAGCGTTCTCGCCGACGGGAAAAAGTCGTTTGCAGCTGTCAATATAGCTTTCAGCTGCTCAGGACGCCGAAAGTTCTCGACGCGTATCTGAACGCGCGTGAAGTAATCCGACAGCTCTCTATCATTTCTCCTAGCGCCAACCTCGCTATCATCGAACCCCAGCCCTTCCTCAGGGTCAAGCCCATGGCGAAGCCTTGCTCGGAGATCTTTGGGGTCGTCACCAGCTTCCAAAAGATCAGGAAAGAACGTCACATGGCTGGTATGGTAGTCGATTGCGGGAAGCGAGGGTACGATCAGAAGTAGAGAAGATGGAGCCTGGTTCATGAGGGCACGTATCTGACTTGGACACATTAAACCTCCCCTGTAGATCCTGAGAGTCTTGAGGGAAGGGTGTAAGCTAACGACGGCTTCTAAATTAACGTTGTCCTAACAGAAGAGCGTTGAGAGTTGGACGACGGGATTCGAACTGGTATCAGTGGTTTGAAAACAGGAGATGTAATGAGAGTCTGACAAGACTAACCAAAGCACTCCATTGAGACTATCAAAGCTCTCTCGACCCGCGCTGCGGATTCTTAGGCGGAGATCTGTGATGCAGGTCGTATTCCTCAACGCGGGAACGAGATAATTTTGCGAAAAGTGCGAGTTGGAAAGGATCACGTCTTTGGCGTGTCCCAAGTGAGAGTGAACACTGAGGAACTTCGCGTACGACGATTTCATTGGGTTGGTCGCGATCGTCTTAAGTAGACCGCATCCATGTTTATGTTCGACATCGACAGTGACCCTGGCCCATAAACAGCGCTCTGCGGAGGGTTGAAGGATTGAAGAAGCAAGCGACAAGTTGAACAACTCCCCCATGCGGGAATTCGGTACGGCGTGGATGATGTGCTCCAGAACTTCAATTGGTAGCCTCTAAAGAATTCGGGGTCGAAAATGACTGAAGATTAGATTAGGGTGCTCACTTACAGTCACAACCATGATATTGAGCAGCAATTGAGGGCAGATTATGCGCCTCGTGTTGAAAGACGTCGAAACAGTCGGACTTCAGTCTATCGCTGTCCACAGAGAAGTCCAGGTGAATATTTTGGATAATGGGAAGGAGACGGATACGAGGAGAGAACGTATCCGTTTTGTGTCACAGTCAAAACGCAAGAAATACATAGACGGATCCGAGGCGCTTTTGAAACATTGTTCCGCCGGCATCGAGCGAGTGAGTTACCAGAATGGGAAAGACTTCCCACAACGGCACTTATAACCCACGCCTTGGGATTAACACCGTTCGTTCTTCCTGTACCACCACCTAACTGGAATCCTGCTCATCTACCTCTCAACCCAATGACCACTTCCAACCCGAACTCGATTTCAAATGGACCTGAACGGGGATCAAGTCAACGAGCTAATGTAGGTGGCAATCTCCCTTCCGACTGTCCGCCAATTGGCTAAACCTAATATGCTCTCGAAGGCCGCCTTGGAGTCTGCTGTGACTCGACTCATGGTCTCCATAAAGACTTTCTTGGACTCCTTGACACAATGGAGTCAAAAGCAAGTGGACGAAGGGCATATTAGTGACGTGTATGTGCGGATGAGCAACGATCTCAAGGCTGTCGCTGCCGATTTCGCAGCGTTCAATATCGATATGGCGTGAGTTTCGGGTTTGCCCGTTGCAAACTTTGTTCACTTATCGCTCTCTAGGGAATTGTTGGGTCTTCCGGAAGATCTGCGTACGGTGCTCGAGCGTTGTTTGGCTGAAGAGGCTACGCCCAAGAATCTCGAAATCTACATGCCTGAAATGCGGCGGATTATCACTGGGCTCCTGCAAGGCATTCGAACCAAACAAGCCCTTTATCGCGGGATGGTATCGGGAAATGAGCACCGGTCCGGAGGAGTTTCTGGAGAAATGGGAATAGTTGTGTAAATATGTTGAAATCCAACGTCGCTATCTTCTGTTAGGGTTGTGCAATCTCCATGTCTGCCTCTCGCTGTGCGACTTGACGACTGGCTGCAGTTCGACGTCTCCTCCTCTCTTCGCTCAAAATGATTCTAGTACTTTCTTTTAGTCTCATATTTCTTGGTGATAGCTACGTGGATTTTATGCAAGGCATTCGTGTTCAAGCACAAAGGCGAGGGTGGGAGTGAAGAACAAATGGGAGATGATTCTTTCTGAGCTAGTTTTTTCCGCCTTTGAGCGTGATAAAGCAGAACCAGCAGCCACTGTAGTCGCGGGGTAGGTCACTTTCATCACAGTGAATCTCTTGGATGCTCTTCGGGGATTCCTCCCACCTTCTGGCTTTTACACCTCTTCACCGCTCGACAAAACACCCGAGAAGGATTAGGCTTAGTCCCCTAACCCCCCATCAACTTCGAGACTCCCAACCCGTCGAGTTCTCTTTAATCTCTCCCGGTTGAGTCTTATGGCTTCGGATATTATTCGAGGCAAGGAAATGGCACAGTTTTGACAAAAGGGGAGGTGTAAATACAACATTGAACGAATTCAAAACACGATTGGAATCCAGTTGTCTTGCCGGAGCATTTTGTCATACCCAAAGTGGATTGTGTAAAGCTTATCCATGGACATACCCAACCTCTTGGCGAACGCTACCACGAAAGGAGACTCTACGTCAACGTGGGGCTCCTGAAGGTGACCCCCTGGCTCTACCACTTGAGTAAAACTAACTTCGTACACTTGATTGAACATCTCGATGGACTTGGCTGTCTTTTCGGTAAACTGGTCCGGGAGATTTAACCATGAAAGACAAGACATATGGTGGGGAAACAACTCACCAAACCGTCGCTTGAGCCCATGGATACGCAGAGCTTCCTCACTGGAGGAAAAGAAATGTTGGCAGAAGTCAATATAGCTTTAAGCTGCACAGGACGCCGAAAGTCCTCGACGGGTATCCGGACGGTGGAGAAGCATTCCAATAGGTTCCTAGTTTTACCGCCGTCGATATCATGTGTTAGCCCTCCCTCGGGGTCGAACCCATTGCGAAGCCTTTCTCGTAGCTCTTCAGGATCGTCATGGTCTTGCAGAAGATTAGGAAAGAACGTGATATGTCCGCATTGGCGTTCCATCCATGGAAGCCACATTACAGCCAGGAGTAGCGAAGAGGAGGGTAGGCTCGGGAGGCGGTGTATGTGGCTTGGACAAAGTTTCCCTCCGTCGTAGATACCAACCGTCTTGAGAGAAGGGTGCGCGCGGAAGACGTTTCCGAGATCAATGTTGTTCCACAAGAAGAACATAGAGAGCTGGAAGACGGGGTTCGAGCTGGTATGAAATTGGAAGATGTGGAAGTCAGTTTCTAGGATACCTCGAGATGGAGCTGACGGATGGGCGAGCCAAAGGGCTCGAGAGAGGCTCTTGAAGCTCTCTTGACTCGCTTTGAAGAGTTGTACGCGCAGATCTAGTAGGAGTGTCGTATTCCGCAGCGCAGGCACGAGATACCTTTCCAGAGCGTGCGAGTTGGTTACAAATGCATCTTCTGTATAGTCCAAGTCAAAGTGAACGCTAAGAAACTTGACGTACGATGCTTTCTTTCTATTTTTACCGATCGTTTCCAATACGCCGCATCCATGTTCATGCTTGACATTAACATTTATTCTGGCCATAAGGCGCGCTCTGCGATGGGCTGAAATAGTGGGGAAGCAGCGGACAAGTTGAACAGGTCTCGCGTTCGGGGATTTGGTAGCGGCTCGATGATGAGCTCAAGAATGGCGATTGGTAGACTCTAAGGCAAAAGTCAGAGGCGGTCTGCGGAAGACATTCGAGTGTTAACTTGCAGTCATGATATTGAGTGATAACTTGAGTGGTGAATCAGGATTGAAAATGGAACAAGCAATGGGGAGGTGTCACAAGAGTCCGACGCAGATATTTCTCTGGGCTCGGAACGTCGAAGAGAGCGGGCTGGAGAACTAGATGCGGGGGAAATCGTAGATGACGTGTGGTAGGTCAAGCAAGCAATGGACGAGTTTGTGGCGCCTGTGAAACAAAGTTGTTTGGTTCGCCAACCCACTGGTATTGGCCGAACGGGTCTATTCCTGATCATTGCTTCTCTTTCTTGCTTGCTCAAGATTTAAAACTGTAGACAAGTTGACTTTAAAAGTTCATGTCTTCCGTTCGGGCCATTCGAAGTCGGTGACCGGGCCTTTCTTTGCGTTTCTCGTGCATCATGCCGGCGGTACATCAAACTCACCGTTCCTCATCACTGCCTACTGCGCTGAAGTCGAGTACAGTAGTTCATTTCGGTCTTGGACTCCCCCATGAGTACTGTGTGGCTTAAAATATACAAACCAGACTTTCCCGCTTAATCTTGAACGCAAGTAAAAAGGTGCACGTGTTGCGTTTATTTGGCTGGCACGAAAACAGCATAGAATTGATACGAAATAATACTACTTTATATACATTTCGAAGCTTGGAGTAGCTAGGGAGTAACTAAAATACAAATGAATCCAGACTTATGGAGGAATGTATGGACAGACAAATGGAATGTAGGAAAGTGGTCATACATGACATAGAAGGAAATAAGGTCGCACTAGACCTCTAGAAATAGAATCCTAACAGCATGTGGTGTAGAAAGTGAGAACAAACGGCACATGAATTTCTTCTGAGTGGCGACTAGTTTTGTCCAAACTCCTCAAGCTGTCTACGGAAAACGCACGTCGCAACCCAGTTCCCATTCTCATCTCGTGACACGCGGCTGTCATGATAGTGAATCTCTTCAAGGTCCTTCAACGATTCCCCCCACCTTCTGGCGTGCTCTACGACAATAGGTGATTTGAAATCAACCCTCGGAGCTGTGATAATGAATTCGTCCGTGTCAACGAGTCCCCAGAACTTCAATCTGGTTGCACGGGAGAAAACCTGAATCGCTCGGGTAGTTTCTTGCGTAAACTATGAGGTGAAATAATAAGTTATAATGATGTGAATGGCCTCAACTCGAACTCACCAAACCGTCATTAGAGCGCGCGAAAAATATCAAGTAGGGAGCCACGTTGCAGACATGGCTCACAGCAGCCAGTAAAGCTCGCAGCTTGTTGGCAGCCTCAAAGTTCTCTACAAACGTACGCACGAAGCTGACTCTCCCCAAAGGTTTGTACTGGGACGTGCTTCCAACCAGGAGTCCAATCCGAGCCTCCTCGCCGAGTGCGTTTAGCAGCCTTGTTTGCAAATCGTCAGGGTCGTCGTCTCCGCTAAGAAGATGGGGGAACAGGGGTCAAGCATGTATCGCCGTCTCTAGGCCGATTTGGAAGCATCAGCATAACGAAAAGAAGGCCTATGCGCGACACTGCTGCGAGTTGTCGTGGCTCAGGCCGAGAAATATTCTTCTCGCCATAGATCCCAACGGTGCGGAGAAATGGCTGTGATCGTAGTACCGGTATATAGTCAATGGATTTGGAGCAGAAGAGTGTGGAAAGCGTGAAGGTACCCGAGCTAAAGAATGATCTGAGCTGTTTTTCCCCACAAAATGTGAGACGAAGTCAACGAACCAAAGACATCGAGTGAGGGTCTCAAAAGTCTCCAAAGTTGCACTGTACTTTTGAAGAATTAACCTAATGTCCACCAGGTTAACCGTGAGCTTCAGAAGCGGCATCACGTAGTCTTTGACTGTGGCGCGGTTCGCGGTGTCCGGGTCCTCTGCGTCTCCGGTTCCCTGGGCGAATTGGACACTGAGAAACTTGACATAGGAGGCTTTCTTCGCATTCTTCGACAGCATAGCCAGGGGTCCGGGCCCATCCTTCGGAGCATCAACGGAGATCCTGGAGTACAGCTGACGTTCTGCCGTGGGAAGGAGGAATGAGGAGGCGAGGGCGAGGTTGAAGAGGGTTTTGGGAGTGTATGAGGACTGGATGACGAGCTCAATGATTTCGATCGGCCAATTCTGGGCGACCAGTTTAGTTAAATTGCATAACGCAGTAAAAAATCCACTCGCTGTCATGGGTCTTCAAAGAGAAGCGCCTAGCACGATGGAATCGTTCTTGGTTCGGAACTGAGACACTTCGAAGCTGGAGAGAACACGGGGGAACGCTCGCCCTACTGGATTCAGATGGGATAAAGCAGAAGGAAACAGAGATACGTTCTTTGAAGACTTGGAATAATATCCTTTTAAACGTGGATGAGTGGAAGGTGTAAGGTGGGTTTCTCTTCTGATGTGCTCCTAAGTACGCGTGGGTGTGCTCAGCTCGGCGTTTCCCGAAGAGTAAGCCCACTGGCTCACAAAGGTTTCTAATGAGCAACCTTCTCCGATCGCCAGAACGTAGTTTATCTAACCTCAACTTCCCGATTTACGGTTCTCGTATTTACCACCAGTTCTGTGCCTTCACGATGACAAGTACAACGTTGGTCAATTCGAGTTCACATGGGCCGGGATCCTGCTGGCCTCTATGCGATTTGATAGTGCGGTTTCGATAGAACTTTTGAAAGCCTGGCATGCCTCATATTAGTTGGATGGCGTGTGTTGAGAGCTTCAGGGGCGAAGGACGAAGGTGAATTTGGGATCGGTGAACGCCGATAAAAGTCTTCCCACGCCCTGGATCGTCTAAACGCCCGTCCCTGTTTCCTGTTCTCCATCAACCACATCTCTGGCCCATCGGAGACCGAAAGTCGGCTCTCTGGCCATGAGATCCACCGCCTGTATCTCTCTCTTGACTGTCAGCCTATCGCTCAGGTCCACGTGCGTCATCTAAACATCTTGGGAAGAATGTGCCTAACCTCCTTCCCTTAGGAATCCAAATCACCTTCGAAACACTCTGTTAACACTCAGCTTGAGTCACGAGTCGCCCTATAATTCGGTTTTTATCATGCTCAGTCAGCATGTGCATGTGTACGAGTATGTACCCACTAAAGCGTTCTGAATGAACGCTGACCAACTCGTGCCCAAATTTCGATAGTTAAGCTTGTTAGGCTAGAGGTTGAGTCACTGTAAATCGTGATCAGCACAGTAACAGACGGATAACGTGAGCTTGACATTGCTGAGGAAGATTGGCAGAAGATCGGAGTGTGGTGCGACACGACCTCATGGGCTTCTCGGCGCGGGGTCTTTGCTAGATTACATTCCCATGGGCGCGACCAAAAAGCCAGTTTGGCTTTTGCTCCCGACGCTCTCGCCCACATGGTTTAGGTTGCGCTCTGCCTCCTAGCTGCGCATTCTTTGTGTTGTTCCTTCACCTTTTCTCTCAGTCGTTCTTTCGTTTGCTCGACGACACCCACAGCAAACTCATCGACACTAACTATCTTTCACCAACCCATTCTCACGACCAGCAATGTTTAACTATTGGGAATCGCCCTTCTCCTCTGCCTCAAGCTACTCAACATATCCTGCATTCAGCGCGAGAGCGCTTCCAAGTCCTGAAGCACTCGCTAGGGCTTCGAAGCTTACCGTCATGGACTCGCAACGGAGAACAGTGACATTCGGGTTGTTATTCGAGAAGAAGGTTGTTATTGTGTTCATTCGTAAGTGCTGCTTTTTCTTTACCCTTGTCGAGATTTGGTCTTGGTTTTGGACAGACGTGAGCGGGATTAAGGAAGGATACTCAATGGAGCACTTTGCGAAGGCTTGCTTCCCGATCGAAACCTCTCTGCTCTTGTCTTGCCCTCCGCCTTAATGCCTACAGCTGCTGACCTCTTCATGCTAGGACATTTCTTCTGTGGAGTATGTCCTCATTTGGACAAATCCAAGTGACATCCGGCTTATATCGACAACTTAGTCCTGTTTATCCTATGTCGACAACCTCACCAAAGTGTCACAAGAAGCCCTCACCGCAGCTGGCATGGAAATAGTCGTGATTGGATGTGGAGAGCCTGAGTGCATACCGGAATACGTTCGTGCGTGCCTAACTCTCAGTTAACGTTTCCAGAACGACGGCGCTCCTCGCCCAAACTTAACGCTGCCACAGAAGCATCAGGGTTCCATGGGCCCATCTACGCTGACCCTACGCGCGAGCTGTTCCGGGCAATGGGGATGACGCTCGAGAACCTCAAACTCAATCCTTCAAAAGAAAGGCGTGCGGCGTACCTCAAAGGCCAAAATATCTTTCAAATCGTACTGAGTGGTGTCAAGGTGCGTTTATCCGTCCGCACTTGGAGAAAAGAGAGGAACCAACGAGCCCGTTACGATTCTCAGAGAGCATGGCGTGTTCCAGGGCAGATTGGGAAACAGGGAAACATCTTCCAGTTGGGAGGCGAATTTGTGTTGGGACCTGGTAAGCCGTCTTGTCTCTCCACCCTGTCTATACCAACCGACATTCGATACTCCCTATTCTATTTCCATCTTTGAACCCATTCTTTTGTGGATATTGAATAGGACTTCAATGTTCGTACGCATCGCGCATGGAACACACAATGCATCGTAAGCCCTCCCTTACTCGGTCGCTGCACTAGAAGAGTTTGACACTGATAACGCTGTGCTTCGTAGACTCGCCAGTGGAGGATGTGATGAGAGCCGCAGGAGTCGAGTATACCGAAGAGGATAGGTTGACGTGTGAGCTGGTGTGTCCAACCTGCTACGAGTGAATGTTCGGGGCATTCCTCTTACTTCTACGGGCTGGATTTTGAACAATGTTTACCTTTGCGTCTTCCTCTTTGGGGCGCGCAGTCAATGGAAGTACTTAGTATAATCTACGGTATAAAAAACGGTCTTGGTAATAGGTATCAAGCTGCCAATTACGGTTGGGTTGCCGGTATTTGCTTTCCTCTTGGACATTGATCTGGAGTACCGGGCTCTCAAGCTACTATTGAGGATTCATACTTACCGATCCATCCCCGCGAATGACGTCGGGTCACTTCTGAAATTCTCTGAATCTGAGAACATCACTATCAATGCTAAATGTGGCTCCGCCGCTAGTGGTGAGGACTTCTTGCTTCCTACCTTCACCTTCCTTGGTCGTACCCTCAAACTCTTCATCCTTGTAGTGCAATGCTCAACCTCTTCAATTTTGGGTCGTCGACAAAGTACCCTCCAGTCGATCCGAAAGCCATCCCGAGCAAGGAAACCCTTTCAAAGGCTTCGATGCTGGAAGTCTTTGACGAAGAGGGGAAGAAGGTCAAGTTTGGTTCGCTCATTGAGAAACTTGTTGTCGTGGTATTCATACGTACGTATTCTCGATCAAGTATCCTCATATCCTTGTGCAAACATTTTTGCTGGCTCAATATGACGGTTCAGGTCACTTTTTCTGTGGTGTAAGTGCTAGTCGTATCAACGCGTGACAGGCCTGACCTGAAGGTCCGTCTGTATCTTTGGGCATAGTCCTGTCTTTCCTATACACAGAATCTAGCACGAGTGCCCCAAGAAGCACTGGATGCAGCTGGGACCCAAGTCATCTTGATTGGATGCGGAGAACACATCTGCATCAAGGAGTATCGAGGTATGTTCACCCATCTCACGCTATCATTTTACCATTTCCTTGACTTACAAACGCCACGCTACTCTCTCCTCTTCCCCTTCTAATTTCTTTTGAGACTGCCCAGAAACATCGACCTTCCACGGACCCATCTACGCAGACCCCACACGGGCCCTCTTCCGTACATTGGGAATGACATACGATACCCTTGCAACTAACCCTCCAGAAGAGACCAGAGCATCGTACCTCGGGATAAAGTCGACTTGGGACCTCGTTTCTAGTAGCTGGAACGTGAGTCATGCAACGAGTTCAAGGGCTGAGCTGATGGAATCGATCATCTAATTGGAATGTTTAGCGAGGTTGGAAGAATACAAACCTTGTTGGAAAACAAGGGAACATATTCCAGAACGGAGGAGAGTTTGTTCTTGGTCCTGGTAAGTAGGCCATCCTTTCTCTATCGTTGACGAGAAAAACGCTGATATGCCCAACAGGGAACCAATGCACGTTTGCTTCACGGATGACGCATACCATGCAACGTAAGTTCTCATCCCACAATCCAATTCTCAATGATGCAGCAGGTCTATAATACCGAACTGAGCGCTGAAATTTGCTCTTTTCCATAGACGCACCCGTGGAAGAAGTTATGAAGGCTGCTAGGGTCGAATACCAGGATTCCATTTAGCCCATCGAGCGTCGTAGACCATACATCCCTTCCAACGGATCCCATAAATGGCAACGAATTCAACTGTAGCCAAGCCTCGTGTCGAGACAAACTTGACAACGAGTCCCAGCATCGGGATGAATTCGAGAGAGAAAGACGTTCAAGCACTCAGCTGTCTGGGGCAGATGCCTGGTGTATACAGGCGTATACAATACATTGAGCGCTTATATCGCGAAGCCGTAGCGGTCGAAGCCTCGAAACACAGATGAAAGGGCATGGCAGACCCTCTTAGCCGAAAAAATGATAGTATTGAGGCTATTCCAGTGCAAGAAAAAGCGATTCTGTCCAAAACCGTCGGCAACAACCAATGATGGGGTGAATTACGACGCAAATTTAACGCTGCGAATCCACCCATTCGGCACTTCCTTCTGCTTCTGCTTCTCCTCCTTCTCCTCCTTCTCCTTCTCCTCCTCCTGCTACACCGGTAGCCTTCGCTTTACCCTTCCCACCTCTCCCTCTTGCCTTCTTCCTCCTACTCCCCTCTCCCTCTCCGTCGCCCTGGCCTCCTCCTCCATCTTCTTGAACAACATGTGGGGGCGGAACGTACGTCCCACCCCCACCCAACAAATTCTCAAACGGCCGCTCCTTCCCCGGCGCACGTGTCGAATGCGGAGGATCCAAAGGCGGCGGTGGAATTCTATACACCTCTTCCTCCAACGGCGTAGCCGTCCCATCCGCATTCCGTGGCGTAGATGTTCCAGATGACGGAGCACTCGCTTTAGGCGTATGCGTCGCCACAACCGCCTTTTTCCGTTTTCCGGTCCCAGTGAGGGACAGCACCTTGTGTGGTGTCATCGGATCTGGTTTCGGCGTGCCTCCTTTCGCTCCACTTGGAGGTGTAGAAGTACCACTGAGAGGCCCAAGAATTGGAAATGCCCCGGCGGCCTGCCTCGCTTCTTCCCGTTTGCGTTCCTTCTCTTCCCACTCTTTCGTCACTTGAACAGCGAGCTCTTCAGAGAGCTGAGTGATGAGTGCATCACGGGTAGATGGTGAGAGCAGGGGAGTGAGACAGTGTGGACAGGGATGCCAAGGGTCGTTGATCGAGCATAAGATGAGACCACATGAGCGGCAGATGGGGGTGTAGGATGAGAGGGCGTGGACGAGGGCTGCAATGCTGTTTTTAGCGATGGAACGATGAGACAGAGGGACATGTAGGACACATACCACGACAGAAACATCCGCCTTTCATATCAGGATCAACTAGACTTGCGTTCCGCAGTCCGGCGATCTTTCTTTCCAACTCTTTCACTTCTTTCGACTTGATTTCCTTCTCACCCGTGATGACCCCCTTGCCCTGCGCCATACCATTCATTTGGCATCTAAGACTCGGCAAGATCAAATGGAACATACCTTTGACTGAGACGATGATGGACGAGAAGGTGGAGGACGAGGTGCGAGCCGGTCAGAGGGGAGAGATGAACCCGAGGCAGACCAAGCCGTTTTGCGATGCGACATTGTTCAATTTGCTTCTATTTCAGAGTTTAGCGTGTTCAGAGACTGTCGCCAGTAATATGGGCTACGCCAGAGGCGTCGCGAGGAGGTGAACGAGATCGAGTCGCTGATCGCGGTTTCGGAAGCGTTGCCCTGGTTTGGCTTAGTTTGAAACAGAGGGCAAAGGCGTCTTCCTGTATCTGGTTTCGAGCCTTTTCCGCTTGCACTGAACGTCGTTCATCCCCTGCTCTCGAGAAATGCTCTGAATTACTGGGGAAAACCAATGCCTAACGAGTGATTTCCTTCCAACCGTTTCTGATGCTACGTGGTAGTCTGGTGAGACTTTCTCTTACCACCAAGGTGCTCAACGGGTCTGTATATCGTAGACTGGACTCATTATCTTTCCGAAGTCCAAGCCCGCAGGGAATTGCGACCATGTCACGATATGGCTAGTTCGGGGGATCCCCACCATACCCCAGAACGTACTTACGGGAAAGATTCATTGCATTTGATACCCTATGTGGTACACTTCCGGTATCTTTCAAGTATCTTACATTGGGATACCGTTTGATACTGTATAAAATTTCGTGTGCATCAAGCCTGCTGTGCAAGCTATCCCTATTGTTTGGTTCTTGGAATCACTGAATTATTGTGCTGTAGTGGTTGTGGACGTGTATAGTGATTCTCTCCCCCTGCCATGTTCGCCGCACTGCTGCCTCGTAATAACCTGGAGCATCAAAGGGCTCTGGAGAATACCTCTTATCAATGGCTCAACTATCGAGCATTGATATTAGGTTCCTGCCATTTTTTCTTCCTTCAATTTGGGCGGTAACCCCTGAGCAATATAACAACAACAAAGATGCTTCTTCGCGATGCGCGCAAGCGACTAAAAGTACAACTCTGACCCGTCTATCCGATCCAGGGTCGTAGGGAGAGGCCGAGTTGTGCATGGCGACGAGTGAGGCCAGTACTAGCGGGATGATATAAAGATGTTGTGTTTACCTGAACGTTTGTAAGTAATGCAATCCCCCATCATGTCTTTCCTGAGTAACAGCGTTTCTACCTTCATTGTATATTTAGCCACAGGGCCTGGCTCGCACTATGCCATGACAGATGATATACTCGCCCTCGTCGTACTCTTTAAGTTCTCTGGTGAGCTGCATCCACTTGGCAAATATGCACGCCTGTCGTATCATATCGTCCTAGTCATACAGGCTCGATGCCTCGCTCGGCTCCGCCGTGACAACAGGAGAAAAAGCGCCCAGAAGTTTATGATTACAGTTCCCCATAATTTTCTTGCTGTTACTTACCTTATCTGCGAGGTCCTGCGAGAGATACTGCCGACAGTACTACAATCAATTCGGCACATATCCAGCTCCGTGCTACCTTAAAGACACCATCGCCAGACTGGATCACTATGTTAGAGGATTCTTTCAACTGCTGCTGATCCTTTCTGATCAAGCAATGGTAAATCTCCTCTCTAGTGCGTGCGCTGCTTTTCCGCTGAACACAACTTGGTATTTCTAGATTCAAGGCTGCTACATAAACCCCAGGCGACCCTGGTCTTACTTATTCCCGGCTATCAGTGTCCTCCGTACATTTTTGGTGCCTAGTAAGCTCGCCACATACATCACGAACACACCATTAATGCTAGTTGGTAGTATTCCTGCGACAGCCTGTCGCAGGCATTATCACAATCTACATCTTCACGTTCATCGCCCTGATAACCTCCGTGACACTCGTCGTCGTCACCGCTTACAGAAACGGATCGTTGTTGGAACTGAAAGAGCTTCACACCTCTAGAAATGACCCTCTTGCGCAGGAGCAAGTCCGATTCATCAGATTCATTGTCAAATCCACAATTTCCATCACGCTCGCAGGAGTTTTACACATTGGACTGTTTGCCAGCACCCCAAGCATCTCAGTGGCTCTCAACGTGCTTTTCGTCTCCCTCACAGTACGTAGAGCTCGAGATTCGCTTTATTCGTTGCTCGTACTAATGTACTCATTGTTTCACAGAAAATCGCCCTTCACGTTCTTGATCATACAGAGTTCTACGGTGATCCCAGTGAACGGCCGATCGCTCTCCACATTTCACCCAACGATGAAAAACCACATCGCGGCGAATCATGAAAGCGCGAACAGCCATAAACTTGTACCGGTGTCGATGTAAAGCATTAGACCTCCTTTCTGACATACATTAGACATCGTTCTCTTTGTTATTATTCTCCACGAATACGCCCACGCAAATTGTAGCTACAACTCACAGGAGTTCGTATCATTTGTGTGATTTGTACTAACACTTTTGAGCTACCTGATTGTGCGCGGGACAATCCTGAAACCGTATGATAATGTTTCTCTTTCTTCCTAGCCTGTCCATCCCGAGCAACACATTTTCCAAGCAGCGATTATCGTCTTTACCACTATTTCTGAATCCTAACGCAACTGTCCCACCCTGCCATCCATCATGTCGCACGGATTCTCCTGGCTCATGGTACTGTTCATATCTGAATCGTTATCGCGTTTGGCTGTATCAAGGTTGTTATGCATGCTCCGGTAAATACCTTGTTCTTAGAATCACCAAATCACCGTGCTGGGTCTGTACAGTGGCTCTCTCCTCAGGCTCGGCATTGGCCACACTCGCTACCCTGGCAAGTCCAGGCTCTGCAGAACGTTTGATCTGCATCTTTCGCATGTTGAGTTGTTTCTGCCCTTCTTTTTCCTTCAATATCCAAAAACCGATGCAAGGCAATACAGAAGTAGGCTTCCTCTCAACTCGCGATAACGGCTGTGTCACATATCTTGACAACAAAGATCCTTCCTCGCGATTCCCGCAGAGCAGGTTAAAAATATCTGATACACCTCTTTGACCTGCCCAAGTGATCCGGGGTCGTTGGGACTAGGGGCGATAATTGCATAACGACGAAAGATGCAAGGACAAGCGGGATGATATAAACATGTCGCGTTTGCCTGTAAGTCTGTGAGCACCACCAACACCCCCATCATGTCTTCCCTCAGTAACAGCGTTTATAGTTTTACTAGATCTTTACACCCAGGACCCTATGGCTCGCATTTTACGATGATAGATGATATACTCGGTCTCGTCGTGGTTAGCGGATTCTCTGGTGAGCTTCGTTCCCTTGCATAAGATTTGCGTCAGGCTCACTACTTCGTTGTAGTCATCCAAGCTCAATTCCTCTCTCGGCTGCGCCGTCACAACAAAGGCAAGACCACCAAGAGTTGGACGATCGCAGACTATGTGTTCAGAGAAACCCACACTCTCCTTGCTGCGGGATACATGATCTGCGCAATCCTTACACTGGCTTCCTTCGCAATGAAATCTGGCCTTGTCGGACAGCGTACCATACCCGTGGACTACACGGCCAGATGCCCCGAACTCTATGAGAGATTCGACTATTTTATGGATGTCTGTCTCGAACAAAAGTGGCACACCCTCCTCGACATCACCATCGTGTTTGATTACATCCTCGGAGGCCTCTTTCAAGTTCTGTTGCTTCTTGCAGATGGGTTAATGGTAGGCGTCCTCTTCTCTCCGCGAATGTAACGAGACTGAACATTCTATCACTAGATTTACCGCTGCTACAAGAGCGTTAAACGCCCCTGGTCTCATTTATTCGTGACAATGGGTGCTCTCCGGGTATTTGCATTCAGTGAGTCCACCTCAATCGCCTTATAATACACAGGACACTCATATTCGCTCATAGTCTTGCTGGCCCCCATGTCCCTGGCCGTGTGCCTGATCCCAATATACGTCTCCTTCCTCGTCACTCTGATCACCTGCGTAACGCTGGTCATTGTCACCGCTTTCACCGACCAGTCTTCGTTGGAATTGAACGATCTACGCACCTCCGGAAACGACGCTCTCGCACACGAGAACGTGCCTTACAGGCGCTTCATCGGCATCGTGGTCAAATCCGCAATTCCTATGACGCTTGCAGGAGCTCTGCACATTGGACTATTTGCCGGCCTCCAGATCATCCCAGTGGCTGTCAACGCGCTGCTCTTCTCGTTCACGGTACGTGGAATTTGGACCTGCTTTGCTCGCAGCTCATCTGTTCATAGGTCTTGGCACCACAGAAGATTGCTCTCCAAGTTCTTGAGCATGCGGGTCGCGATTTACTCGATGGACCTTCCAGCGAACAGCCGATCTCTCTCCCGATCTCCCCCAGCGACGCAGATCGTGCGGTAATTCATCAAAGTACGGATGACCACAAGCTCGTGGCGGTATAGGCTATGGAAGCCTTGCCCTCGGATCACTGTATATTCTAATAATGGCTTGAACAATGCCCTCTTTATGCTCTTGTCCGACTAGCCGCTTAGGATGATACGAATCAAAGGTTCTCAACCACGGGGCCACACCTTGTCTCCTTCGTCGGCATTAGAATTGGGCGTAAGCTAAACGAAGCTAGTTCGTATAGACTCACCTTTATGCTGCTTTTGTTACCGTCCTTGCGAGGTGTCTGGGGGCTACAATAAGCCTAGTTAAGTGAAGGTATGGCCACAGCGACTCACGGAGCGTGAACAACACTTTGCCTTGTCTCAAAGTCATTTCCCTTCATCACGACCTCCACCAGCAGCGCAATTGCCCTCGCTTCATTCCACGGAAGCCGCAATTCGACAAGCCAGGCGTTGGGAGACGGGTTGGCGACAAAATCCTGGACTACCTGCCATAACTTGCCATTGATAAATGCGTTATCCCCGCACAGTGGTGACTGGATGTAGGCGTCGATGTCAATAGGCGTGATCTCCTCCCGCGACGTTGCTGTGGGCTGGCGGAGATCAACTGCTAGAACACATTTCGGTGGTCCCACTTGCTCCGCGAGTGACCTGTGGTGCACTCGTAAGATGTTGAGCACGATTTCTTGATGGAATGCTCGGGACCGTTGGCTATAGCGGATACCAGCGGCGCATCGATCTGTTGAAGTATGTTAGCAAAGGACGGAGATGCTCAAAAGTCGCTGCCATACGCCATACCAAGATAAGTTTCCCACATGGGATCGCATTCTACGCGATGACGCGCTTCCCAATCGTCCTTTTGGCATTTGGAGGAGCAATAAACCACCATACGGCACCTTGAACACGACCTTGACGGTCCATATGAGGGAGCGTCATGCTGGTGGATAACGTTCAGAATTATAGTCGGCGTAAGTATGACTTGAGTGTATCACGTACCTGTGCAACACTATCGCAAAGGTGATGATGCGTTTTAGAGCCATGCAGTCTCCATTCGTAAGCCCTGTTTGTTAAGCTTTGCCGCAGATGTTTCCAGTACTCTCCTACCCTCGGAAGCCCAGATTGACTGGAGAGTTCGTTGGGATCCATCTGATCCACTGCCCTCCCAAGGGAGGAGACGGTGCGCGGATAAGCAGTGTAGGAGACCAATGTGTGGACGAGATAGCGCGTAAATGTTTGGGTATTAGTATCGATGGGGTTGGTCATAACGAGACCGCGAGATATGACTTTCAGAAATCCAGCGTCCAGGATGGCTTCGAGATTGCGGTTAGGATTTCCGCCAACTTCGAAGCATTGCGAGAGCAGCCATATGCCGGTCTGGACCACCGACTGTGGTGCAAAGCCGGGTGCTAAATTTGATAGCACACCAGACCAACAGCCAAGAGATCTAGGGCTACATAGCGCCTTGCGTGCTGCAGGTTGCTTCACTAACTCCCTCGTAAGCTGCCATATGTCTTCAAATATGGCTCGCTGAGCCCGCGGAACGTCAAAAAGTACGTCCTGTTGCGAAAGATCCAAAAGTTGAGCTAAACGCGCCCGAGTCGCGCCAGAGTACTTCCTGAGTTCGTCCGGATCATTGAAGAAAGCGTCGTAGAGAGACTGACGACCGGCTTCCGTGCGAATGAACATCAGCATGGCGGCAACAACCATGCTGCTGCCTCTCTCCTGAATTCCGGTGACAATTTGGAACGGGGTTTTGTCATGGTAGGAAGACCAAAGCTTCAGCACCGCTCTGCTGGCGCGTGGTTCCGTCACGAGCGCGTGGGTAATGTCTTCGCCTCCCAGTCCAAGACACGCCACAATGGCACTACCAACGCCAATAAGGAGGTGTTCGAGAGTGCCACCGTCACCGTCTGCAGAGGCGTAGCAGCATTGGACGCTCGCTTCCATCCATGCTGCTAGATTCCTCGTCCGAGATAGCAATCGAGATCGAGTGCCTTCTGTGAGAGGGTGGTTCCTGGATGCGAGAAGGAGCTTTCTCAGGCACTCCAGGGCATAATAAACGGTGGAAGTAGGGAGATGGACCGAGAGTCCTGCTCAAATAGTTCGAGCAGAGCATCCAACGCGTTGAGACTGTAGTTTTCCCGGCTGATTTGCCCCAGGAATGTTACTAGCGCGGCTGAGTCGCCCTTGCTGACCTAACGAAGAAGTCAATGGTCTGAAAGCTTGGGCAGGAACGCGACGATCAAGGCTATTCTTACCTTCTCCAGGAGATACCTAGATAATTCGCTTTGTGAATCGCGGCTGTTGGCAGGCATTGATGGACGAAAGCAAGCCATACGAACACGAAGCTCCGTACTGCCTCCGGCATCGTGTGTACCGTGACCTTCTGAGAATGACACTTAGTAAAACACTGATAACGCCGAAAGATTCAGGATCATGAGCCAGAGCAAGACATTGGTGGTGAATCCAAAGTGAGAGCATCAGGAAATGAAATCCATAGCGTTTGAGTAGTCTCGGAGTCCCAGACTAGCGTTTGAGAGTTCGTTGTGAGTTCAGGGTAGTTGTTTTGTGAGTCCGAGCAAATAGCTATTGTGCTTCGATGCGGCATCGAGATGCGACCTTGGCCACGAAGGGTTCCAAGAGGATAGATACGATTCTTTTCTGAAGTTGAAGGTCAGAGCAAAAATTGAAGATAGTGCGGATGATCGATGATGCCCCACACGGTTGAAAAATGGTGAGAGGATAGATAAGATAAGATACTAGAGCGAAGCCATCATCCCTCGGATATTTGGCATCTCTTGTCCCAACCTCCATGTTGGCTCGAGTGACCAGCGCTCATGGATTGGATCCTTTCGAACCTGGCTGTATACGCCATCCGCTTGCAACCCAGATCAGACCGCAAGCCACTCGTCCTCGGCGCACCTGAAGAGTGGCTTGTCAGCGTAACCTCATCCGGAACTATAGTTCATCCTGGGTGTCCCATCTCGTTCTCTGCCTTCTTCTGGTATTGCAAAGAATGAGCTTTGAATGGAGAGAAGAACCCTTGGTTAGCTCAGTTCACATGCGTATGGATTGGGCAACGATTCTCCGCCTGTCTATATCCCTCTCGACACAGCGTTCCGGCGAAAACAATCTTGCGTTTGGTAGCTCTAGCCCAAACACAAAACGAGGATCGGAGCACCAAAAGCCTTCTCTTCTCTACCCTCAGTTTTCGACCAGAGTCAAGTATGATATGGATACTCTTTTTCGCCCTTACCCCCGTCGCTGCACTTCTTCGATTTCCGTGCTCTCAGCTCCGGACCGAGAGGTTGGATCCGTATGTCTCGTCTGGCTTTGAATGAAATCATGTAAGCGACGCTCAACTTCCAACTAGACTTGTGACGCCAGGAAGAGTTTCGCCTCATGTCCATCAGATTGTCGGAGGAGTAAGTCTCAATCCATCTCGCATTGCATGTCTTAACAACTCAACGGGGTTTTAGAATGCGTGAGGCCAGTCTCTCGGTGCTAGACTTCTCATTTAGAAAGCTTCCAGGTTCAATATTACCATGGATCCAGAAATCGATATTTCTGAAACCTCGACATGTACGACCTGTCGCTTTAAAGAGGACAAGTCAAACTACTGGACCGCGGTCATGTATTTCAAGCATCCCAATGGGACATTCATCAGAGTCTGTACTCCTTTTCCTTTGTTGTAATGATGAAATCCCGACCTCAAACGACGTTCATAGGTCCCCCAGGCTGCGAATGGAGGTACTGGGCGTCCCAATGGCGGAATGACAGTCTATTACATCCAACCTCCCGGGAACACACCTGTCGTTGCTTTTAGAAAGGCAAGCTAATCCCCTTGGTCTCTCATTTCCAGCGATTAAAGCTCATGGCAATTTTGAAGGGATTCCGAATGATCGTCGGGAATCCGATGCTGCGAAATGTCAATCACATTGCACCTGATAGCCCTGAAGCCTACGCCCTTACTTTTCGCTGCTGGGACGGCGTTCCTAGAAGCGATTGGGCTTATGCACCTGGCGTTGGTCCTTTCGAGAGTGTTCATCTCCCAACTAAGCCTTGTCTCGGAATGATACGAGCCAATATCTTCTTCCCATCGTACGTGGTCTCTTATTCACAAGTTTAACGATGCTAAATATACGAGGAAGGTGTTGGAACGGCGTAGACCTCGATACACATGACCACAGCGTGGGTCCTCGTGTCTGCTATTAGATAAAATAACCATTCTAACAATTATCCAGAGCCACGTAGCATTCCTTCGTGGTACAGTTCCGCCTCAAGGTATATTCTATCTCAATGGAACTTGCCCACCGAGCCATCCAGTTCGTATTCCCCTCATCTTTCTTGAAACCGTGTGGGACACACGACCATTCAACTCGATGTGGCCTGAAGACGGGACTCAGCCCTTCGTCCTCAGCATGGGAGACCTGTAAGCTCTCTTATCCACTTCACTTAATCCTCACTCTGACTGCTTGGCCTAAAAGGACTGGGTATGGACACCATGGTGACTACGTCTTCGGATGGGAAGGCGACTCTCTCCAACGCGCGATGGATCACTGCCTCGATCGAGGAGACTTTCCCGCCGATTGCAAGGAATTGAACATCATCACAGACGAAGAGATGAATAGCTGCACTCAGAAGCCAGAAATCGACGAAAAGATTGAAGGAGAATGTACGTTTTGCTTTTTCTGGATAACTCAAGAATAAACAGACCAACGAAACGTTTCAGATCTTGACAAGCTCCCGGGGTGCAATCCTGTTCAGGATGGACCAGCTCATGCCACAATTGTGCCCAGCTGCAATGCCATATCGACAACAGGCATTGCGAAACCCACCTCGCTTTAACGAAATCCTGAGGTGTACCCTGCTTGGCTGGTTTCAAATGATCCCTAGTTTCGAATTTTTATACCATGAAGGGATTGATTTTTAAGGAGTTTACGCTAAGGCGAATGCAAGACGCTTATGCAAAACTTGCGGTTATCTTCAGATGAGGTTTTTTTGGCTGCATGGGTGATCATTCTCAGTAAAAACGCAAAGTCGACATTAGTCGCGCAAAAGTCGAGGAGCCGTCGCGCATCGCGCAAATTCCGTCGAGATTAGTCAAAGGAGTCGTCATAAAGTCAAGCAGTAGTCAGAATGCGAGAGAATCACGTCATGAAACTCGGACTTGTCATTTTTTCGGACTTTGTCAAATATCCAAAAACGCTTGCTGAGAATAAGTTGTCCCCCATCCCAAGCACCATAACATTATTCCTTTTTCTCTTATCCTCCTCGATCTGGCGGAATAAAGGACATCTTGCGTGAGGTCAGGTCCCTCATTATAAGAAACCAGCCCGTGCTCTCATCTCAGGTATACATACACGAGTGGATGGAAATGCGAAGTGCCCTTCAATGCCATGCCTTTTGCTCATTCAACTGTTGCCCCTGTCCCAATTTATCCATGCCCAAAAATGTCCCGCATTCGGAGCAAATGCCATCAAACTGCTCAGCTGGCGCGACCGAACTCTTCATTCCCAAACCTCCACGTCTGGAGAGCGCTCGGCTAATCCCCAACGACCTCCGCCTCCCTTGCTATATCAGTGAATGGCAAAGTACTTCGCGTTGTCGGTGGTGTGCCCGCTACCAACAACAATGTTCCTACGGATCCATTGACGTGTCGCTCAATCATCACGTTAACCCTTCGTTTCAATGGCTTCACAGACGGGGCTCGAGATGTCAGTCGACTTCATCCATGCTGAATTTTCTGAGAGCGGGTGCCTAGGTGAGTCCCTCCATCTATTCCTTCTCGATCCAAACACCCAAAGCCAAGCCACGCATTTCAGTCAACATGCGCTGTGGAGTTGCCTGAGCACAGCGAATTCGGTAGGCGTCTCCTCAACCTGCTACGTCTCCATTGACTTACAGCTTCTTCATTAGGCCTCTATCGGCAATTCAGCATTACGAACTGTTGCCGTCCTTGTGTAACCTGCAAAACCTTTAAGTGGTGCATACAAATAGCTACCAAAACCGGTGTGTTATCTCCTGCCATTCATGTTCCTATGCTAACTTGCCTGTAGGCTTTCCCCTGTCTAATGTCTTGCGGTTGCATTCATAGACCCATACTTAGAGATATATACGCTCGTGTGGCTGCATGTAGTAGAATATTCCAGTCATAGATTGACCCCGAGCCACGAAATATGAGACTTTCCCTTGACTACTCCCTGACTTCGGCGTGATTACAAGAAGAGCAAGCCATGAGAGATTCGCATAATGATTTGATGGATGTCATAAAACAACCCGACGACGACTGCTGGCTTTAGTCAAGAAGCAGTCGGCTAATAGTAAAAAAAACAACAAATAGTCAGGAGCGACTAACTGGCGACAGTCTCACGACTTCTGACCTACCATCTCACGATTTTTGCCCGACTTTGCGTTTTTACTGAGGATCATTTGTCTCTGTTTGCACTCGAAGCTGAGTACCAGCGTTTTTACATCGACGCGTCGAGGTTGGCGTTTCGTTCCGTACTCCCACTCCATAACCAAAGCTATGGGGGCTCTACGCCTACTAGGGGCGCAACGTTTCCTTTCAGTCTAGGAAACTCTATGTGGAAAGTGTATGCTTCAGCTCTTCGGGCGATAAGTGACATCCTACGACGCGTCATCTTCCGACTTAAAGGCTCATGGTTAACTTGGCGACAACAGGTTTCGAGAATGCTCATCTAGCGCAAGTCACCTGGTTCACCTCCATGCGATACTAGATTATCGTCGAATGTTCTGTTTAAGATTCCCGAAACTCCCGAAAGAGGTCATTTGCCGATGAACTACCGAACGGCCCTGCTCTCTCGAGCCTACAAGGAACTTCAACGGTTTGCGCCCCGCTAAATCAAGCTCCTACTCCAAACCAATGCCTCACCTTCCATTGAATTGCTTAAAAAACCGTTGCGAGCAACGCTCTGCACTCTTGTACCGCTCTTGTGGCTCAACTTCGGGCAAAGTTTATCCACAGCGCTCGCCCTCACCACGACAACGAGCTCGTCTCTCTCTCCACAAAATACGACGTTGAAAACCATCCGGAGCTAGGTTGAGCATCGTCTTATCAGCTGAGGTCTCTTTCTTCCTTGTTATGGAAATGTCATATGCTGCAGCGGAGTCTGTCGCCATCATTGGCCAGTCGCATCCGCGCGGGCGGCGACAAATGGGAAACCCAAGGACCAACGGACGCTTCTTTGACATATGGACCCCTTTGGGTAACTCGTGCCCCAGTATGGGCAATGACTCCGTCGGTAGGTGCCTCTTACAACGTAATCATGGCGCAAGTGCAACTGACCAGTGGAAATCAGATGTTTGAGCAATCTCCGTGGACCGTCCTTGCGGCAGCCTCATAACACGACTATCAGCTGGTCGCTTTCACCTTTGGTCTCTCTCACCGTCCGATGCTCCTCAAAGGCTCCGTGATAACGCAATAATATCGAGACGCGTATAAAGGTCAACGCGACGGCCCTCTAATTCTCATTGCAAGCCCTCGCTGCACCCCTCATCTCTCCAGGTCTTACCGCCATCCTCTCCTTCTTACTCTCCACAATGAAGTTCCTTTCACTTCTCGCTGCCGGTCTCGCCGTCTTTGTCACCTCTCCCACTTTGGCTGCTCCTGCTGGCGAAGCACCGACGCTCAAGGCTATTGAGGCGTATGACGGAGAGACAACTGGCAAGTACATCGTCAAGTTCAAGAGCGGTGCTTCTCGTAGGGCCTGGGCTGAGAAGCTTAGCCTCAGCACCGAGCACAGCTGGGACTCCATCAATGGCTTCTCCGGTACGTGTATCGATTCGCAGTTGTACTTCTGGTATCTGACCGCCTCTTTTCCAGGTTCTTTCGACGAAGCCGCTCTGCTCGCACTCCGAGCATCTGATGACGTCGAGTACGTTGCTGAGGATGGTGTTATGCATGCTTGGGCCACCACCACCCAGTAAGTGATTCCAAAATCTTCATCTTGCCCTCTCTCACCCTCTGTCTCTCCAGAACGAACGCACCCTGGGGTCTTAGCCGTGTTGCGCAGAAGGCGAAGCTCGCCAGCTCCAGCACTACCGCTTTGACCTACCAATACACCTACGACACCACTGCAGGTGCTGGCGTTGACATCTATGTTGTCGACAACCGGTGTACGCACCACCCACCAGCAGTTTGGTGGACGTGCCACTTGGGGTGTTTCTTACGTTGGTGAGAGTTCGGACGGTAACGGTCACGGTACCCACTGTGCTGGTACCGCTGCTGGTGGCCAGTTCGGTGTCGCCAAGGTTCGTCATTTCTCCATTCCAACTATCCTCGAATATTGATCGTAAATCTGCTCATGTAGAAAGCAAACATCATTGCCGTTCAAGTACTCGGTCGCACTGGCGAAGGAACCAACGCGGGAACTGTTTCTGGCCTCAACTGGGTGTTGAGCAGGGCTAGGTCAACTGGGCGACCCTCTGTCGTCTCCATGTCTCTTGGTGGACCCGCCAGTACCGCCGTCGACGATGCTGTGGCTTCGTTGACTGGTGCTGGAGTTCACGTCGTTGTTGCTGCAGGGAACGAGAACCAGGACGCCGGGAGCTCCTCCCCTGCTCGTGCTGCCTCCGCCATCACAGTTGGTGCCACGACCATCGCCGATGCCAGAGCTTCTTACTCGAACTATGGCCGTGTTATTGATATCTGGGCACCCGGTTCAAATGTCATTTCTTCATGGATTGGCTCTGATACTGTGCGTTTCTCCTTGAGTTACCTTTCTTGCATCGGTCTTACTTACAAGTTGTCTAGGCTACCAACAGTATCTCTGGTACCTCCATGGCCACTCCCCATGTTGCTGGTGTTGTCGCCTACCTCATCGGAAAGGATGGAAATGTCACCCCTGCCGCAATGGCCACCAAGCTCAACAATCTTTCCCTTTCTGGCGCTATCACTGGCATCCGTAAGTCCCTGGTTTATCTTCTTTAGCAAAATCCTGTCTAACTGCCATCCCACGTCTTTAGCTTCAGGCACCGTTAACAGACTCGTTCAAATCAACTAAATCCTGCATTCGAAACTGTAAACTATGCTTGTATCCTATAGTGTAATCTCTTCAAATGACCTTCATGTCTTTCGGAAACCTTATGCTTTACGTGGGCAAGGGCTACAAACTCCACGGGAAGCTAGGAATCAAGAATCTGGCATTGATGAAATTCTGTAAAAGGTCAAATAGATTTTGTAAGTTTCGATGGCAGTTCTAGGCTAGCTTTGAATCCTACCGGGTGTAACGATCACACAGCCAATAACCTGTCCAGTACGTTGAAGACAGAAGGTAGGTCCATCGTAGCCGATACCACCACCTGCGATTGAGGCGCGTACGAGTAAGAATGTGAAAGTAGAAGTAAGGGCTGTATACACTCACATTGACCCCCAAGAAGGACGACCGATAACTGCCTTTTCGCAGGAGTGGCCACAGTCTGCAAACACAGCAAAGAGAGCGCAAGGAAAGAGAAGACGCGTGAAGCCATCGTCAGCGAAGGTGAAGGCTTCTTTGGCTCTGTTACGTGGATTTATAGAACCACGAAGAGCATCCTCATTTACTCCCATCCGCCTAATCACCAGGACCTGAGTTGAACGACAGGTAACCGCAGAGAATTTACATTTCGTACATACTGACTCACGCAAAACGAGCTCACGAATGTCGGGCCGCAGATTGTACCCGATGGGTGAGAAGTTGAATGGCAGAAATCAGACAAACGACAATTATTGGAGATGACTATCATGTCCGGAGGCTGAGGTGCTGTGGAGAGGAGCGAGAAAACGAGGATGGACAATTACAGCGAGAGGAGTACATACAAGTAAGATAGTACATACATACAAGTAAATAAGAATACATACGCAGGTCCATAGAATCCTGACTATGTGGAACACACCCAGGGCGCGCCGGTAATGAGAATTTCATTTGAGGCATTTGGCAGTCGTGTAACTGGGCTCGAGATTTACTATCCTTTAAGAGATGTTGATTTAGGAAACGGGTTTAGAAAGAAATGCGTACGTACCGAATACCACTCTCTGGTCGCAGGTGAACTGATACTTGCGACTAAGGGCAAGGAAGCTGTTTTGGGTGCTGCAAGGGGAGGATACGATAGGGTGGCAAGGATTGGCGATGGAGGAGAATCGTTCGCTCCTCCTGGTGAAATCGTTCCATCCTCGTTATTGCTCAACACAGGACTCCCAGGTGGGACGTCAGAGGGAGGAATAGCCTCTCGAGTGGTGTAGTACGTCGAAGTCGACATGATAGAGATTTTTGAGGCCGATCGTTGTGGGATGTGTACAACGCTTGGCGAAGTGGGTGGGTGATACTTGGGGAGCTCCTCGATCGAATGGTGCGGGGTATCACAAACAGATATCTTCTCTAGTTCTTGATCCTGCAGGAACTTTACCCTTCTTCTGCGTCGAAGAATAAGGATAAGCAATGGTAGTGCCGTCAAGACAGAAATGATAGCGAGAGCACATCCAGCGATAGCTCCAGCTGGAAGCTTGGTGGACGTCGAGGGGTTAGATAGTACAGGGCGACTCATCGCGATGAAGAGAGGAAAGCAACGAGGGTGGGTATGAAACACAAAAACAAACTTCAAGGTAATATAGGCGCTGTGAGCAGACAGGTTGCTCGACCTGTCCGCTATTTCTTGTCTCCGAAAGTGGCGTAGTTTGCCGCTCGCTTTGCCGTTGACAGATTAAATGGTCATGGGATGTGTCGACGAAACGAGTCCAACGACGACTGAGACTCAGTATCCATACAAGAGAGGCCTTCGTTGACCCCAGCATCATCTCTCTAGGGCAGAACGCTTCCCAGTCGTTTAGGAAGCATAGCTAGACAGCACCTAGGGCATCTCAGCGATTGACAAATCATTCGTGTCGGCCTATTGACATTGGATATCGCCGACGACAGGCCAAACGATGGCACCAGAAATAGTACAAGCACGTCGGAGTTAAAAAGCGTCTCAGAGCAGGCGGAAGTTGGGTCCCAGCTATCTCCTCCTTTCACCTGCAAGCAGCAATGAGCGAAGAGTTGACGTTGAAGGTAGAAGCCGCGAAGTTTCCGAAGTAGCACTTAAAGCGGAGTCCCAATTTAGACGAAGATAAGATCAAATTATCAGCAAGCTCTGCAAGTCTAGCGCCGTCCTTCCCACCGTTATGGTGGCTTCTAGCCTTTTCGTGCGTTACCGCCAAATTTCCTGGGTATCAATCACACGCTCTAGGTCTCTCTGGGTCGAACAGTCTTTCCAAGACTAGCTTCGAATTCTAACGCCGACGCTAGAACACCGTTCTTGCGCGCCTCTCAAACTCCAGCAAACCTTAGCGAGCTCCATATTATCCCGTAATCGGCGAAATCCTCGGTTATCAAATTCGAGACCTTGCTGAAATGAAAGCAAGCCAACGCCAGTGGAAATCGTCTAGTTATACCCGGCCCTTGTCTGGAGTTGAACGTTGAACACCCGCACACATTGAACGTCTGACGCCGAGCAACTTGTCGAGTGGTTGCGGAGACATCTGTCGTCCTAAACTTCAGTCGCTCAAAGGCCACCTCGATCCTCGCCCTCGCGTGGCTCATATGAGCACATGTCTATTCCCGGAGCCGCTCTTTCAAGCTTCGAATCGGCGTCTCCTTGGCCGAAGTGCCTCATCCAGAGATCGAAGCGCAGCATGCTCACACCTCTGACAGTTGGTTCCGAAGTCCCAGGGCCTCAACCGCTTACTTCTCAAGCCTTCGACCAATCATAGTCTCTTCTCTTGCGTTCGTTCCTATCGGCACCTCAAAGAAATCTAGTCCACAACTTGCTTCGTACTTGCTAAACGAGTCGAACTTTCTCCGAAACGAAGACCCGAAGCACCCATAGAAGAGCTTCGATAATATTTGGCCTGATCTAACACTTTAATATTGATTTGAGTGTGTTGCAGTCGAACGTTATAAAATGGTCAGGGCAATCCTCTAGAGGAACTAAGCGCTGCTATCACGATGGCTCGCCTCTCGTTGAGCTTCGGCTTTCTTGTGCTTGCTTTCCTCCATCTTTTCGTCTCTCCGGGTCTTGCGGCTCCATCGCCGTCTCCACTCGTCCGAAGGGCAAAGTGCACGACGCTTCGTATTCGGAAGGAGTGGTATGCTTGATTTTGTGCATTAATCGAAATCATCATTCAATATTCGACAGGCGCACTTTGACAACTGCTGAGAAGTCTGCGTACCTCGCAGCCGTCAAATGTCTACAAGCTACGCCCTCGAAAAGCACCCGTCAAGGAGTCAAGAACATGTTCGACGAGTTCCAAGCGTCCCACATCGATCTTACCAACCAGATTCACCAAGTGGTTAGTTGTCTGATCGCTTTCGTTTTGGATAGACACTCACAAGGACTCAGGGTCAATTCCTTCCATGGCATCGTCACTACACAACGTTGTATGCGAACGCCATGCGTGATATCTGTGGCTATCAAGGTCCAGCTACGTATGTCTCGTCTCCAGTCCTGATTAGACGATGCCTGATTTGCTGCTATCTAGGTACTGGGATTGGACATTGGACGCTGACGGATCTAAGAAGTGAGAAATCTCCACTTTAGTTTCCTCACTTAACTCAAAGAATAACAGCCTCGTCGACTCTCCCGTGTTCAACGCTACCTATGGCTTCGGAGGCACTGGCTCTGGTTCCCAGCGATGCATTACAACGGGTCCCTTCAAGGACACCGTCCTCCATCTGGGTCCCGGTTCTGCTGTCGGTGACCACTGCATTACGCGTTCGATCACCAACAGTGCAAGATCGAACATCAACGCTGCGAACGTTCAAACGACCTTGTCAAAGACTACGTTTGAGAGCTTCCGTACATATCTTGAGAATGGGCCCACCTTTGCTGGTGGAACTCATGGAGGAGGACACATCACTGTCGGTGGCGAGATGATAAACCCTGCCTCGAGTCCTGGAGGTACATTCGTTTCTATTCCTCCCCTACATCAGACATTAATTAACATCTCGCACTATAGACCCTATCTTCTATCTTCACCACGGAAACCTGGATCGCATCTGGTGGAAGTGGCAGAGCGCCGATCTCACCAATCGCCTCAATGCTGTGTCAGGACCTACCACGCAGGGCCAGGGAGGAAAGAACCTTACGCTGGACTTTATGCTACCCTACACGACCCTCTCCTCATCGATCGCGGTTCGCGATATCATGGATATTGAATCTGAGCCCAGCTGCTTCCAGTACGCCGACTAGGGAGCTGATAGTTGCACTTTGTATCTTCGATCCCGTTGCCCGTTTTGCTAACACCATTGCCAGTAAACCTTACAAAAGAGCTGGGCTTGAGGGACAAAAAATTGTCACTAAGGGGCCGGACGTCGAAAGGTGAGGGTAGCGTGTCATGATTGGGCATGAGAACACAATGGGCGTTATCATGAAGTCTAAATATGTATCTATTGTGGCATGCAGAGGCACTGAGTACAAGTTTCTCCGAACGCGGGGGGCATTACGGTGGCCACAGTTGACGAGGTGCATCGAACAACTGAACAAGGATCCTCCAAACATTCGGGTTCCACAGAGATGGGGACACAAGCACAAGTCGAGCACTCTCCCTCTTGAAGGGCGGGAATGATAGTTGGCGTTGTGGTCGCAATACAGAAAAGATCTTGGCACGGGTTTGCGGGGCAAACAGGCTTTTTCACCACACGGCACTGGGAGAAGACTATGAGGAGAGGAGATAAAGTGTCAGGAATGTTTATATGGTGCATCTGTAAGACGTACAGGGGTTGATCACAACGCACTTGACGTTGGGGAAGGGTATACACTCCTTCGGCCCTCTATACCCAATTCCTCCACCTAGACGATAGAAACTGTTAGCCAAGCCTAGTTCGAAGTGGTGAAAAATACGAACATCGCCCATGCAAGGGAACGTATGGTGGAGCAGCTGAAGCCTGGAGGATGACAGAAGCGACAACAGCGACGAGAAGAGTGCGGAAAGCCATTGAAGTAATTGTGTGGGTCGTTCAGACTGCAGAGTTGGGGTGAACGTCAGCCGTCTTTATAGCAAATCCTACTCCAGAATTTTATGCATAGTATTCGATTGGCGACCAGCGTCCATGGATCGATGAACATTACGGGAAATATTTAACAGGTGTCAGAGGAGGGACGGGTAGAGAACCGTGAGTTCGGAGATAGAAGATGAGAATGGACGGGAAGATACGAGAGGAAAATGCTGCATAAGGCCTCGTGGGAGTCGACTGGACTCAGGGCACAGGTCAATCACAAATAACAAAAACCGTTTGGCTCCGGTTGCTTGCGGAGCTGCCTTTAGCATCCCAAGGAATCGAAATAATCCAGGAAGTTGTTCCAGAAATTGTACCTGTGTTTGGTACAACATTCGAAGCTAGGTGAACATCCTGGATCGAAGCGGCATGAACCGACTCGGATTCGATCAAGGCGACCGAGGCCTCGTTTCAACACCTAAGATCGACAGGTACGTCAAGTTTATTAGGTTTGCCGCACACGCCGCTAGGAGGCCACATGGTGCAGTGAAAAATGGCCAGGCACGTTGTGGCTCCAGGTGAGCTATCATGCACCAAGACTTTTGTGCATTGTACATCGGTGCAGTCATAACAAACCCCGGTACGATCCTGGATCGATCTGATCATTACTTCGTCGAGTAGGCTCAAACCCGCGAACATAAGAGAGATATCGGTACCCTTCGACCATACGAAATGACAGACCAAGGGCGGACGTTGAGCAGGCCGTTGAGCATCTACGCAATTTGGGTGGATGAACGTGCGAAAGGATTCCTGATAAGAATCGGTTGTGGATTTCTGATGCAACCAACACTGAAAACTAACGGCGAAACCAAGACAAGAGGAAGGCTTGAATGGACCATAAAAATTCATCACATTTTGTACATACAGCGATAATCGCGATAAGAATAGGCTTGGGCATCAGTTCATGTTGATTAGAAAAGGGTTTTCCTGATCGGCGAAAGTCAAAATCGATTCCAAATCTGTGCGAACTCGAGGCTTACCGGGTGGAAGCTCTAGACTGGGGTCTGGAGAGGCCAACACTCGCAGTGTGGGCAAGTCGAACCCGTCAGCGTATAGCCGGTGGGACATGCGATCCTGCAACTGGCCGAGCACTTGGATGTCTCGGCTGGTGGCTTTTGCGTAGCGGTAGGCGTCGGCCAGCATTCGCAGAATGGGCAGCTCGAACCTGTCAGAGTATATCCCGTCGGGCACAGGATTTTACAGCTGGCCGCACAAGACAACGTTGACGTCGTTGGCTTGGGGGGCCGAGTGATGATTGGGCCCGGTGGACCAGTGATGATCGGTTTGAAGGGAGGCTCAGCGACACACTTGCATGTCGAGCACAACCCAGGTCCTGCAGCAGGCACTATGATTGAGTAGGGCTTCTCAAAGGGGCATAGCACGATTGCGCAAGGATCCTTGACGCATTGTCCGTTTGCCACAGGGAGAGACAGAGCAAAAGCGATGAGAGGTGTCACAGTGCTAAGACGAACCATCATGAAGGACTGGGGAGGAAGGATGGATAACAAGTGTTTATATACTCATACTCAAGTACAAGCGCGGCCCCACCTTTTCCCCTGTTCGTTTCCATTCCATGAAGAGTGGGTCGTTGTGAGATTTTCCGTGAGGTACTACCACACTAGGCAAGTAATGAGTTTATCGGATGTACAAGCAATTCAAATGAGGAAGGCGAAGAGAAATGTGATATTCATCTGGGAAATAAAGCTACCGTCTCCGGCGCACACTGGAGAAGGCAAGGAGAAGGTCACGAAATGACTGCTAAATCGCTGGTGCCACCTAGTGCGTGAAAAGCCTGTTTATGAAACTGTATGCATCGCCATGAGAGAGCAAGACCAAGGAACGCCCCATTTCCGTGGTTTGCTTGGATGAACGTGTGAGCGATTCGATGTTAATCAGCTCATGGGTTTCGATGTTCAAAAATTGGATTATGTTCAGTCTAAACGAGGAAGCAAGATGATATTACAGCGGTCCAAAAACAGCTATCACATTTCGTGCAAAGCGACGAGCACGGTACGACTTCGAGTCTTATTGATCTGGGCCTTCCATATGGATGGATGTCAAAATCGATTTCAAAATCGGAGGGGATCAGCGCTCACCGATGAGAAGGTTTAGCCTAGGCCGGAGTCTGGATAGGCCAACACTCGCAATGGGGGCAAGTAGAGCCGGTCAGAGTAAATCCGGTGGGACAAGCAATCTTGCAGCTTGCCGAGCATTCGGAGGTCTCGACAGCCCTTCGTACAGGGGTAGCCGTTGGCCAGCATTCACAGAACGGGCAGCTCGATCCCGTGAGGGTGAACCCAGTTGGGCACAGGATCCTGCAGCTTGCTTCGCAGGACAAGGTCGAGGTAGTGGGTGTAGGGGAAGGAGTGAGAGCTGGCGGAGCGGTAATGATAGGCTCAGCAACGCAGAGCGTAAGAGAGAGAGCAAAAGTGCAGAAGGTGGTTAGGATATTGATGCGGGCCATTGCAAGTTTGAAAAACGAGGGAAAAGGAAGACGCTCTAAAGCCTTTATATATTCGAGGGTGAGCTCAAGCGAGCCTCGTTGACGCTATTCTCCACGCTCCAGAGATGGCGGGTCATTCAGAACGAAGGATCCCTCGTAATGGATGTCGAGGCTCTCGTACAGCAGTGGTCAGCATTCTCTAGTGGTTACCTCGTATGACATGCTTGTGGATGGGGATACAAGTCCTGTAACGCCTTTGTCGGGAACGAAGTGGCTATTGCTGGCGCATAGGTTGATAATCATCGCGAAGGTATGCAAATGAGCCAGCGGTGGATGTAATACTTGGAAGATCTCTAGTTTCTAATTGTTTGGAGTCTCATGAACGCATGGGATGTGATAAAGGGCACGACGGAAGGCGCATAGTAGATATTTGGAAATACTTTGTGAGAAAGCTATCGAGGTCGGCCTTTTGGAACGCTTTTGCCGCTTTGATTCAAAATTGAAAGAACCAGAGAACAACGTAAGCGCGGCCTCCCAAAAAGACGGTGGCCAGAGAGAAGACCTTCTTGCGGGTTTCACGGTGATATGACGTTCAGATCAAGAGAATGAAAAGCCTTCTGTGGCAGCGCGCTCCGCGAGAACATGGTGGAATGAGGATAACCAACGACGGCCAAGGCGGTTGCCCTTTGATGACGTAATTTCCTCCCCAAAGAATCAAGTATCGAGGTTGCCATATTTCTCGAATGGAAGGTTGAGGAGGGCTGTCAACATGGTAAGGGATCAAAGTCTGTGGTGCATGTCTCTGTTCGTATATCGGTTAGTACACGCGCCTGTCATTTCACTTGATCGCGCGAAAGCTGGGTTCGATTCCCAGACAGAGAGATTTTGCTTGTCCCTCTAACATGAAGTCATATAATGAATCATGAACGATTGCAGAATATCGCCCGCGTAGACAGTCCTTTCAAAACCTGTTCTTGCAAACAATCATGAAGTATTACATTGAATATGGCAAGTGAGAACTTTATAACACTATATCTAATTGTTCATAGGCGGGAGAGCTGCTACTTCGACGTATAATCTTCCAAGCACTTGTAACCCACCTAAGCGCCAATGGGAACACACTCGCAGGTCGAGCACGCCCCATTGAGTCCGGGGATGATGGTGGGATTGGTGGTTGCGATACAGAAGATGCCCTCGCAAGGGTTCTCAGCGCATTCTTGGCGTTTCACTAAATATAGCTACTTAACTTGAGGCCGAGTGAAAGATGTGAGAAGGATACATACCGGGAATGGGGACACATTGGCAAGTCGAGCAGGCTCCTGGCTGAAGAGCGGGTACCACCACCGGCGTGTGGGTAGCGATGCACATAATTTCCGCGCAAGGATTAGCGGGGCAAGGCGCAGAGGGAGCAGCCGAGACCTGAAGGGCAACGGAAGCCACGAAAGCAACGAGGAGAGTGCGGAAGGCCATTGCAGTGAATATGTGGGTTGTTCAACTGAGGATTGGGAGCGAAACTCCCCCACTTTTATATTGCATTTTGGTTCTCCGAAAGATTCCTTGGGGAGCCCAGTTTCATGGCCAAGCCTCGTACCCCCACCGTTTTGCTGCTCCAAGGGGAACGCAGAACGTGTCATAAGAGAGACGGGTGTGAGGGCTGGAGTTCCAGAAATGCGGAATCGCTTGGGATGTGCAAGGCAAACGGGATACATACCGTACAGGATGAAACTTTCAAGCATAGCAGCAGCGACCCAGCCCCGGTTGGTGCGTTGAAGTATCAGCACGCTTCGCTATACCCTTACGGACTTCGTAACGGGCAATTATGTTCCGAATCCGAAGCATTACTCGAACGTACAACGGAGCCAAGGAAACCCCTGATTTCGAGGGAGCTGCAGGGTCGGCCGACTCGGAAGGGCCAATATCGACCTCATGCCGCGGCTACGCCGCTCAAGCCCAAGATCTAGTACGTCGAAAGGGATCTAAAGCTATTCCACGGTTTTCAGCGGACCATATGGCTCAGAAAGGTCATTACGAAGAGGTTGCCGACTGATAACGAGCCATTGAAAAGTCCGTGGGCCGCTACGTACCCTCTTGTGACCGAAATCAAGGACATAGCAGTCCAAGATGGAGCCCTGTTTCCGCCTTGGATAGTACCCTCTAATAGCGGACTCTGGGCTGCCTAAACGAAACGGGCTTGGCTAAGCTGGGATTACGCTTCAACCTGCTAACCGGACACATAGTGGGTGGTGTGAGAAGACATGAGAAGCTTTTGTGGTGAGCTAAGCTTTGGTACTCATCTCGAAGGAATGCAACACCTATCATACATGACGGTAAAGAAGGGTGTTGGAAACTCAGGAGCTTCAATATCATTATGATATTACCCATTCCTGAAGCCGCCCCATCTCCCGACAACGTAAACAGGAGGCGAAACCCAGAGTAGATGTTTAGCTGAGAGGGAAACATCCAGTTCGAACAATAAACAGGTATCGCAAGAGCCTCCGAGAATACCTTCAAGCTTTCGAGTCTGCGGCGCTCAGATTCACCTGAGACCGAAATCAAGCATGGAACGGAAGCAGGAATCTGGCGTCAGAAGCACCGAGTATCCAACAACAAGCAGCCAACCCAAGCCGGGCTGACCGGCGCAGACTTTTAGAGTACGTGAACGCCTCGAGGGTCGTGAGACGCCCAGGTGACCAGCGCCGAACCAGGACTACTGGTAAGTTGTAAGATGTCAAGGCCACGTCAGGACGTTTCATTCATGACGTACTGTCCTATTTCATGAGATAGGGACTTTCAAGCATACACCGTTCCGCAATACCGAACACGCGAAAATGAGTAAAAGACAAGGCGAGCATTTATCAGTCTTTGATCGAGCCTATACACTACCAACGAACGAAGAAAAATGCGAGACCATGTGCCGTGCCTAATATACCTCCTCTGGGGATTGAACCCAGCAGATCTACAGGAAAGGTAGACTCCTAACCAATTGTCGAATAAGGCTTAAGAAGATCCTCAATTCGCCGACTGGTCTCATAGAGCGACGGTCACCGGTCTATAGGAAAGGGACAGTCCGAGTTACAACAGAGATTGGGCTGGTGGACAATGGACTATCTACTCATCACATCTCTCTTTCTCCCACTCACCTCGATGGTGGTAGGCTAGATTTACGTTGTGAAGCGATTGAACCACCCGATAACACTCCTGGCTGACTCCTCCTTTGCCCAAACTGTAGCGAGATGCAAGCTTCAGCCACAAGGTTCCCAATGAGGAAAGAAAGGACAAAGAACGCACCAGCATTGGAATCAGCGGGATCAGCCCTCGTCGCAAATCCATGGGAAGTGCCAGAGAAGACTTGGAGGTGATATCTGTGCTTCCTTTCTACGAGGATATCAGTTGCGCGGCGTTGAGAAGCCCAGGGGAATGAGCCATCCGTTTCTAGTTTATTGGATGAGTTCGTTAGTCCTCACAGGCAGAAATGACATGTAGACTTGCCGGCACAGGAAAGTAAGACAGGCTCTGGAGTTATGTTTTCAGCGATGCGCTGGATAGAAAGAAAATGCAAAGAACTCACTCTTCGCGTTCGAGAAATGAGCCTCAGTTACGCCGGATGGGTGAGCAAAGGCAGCTACCGCGAACACAACCTCAGTACCGAGAATCCGACGCTGTTGATGACGAGACATACTTGCAAGGAATGAATCATCTGCAGCAGCGTCCATCGAGTAGGGTGCTCCGAAGCAATATCCTGCACGGCTCCCGGTCAACCCCTCCTTGTCTCCTTGACGCAACAGATCCAAAGAACTCACCGACAGCAGTAAACTTGGCATCGCTACCCACATCCTTCTTGACCTGCTCAGTCCACTTCGGAATGCTATCTGTAGCTTGCTGTCTTGACTTGTTAACCCATTCCGTTCGGTTGAATCCTACTTCGCCATCGTGGTTCTGAATCGGGTCCCCGAAGAAGTAGTCAATGCCAAGCACATGGTATCCTATCATCCGCACATTCAGCTATTCAGTCCATGTGGTCCTCGAACGCATTCGAAATCCAGGGAGAATGTATGTACCTTCCCCAGCGTACTGGTCTTGCAGCATAAAGTTGTTATCGGCGAATGGTCCATAGATATCCGAGAAGAACAAGATGACCTTCTTCGGTCCGGGTTTCGAATGACGTGGTTTGGTGTAATAAGTCGGGACACCCGCGATACTGACGTTCTTTCCCACTGCACGTCCACTGTACCGAGCTCCAGAGACACAATCGTCACCAATCTCCGGAGCCAAGACAGGACTCTGGTCGTATTTGGAGACGGAGAAACCGAGCGTGGAGGCTGGGAACAGGGAGGTCAGGACCAAGAGTCCGACTGAAAGAAGCGAGAGGATGTTTGAGCGAAGAGACATGGTGGCAGAGGGAAAAGACCAAGCGGTGTAGGAATCACAGGTGGGAGGCATTTATGAGACAGGAGAAGTGACCAAGCAGCCATCGAGGGTCAAGACAATGTGGGGTTCGTTGCTTCCATGAATAAGCCGCGAAGCAGAGATAAGAGCACCCGAGTAAGTTTCTTGTGGCGATATGTACATAGATGGCGCTGAGTATCCCAGGTATGGTGGAACCGTTGAAAGAAGCAAGCTTAAGGTCAGGAGGTCATGGTGGCGAGGAATCAACGTATCATTCGATTTTCGATCCATGTGCAATGTTTCGGGAATGATCGTCGGGAACCGCCGGCTTCAGCGCTAAGAAGTGGTTCAATGAGTGGATCTGTTGCGCGTACAGCGAGCATTTCAACTGAATAAGGAGGTAAGTTTAGGAAGTTTAGCATGACGTCACTCAAACTGAGATGATAGCAGTAAGAACCCGCCATCTTCGGTTATCCAGCATCAACAAGACGCCACTGGGGAGGGAGGAAATATAACCTGAGCGTAACAGTATAACTTCAAATGAGCAAGAGCTCTGTTAGACCCTTCAAGAAGCTGATACCCGAGCTACCCGCTATGCACAGTCATCTCCATCATTTGTAGGACCACATCGACCGCCTAATGCTGAAACTCACGTACCTGGGGGTCTCGTGTGTTCTTCAATCGCTCCAACACCATGGGAGTCGGAGTCTCTCCAAAGGTATAAGGACTACTCACATTGCATTTTTATGCGCTCAGCATCTTGCTACACTCCCATCCACTTTCAACCAAATCCCCCAATGTTCAACCGTGTCTTCGTCACAATTGCCGCTGTCCTTGCGATCAGTGCCACTCAAGTTGCCGCTGTTCCCAATCCACAAGGATGCCTCGAGGATCCGTGCACTGTGACTCTGTGCCCAACTGACAGGGTTTGCGTTGTCTTACCTCCCAGAGGCCCTGGTCAATGTTCCACCGGGGCATGCGCTTGAGTGTCTACATTCTATCTCGTGAGTACACTTGTGGGTTCAGCGAACTCCTCAAATACTTATTTATGCGCGTAGAAGCCGTTGAGTAGGTGCTGATTGATGTATCATTTATAGTGCGAAGGATTATAACTCTATCACGTAGCGTATAAAGAAATCTTGAATGCTGAACGTTGAACGGTGACTCTAGCTCTGAAATGAAGAATGGAGATAGGGAGTTTCCCAGGCCCCTATTGCTGTTGTGTCAACGCGTCTTGTCTCGTCGAAGGTGACTTGTTGTCGACCAACATTTCGCCTTCGAATCTCATCGGCTGAGCCATTGACAATGAACCGGCAGGACAAGCACCGTAAGCCTAGGTGCAAAGGCTTGTGAATAATGCCATCCGTTCTTGCCTTCTTGGAACCCCTTCAACCGTCACGGCCGCCGTTTCAGCGATATCTCGCCTCGTTGGCATTCCATCGGAAAGGCATAGACAACCCTGAGCGTGAGCTTAGGAGAAATCCAAGGCACACGCACTCCACCCTTTGCTTGGTGGCCTGGCATACAGGATAACGGTCCATCAGAAGTCCTCCTTCCTGAACCGCCAGTCGTGCATCCTGTGGTCTGGACTCCAGGCGATCCTTGTCAGTTCGTGAGAGGGTATGAACTGCATCGATTTTGGACTGTGGTAAGCCTCTCTCTGCTTCCCTATGAATGATAAGCCCAAACGATACCTCCAGCTGCATCGAACCACATCCTTCTTCGAATCATCCCACTTGAAAGTTGCTGCATCCCATTTCCTCAGGAACGGTGTTCATGCCGCTCCTAAATTCTAATACCCAGAAGTAGCCTATTTGGCCCTCCATTCGTCCAATTTGAAGATCGTTACCCACCTCATGGCTGATGGTTTCGTTATTTCCCGCGGAAGACACTCTATCTGCCCTGGTATGAGTGGGGCCTCAACATAACTCGCCGGACTCTGTTACACTGTTCCAGAGCTGCTATAAAAGTACTAGCACCTCCCGACTCTCCTCTCAGCATCGAAGTACCAAACGATCTCCACCCAACCTCTATAATCATGTTCAAAGCTCTCCTCATTGCCACACTCCTCTTCGCTACCCAAGCCTACGCAGCACCCCAAGGCTCTACTCCATGCCTCCAGGACCCTTGTACCGTCACCGACTGCTTTAGCGGTCTCGCTTGTGTCAATATCCCGCCTATCCGGCGAGGACGATGCCCAACAGCTGTCTGTGTCCCTCAAGACTGCTTGCTGAACCCATGTGCGGCTACGACGTGTAGCGTTGGAGCGCAATGTGTGATCAGAGCGCCTACCGCGCCTGGAGGATGTCCTACCGCTGCTTGTGTTGCGCCGTAAAGTAATGGGTACGTACTGCGACTGTTTCGGGAGAGATGAACGCTGACAACGTTGTTGATATAGCTTTCTGTAGAATCTTGATTGTGATATTCATCGATTCGTTGTACTCTAATGTATTCAATCCCCCGAACGAAAGATTACTTGATTCGATGTCCAACGGTCCATTGTGAGATTGGTTGCTTGGATATCAACGCTAGGTTTCAATTCATTCAAGTGCTTCAGTCGACCATCTTACGGCACGATATCCCTTTTGAATTTGACGTTCGAGGGAGATTGAAGACCTCATGGCTTTGATTGAGATTGCCTTTTTCTTGGACTTCCGTTCTCACTCGGCTCTTGGCACTCAATTCAGTCGCTACTCTACTTATACTGAACCCTTGCTCAACGGATAGACCGACCTTAGTTCTCCTCAACAATGATTAGCATCAAGTCCCTTGTAGCTCTCGTTGCGTTCCAGCTCCTCATTCCTGCTGTACAGCTCAGCGTCAACGCACAACAGCTTCAGTGCGCAACCAATCCTTGTGTCACTGTCCTCTGTCCAGCGAATACGGTGCCCACCGTCTTTCCCCCAGGCGACGCTCCGATCGGGTGCAGGTGCGTTCATACTCTCTTCCTTCCCTTTGTTCTTGTTCGCTAACACACACTCTCGTATCAACAGGTGTTTCTGCCTCAACCCTACGCAATGCGCATCCGACCCCTGCTCAGCGTCAACCTGCCCTAGTGGGTACAAAGAGACGATGCTGCCGCCTGTGAAGGAAGGCCGATGTGCAACTTGCACTTGTATCAAGAGTGGGCCTTTGAGGAGGCAGAGCAAGGGCCAGCCATGGTAGGAGAGGTTCAAGGGGGTGGTTTTACGTCGGGACGGTCCGATGGAGATGAATAGTCAACGATACTTTACGTTGAACGTTCACGATTTCACTTGCAGTTCCAATTCAAGTTTCATTTATTCGATTATGCACGTTTTGTACAAGAAGCAAATTCAACCACACCCCCGTTCATGTCTTTGAACGGCTGCTTCCTCCACGTGCGTCCCTGTGCCAAGGAGTGAGGAACAGATCCAAGGCATAAATAAGGTATTGGGGAAGATACTTACCGTCAACTTCGACGAGTGCACCGAGTCCAGCTTTCTCCAGGGTTGACTCAGATGCACGCAGCGGTGGGGCATCTTCCGGGACGAGTAGGGGGGACAACGATGCACGTCGTGTTCACAGGACAGAGCGTGACGATGCATGGGTTATCGAGGCACCCTTGGGGGTTAGGAACTGCAGCCACTTGAGTGGCGCCGATGGCGAGGATGGCAGTGACAGCAACGAAGACACGAGAGAACATCGTTATGATAATTTGTGAGTGGTTTAAGAGAGAATTTGACTCGAGGGTGTTTGGCTTGTCAATGGAGCTTAAAGCTGAGAGACGATAGCCGAGGGCCTTTATACTGTACCTTTGAAGCGACACAACCCTTCTTGGCATTAGGAAACTGGCTTTGACATTCATGAGAGCTCCGCGGGACATGACCGAATTCGAAGATCAGGTGGTGAATAATCTCTCATGCCGCAACCGATGGAAAGCCTTGAGGTGCGCAAGTCGGGAAGGGGAACGCTCGATGAAGGGACTTGTATGTGGAATTTCTGATTCGACATGTCTAGCTGTGAGCAAAACAACTGTGAAATGAATCCTGAGTGCTGAGCAACCGATGGAGTACGTGCCTCGCCCTTACTGGGTGCGATGAGAGAATCGCTGCACGCTTACAGGGATCCGATGCCTTCGAACAATATATCGCCTACGGTCGTAAGAATAAGCCCAAGGCAGAATAACCGGACCTCAAATGAGGAAGAGGAGGATCTTCCAATTGAGCCAGCTCATAACGCGATGGTTGCCAATCTGATCGCCACCGAATTAGCGAAAGTCAGACACAGTGCATTGTAGGTCAAGTCTGATTCTGATTCGCGGTTATGAATTCCTATGATTATATGTTATTTATCTCACATGGAGCTCGTACACTGTGCAGCTTCCAGCTCCCCAGCCTTCTCGAGGCTTACTTCCGCAAAACATCAACCACCAAAAGGTCTTTGATCCTTCTTTTGCGCAACACTGCTCCCCTCGTTCACTCAATCTAATCACTTATCTCCAAGTGCTCTTACAGTGGAATCCTACCCAATTCGGAGTCGACACATCCTCAGCGTTGAGATGCCCGATGCCCTACACGTTTCAAAGAAACTGTGTTGAGGCCCGTGAAGGTGAGACAATGTGCGACTTGCGCTTGTCTCAAGAGTGAGACTTTGCGGAGGCAGAGAAACGGTCGATCGTCAATGCGTCCACTATATATAGGCTCAAAACAGGGATGCTGTATCATTTGAAGACTGAATCCTTTCCATTAAAATTTACGATTGCAATTTGAGATTTATTCATTGATTGTACACGATCATTCAAACGCCTCTGAGTACACTCTCTGCCTTTCTTCAATCGTCTCTCCTTTCATGCTAGGCACAACTTTTGCCGAAAGAAACATGAACGGTGAGCAATGCATCGACAGATTGGAGAACCAATGGTAATACTCACAGCAACATCAGCGAATCAGACGCATTTGGCAGTAGGGCATTGGCCAGGGTACTTGGGAGGTACGATAACGCACTTCGTGTACACAGGGCAGAGCGTGATGGCGCATGGGTTAACGAGGCATTGAACCGGGGGCACAGCAGTCGCTTGGGCAGCGCCGATGACGAGGGTTGCGGCGACAGCGACGAAGAGGCGGGAGAGCATTGTTGTAATAAGGGCTCAGTGGCTCAAGAGGAAAGCTTGACTCGAGGGTGGCTTGTTTTTTGGGTAGATAAACGAGAGTTGAGGACATTTATATACCATTAAAGGGATGCCAATTATAGTACCTGTTTGGTGCTTGGGAAACTGGCTTTGTTTGGGCCCGAATTCATGAGCGCTCCGCAGTACATGAACTAATTTGAAGATCAGGAGTTCGATATTGTCTATATGCATTACATATAGACAAGATGCCGCAGAGGATGGAAAACCTTCAGGCGGGCAAGCTGGGCAGGGTGGACCGTCCGATGAGGAGACTTGTATGAGAGCGCGGAATTCCTCATCCCGTTTGACAAGCTGTGAGTGAGGTAGCACGGTGGAGTGAACTCAGAACGTCCAATCCAGCCTTTCGCTCTCACTAGGTGCAATGGAAATATTATCTCGCTACACACTTACAAAGGTCCGATGCCTTCGAATCCCTTACTGCCTGCGGTACTAACAATACACATAACCCAGTGACCTGGAGCCTTGCTCAGGCATCGCATGAGAACAGGGACGATCCTCCTGTTATTAACACTGTTAAGCCCGCTCATGAAGCGACGGTCATCGGTCTCACCCGCAGACACCTAGTCGACGAAATTCAGTCACAGATCGGCGCGCCTGGAAAAAGTGTCCTTTTGGTCTTTTTAGGTATCTTCCCGTAGGGCTATAGACTTGAGAATCGGCATGAGGGTGGCCATACAAGCGATATTTAGTATTTTGCGGAAAGAATTGCAGAAATCGCGGATATAATGGGGTTTCTGGCCTGCAGACTGAATTTTCCATTGATTACGACCACCTGATAGAATGGTGCGACGCGTGCGTCGCGCCAATTTCTTGCTCATCTCCCCCATATTCGTCCAAATGCCTGTCGAAACACGACGCTCTGCGGTTCAGAGAGGAGATGGGATTTATGGGTGAGTGTAGAGTAACAGTTTTTTGCGCACTGAGAACCCATTCTCGGCGCGTACGCGTTGATTCTACCATGGAACACGCTGGGGGTCTCCCTGGCGTTCTGCGCGCTGAAAGCATCTGTTTCGTAGTGTTGAACCTGAAGGAAACGACATCCCTCGTATTCGTCTATCAGCGATGAAGCAGTGTAGCCTTGAGACTTGTCATTCGCGTTTCATTGCGCGGCCTCCTGGTAGACGTCGCATCGAGAGCAGGGACATGGATCGATGCGAAGACCACCAAAGGAGTACTGTCGGCGAGGCAACCATATCAAGAGTAGAAATCGTTTTCGAAAACTCAATGAGTGCCATGACGGTTGGCAAACTTGCAGCAAGTGCCTGACAAAAGATGTCACTCGGGTCCGAGTGATCAGGGAGAGGACCCAGGAGCACGGCGAGTCAAACTACATTATTTGATGACATTTGATAGTACAAGATACAAGGGCTTTGGTACTGCGCTAAAGGACATGAAGTCACCGAGGTTGAATGCAGAGATCCGAATGGCCTTCTCCATAGCAGCTGTCAGGCATGCTTGCTCAAGCAACGAGATGTCACTTGATCTAGCATCGGCTGCGACAGTTCAGAGATCGCAAGGACTAACACTCAGCTCAGTCAAGCTCGGGCTTGGTAAACGTGAATTTCCTCCCGGTCTCCCCTTTGTCGCTCTTTCCTTACTTCTTGACCCCCACACTATGAAAACTTGGGTGGCAGCCTTGTAGCTAAACGTGTATCAGACTAGTCTCATCGATATCCTAATGCATAATACATATTTGAATGTGAGAAATCCAAACAAATACATGCTCTCCGCTCGCACACTGGCCGGTCGCGCGCCAGATACATATTAGTTCTGATTCGAAGTCATCCAGTCGTAAGAGTATCTGTCGTGTCGTTTATGTACCATAGAATTCGGAAATTATACCAGCACTGAAACTCCCTACGCTTCCATCTTCAGCCCACCAACCGCAACGAACAGATCTTTATCGCCCTCCTTACTCTCCGGCAACTTGTCAAACACCTCCATTTTCAAGCCAGCGCCTTCATAGATCTCCTTCATCTCCTCTTCCATGAATCCAAATCGTGCGACGGCATGCCTGAAGGCCTCGGATACCTGATTCTTCTCCTCGCCTTCCTTTGGCTTCTCTGTAATGATGTGATCGATGACGACAAGGACGCCGGAGGGGTTGAGCAGTGCTGCGAGACGTTTCGTCATGTCGAGAGGGTCGGAAAAGTGGTGGTAAGAAGAGGAACACTGGACCCAAATATGTCAGTACTAGGACACCTACACGTAGAGACTTGCCGCACGTAGATTACGTCAAACTTCTTTCCCTCGATTCCCTCTTGAGATGTTTCGATATCCAGTTGGATCGCCTTTGCGACGTCGCTCTTTCCGAGTTTCTCGAAACGTTCAGTAAAGAGTTCAATAGCTTTGTCGCTAACGTCGATTCCAAGGATCGACTTGACATAAGGTTGGATCTTCTCGGCGACATAGCCTTTCCCATAGTTGAGCTTCATTTATTTATAAAGAGATGGGAGACGTACCGTTTCCACAGGCAAATTCCAAAGCCGTGGTTTTGTCTTTATCGAGAGATACTCTGTCAATGATTCCTTGCGAAGCTCTACGTAAAACATAAGTAAATTCATCCGTGTTCCAATGAATGAATTCTACTCACCTCTTCGTTCGCTCTTCAGCAAATGGCCAAGTATATCCATCTTGTTTGTTGTAGTGTTCCCTATTTGCTTTGGCCAGACTTCCATGCTGATGACCATGCCCATGACTGTGACCATGATCACCATGACCATGACTGTGACTATGATCGTGACTGTGGCCATGTCCATGACTATGACCATGATCGTGGCTATGACCGTGTCCTTGTTCGTTTGCAGACATCTTTGGAGGAGTAGACTATAATCGAAGATTGTGAGAGATCGAAAGTAGTTAGGTTGGATGGGGATTGGTTCTTCGACTCTTTCAACGCGAGCCTTTATATCACGCTCAAATCCAAGGTTGCCACGACTGTAGTGGTCGAGAGTAACGTGCTCAGCTTACAAAGTTGAAACTGCGGAACGGGATAAGCGCCGACTGTGAGGGTCGTCTTTATGATGCTGGGTAAAGTGGGATCACTTATTTCAATGTTTGCGGCACAGAACGCGCGTCCATCCTTTGTCTCGGCCAGCCGAATGTCTTGTTTGAACATTCCGCTTGTCAAAGTCACGGGGAATAATGGGAGAAACCAAGGGAAGTCTGAGTCACTCAGTAGGGCATTGGGATGTACGGAATCACGCCCTGAAATCCGGCACTTCGTCAAAATCATACTATATACATAAGCCACACCGCGTAAATGGTTAACTGGATGTAGGACTACCTAGCTTGTACCTAGTGCACATCAACGCTCGCTAGCCATATTGACCTCTTCAAGTCAAGATCTCGCGAACATCCTGAAAAGCTAACATCGTTGCATTGTCAGTGCCTCTTTCCCACTCGAAATATAGCCGGACCAAAATCGTATGAAATTCAGCTCGGGACACACTTGCAGATGCCGAAAGTTTCTCGAGGTCCAGGGGAAAATAGTATGGTATTTGGCCAGAAAATTCCAGGATCACAAGGATCCTTGCGGCAGGTCTTAGGGTGTCAGTGGCAGGTAGGACACTTGCTACCGGGATAGGCCTGGAAGCATAACGGTGATGTACAAAGCGGACAGTTTTCGCAGCCATGATTTGCCGATATCTGCAGCACGTTGGCTTGTTCTCTGTTGACCACCGGAGCTTTGGGCGGGGTTGTTGACCTGAGCCTTCGCTACGATGATCCAGATGAAGGCTCATCGCAAGCTCGAGGTAATTTGCATAGTAAATTTGGCGTTCAAGACCTTATCATGTTCACCTTAATTAACGGCAAATTCGCCCAACTGACTCTCAGGGGCTAATCAGTATGGCCTAATGCCCCGAACACCTGGGCAATCGTGAATAATCTTGTGCATGGATAGGGCTTCAGTGACTTGCTCTCAGAAACCAAGAAGCATGATGTAGGGTACATTGGGTATGCATCATTACAAATCAGACTACATCTAAGTCATCGTATCTGGGAAGGGGTGGTTCCTTAGACGTATGATGGTGTAAGGCATCTCCGGGTATATATGCCCGCCCCTAAGCGCCGATGGGAACACACTCGCAAGTCGAGCAGGCTCCACCGAGTCCAGGGATGATGGTGGGATTGGTGGTCGCGATACAGAAGGTATCCTCGCAGGGGTTCTCAGGGCATTCTTGAATGGGAACGCACTCGCAAGTCGAGCAGGCCCCACCGAATCCAGGGATGATGGTGGGATTGGTGGTTGCGATACAGAAGACACTCTCGCAGGGGTCGTCAACGCAAGTTTGACGCGTTGCTAGATCTACTATGTCCTGGAATTAACACCCATCAAAAGATACAAGAAGGATACTTACTGGGAATGGGGATACACTGGCAAGTCGAGCAAGCTCCTGGCTGAAGGGCGGGGACTATCACAGCCGTGTGGGTGGCAATACACATCATGTCTGCGCAAGGGTTTTTACGGCAAGGCGCAGAGGGAGCAGCTGTGACCTGAAGGGCAAAGGACGCCACGAGGGCAGCGAAGAGAGTCCAAGGAGCCATTATCGAGATTGTGTGGGTTGTTTGGCCTGAAGGATAGGAGTGGGACTCACACGCTCTTATATCTCTTTCTGTACTTTGAAAGGTTAGCCCGGTTCCGCTTTGGCGTTTTGAAGCATCAATACGCCGCTCTGAACCCCCTACGTACAGCACTCGTAACGGGTACGATTGTTCAAGATCGAAGCATTACATACTCGAAGCAACGAAGCCAAGGAAACCCTTACTTCTCCACGGAGACGCATTGTCGGCCGACTCGGAAGGGTCAAATCTACCACACCCCGCGGCGACTCAGCGCAGGCTTTCGACGCGGTACGTCAAAGCCATCTAAAGGTATTCCACGGTTTTCAGAGGGCCGCATGGCTCAGCCTAACATTCATGAAGATGTATCCGACTGGGAAATGGTACCCATCGAAAAGTCCGTTACAGACTGTGAGCGAGCATCAGTCCCTGTCTTGAGTCTCTGGTCCAAAATAGAGCACTGTCTTAGCATGAGATAGCGGAATCCAACAGCGGCGTTTGGGTTCCCTAAAAAGGGGCTTAGTTAAACTCGGATTACCCTTTATGTAACTTACTAACCGGAGGCACAGTAGGGAATACTACACTAATCACACTCGACAATAAAGAAGGGTATTGGAACCACAGGAGCTTCAACATCAGCATGATTTTGCCCTTTCTCGAATGCAACCCATCTCCCGAAGACGTAAGATGAAACTAAAATCAGAGTAGATGTTTACCTACACTAACGCAAATTTCAGAGTGGCGATAAGAGGCATTGCAACAGTCGCTGGGCGTGACACTGCCAAGCTTCAGACCAAACCAAGAAGACTAGGTTCCCAGATTCACCTGAGAGCGGGAACCACCCAATATCCAACGCCATGCCGGTGCAAGGAGCCAATCCAAGCTGAGAGGTATATGGGACTTTCAGCAAACGCGAATACCTCGAAGGTAGCGAGAAGCACAGGGTGCCGGACAAGAACGAAGATAACTTGTCGAATGATCCGCAGGGTGGGGACGCGGAACGTTTAAGTGATGGTGTACCAGGGCCCCTATTCAGGAAGGTAGGGGCATTCAAACATACAGAGACAGCATGTGACGATGAGTGGAGAGACCACCGCATATGCAACAGACCTCAAGGGGTTGAACCCAGCAGACGATGAGGGACGATAACAAGAAAGGTCCAAGTCACTTAGCCTGGCTTCGGTGAATTGAATCACGCCCGGGATAGGTCTGAGCACTTCGCAGAAAATCAGAGCATATATTCATAAGCTACATCGTGTAGATGGATAACTGGATTGAGGACTATCTAGTGACTTCAACGCTTTCACATCCCATTCCCCTTGCAATGCGATGATATTATGAACATACTGGAAAGTAATCATCATTATCTCTTTCCCAAATTGACGGGTAACCCACCGACTATCATCAGCTCAGTTCGGGACACACTTGCAGGTAGCGCAGGTCTCTCCAGGGCCAGGAGGGAGAATGGTAGGAGTAGTATTGGGCAAGCAGATGTTAGGATTGCAAGGATCCTCGCGACAAATCCTCGGGCGGCAGTAGCACGTAGCGCACTTGTTACCAGGGTAGGGTGGGATAACGGTGGGGAAGTACATGGGGTGGCAGATAATGCTTCCGCAGGGATCTTCAGGGTACTCGGTAGGATCGCCACTGGGGAGGGCATTGACGCTGAAGACAGCGGAGAGAGCGACGAAGGCGACAATGAGGCGGCTGACCATTATTGGGTATTAGGTTGCTTGTGTTTGGTTTGGCTGTTGCAGAAGGCTGGACGCTGGAGAATTGAAGCGTTAACCGTGTTTCTTTTATACCTCTTGTCCTTGCAGGGGAACCGTTGTGCAAAGTTCCTTTTCCACGCCCTTCGGAGGCGAGGTACTTTCCGGTTAGGCGCCTGAGTTTCACGGTGACAGCAACTTTCCGATGCTACGCAGGAGAGAAATTCTAAGGAGCGGAACGTTGTGCGTACACCTCAGCCACCAACACGTTCGCTTCACTGTACCTTGGCTTCCAGAAAGCTATAAGCTGTACCGTCTTATCGTTCAACGATGGCAGGTTTCTTTGCGGAACTGGAAATGTAAGGGATCATTACCTGCTTTCGATTCGCCCGTTCAAGACCCCGCCACACACTCCGGATCAGAAGGAGGCCAATGGTCGATGTTCATGAACGAAACCATGGAATATTATTCTCCACAAACCTTCTCAAACTCAAGAAACGTTGTATACGATACATATGCTACATGCAAGGCGAAACCGCTTCATTCATGCCTCGTTCCAGCACTGGCAAGTGGGGCATGTCTGGTACGGCCCTGGCCCGACAACCACGGGAATAGTTCCAAACGCGCACGTCGTCGCAATGCAAGGGTCCTCCAGGCACGGTTCTGTGGGTCGTGGCATGCATTGACAATTCCAGCACTTTTCCTCAGGTGGAGTGGGAGGCATCATCATAGGCATCGTGCTTGAGGTGCATCGAACGAGGCTGCACGAAACGCCGATGCACCTCTTCTTCTTTTCCTCAACAACATCCCGCTTGTATGGTCCTGGAACGATTTGGCATTCGTGGCGGTCTACGTAGGAAGGTGAATTAGAGTCGAAGAATAGTGCTAAAGGGAGAAAGACTCGGACGTACATGGATTGAGGACGACACATTCGACGGTATGGCCAGGGACGGGGGCGCAGTAGATCGGTCCCTTGTACGTGATTCCACCGCCTAGTACCAAAACAAGTCAGTACCTGTTGGTAGCGATCAGGGCGGGATGGTATGCGTACATTGACCTCCAAGAGGGACGAGAGGAGTCTGTCTCTCAGTTGGTGTAGCAAAAGCCTGGAGAGCAAGGGTCGACAGAATAGTGGCGAGTGAGAGAATTCGGGCGTTCATGGCTGGTACAACTCAGGTCTTGGAAAACGAGTATCACTCTGGGTTGAGAATGATTTTATACGATTCCCGAGTTACCCTGGAGCCACGATATTGCGAACACAGGCCAGAGCGAGACCGCGGAGGGATGTGGCTACATGAAGTAAACTTGGGAGAATGGGGCTCGCACGACTGTCAAGACGAGATCGGTACCACGACTATCAGAACGTGGAAGGGCCTCGAGGGCCTTGATATGAGAAAGATGAACGAAGCTAATAGTGACCGCGATAGGAGTAGGGAATGCGGGGAATATGAAGATACATTGACACGGTTTGGTTCGCTTGGGTTCAATTTAAGGGGAAGTGAATGAAAACCCAATTTAATATTAGAAAGAGCTCGGTGAAGTGCGTACCTGAAAAGGCACAGGCAACAAAAAGAGTCTCACGCACACACCGGTTCGAGGGCTGCTGACGATTGACAATAGTCTTCCATTTTGAATATGAGGTGAACTCTCATGTCAAGCTATTCCAAAGCTTAAGCTTAGCGAAACTCCATCATTCGTGCCCGGTGCTTGTTAAACACGAAGTAAGGAACTGTTGAAACGCGAGGCTTTTTGAAGGCTTGCGGAGTTTCCAGTTTTCATTTATTTATTTACGTTGGTGTTACATATCCTTTGACGCACAGCAGCTGCCGGGTGCTCGATCGTCAGGCGGGCGCTAAACGGAGCTTGAGTCGGAACTTCAAATTAATTTTCCACGCACGAGCCAACAAGTGACGACATTGATCGCCGTCTCTCTTTCCGTCCTCGACAACCACGACGACTGGACGAATGCCTGACTATTCTGTTTTATGTTGGAAACAATACACATTCACATTTCTTCTTTATCCTCGCTCGAAATGCCAAGTCTATGTCTGACGTCCAGCGAGTCCATCACCCTCTTCTAAGCAGTATGTAGCTCATTAAGAAGAACGCCGGACGTCTCTGGCGATTATATCGCGCGAATTCAAACCGGATGCGCGCAGGGATCTCTGGGCAGGTGAGCGGTCACTACCCAGCTATGTACCTCCTCCAGACAGAACACATTTGTCTCAAGGCATTTGCATACGATTACAGACTCTAGAGGCACCGAGCGATATCATCGAAGCCGCCCGCTTGTTTCTACAGCACGAATAGGCAGCAGCACACGATTCACGAACCAGGTGATGAGAAAGCAGCCGATAGACACTCGTCTTCTTCTGGCCACCCACCACACACCTCGGTGCTTCTCCCTCAGGAATCCAGGTTCTTTTGATCGAAAGCATGCTTGTCAACATGCACGGGAGACATCGTCGCGTGCCGACCGACGAAGCTCACACTACCCGCCTTCTCCTTATCTATTGAATGTTTACGGCCCGTCACAGAGTCACATCCTAATCGCGAGGAAACGACGCTTCTTTCAGCGCTGCTCAATCTCGAGTTTCTATGTTTAGCTCGGCCACGCCTCTCTTGTCGCCATATCTGGTTGAATGGCGGATAAAGCTGTCATGTCCTTGCACTGGAGCGACGCCTGGCGTGATCATTGGCATGCTTCCCAACATTTCGCTTACTGATGTCTTGTCTTCGGGTGAGGCTTGTTTATCTGCACCAGATTTTGGGAAGCTCAGAGCTGACTATGGTGCTGTAGAAGACCCATGCGTTTCGCTCAACCATCACCAAGCTCACAACATGGTACTTGTCCTTCTCAATTCTTTTGCTATCGAGACACCGCACTGACACTACGATTCTATCTGCTCAGATGATAAGCGTTCCTTGCTGCTCTTGGAAGGGGATTCGCCTTTAAAATGAGTAGTTTCTAGGAGAGGAACGACAGGAAGTCGACCCTCGATCACTTTCCAGCACCCTCTTGGTCTAACCGGCTCGTCAGCTCATTGCAATGGCTCGTCTCCAAGCTCTCCTCACCACCGTGGTCCTCGCCTTGGCCCTCTCGTCTTCAGCGGTCTCTGTTCCCGCTGTTGAAGTCGCCCATGAGCATTCTTCCACCCACTCGGTGCGAACCGTCAACCGCCGTGGTCTCCAGATCGAGTCCTACCAACCTCCCTCTTCCTTCGAGGTAAGCAGCCGCTGCTCGTCGATCTTTCGGTTTTGTTCATTCGTGTCCATGACAGACCTTTGGCGAAGGAATCGTTCAGTCAGAGAGTGCCCGTCTCCTCGCAACCGACCCTGAAGCCCAAGCCCGTCAATTCGTTGCTGAGAAGCTCAAGGTCAACCGCGAGAACGTTCGCTACCGCAGTGGCTTCAAGAACGGCGCTATCAGGCACTCGTATGTTCGCCAGGAGATCGTAAGCACCATGACTTCGTCACTGTGGACCTCACTCAACCCACCATTCTGGTATAGAACGGCATCCCCTTCGCCAACGCTGTTGCCAACGTTGCCTGGAAAGATGACAAGGTCGTCTCTTTCGGTTCTTCCTTCGTCAAGCCTTGTACGTCACATCTCTCTCTTTTGTGCCAATACACAACCATACTAACACTTCCATCAAGCCAAGATCGCTGCTCCCAAGCCTACCGTCGAGCTCGAAAAGTTCCTTCCCCAGGTTGAAGAGATGTTGGAGGGCAAGTACAACGGCCACCCCACCTCGCTCGAATACCTCGCTCGCCCTGATGGATCTGCTGCTCTCACCTACGTCGCTCAGATCCAGAACGAGGAGGAGAACAAGTGGTACGAGGCCTTCATCGATGCTCACACTGGCGAGCTCGTCTCCGTCACCGACTTTACCGCCGAGGCTAGCGTGAGTCTTTAAAACTTTTCCATTCTACTCATTAGCTGATTTCGGGGTGTAGTACCGTGTCCTTCCCATCAACAAGAAGATCATCACTGAAGGTCTTGAACTATTGAGCAACCCTCAGGATACCATCGCCTCCCCTAACGGATGGCACGCGAGCGGCACAACCCTCAACACCTCGTACGTCTCTCTTTCTCACCTTGACGTTCCTTTACTCATGACCCTGACAGCGGTAACAACGTCGTCGCCTACGAGTCATCCACCAGCACCGGCTTGACTTCCCAGTCCGCAGCCAACGCCTTTGACTATACCTACAACACCTCTGCCGCACCCTCCTCTTCCCTCGCAGCAGCCACCACCAACGCATTCTACGTCATCAACTCGATCCACGACTTTGCCTACCGCTACGGCTTCACCGAGGCTGCGTTCAACTTCCAAAACGACAATTTGGGCAAGGGTGGTAGGGCTAGCGATCGTGTGCAGATTAGCGTTCAGGATTCGTCGGGAACCAATAATGCCAACTTTGCTACTCCCCCTGAGTGAGTGTTCTTCCGTTTCCAATCTACGAAAAAGTAGTTGATGAGCATTGTGCGACAGTGGCCAAGTCGGACAGTGCAGGATGTACATCTGGACGTCGACCACTCCTAACCGTGATGGATCCCTCGAGAACGACATCATCGTCCACGAGATGACGCACGGTATCACCAACCGATTGACGGGTGGTGGAACTGCTCGATGCTTGCAGACTACCGAGGCTGGTGGTATGGGTGAGGGTTGGTCTGATGCCATGTCCGAGTACGTCTGTCTTTCTTCGATCCTCTTTGGCATGGATGTTGTTCGCTAACTTGACTACAGGTGGGCTCAGCAGAAGTCTGCGACGATTAGGGACTATGTCCTTGGTGACTATGTTACCAACAACCCTGCTGGTATCCGAACCAAGCCTTACTCCACCTCCACGTACGTCGTCGTCTTCTTCTTGGATGAAAGAAATAGCTAACCAGACCTTCCTCCAGCACCGTCAACAACTACACCTACGCCAGCGTTCGTGGACTCACTTCCGTCCACAGTAAGTCTTTCTCGGTTCCCTCTTTCGACAGTCGCTGACACTGCTTTCAGGGGTCGGCGAGATCTGGGCCAACATCCTGCACAACGTCTACGCCGCACTCGTTGCGCAATACGGATGGTCGTCCACCGCCAGGACCAACCCCGACGGCGCCGAGGGTAACATTGTCTACCTCCACCTCTTCCTCGACGCCTTGGCTCTCCAGCCTTGCAACCCCACCTGTACGTTCTCCCTCTCCCCTCTTACTTTCTCAGATACATGTACTGACGATGATTGATGACACTTCACAGTCCCCACTGCTCGTGCAGCATGGATCCAAGCGGATGCTAACCGCTACGGAGGTGCCAACAAGTGCTTGCTCTGGAAGGCGTTTGCTAGCCGTGGTCTTGGACCCAATGCTAGCGGATATGTCGATGACAAGACTGTCCCCTCTGGATGCTAAATGCTCCTATTGGAAAAATAATTATTCGATATTTACGGATTCAAAAAGGAATGGATGGATGTATATCAAGTATTTGCATAAAGAACGGCTCAATTTTATGGACGGTTCTGAACTCAGTCGAACTGTAGGAAGTCTCTTAAGCTCAAAGATGATGATCGTCGAAGACCGACTACCTATAAATGGCACTCGTCCGACGTTCAGACAATGGCACCGGTACAGTCGCTTCTTAGCGTATTCACTTTGCAAGTGCAGTTGCCATCTCTCTGTTCGTATATCGGTTAGTACACGCGCCTGTCATATGTATCGGCCGCGCGAAAGCTGGGTTCGATTCCCAGACAGAGAGATAATTCGTCTGTAGATTGCGGACATTTTACTCCAAAAGCAGCTCTCCCACGGCTACAACTAGGATGAGGTAGAGTTTTGCATCAATGGACAACCATAATTAACGCTCTGTGCAGACAACGGGGATTTCATGATCGATAGCATCGACGCATGATTCTCAAAATGTAATACATCAATTGGGATATATCTAATGGGACAGTCGCTGTCCGTTAACAATGTGGACCGGAAGCAACTCGAACTTAAGACTTCTCCTAAACTGGAATGGGAACACATTCGCAGGTCGAGCAATCCCCAGGATGAAGTCCAGGAACGATGGTGGGAATGGTGGTTGCGATACAGAAGACACCCTTGCAAGGGTTCGGAGGACAGTAATCCGCACGCTTGACTAAAACGCCGTCAGCTCGATATCGACTAAGAAGGTTGGCAAAGAGATACTTACCGGGATCGCCGGGGTTGAGGACACACTTGCAAGTCGAGCAAGTTCCTGGGTAGAGTGCAGGAACGACGACAGGTTTGCCAAATCCAACACAAATGATACCTTTGCAGGGGTTGAAAGGGCAGGTCTCAGCAGGAGCAGCCGAGACTTGAAGGGCGACGAGAGCCACAACGGCAACAAGGAGAGTGCGGAAGGCCATTAAGTTTGTGTGGCTTATGCTGGAGAGAAAGAGTAGAGCCCACTCGCCTTATATCCCGTCTCACAGTCCGTCTGAAGAGGAACATTTGGCAAAAATATTTCTCAAATTCGGTCTCCTGGCTTGGCCGACTGCTGCTCCAAGGAGAATGTGAAGAGTGGTGGACGAGATGCGGGAGTGCTATTTGGTCTCCATAATGTTGAAATTGTTTTGGACGGGATGTTTACGGTCTCTGAGCGCTTAGCGGAGAGATCCCAAACAACATCTTTGATCCTTGGGGTAAGGAACTCAACTAACTTAAGCAATCCCATTCGAAGCCGCCTGGCCACGAACGATGGTTGTGAGTAAGAGAGTATCCATCTATTACAGATCCTCAAAAAAAGGAACCCGGTTGTCCTTGCCGGTGATTATTATAGGATACTCTATTGTGACACACCGTGGGTGGTGGGATATGGCGTTCAGTGATCTAAAGCTATTAATGGTTTTGGTACTCATCTGGAAGGAATGAACCGCCCGTAATATCGACAGAAATCAGGGATTCTCAGCCCTGATCGCCAAGGCGAGAGAAAAGGCACAAGGCCTTCTGGTGCCTTTATGTAGATCAGCCGCACTTGGCTTTTGAGCGGCGATGTCTTGCAGAGGTCTGTGATTCTGCATGGGCAGAGAGACCTAGCGACTATTGAATAAACGCTATATTTTGAGGCCATTATCTACGGAGACTCAACGACATGAGGCTGAATAACATTCGAGGGTGATCATGTCCGGTCTCCAAACCTCCCCTCGTCATCGGGCCTGCTCCGATGTGATAATCAATTACCTTCTATTTCATCCTCAGATATGCTAGTCAAGCCAGCCCTGTGACTGGACAGCTCTGAATCCATGTAGGTAACATTCGGACGGAGGTGGATAACCTATAAAGCCTTTCGTCCAGTGCACCCAACTCACCTCTAATTCGTTCGAGAAGCTTAATCAATATCTACACGGCCTTCTTTCACATATGAAACCTGAATTGATTATGGGAGAATACCAATACATCTTTAACATTAATTGATAAACTCGGGAGTGTCGCTCTCTGTAACTGGAAATGGCTCGACCGCATTTACATGACATTGACGGTGAAGGCTCCCTCCTAAACTTTGGGTTCAATGGGTACACATTGGCAGGTCGAGCAATCCCCAGGATGAAGTCCAGGAACCACAGTAGGGTTGGTGGTTGCGATGCAGAAGACACCTTCGCAAGGGTTAAGAGGACAATGGGCTACCCGCAAAGGGTGTCAGTGTCCGCTGAAAAAATCTGCGAGCGATACGCACGGGGTTTGGTGGGAATTGGAACGCATTTGCAGGTCGAGCAACCTCCTGGGTAAGTTGCAGGGACGACGACAGGTGCGTGGCCCCCCCTGCATCGCACAACGGCACAAGGGTCGGGGAGGCAGGTCTCAGCTGGAGCCGCTGAGACTTGAAGGGTGGCAAGAGCCACGAAGGCAACGAGGAGATTGTAGAATGCCATTGGATGGGTGTTGGTTAAGCTGGCGGAAAAGAGAAGAACTCGTCCGCCTTTATACGCAATTCCATACCCCGTTTGAAGTGGAACTCCTGTGAATATTCTGAGAAACGGCCTCGTGTTTCGACCGACTGGACCACTAAGAAGAATGAGAACCCGATGTCTGTGTGAATTTCAGCACGGAAAGGTTCCAGACTTGAAGCGGATAGATCCCAGACACCGTCATTGATCCTGGAGGCCACTAACCTCGTCCATTAATGTAAGCCGAGTCGCTCAAGATGGTTCGTGAAACGGCCGTGGCTTCCGGTCCAGGCTAGCTCTATTTCCTAACTCTAAAGCTAATCGTCTTTGGTACCAATCTCAAAGAAATGAGAAAGTCATCATAGTATGTACGTAGTAGACAGTCCAAAGGAGACTTGAACGCAATCCAGAGAGTACGGATGGAGACTTCTACTTCTTTTTTTAATTTTACAATCGCATCAATGGAATGAATACCACGTTTTAGCTCCTGAAGGCAGTTATCTCAAGTGCCACGAGCGGCAAACCGAATGCATGCTCTGTAAGTCACCAAGATGCGCAAATTTAATCAACCCAGTCACAGGGAATCCCTGACAAAAGTTGGAGAAAGGTCGATCCGAGACGAGAAGTCTGTGAAACCTTCATCCCAATGCTCCCAGTTCACATCTTCATTCAAACTAGTGAGCACCAGTCGTCCTACACCACCCTCCAAGCCGAGAAAACTGCCCGGGACCCCGTTGGCAATCGTCTTCATCATTTCCTCCAGTCCACGGTCCATCTCCCGAGCCGATTTGGAATGGTCCAACTTCAGATATACGTGCCGTAACAGACCAAATGGCTCGAGATCTCCACCTACCGAAATCGTGCTCATCGCGCGAAGGTAGATTATGCTCTCTAGGTATTCCACGATCGGTGCTTCGACGTCGTCTGGCAGTCTGTCGAGGGAATAGAGAGAAAGCCAGAGGTTTAATGCTTGGACCTTGGGGAGGTTCCTCCTCATAGGCGTCAGGAAGGAGATCAGATGGGTGGCCCCGACGTTGACGTGCAGGACCAGACTTTCGAGATGGCATGCTGCGGTAAGGATGGGTGCGATGTGGGTTGTAAAATCGACTTCCTCTTTATGGCTGCTTGCGAGGGTGAGATGGGTGAGATGGGAAAGTGCGGCAACGAAGGGCGAAGAGGGGTTTGGGTCCATGGGCCACCGTGATTCTGGTTTTACGTAAAGATTGAGGTGAGTGAGAGATGGCCAAGTAAGCTTCACTTGCGGTTTGAAGCTGGAAACGACAAAAAGAGTGAGGTGGGATAACAATGGTTGATGTACTTCGACGGGGAGGGGCACATCAGATGCAAGGTTTGGGGTAAAGCAATGAATAGAGAAGGTACCCTTTTCGAGGGCCTTGCACGCTGCCATGATTTGTGTCCATAGTTTGCCTGAGACTCCCCTCCCACCGATGTAGAGGTGGGTGAGCTTCGATGTGGGGAGCTGGAAAAACACCTGAGGAAAAGCGGACAAAACCAGTTTTGAAAGGCTTGGCAGCTGTGGAAGCGATGGTGTTTGACGAAAGTCTTGTGCATCATCAGAGGAAGGCCAGTACATGACTAGCGATTCGACAAGCGGAAATTTGTGAGCGAAGAGAGATTGGTTGGCATCGTCCGAGTCGATACGGAGCTTGCGAAGGAATTCAAAGGCAGGGTGTCTGAAAAGATAGGTGAGGGGCTTTGAGTCAGGCGGTGTTGGGTCATCGACGCTGCCCACGCCCCGGGCGTCAATGCTCAAAGACCATGGTCTGCTTCCGACAAGATCCAGGCGGAAAATATGGGCGTGAGCCGGGATACCTCCGATCATTGGGTCATCGGGTGGTTCATGAGCCTTGGCATCGATCCATGCTGTTGTCCACAGCGACGAAGTCGACCTGGCAGCTTCATACCAGAGCTTAGAGACTTTACAGAGAGGTGCAGCTGTCTGCTCTGGCTTGATCCAGGGTTCTTTGGGGAGTGAGTCAACGCAGAGTTGGAAGATATAGACGAGAAGTTCGACGGGGAGAGAGCGAAGCGGAGAGAGAAGACTTTTGCACACTAGAATGCGAAGCTCCAGCTGCCTACGCTCGACCAATAGAGCGCAGTGTTTGTCAGAATCCTGGGCTGCCAGTACCTCTGCATCCAAGGCACGGCAGCGTGCTTCGAATTCTTTTTGGGTAGAAAGAACTTCGCGACGTTGCAAGGCAGATAGCGGATGCCTTGAAGTCGCAAGGTCGGCCATGCATTTGGGTAAATCAAGCTCCACGTATCTCTCAGCCTTGAAGATTCTTCAATACGATGAAATGATAGGCTTACATCGTATAGCCAAGACAGATTGCCCGCTGCACCACGGTGATCTGTAAACACAGAATCCGTATCCGACGTGGCTATATCATGATCTCGCGAGGCTTGATCTATGGAAGGTGACATGGTGGGTATCAGAGGAGAGCTTGAAAATGACTGGTGGTAGCCAAGGTGTAAGGTTGAATGATAAACGTTTGAACCGTGTTTGCATTTGGAAATCGATATTACCTAAGTGAGGGCAGCCCCTATTTGTGTCGGGCGCTTATTCAAGGTGAACAGTTGGGCTTTTATTGGTCATTTGTCTTGAGACCTGCGCGCTCAAAATGATAAGGTCCGATACCTATTTCAACGTCGAGTACGTGGCGGGTCCGTTAACTCACTGTGAGTGGGAATAGAGCGAGCGGTGGGCGAAGGGGTTACAAAGCCGTGAACATTTCCTGAGCTGCATTCCTGGCACCCCATCATCGAGGGCCATACCTATTGAAAAGAGTTGCAAAGTGATAAAGGTAGTCGGAAAGCTTGCACTTCATCCATCTGAAAAGGGAAATTTCCATCTTCTTCAGGTCTCGGTCTCTAACCTACCTTTTTTTAATTCCTTCTGCGAGGGTCCCTCGTGGAGATTCCGCAACACTATTACTTACCACCAGTACCACAGGTCGAATGCCGAAACAGTGAATCGTCTCTTTTCAATTGGAGCAATCTCCCGGGTCGTTTTTGACAACACAGAGGATCCCATGTTATCAACAGCACTAAGAAACTCGGGAGTCTTTTCATCGTGGATTACAACCATCCTCAAACTCCGAGTTATTCTTCCCACTCAGAATCTGCGCTTCCATGTCCAAACTGCTGTCATACCGGCTACGAACCGATACGCTCGCCCTGGACACTGGGTCTCTGGGATGGTCGCCGATGGTCTCATCCCGCTCTTCATCTCCGCATTGACCAATCTCAACTGGAGAAATCGTGGAGACATTTTCGATGCGCTGAGAACCATTCAGCATCTGAGCCGTCTGGCTTTGTTTCACCGTACGGCCCGTGCCCTTTACCATGCCTTTAAGCCTAATACCAGTTCCCTTCGGTCTTGAAAAAGGGACTCGCAGGTAGCATCATCGGGGAGGTTTGGTCCAATCTTTGGCAAGGGATGGTCCTAATCTATCAGTTTCTGACCCATCCGCCAGACAATGCCAATGAGAATATTCTAATCTGCGATAGCCGTTTACAGTTACAGTTTAGTGAGTTTTTTTGCATCATTAGTTTGTTTCGATGGACCTGACCCGAATTAGCATCGTCTACGTTCTTGTAAAACTAAGGATTAAGGTGACTCGGAGACGGCCAAAGAAGCTTCGCCTGCGGATTGAATCGGGAAACAAGGAAGAGGCTGAGCTGGGAAAGTGATGGCTGGTGTGTTTCAGCAGGGACGAGGGCCGCGCAAAGGGTATACATCTCTCGCTCGTGGAAGCGCTAGCCATCCTCCCAGTGAACGCAGCGCCAGTCACTTGTACGCACTTGGTAGTGTTGCCACAGTTCCGGTCAAGCCTGCTGACCCGCCTGACCCGACCCGTCCGTGACCCGGCTTGGTTGCTCAAAACGGGTTGTGGGTTGTGCAGAAAGTGGCGGGTTCGGATATTCCGCCTCCGTTGACCAACGAAGCGGAATCGTCCTGAGGCGGACTGAGCCAAAACGGTTTGTGTAGCCATCACTTGAGCCCCAGGCAGCTCAGGAACCTTCCCCGATGTCAAAACCCAAGAAAAATTGTGAGGGAGCGCACAGCGAGCGAAATGCCTCCGAGTTGGCCTTTGTTTGGCAAAGCCGTCCTCAGCGCAAATATCCAGAGGTGAGTGCTCCAGTATATAAGGCGTCGTGCCTATTCACTTGACTTGTTAAAACCATTCTAAGAGCACAAAGCTCTGACGCAGTGTCGTGATAAGGCCGCGGCATGCACACCTACTTCCCCATACTACTGCACTCAGTAGTTCTCGGCGCTAGCACACGGTGCGCACCTGTCAGTAGCAGACTGGTAACAAAGCATTTTAGTGCAGCTATGGGCAACTCCGTCGTATCGCAATTTTATTCTATTTTAGCTCGGCGCTCCTTGATAAGATGCGCACAGTATATACTTACCCTATTTTTGATGTAACTCCCGTGTTTACTCAAGTATAATCCTCCCCGAAAGCTCTCGCTATGCCTTTCAAAGGACTTATGGCACTATATGTGTGTGTCCTAGGTAGATGTCTAAGTGAATTCACGCATTCCGCCTCGTCATTCCGCCTCCGACTCTGAGGCGGAATATCCATTTCAGGCGTGTCCTCGAACTGTGGCAACACGAGCGCTTGGTGCCATTGTTGTGTGATGCTTGTTTGAGAGGCCCTTGCCACTGGCACACAGCCACCTACTTTCGTCAAGTTGAATCAAGCTTTGGCTCTCTGTTATGAAACAATGTCGAGAATCACAGCAGAGGTGAATCAGGGGGTATTTCTGCCCTAAAATCAGAAGAAGACTGATTTGCCTCTTATAGCTTCTAAGGGGAGCAAGGGCTGGCAACAGCGATGCTCTTTATGACCTCGCGGTTGCTATGAAGGAACAACATCAATACAAAGTTTCCTACATCGAAATCGCCCTGGAACATCTTCGAGTCGACCGCCTCCCGCTTGTCTGTGCGCCTCCCGCTACCAACACCTGTACGGATCAATTCAAAATACAAGTCGGCACCGCGATTCCAGCCTTCGGGTGCATAGCAATCGGTGCAGTTGCATGCTTGCCAAGGCCTGAAGTCAAGAGGGCAACCACTGCTAGACTGATCGAAGGCTTTGACGGTATTGTGGGTTGGATCGACATCTTGATGCGTCATTGGTCCATGCTCTACAAAGATTGGGAGCGGAAGATACCAGCTGTCGAGAACCTGTTTCGTCAGATCTGCCAGCTTTTGTCCTCTCTCATTCAGCTGGACGATCGACTAGCGGTTGCCGTGTTTTCTTCTCAAAAGGTGCTCGCTACAGCCCATCAGATCTGGTCACTCAACCTCGAGACGCATCCAGCCAGGACCGTTCCCATGGACAAAGCTTGCCCAGTGCTCAAGCTGTTGGCGTATTTCGCCCTCCATTCTTCAAAGGAGGGAATATTCCATCTCCTTCAGGCGTTAACTGAACGCCCACTGTTTCTGTCATCGTTTTGCGAGGGACTGGTTTGGCGATTTCGAAACACCGTTGTTTACCACCGGCAACACAAACCTGACAACGACACGGTGAATCGGCTCTTCCGTCTTGGGGCAATCCCTCGCTACCTTTTTGATGAAACAAGCAACCCTACGGTATTCGCACAGTTGAGACTCTCGAAGGTGTTTCCGTCCTGGATCGCAACACTTTTCGAGCTTCGGGAAGTGCTGCCTGCCCCACATCTCCGCTTTCATATCCACAGTGCCGTTTTACTGGCAACCAATCGATACGCTTGCCCTGCCCACTCGATGTCGGACATGGTTATAGCCGGTCTCGTTCCCTTGTTCCTCTCAACATCGTCCAATCTCGAATTTGGGGAACGAAAAGCGGTCTTGGATGCTCTGAGGACCACTCAGCATCTGAGCCGTCTCGCCCTATTTCCCCGAACTGCTCGTGCTCTTCATTCGTTGCTCACGCCCGAACACAGACTTCTCTCAGGTTTTGGCCGAGGCGTCGCCAGGGGCATCATTCGCGAAGTTTGGCAAAATCTCTGCCGCGGGATGGAGTTGACGAACCGCCTTCTAAGCCTCCCCCCAGAGGATGCCAGCGAAGTTACGATTTGCGATAACCGTTCAGTGCGTTTTCTGCACCGTCGCCTGGGTTCAATGGCGCTGACCCGCATTAGCACCATCAAACAGCAACAACGTCTTGCCAGGACTCACTTGAAAAATCACGATGCTGCTCCGGGTGCCACCTTACTGTTTATTGCAGTGAGAGATGTCAGCGGGAAGACTGGAGCAAAAGGCACAGATCCGAATGTAAGTCAATGGAGGGGACATTCGTTAGTAAGTTTCTTCATTCCTGACTACAATACCTCGCTCAGAACTAACCTTTGGGCTATAGCAAGGAGGCATGACGTTGTTCACTATTCTCAGGCGAACCGCCAGCTTCATATTCGGATGCTCATGACTATCTTCCGCAGCGAGTACGCGAGCATGCTTAACGAACGCGATCACTCAACTTCAGGCAAGTGCATCCTTGTGGTCGATGCCTCCGCAGGGCTTTTTCAGCCTATATCGATTGAGGAGGTGAAATTGATCGATTTTCCCGCTTTTTACTTTGGAAAATTCGACTCGCTGGAGATGGAGGCCCGAAAGGATGAGATTATCAATGCTTTTATCGCCCAGCCTTCTTCGACGACTACGAGACTCCTGGCGCTCGTGCTCTTCTGGGACATGCACCGCAAAATTCATATCCTGGTGGAGGCGATTAGAGACCAATCTGAGCCTGATGAAGCCGAAAACTACAAAGTGACTCAAAGCGTCGTCAGGGTTGAGTAAGTCTTCGCTCTCGCCTTTTGTACTACTACTCGATCTGACCAAAATTCAGAGATGCTCGTTCATCAAAATTTCGATATCAAAGCCCTTTTGAAGCGAACATGATTGAGGTTTTGAAGGGACAGCAAGGCCATGTTGATTGAGTTTCAACTTTCAAAGGAATGTATTAGGGCCTTTCACAGCGTGGATACCACAGCAATAACCGCGGAAGAATCTAGACATTTCACACTGAGTAGGCGAGGCTGGTTCGTGAGTTTCATATTGCAGTTTTACAACCGAATTCTTTGGGGGCTTCGATTCGGGTAAACGGAGATACGTAGGGATGAGATTTGTGTAAGCTTCATCGTGCAGCTTCCCTTGACAGCCAAGAGGCATTTGCAGTTGTAATCTTGTGGGATGTCCAGAGACCCATCTGACACTGAAGAAGGCAGCAGCTACATAGCTACTCAAAGTGTTGTCAGGAATGAGTGAGTCTCAGCCCTCTTTCAGAGACTGCGTTCTAATTCAAACTCAGAGACACTCGCCCGTCTCGAGTAGTGCAACAACTCTATCGCCACCTCCTTGAAAAGCTACAGCCCACCCTTTCGTTTTGAGCGAGGCCGTGTTGATTTACGCCTCAACAAGGTCTCTGCCAGTATCACGTAGTGTTGGAGGAACAGACCTCTTTACTGCCTCTAAAAACCGCGCAAATCTCTCCCTCTCTCTCTCATACCGCCACTGGCATCTTCGAAGTCGCAGATGTTGAGCAAGGGCTCGTCGGTGTGTAGAAACTACCTTGCTGGTGACACATTCACAATGTAATCTCTGCAGGTTCGCGATAGTGCCTTCACGATGGTACCCAGATCATATTATGGAGGTCAACGCAAGTTCGTGAAGCGGTCTGTGCAAGCATTCAAAGTTGCACAGGCAGACAGAAGACACGAAGCTGAAAAGAACAAGGAGACAGCGATGCAGCTTCTCAGTAGACAAAAGGTGAACTGCGCCTTCCTCTTCATCCAAGCTAGAACGCCTTTGCTCCGCATGTATACAGATGTGGTGGCGGAGAGCAGCAGCACCACGCGGCCAAACTACACAACTGGGACCAACCCAACGGCTTGCCGAACTGGGGTCTTGCTTGTCCGAACGACTACACAATGAATATTGAAGATCTCGCCAGAAGTGGTTCTTTCGGCTAACCCGAGTCTGGTGGGCTTGAGAGGGTACCACTCCAGGCCCTGTCTCCTCTATCCTTTTTTTTTCCCATAATGACGGCTCGAATCCCTAATTGCGACGCTCGTCTCCAATCTTCTCTCGCGCTGCCACTATTCTCCCCTCCGTTGGCTCAAGTCCTATTGTGATCGAACGAACCAGATCTGTTAAACTTGATCAGTCGAGCCTCCTCCATAATACGGATAGATTGTGCCGGAGATTGACTCGAAGCGTTGGACGATGCCCAAGGCCACTCACTGGACGTTTTTACCTGGAATGGGTCTGATTTTACCCAATTTGAGTGCAAAAACATGCCAGACGTCAAGTGAAAGCAGCGCCACTAGCGATTGATGCATTCAAGTATTTGATTAGGAGGCCTTTGCCACAGACGCCCACGCCCACGTTCATCGATTCTTCTTCCTACTTCCTTTTCAATTTTTTTTCACTAATCTGTGTAATGATACCTACAGTGACGGAAGAGGTAAGACTTTGGAGGTTGTTATCTTAAAGTTCAAAAAGGAGCTCATCTTCACCACAGCTGCTACAAAAAGCGAAGGCTGGCAACAAGGATGCTCTTTATGACCTTATCTACGTTATTAGGGACAGAAGCCAATATCGAGTATCCTACGTCGAGATTGCCCTCGGGCATCTTCAAGTCAACCAGCTTCCAGCGACGTATCAAGGCAAATCTCAAATCAGCGCCGCCCTTGCGTGCATGGGCTGTGTTGCAACCGCTGCCGGCTCATGCGCCTCCAAGCCCGATGCGAAGCAGGCTACTATTGCCAAATTCATTGAAGATTTCGATGGAATAATAGGATGGACAGACTTCGTGATGCGCCACTGGCCGATGGTCTTCAGTGACTGGAAGCAAGACATATCCGGGGTCGAGAAACTCTTTCAGCAGATCTCCAAGCTTTTGTGCTCTCTCATTCAACTGGATAACCGACTAGCTCTCGCTGTATTCTCTTCTCCGATGGTTTTAACCGCAATTCGACAACTCTGGTCACTGAACTTCGAGACATACCCAACAAGAACCGCCCTCATAGACAAGTCCTGCGCAGTGCTTAGGCTCATCGCAAACTTCGCTGTCCATTCTTCCCAGGAGGGGAAATTCCATCTTCTTCAAGCCCTAGTGTCCAGTCCGCAGTTTCTTTCTTCATTCTGCGAGGGCCTCTCGTGGCGATTTCGAAACACAGTCACTTACCACCAGCATCACAAATCCGCTGCTGATACGGTGGAGAGGCTCGATGCGCTGGGCGTCATCACTCTCCTGTTTTCGCAAAATCCAAACATTCACCCTAAAGTATCTACAGCTTTACGAGCCTCAGGGCTCTTTACGTCTTGGATCGAGACGCTTTTCGAGCTTCAGGAGATGCTTCCTGCTTCTTCACGACTTTTCCACATCCAATCTGCCGTCTTCATGGCTACCAACCGACATCTTCCGCACTTGGTTTCGGGCATACTCGCCGCTGGTCTTATCCCCCTTTTCATCTCCGTATTATCCGATCTCAATTGGGACAATCGCGAACAGGTCGTTGATACGCTCAGAATCGCTCAGCATTTGAACCACATGGTTCTGTTCCCTCGTACCGCTCGCGCCCTTCGCCTTGCTCTCAAGCTTGAACATGAATTTCCTCCAATCTTAGAAAAAGGGATTGGTGGAGAAACTATTGCCGGAATATGGTTTAGTCTTTGGGAAGGGGTGCACCTCATCAATCGCCTTCTGACAGATCCTCCAGGGGATGTCAATGAGGTTGTGATTTGCGACAGCCGATCAGTGAGTTGCCCATGCTGTCGATTCGTTGGACGAAACTCACACAAAATAGCACAGCCTAGTGGCGAAAGCAGGGAGCGAGAGCTCGTTTAAAAGCCTCGATGCTGCTCGGGGTGTCACCTCGTCGTCTATTGCAGTATGGCGTGCCAGAGGGACGACTGGAATGAGAGACATAAACGCGAGTGCAAGTCGATGAAGAAGACGTTCGACGGTGAGCTCGTTACTCCAGACACGAGATATTAATCGGCTTCTGACATGAGTACCCGATTGATAGGAAGGAAGCGCGAATTAGTCCACTACACTCATTCAAACCGCCATCTCCACACTCGAATGGTTATGGAAGTCTTCCGTGGCGAGTATACGAGCATTCTGAGCGAATATGAATCAGGAGTTTGCGCCTCTGCAAACGAGTCCATTCTTATCATCGATGCCTCCCCGGGTCTTGATTGGCCGAGAGCTATTGGAGTGATGCCTATGCTCAGGTTTACCTCCCTGTTCTTTGGGAGGTTTGACTCGCCAGAAATGGACGCCCGGAAGGATGAGATCATCAATGATTTCGTTTCTGAACCCTCCTCGACTACCAAGCGATTACTTGCTATCACACTCTTCTGGGACTACCATCGCAGGATTCACCTACTGGTGGAGTTGGTCAGAGATCCATCCGACCCGGACCAAGGCAGCAGCTACGAGGTGGCTCGAAGTGTTGTCAGGCTCGAGTGAGTTGATGGTCTCCTTGAGACTTCATTGAAATCAGACTGACTTCAGGGCCAGAGACACCTCTTCATCTCCATGTCGATATAGGAGTCGCTATGAAGTACATATGGGGAAGCTTTGGAAGGAGTAAAATCGCGGTGGATTGAAGGGTTAGTGACCCAGGTTCTTGAGGCTTGAACTTGGCTCGAATCGTAGTCCACCAGACGAGGCTTGTGGTCAATCATAGCCTCTATGGTTAGCCGCTGGCCGCTAGGGAGGACAAGGACGGACTGCGCGACAAACGAGAGAGTGTGGCACCTGGAAGCAGCTACCGTGTTCAGTCTAGATGGAGCTGTTGGTTAACGTGGCTTTCGCCCGTGAGCTCCCCTCCGCGGTGCAGCATTATTCAAGCCATGAAATTTAATTCAGATTTCGAACTACGTCTACGGTCGTGATATTCATTAACAGCATAACCTCGAATCTACATTCGGTGACAGGAAACAGTCCCTAATAGCTCAGAGCTATCCTAAGCGCCGATGGGAACACACTCGCAGGTCGAGCAATCTCCAGGGCCAAGGCCGGGAATGATGGTGGGGTTGGTAGTTGCGATACAGAAGATATCCTCGCAAGGGTTCTCAGCGCATGCTTGGCGCTTGGCTGAAAGAGGGGGTTAATGAATCAGTTGGACATAGAACAAGGAAGCGTTGTAAAAGGATACATACAAGTTGGGTTCACGGGGATGAGGACACACTGGCAGGTTGAGCATCCTCCTGGCTGGAGCGAAGGAACGACGGTAGGCCTGTGGGTGGCGATACAGAAGATACCTGAGCACGGGTTGGGAGAGCAGGACTGCTGAGGTGCGGCCGACGCTTGGAGGGCGATGGAAGCAACGAATGCAACGAGGAGAGTGGTGAAGGCCATTGTAGTAAAAGAGTGGGTTGCTTGAACTAAAGACTCGAAGTGAAACGCGCTCGTTTTTATATCGCACCTTGAAGCTCCGTTATATCTGAGGTATCACACTTGCGGGCACGTTTCGCCCCTTCTCCAAGGAGAACACAGCAAATTTCATAAGAGAGACGCCGGGTGAGAGTTTTGCAGCTACAGGGAAGCGAGATTGCTATGGAGGCGAGCGTCCCAAGATTACCGGTCGGGCGCTCGAAAGTTTGGAAACCCATACCGTAATGGGCACAACCTTGACTTACAGAGGTACCCACCCAGCCGCGGTGCCCGCTTCCAAATAACAAAAAAACCGCTGTTCTAGGCGTTCAGGGTATGTATCGTGCTATCCTCGAGGCGAAGATGATCCTTTTAGGTCCTCGAGGATGGTCCGCCGCAGACCAGAGTGCGCGGGTGACTCGGAAAGAGATCACACCAAATCGTCGAGAGCTCTGAACCCAAACGACAGCGAAATCGTTACCATTACTATTGATATTAAACCTAGGCGTGTAGTCAGAAATATGTGGGTCCGTGGAGACTAGTCAGTCAGGACCCCCTCTCACCGTGAACGAAGAGAGGGACGGGGGAATATGTTGTTGGATGATAAGCTTGGATCGTCAATTCGTAATCGTCCTTCATGGTGGCCTTGATATGCCGTTCAAGCGGTTCTGAGACTCACGCTCGGAGCGCTGTAGTGGAATGCGTTATGGTACTCATCTCCAGAGAATGCAACTTACGCAATACATATCTGATAGTCTAATCCGCTAGAGGCGTCTTGGGAACCATGGGAGATTCAAAATCATTATGATATTAGGAGATTCCTATCTCCCAGGGGCCAGAACGTCAGAGAGACGAAACTGGTAGAGCAAGCAACTTATTATGTATATGTTTCCCAACGGCAGAGAAACAAGAGTTTTGACAAGTTTTGTAGCTATGTACCTCCCGATAAGACTGATTAACCATATCCATTCGATACGAGAGGTAGATCAGCGGGCCAAGATTGAGAGCAATCTCTGCATAGCCAGCATGCGTGACGCCGAACGTTTAGAGATTTTGAACTATGGTGTCTCGATCCCTCTCGAAGTGTTCTTGCACTTGAGAGAACGAAGTTTCCGATAGAACATTAAAACAGTGGAACAACGAAAGACAAGTCGCCAATGTTATGAGACCCGAAAGGAACAAGGACAGAGGTGAGATTAGGACAGAGGTCGAATTCTGGGGGAAACCAAACCAAACCACAGTATATCGCTACTGCCATTGAGGTTTGCAAGAGGTTTTTGTGGTACTTTTTAGATGGTACGTCGTGCTTCCTGTGGAAGTGCTAAAGGAGGCACGGGCGCTTATGTTTGATCCCGTTGCGTTGGCTTGGTTGCTCGATAATGACGGAACAGGGATTATTGAGGTTGGCTGCGCTCAGCAAGCCGTGAGATTTGAGAGCTATCCCAGCATAACAAAAACTGAGTGAATGACCCAGACAGCGAACATTTCAGATCAACAATGGCAATAATGATAGAAATATGCACGCGAAACGGAAATGTCAATGTCAATGTACAAATCGAAAACTGTAATCTACGCAGATGATCAAGGTAAAGCCCTCCACCCCTCCTCAGGTCTATCCACACTCGTCCCATCTCCTCCTCCCCCTCTTCCAATCGTCGTCGTTGGTGGCTTCCACCGCCCCCTCCCATGCTCATACTCCAAATCCGAATCATCGTCATCATCACTATACACCCCACTCTTCCCTACACCTCCCTTCCGCGATGAATACCGATCCTGAACTTGGCCCAGATGAACAGGCTCGTCATACTCGAGCTGCGCATAGGGATTATCCGAGTCACCCGTATCATCCCTCACCAATCCCCGTCTCCCACCTCCATTGTTCGCCCAGGTCCCATCTCGATCCAACGACGCAGACGGTGGTGCACTCGCGCTTGCGCCTGGAGACTTCAAGCTCGCGCCCGCCAAAACACCACCACCAGCAGTCGAAGAAGTCGTCGGCACAAACCCCCGCCGAGACAACCCAGCCTCGGCTTTAAACCTCGCTTTTTCCAACTTGGGTTGTATCCGCTGTTCGAACCTCTCAAACTTTTCACGGGTCGACGAGGCAAACTTGGCTAGTGGATCTGTAGTGGCAGAGGAGCGATGTTCAGCTTGTTCGAGCCGTGAAAAGATTGGTTGGGTATCCCTTTCCTCGGTTTCGTTGTCCCATACGGATGTCGTAGGATCTCGAGTGCGTTCGTGGCTCCGATGTCGTTGTCGTTCTCGCTGCGTATGCTGGTGGTGGTGCTGGTGGTGTTGGTGGTGTTGGTGGTACTTCGGATCCATCGCCCAATCCCTCGTTCTTGTCTTCTCGTTCCCAACACCAGAACCAACCAACCCCCCACCCATCGGCAAACTCGACACGCTCAAACTACTCTTCCGATGTCCCGAACCCGCACTTCCCGCACTCGTCTGACGGCGACTGAGCGAGGTATGTCTCGAAAGCGCCCCACTCGTCGAGGGAAGACCCAGCCCAATCCCACTCCCCAACTCAGCTCCTTTCTTGTTCTGAGCCTTACTAGGCGATGAACCAGACGCGGGCGTGCACAAAGGTGGGATGGGAGGCGGAGGAGGCTGACCATGCGCGTAATGTTGAGGTGGAGGTTGGAAGGAACGTCGTTTTGTCGGTACCGGCGGCGGGGCTTGTCTTTGTTCTCCGACTCGCGCTGCGCCTCCTGCAAAAACGGGCTCAGCGGAAATTTGCTCCGCAAAAACACCTTCCCTAGGTGACGTCAAAGCACGCATACTCTGCGGCCGAGGTTTCTTGCGTCCAAAGGGCGAACTTCCATCCAACACTTCTTCCTCTGCTTCTGTATCTCTCCTTCCAACAAGGTGACTCCGATCAAGAGCAGGCACAGGTTCCCCATCCACATCAAACACCCTCCCTCCCTTGGACCGAGGCTGGTGCAGACTATGGCTCCTCCACACCCTCCCTCCCGGACTCGCCTGTGCTTCTCCTTCTCCTTCTCCGTCTTCCCTCCCTGATCCTCCTTGACTGTCCCTCCCCTGCGCATACGACCAAGCTCCAACAACAGGCGACGCACTCCCACTCCTCGAATGATAGCTTCTCGTAAAATATCCTGACGTTCCTCCTGGAGCGAGAGAAGGCGAACCGAGTGGACTTGAAGTATTTGAATGGAATGGACTGGGTGAGGTTGAATGGAACGGGCTTCGTCCGACCACTGCTCCTCCTCCTGCTCTTTCTCCTCCTCCGCTTCCTGCACCAGCGGCACCCAAAATCCCACCAGCACCTGAAACCCCAAGGCCAACTCCACTTCCACCAGTCGAATCAACACCAACATCCCCAGACGTATAAAACGGATTATGAGCGCTATGTCTCCTCTTCATCCTCTCCGTCCTCGCATCTCCACCATGTCCTCGTATAGTCGCTTGATTATCCTGCTCATCTCCCCCCAGCGTAGAAGCACCCCCAAACGGCGTAGGCGTAGCAGGCCCACCAAAAGGCGTCAAAGGACCCTCGAAAGGCGTCTTGTAAACCTCGTCAAACGAGCCTACACTTCCACTCTCCTCATCCTCCTCATCGTCTCCCAACCTCGCATACCGCTCCCTCTCCCTACTCTCATCCCCTCGCCGTTGTTGTGTATACCGAGAATGCGATGGCGATTGAGAATGGTGGTGGTGGTTGACCGTATGTCTCCTCTGCACACCACCCGGCGTCGTAGGCGTCCCAGGCGAAACACGAGGCCGACTCGTCGATCTATCTCTTGGTGGCAAGACGGGTTTTCGATCTGGATGAGCAGGTGGAGGAGGTGGAGGAGGTGCTCTGCCCTGTACACCCCCTGATACCCCCGTGGTAGAAGTGGAAGACGAGGATGAAGTCGGTGGTGCAGGTCCTGCTTGCGAGTAATGAGAATGTGATGATGGAAGCGGAGGAACAGGCGGAGGAACCCTCCCCAACCCCCCACTAGCTTCAGATCCAGCCAACGCAACCTGCTCCATCGAACTCCTCGACACCCTTGACGTGCTCGATACCGCAGAAGGTGCATACCCCACCGAAGGCGCAGGCGCATGAAACGACCTCGTCGCCAACCTCCTTCCATCATCCGAAAGCGAGCTGATTGAAGACGTCGAGAGCGGTTTAGGCGGGAACGGCGGTCGGGCTGGTGACCTCTCCCTATCTCGAGACCTCTCCTTTGACATCATAGGTGGAAGAGGAACCGGTTTCGGTGGCTTCCACGGACTATTCCCCGTGCTCGATGTAGAAGCCCGACTGGAACTCTTCAAAACCTGCATAACCCTCTCCTTTTCCTTCTCCGCTTCGTGGCGTTTAAGACTCTGTGCAGCTTTGGACGCTTGAAGACTCTGTTTCATCAATTCCGAAGTCTGGTGTTGTCCTCCTCCTGCTGCTGGTTGTTGTTGAGTGTGAAACGGGGTAGGTACGACTGACATGGGAGTCGAGGCTGCACCAATGCCAGCAGATGTAGACGTGTACGAGCCTCTGCTGACCATCTGGGGTTTCGACGACGAGGGAACAGGCGGGAGGTTCGCAGGTCGAGGAGGTGGGGGTGGAGGAGCTCTCTCACCCGGCAGAGCCGTCACAGATTTCTTGGGCGACACTGATCTCGGTCTTTGGGAATGTACAGGCGGAGGAGGAGGAAATGCTGGCAATGTAGGTTTACGAGGAGGAAGTGGAGGTCCTGTAGACTTGCTTGGGCTCGTTGAGAGTCCTCCTGCATTATTATTATCGTCGTCGTCGTTGTTGTTATTTCGTCGTGGCGGTGGTATTGGAATGGATACAGGGCCGGAGGCGGATGGAATAGGCGGTGGAGGGACAGCTCGCGAGACGAGTGATTTGAGGCCTGCGCTTACGCCCTGGCCTAGGTTATGATGTGAAGGATGTTGGGGTGGTTGTGCATGTTGAGCAGAGTCAAAGGTTGCTGATCGTTTCCGACGAGGAGGAGGAGGTCTCGGTGCAGAGATCTTGGTTGGTGATGAAGAAAGCGAGGGTTGGTTTGACTGGGTTTGGGGGTGCGCTGCAAACAAGGTCAGGATTCGTTCAAACCATCGAGCTGAGCCACGGCACGCACCTTGTACGAAAGCCAGTCCTCGATCGACCTCCCGTCCATTCTGAACGTGGGTCATAAGTCTCAGGACAGCAAAGAACTGTCCTCCATTGACTACATCTCCCACTGCAAGCGTAGGCGATAGGAACTTCAATATCTACTTCCTCCTCAGTCGACATCCCCTCCCAGACTCGTATACACACACACACCTGGTCAAGCACACCCACGCTCAGACTCGAATACCGTCCCCGCAGCCACGCTCTAACCTCCCGCACACCAAGCGTAATGTGTTCATACCACTCTTCTTCGTCCGTCTCTCCTTCAGGCACCTCACCTAATTCGCGTAAAGCTCGCGTATACTCTTCATATTCGTCGTTATTGAGTGCAGAAGCGTGTAACGTCAGAGGTCTCATTCTTCCTCCAGACTCTGTTCGTATACCCCAGCGTTATCTGTCTATGCATCCTCAGTACACATCCTGGCACATACGATTACCACAAAACTCACCCTGTACCCAAATGCAAGACTGCTGGCTCTGAAGGTTTGGTCGTCGACACGTACGATGATGAAGAGAATAATAGCCTCGTGCTGCGCTAGAAGTAGGAAGTAGGAACGACAGACGAGAGAGCCCTGAGAGGCACATGGCAAAACGCGATCCACAAACTGCGAAACGCTGCGATCATCATCAACGCCAAGACACTCTTTTCTTGGCAACTTGCAGTCCGGCTCGTCAGCCGTACTCTATGTGACATCACCATCATCTAGTAGCCCCTATCTTCAACTTACTCTCTGGTTCGGGTGAGCTTGAGCGTGAAGCAAAGATAGCGAGGCCTAGTAGCATATTGGTCCTTGCATTGAACTATTATCCACCTTGTTTGAACGTTAAAACTTCTCGCGGGAAAATACGGGAAAGCACGATATTACATTGTCTCCAGCTAGGAATCGAACCCAGCGCCTCCCGTTGCGGCCAAGCTAAGGCCAGGCACTCGACAGGCTGCACCAACAGAGCTAGATTAATCAACATGCACAAGGAATCATGTACACTTCAAATCCTATTGCTTTTTAGTTTTCAAAGACGACGAAGGAGGTGTATACTCCATGATCTATCAGCCTGTTCTTCAAGATACGACTAGCGTGTTGACGGTGGTTCGAAGCTTAAGCATCCCAATGTCAGCGAGGGGGAAAAAAATACAAGTTTGGCATATTTGGACTTGTCAGACTCTGCATGGGGATCGAACCTGGCCCTTCTTGTCGCCTCTCCAACTGAGCGCACCTACAGTCGAACAAGTGGACCAACAGAGCTTTAAATTTAAACTGCGAAGAAAAAGTGTCCAGCTAGCATCCTCCCTTCTATCACCTAATAGCCCCCCATCATCACTGTCCTATATGATCCTTGAGAACTTGAGCGTGGCACCAAGATGCGGCATGCAGTGTGCGATTAAAAGATTCAATTCAAGGAGGAGAAAAAAAAAAAAAAAAGTCAGCACGCAACGTCACCCTACATCTCTGACTAGGGATTGAACCCAGCGCCTTCTAGCTCACCTAGACTAAAAGCCCATCAACAGGTGTACCAACAGAGAACTGTTATTGTTGGCAGATGACAGGCATCATGGTTCCTCTACTATCTATCCTCTCAGCTAAGTTCGCGGCAACACTACAGCTCGGTAGCTTAGACGACAGAGGAGACGTGCTCCATCCCCCCCAAGTATTCACCGCTCTCCAAGACATAATAAATGACCTGTGCTTTCAAGTCCAGATTTTTATTTACAACCTGAGCATAAAAAGGGAAGCGTCAAACACCTAAGTGATGGCTTCTCACCAGGAATCGAACCCAGGTTTTTCTTGTCCCCTTTCTGGTCTCTGAGACCAATAACTAGACAAGTGTACCAACGGAACTACTGAAAGAACAAGCTATAATCCAGAAAACGTGAAGTCCGCTCGATCCCCTTGAAAGAGGACGTTCGAAAACAATCATCGTTGCCGTCGGCGATCATAAGGTAGACATTATAGATCGAGCTATAGAGTGTGACCTTTCGTTGCCGTCCGATCCTTGCGTCAGTACCGCCAATCGATGGAACACCGCATAGAACCTGAAGCATAGCACGATAGAAAATCTCCCCGTTCTAGGCTGTCCAAACGCCCACCAACCTCGATATCGGCGATCGAGCAGAAACGGTTTTTTATGCGTGACCTAAACTGATTTTTTAAGAATCCGACAGCACGGAGGCAGTGAGTGACTGACAAAGCTGCCCTTGAGGGCGAAGAAAATGGTTGAATTTACGAGCCCCGGTTTCGTATATTCGTCCCTCTGGGAGTCGAACCCAGATCACGCCGAGTGAAACGCCAGAAGTGTAAGAATGTGGCATAGGCGAGCAGAAGCCGGTCTACCAGATGGTCATGTGAGATGTATGAGATATACCTTATTCACGCTTGCCTTTCTGAGTTGTAGGCCGATGATCTCAAAAACCAACTTGAAGAAGAACAGATACGTCCTCGTGGACACAACATCTCGTCCCATCGCCAACCCAGAGGCATTGGATTATACGGGACTGTAAATTGCAAGTGACACTGGATCCGCAAAACACAAAGCGTCGACGGACTCATGCATGATCAAAGTAATCGCGACAAGCCATTGCAAATTCTTGCTGCCAGTATGAGCATCGTCCGCATCCCGCTCTTCTGGGAGTCGAACCCAGACCAGGATGCTTTACGCGCCACTGAGAGCCCGGAGAGTATGTGGCGTAGTCCGGTATGAGTCGCTCTACCACATCGACATACCTAACATGCAGACTACACCTTTCCGAGAGTCAGCACTGGTAGTCACAGTTCGATGATCCCTGGAACTCATTTGAAGAGGATCAAATATGGTTCTGACTCCTAATATTAATAAATCCGAGCTCTGGTTCTACGGGTGCATTGATCGGGCAAAAGAGCAAGGGTGGTCTATCTACTGGCAACCCTTGAGGGCTCTAGGTGGACCCTTGAATCGCCGAATGTATTTACTGGATCACGTCAGAGACATATTTTGATCTTCTCGGACACGAAGAGGAACGAAGACGAACAATGGCCTGAAGAGCTCAAAGCAAGAAGTGCCTGGTTCCCTCTGTAAGTCGTAAGAAAATGTCAAAAATCATGTCTAATGACCCTGTTGGGACTCGAGCCCAAGGTATGTCTTTTGCTCGAAGAAGAGGCCCCGTGGCATCAATGAGTGAAAACTGGTACAAACGAGCAGCCCTGTGAGGCACATAGCAAAACGCGATCCACAAATTGGGGTTCTCAGTTGAGGGGAAGAATGATCCGCAGAGCGAGAACAGGGTCTTCGGCCCGGCGCGAAGTTGGGGCACGCAACTCTCTTTCGTGCCACCACCTTTGCTGCAAACGAAACCCTCTCGGGCGAAGCTTTCGCTGTCTGTTCACATATCAAGTACAATCCCATTGTAGAAGACCTTTTTCTCGAATCATACTACACATTCCAAGCACTCCATCCAGTATCCCATGCCAGACAGAAGAGACCCGACGAACGACACATGTCCGTCATATCGTGACGAGGACTGGGCACCAGTCAGGGAAATGATGATGATAGGAGGGGCAACCGAGGATGAAGCGGTTGAAAGGTTGACAGTGACGTGGCAGGCCAAGCACGAGGGGGAGCTTGCGGAATGGCAAGCATACCTACAGCAGCAGCAGCAGCAACAACAATAACAACAGCAGCAGCAGCAGCAGGGTGGACAGGGAGATGGACAAGACACCACTCCCCCACCGCCGCAGAAGAAAGTGAAAGAGGTTGTCTACAGTGACGATGCGGTGATAGGCAATACTTTGTTAGTGCCAATCGCCACCTACGCCATGACGAAGATCAAGAATGGCCTCTACGTCGAGCTGGACTATTTCACCAGACACGGTCGAGAATTGATGCAGAACGAACATCACAGCACCCCATCCAACACTTGGGGAATTGCACAGTTGGGGGCGGAACTAGGAGAGGCCCTCACGTTGCAGCCCGTTAGTACGACACAGGCATCCAGAGGTATCCGCAAGGATGCCAACCTCGAATGGAAGGATGTTAGTGTTAAAACCTCAACAATACACACACTGCAAGTGGGGAATAGTTCAATGGTTAGATTGAGTACTGTAGGATGATACTGTTACACATACCTGCAAGTGGGGAATAGTTCGATAGGGAACTCCTCACTTGCAGTAGCTACTTAAATACCTATGGAGGCTATGCAAAGTAGAGATCATAACACAGTACCCATCGATGAACAGTATCGATGGTAGTTGTACAACAAAGATATGTATGATGAAGATAAATAGAAGAGATCGTAGTCATCGAATAGAAATGATAGAATGATAGAAGATGAAGAAGATAGATACGATGTATATGAAACGATAGATGTTAATTGTCCGATCTTAAACTAATGAATCTCTGTAACTACGATGAGATGTAAGGAAGAAACCATGACATGAGCATTGTATTCTAACAGTTAGCGCAGCGCAACATGTCATGATGAGACAAATTCTCGACATTTAGCCCTTGGAAGCCTGGCCACCGCGCGTAGTCGAATCCTTCAACCTCTTCTTCAGTAGGCTTGATCAGCACCCCATCCATGTCAAGAAGTATGGAGAGGAAGCTGTGGTTCAATACCAGGCAAGGGTGCGGAAGGAGTGGCATGACAGACAGCTACGAGGCGAGGCGCTCAATATTGGAGAGATTAACGACACCCTCCTGAATAACATGAGAGATGACATCATGGGCGAAGCGAAAGCTAATGAGATTGCGGAGGTAAGCAGAGTTTCTTATAATGGTGGCAACAGACGAGACTAACCTCATTATCCCTTCCTCCCCATCTAATTCAACCTTTATGCAACACAATGCGATCGATGACATGCGATTTTCTGCACCGCGATGCGATATGCGATGGCATCATGACATGATTGACATGAACGTGCTATCTATGGCAAATCTGCATGCCAAATGAATTAATCAATATCCGCCAATAGCTCAAATCCATTAGGCCACGAGCCGAGAAGGACGCACTGGCGTTCCGGCTAGAATCCCCCCGGAAAAGAAGGGACAGATCGCTGATGGATGACAGTGATGAGCCCGAAGGAAAGAGGCAACAAGTCCCCTCTGGCTACAAGGGGCGGCGAAACCAATCTGGGCCATCAACACCATCGAAAGCCGGAAAGGTTTTTCCCAAGAGCGCAGCAGCCAACGTCGGCGTCACTGCATGCGCTCTATGCCTCGGACGCCACGACCACAAGTACGCAGACTGCACTGGTGGAAGGCTGTACAATGGCCAGAAAGGATATGCGATCCGCGGCAAGGACAGGAGACTCACAAAGCCGAACAGCGAGAGCCTATGCTTCACGTTCCAACTGCCATCAGGCTGCCAGACAACCTCCCACCCAGAACGACACTGCTGCTCCGGTTGCGGAAGCAAGGATCACGGCGCTCAGACATGCCCTATTGCAGAGAGGCTCTAAGGCTCTCACGCCATACCGCCCAGAAGGGTGGCGACGGCTGCTGGAGGAGCGGAACCTTATGGGGAAACATCGGCGTGTGTATGACAGCCTGCTTCGGGGCTTTGATCTGGGTGTTCCTGGTATCCAAGGTACCTTCGCCCCACCAAATACAATGTCAGTCAAGAAGCACTGGGAGGGCTTTGACATCATTGTTCAGCGAGAATTTGATACTGGACGCTACATCGGTCCAGTCACCCAAGAGGAAGTGGAACAGCTCATTGGACCCTTCCAGTCATCCCCAGTGTCACTTATTCCCAAACCGGGAAAGCCAAACAATTTTAGAGCAATCCACAACTTCTCCTACCCATACCAGCCGATCAACAAAATGGCTTCCATCAATTCCCATATCAACGCAGGCAGTTACCCATGCACCTGGGGAACATTCACCACAATCTGCCTGCTGGTCACACAATTACCACTGGGATCACAGGCATCCATTCGAGATGTGGCAGAAGCTTATCGCACTATACCAGCTCATGCCAGCCAATGGCCAGGCCTGGTCGTACGGCTACAAGGAGAGGACCAGTTTGCGATCAACACACAAGACAACTTTGGGCTCACCTCAGGAGGTGGAGCCTATGGCGCAGTGGCTGATGCAGCCATCGACATCTTTAGAGGCGAGGGAATGGGCCCGATTTCCCATTGGGTTGATGATCATTTCTTCGTCAGAATCCCGAGAATCCACTTGGCGGAATACAAGGATAAATCTAATGGGCAACCCCTTTACCCCTGTTACCGAAGGGGTTGCCGATTAACTTGTTTAGCACCCCATCCGTGTGACATCGAGCAGTGGCCGGGAGGTCTAGAGTCGACGGTGATACACTGATGGCGCAGCGTGTCAGCGCCTACCTCGTTTCCAGTTCGCAATCGTGGAGACGCAGGGAAAGAATTTGAGCTCGACTTTGACTCAGTGGTGAGCTCCTAAGTAAATATGACAGTATATTTAGCCTCTGTATATTTATTAATCTCGGATATACCAAGACATTTGAGTCTACTAGCCGAAATAGCTTGTTGATAGCCTTATCGTCTTGCTGAGACACTGCATGCACTGTAGAATTTAAGGGGTCTAACAAAGGCCGTTGCAACAAATATAAGTAAATAGATTTTATTGAAAAGTAAAATGTCTATTAAGTCCAAGCGAAGTTTCTCGCAGACTGTTGGTAAAGGCGGCTATTATTGCCAATTCGTTGAAGAGACGGTGTGTACGACTGTGGGCAGTCTGGGGCGAACCGTGCAGCGCCAAGCCACTCTGCGGCCTCCTAGATGTACGCTATTGCCTTGAAATTTCAGTATTACCACTTTTAATCCTGTAAGACAGGCTGTATGCAGTCTCCCTTAAGTCAATCGTGGATTGCGATTCTTTCGTGTAAAGCTCTAAAGGGACTGAGGCGTACTACTCCCTCATCGGTACATATAGTAGTCATACAGATAGAATGTAGTGACACACAATGGCTAGTATTTAGCTTAGCCATGAGCTCCTTAGCCTGCTTTTGTATCTGAACTCTGCGGGGAGTGACTTGATCACTTCAGCGACTCGAGCACCTATCATGCAGCAGCGGACTCAGCCGCCCGGCACATCATTCTCACCCTGGCAAGGCGCAAACACAGCCAAGCAACAGACTTGCTCGCTTCACGAAAACTCAGCAGAAACCCGGGTTGCCAAATGGTAGGGGGTTGCTCAATAGATTTATCTGGAACACAATGCGCAGCGAGCGCGATGGCGAGAGGAGATTGCGACAAATGGGGGAAGAATGCATGACAACAGTTGAATCTGGTATTGAGGCCGACCAATGCCAGGTGGACGACCAGAAGAATTTGACGAGGATATGGAGGCAACCCTTGGTGATGTTGCGCACGACAGGTGAGGCACTAGCCTTGCCGAAGAGCCATTTTGCTATGGAGACGAGGACATCGACTGACTATCGGAGGAGTTGGGCATCGTCTGGGAAGCATCCAAGACGATCCACTTTCGAGATGTGGTACCTTTCCTGGGCTTTAGCTGGGATCTGGCAGCTCATACAGTGTCTTTGCTCGAGGAGAAAAAGCAGAAATATCTGGCAGCGATTTACGATTGGGACAGTCGAGAGCGACATACATTGGAACAGGTGCAAAAGCTTTATGGAAAACTTCTACACACATCGTTGGTAGTCCCACAAGGAAGAGCCTACCTCACCTCTCTCGAGAATATGCTGCGGTTCTTCTATACAAATCCTTTCATGCCACACCATCCACCTAGACATACCAGCCGGGACCTTGTATGGTGGAAGAGGCTATTCCAACAACCAGCAATCACCAGGCCCATCCCAACCCCAGAGACAGTCGTCGACATCGAAGCATACTCCGATGCAAGCTCGGAATTCGGAATCGGATTGGTTATCAGCAAGAGGTGGAGAGCATGGAGGCTATGGAAGGGTTGGAAGAGCGACGGGCGAGACATCGGTTGGGCAGAGGCAGTGGGATTTGAGCTCTTGGTCGAGCTTGTTGTATGAGAAGCGAGCAGAGGATACAAAAACTGCCAGTTCAAGCTCTATGGTGACAGTCAAGGGGTTGTAGAAGGCTGGTGGAAGGGTAGAAGTCGAGGCTGGAAGGTCAATGAGGTCTTCTGACGAATACACAACATCTGCGAGCAGAGTGGAGTGGTCATCCATACCGAATACGTGGCAAGCAAAAGCAACCCTGCTGATGGTCCATCAAGGGGAATCTACCCATCTACCGATCTCCTACTTCCAAGAATCCCCATCGCCGACGAGCTCAAAGATTTCGTTGTCGACTACGTTACCTTTGACGCTGCTGGATGTGTCAGTTCTGAACCTTTACCCAAACCAGAACGGACAAACCAACTGGGTTCCTGCGACGATGGCGCCAGCAGTCGAGGGGAGGAGGCATGGAGAATGGCAAAACATGGGGGGGGCACGTCGTCAAGGAGGGAGGCCAGAGGCAGATCTACCTCAGCAGACGTTTAAAAGGTCAAGACCCAGGCCGTATCCAGCAGGTCTCATGCCTAACCCAAGCGAGTTGAGGCCGCACTGCTTCGCAATAGAATGCATGAGGAAGTGGAAACCGGTCAACGCGCAGCGAGATGGATCAGTCGTTGGAGAACAAGCCTTGGCCCGGGTATTGCAAGTGATGGAGAGTGCATGGGAAGGAAAGACGAGAATGACGTACGGATCGGGACTTCTGGCATATCATGTGTATGGCGACAAGCACGAGATTCCTGAGGACAAGCGGGCGCCAGTGAGCCGGGAGGTGATGGCAGCATTTATTGCCAGTCTAGCAGGAGCATATTCCGGAAAGACCATTCGGAATTACGTCTTCGGGATACGAGCATGGCATGTGCTGCATGGAGCACCATGGATACTCAACAAGCCAGAGGTTGAACGACTCCTCTGAGCTGGTGACAAGTTAACACTGCCGTCGTCAAAAAGGGAGATCCGCGAACCATTCACCCCCGACTACATCATCTCTTGAAGAGTCCAGGAGGGCTCGATATCACAAAGCCGAAAGACGCGGCAGTGTATGCCTGCCTAACCTCTGCCTTTTGGGGAACAACAAGAGTCGGGGAGCTCACCGTGGAGAAGCAAGACGACAAGTTCAACAAAGAGGTCGATGTGACGCCAGCGAATATGACCACAGAGACAGACAGAGAAGGAAACAAAACCACCCGGATCCAGATCCCAAAGACCAAGACCGAAGACGACAGACAAGGGATTTATTGGGCCAAGCAGAATGGCGAGTCAGATCCAGAGGCGGCGATGGACAACCATATCAGGATCAATAACCCAGCACGGGACAGCCATCTATTTGCATACAAGGCAAAGAACAAGATGAAGCTGTTGTCAACAAGGGTTTTTCTCAACCGAATCAAAGAAGCGGCCGAGGCAGTGGGATTAAAGCCTCTCTGCAGCCATGGTATCAGAATTGGCTCGACATTGGAATACCTTCTCAGGGGCATGCCTTTCCAAACGATGAAGACGAAAAGCCGATGGAGGAGCGATGCGTTCTGAGTTTACCTGCGGGACCATGCACAGATTGTGGCACCCTACATCCAAGCAGTACCCGAAGTCCACAGCACCTACCTGCACCATATTATTAGTGTTCGTGATGATGCCAGACCCGAAGAGGAATGAGCTAAGAAGCTCAGGTGATATGTAAGTCTTGCCTATCTGGGTTGGGAGCCGAGACTCACTCGTCGCGTCAAGATGACAGATTCGGGAGTCGGTGCTCGTCTCGGCTCCCATGGAAGGGACGTCAAGTTGTGAGAGCACGCAAGTGTGCTTCTCCCCCATCCCTCGCAAGCTAGCTACACACACAACCTTTAGACAACTAATGTATTCTCATCTAATGTTTACAAATGCTATCTCTTTCGCAGCTACAACCTTCGAACGAGGCCAAAGACTGCGAAACACTGCAATCATCATCAATGCCAAGGCATGAGTCTTGGCAATGTCAGTCCGTCTCGTCAGCCGTATGTTTGTGACATCATCATCTAGTAGCCCCTATCTTCAAACCGAATGCTTGAACGTGCCAGCGCAAAAAAGGTACAGTCAAGTACTGCAGCTTTGGAGATATCGCATGGAAAGCTGAGTGGCAGATATATATATATATATATATAGAGAGAGAGAGAGAGAGAAAACCAAGGATCATCCATAATCATACCTCTCGGCTGGGAGTTGAACCCAGCACTTCCCATGGCCCAAGGCTAAAGCCTCAGCACTTGACGGGTACACCAATAGAGCTATATTGGCACCTTCATTGCTAATTCTATACTGGCTTGAGACTCTCTAGGGAATCATCCCGAGGGCGGCAAGTAAAGACGAAAAATCGAGTCTACAGCTTAACAAACCCAAAATTCTCCAGCCTCGAATCGAACCCAACGTCTACTTGTTATCCTGATTTTCGAGACCAAACAATCCGACAACTGTACTAGCCAAACAGAGCTCACTTGCAATGTTCTCTCTTATACTTCGATGCTTGAGAGTGTACGAGCACAGATATCGAGGTTCAACATGCCATAGTTATCGCCTTGCAAGATTGGAACATGCCATGGAAAAAAATGGTCCAAGGAGAGCGACAGTTGGGAAATCTCTAGCCAGGAATCGAACCCAGCTGTTCCCGTCATCACCCCCAGATAACCCTAGGCGCTGGACAGGTTGAACCAGCAGATCTAGAGTGAATCATCATCTCTAAGTGGCCACGTCCATTTCATATCATCTCGGTTTTGTAGTTTGCACTTTAGACGGCTGAGAAAGTTTTACTCCATCTCTATGAGCCCCCTCTTCAAGATACAATTAGCGTGTTAATGGTGGTTCGAAGGTTAAGCATCCCAACCTCAGCGGAGAAAAAAAAAAAAAACACAAATCTCGCACTCTTGTACTGGACCAAACTCTGCATGGGGATCAAACCCGAATCTTCTTGTCGTCTTTCCAGCTAATAATTTAATTACCGTCTAACAAGTGGACCAACAGAGCCTTGCGAGGCGCAGACTTGAGAAGAACAAGTGGGGATATGGTAACCCCTCTCTTACATCACCTAGTCCCATCCTCACTGCCCCGTATGGAACTTGAGAGCTTGAGCGTGGCGCCAAGATGGTATTACATACAGTGTGAAGTTTTCAATGTCTTTCAAAATGAAAGGGCCGCGTGCCGCGACTACCGGACCTTGCTGTAGCATCCCACTTTTGACTCTTGAGTAATGTTGGATCAGTCTTTTCCATCCGAACTTTAGAACTTGAGCACGGATTTAAAATGTGCCATGTTCCACAACTCTCCACACACCCCCTGCAAGTCAATACTCACTATTAGCCACTGGCTTCAGAGGAGCATGGTGAGGCTGCTTAGAGGAATTCGCTCGCGCTCACAAATAGAAGGGAAAAAGACGTAAAATGGGATTTACTGTCCTCATTATACCTAGTGATGAACAAGGGTCACCCGCGGGTCCTGGCGCGGCGACCTGTACCCGACCCGCTGAAAACCCGTACCCTTGCTCACGGGTACGGGTTTTGGCGGGTTTTTCAAGGGTCGGGTACGGGTACGGGTAACCCGCGACCCCCCACTTCATAAAAAGAGTTAATTGTGACTTTAAGCGCTGGTTAATTGCCAGCAGGCGGCAGCTCAATGGTCAAAAGTTCATTAATCACCCATCAGCCTCGGCGCTAATTTTCGAGATGTGATTATGGGCTCAGTTTGGGGGCAATAGTCACAGCTTATACATCATTCGAATCGTTGGAGTCAGGGCTACCCTTAGGTATATCACGCATCGCTGATAGGTAAGAATTGAATGAGAGCGCCCATAAACAGTGGACGCAAATATTCGAAAAATGTATTGGTGCCGATCTTTGTTTCTCAAGAGTGAAAACACTAATATATATACACCATTCGAAAGGTACGGATTGTAGCTTTCAAACGCATCTGGAAATACACCTAACGAATCAATATTGACGGAGCTGTCAAAGTTTTGAGGATATGACGGGGTCTTCTTGGCGCAGCCATACCTGCGCCAAAGAGTGCGGGTTGGGCAAGGGTCCGAAAAGCCTGACCCGTACCCGACCCCTGAGTACCCGTACCCGTGTACCCGGCGGGTTTGCCAGACCCTTGTTCATCACTAATTATACCATCGGGTCTCAGCCAGTGGCATGTAAACCACTTGCCGAAAAGACTGGCAACAGAATGATAAACATTTGGGTGGAATGAGCAATGGCACGGTGATATCACTTGGTTCAGGAAGACAGGGGCTCATTTAGTTGGCTCTATTTGTTACTGCCAGATTCCCACGCAGATAAATGCATACCAAATATGGTGAATTCAGACATGGAGAGACCTGCTAAAGCAAGGTCAATGTACAAGGCCTATTGATTGAACGATTCGATCCCAGGAGGAGAAAGAAGTCACTAGGCAACACCGTTCCATATCTCTGACTAGGAATTGAACCCAGCACCTCCCGTCTCTAGGCTGAAGCCTGTCAACCGGTGTATCAACAGAGCTATTCCTGATGATGGTGAAACTGGATGTCATGGTTTCTATCTCATTTATCCTCTCGAGTTTTTTCTTTTATAGCTTAGATGACGGAGGTACAACTCGAGCGAACAGGGGGAGAAAAATGGAACTGTATTTGATGGCATAACACCTTCTCACCAGGAAACGAACCCAGGTCTTTCCTGTCCATTTCAGTCTTTGAGACCCAAGGAATGGACAAGTGTACTCACCACCAGAACTACTGAACGTAGCATGTTATAATCCGACCAAGCTTTGGAATCCGCTCTTATGGTGGAAAAATCGTCCTTGCATGGGGAAAAAAAAAAAAAAAAAAAAAAAAGGGGTAAGAGGGAATCTCATTCTATTAGATTTGTTTGCTCGGGAGTCGAACCCAGGTCACAGTGCTTCAAGATCTCTAACCGTTGAGCGAAATCCGTGCTACCACATCGCTGTTTCCAGCATATAAATTAATGCATCCTCAAACCCATCTTGCCCAGTTGCAGCCTGTTTATGATTCCCTGAGCGTGTTCAGAAAGCGTGAAATATTGAGTTCCCATGCCATAGTCTAGCCAAAGCCTTTGGAATATGCACGACCTAAATGCAAGTGACACCGTGTGTAAAGGATAAAGCATCGAAGAAATGCATGGTCAAAGTATAAAACTTCTGCCGCCACTATGAAATCCACGCCTAGGAGCACCCTTCATGGGACAGAGCAATAAAAGTATCCTCAAAAAGCGAGACAGAAAAAATCATCACTTAATAAGGCAGGTCCAATCTATGCCGGGAATCGAACCCAAGTCTCCTTTGGCTGCACAGCGAAACCACTGTACCAACAGAGCTTGGTTTGTCGCATGACTGCTTGGCTAAAGATCGCCGGAATGCGCTTAAGACTTTGGATTGCCCGAACCCCCTGATCTATTTAAGCAGATCCAGACTCTTCCAAAACATATCCTATTAGAGTACCTCGCTAACGTCAACAAACACATCGAAGGTCCACTCACTATGTGTAGTGACCCTTAAAGAAGCATCACGATTGTCATCTCTTGTATTCCCCTGTTGGGAATCGAACCCAAGTCATTCTATTGTCCATTGGTGGTGCACAGCTTCGAATCACTGGTTAGATGTCACCATCTGCCGGTCTCATCTAGGCAGGCAAAGGGGGGTCACAACGACCATTGTATCAAACCAGTTCAGCACAAGCGAGTATATTCCAATAATCATCAACTACACCCATTCCTCGGAAGGGGAGGGGGAGGGTTATACACATACCCGTCCGGGACCAACATAGCCATACAACCCACAATTTTAATAGTCGCATAGATAAATCATAAGCTTTGCAAGAACAGGGACAATGAGCTTGTGGTTAAGAAGTTTGCGTAACGCACGGGTAGGGTCCTTCAGCACCAAACGCGCATTCCATTTTTCGTCAACCTCTGACATGTCCTCAAAGAAGGACGATCGAAGGGAGACAAGGGAGGGGTGATGGCAACTGAAGAGAACATGAATCTCGTCCTCGGTGGAAGTCTTGCACAAGCGACATAGCTGCAAATGAACTGGTGGGCGTGAAGCAGTGGGTAGCCATCTCCATTTTGCTACTGCAAGGCCATGTTCCCCATTCACAAAAGCAATGACAGCTTTCCAGTGAGCGGGAACCAAGACATGCGACAGGTATCTCCTGACCCTTGCCACTGTCTTGAAAGAGAGCTTCAGATTTGCATCAGAGAAGCGGCCTTGTAGGAAGGGCACGATCTTGTAGCCATCGAGAGTCGATTGGAGGTGCTGAGCGCAACTTGAGGCATCCACCAGCGCGACGAGGTAGTCAATTCCTTCAGGTGTCCGAAAGAGATCAACATCCGCTTCCACGCGATGTGGTAGGCAATAGAGGGCGCACTGGAAATCACCAATCCAGGATCTCTCCTTGTTAGCTGCGAGAGCAATGGCTTCGAGATATGCACACTTGACGTAGCATGAGTCGGGGAGGGCGACGGCATATCGGGCGTATGAAAGGGCAAGAATAATTTGCCTGTATCGAATAGGCATGATACCAGTCTCCGTGAAAAGGGTTGCAGCTGGCGATCTTGAAGAGAGGTTGAGGAGACGACGGAGGAATGCAAGCTGGACCACCTCAAGGAGGTCAATGCCTGCTTCGTCAATGTCAATCACTACTTCAAACCCCTGAATCAAGTAGCAATCAACTCTCGCAAAGTATTGTTGGACGCCAAAGGGGACATCAATGGTGCCAACAAACTCTTCGAGAGAGAAGAGAGCATTCAACGCCGTTCGCGCCTTTGACGCCTGCTTCTCGTACGCCCTCCCATCTTTTCTGACAGCTTCCATGTGCAGGCCGGTGAAAGCACGTCCTGTGTCCAGGCGAATTCTTGCCAGTCACCCAACTATCCACAACCTTCGAGCCTCTCATACAGTTTCCCACTTCTAACGCCTACTGCGAGCTCTTTACCCCCACCTCCTTCGTCGCCGATCAGAATCCATACTTCACACAGGAGCATGCCCCCGTCGAAAATCACCAGGCTCTCGTTTGGCTTGGTGATTTCTATTCTGATGTCCATCTTTCTCGGCGTGTACTATGCTACTCGGAAAAGAAAGCCCTCACACCTTGTGCATGGTGGGATCAGACAAGACGCGACAGATAGTTTCGATGCAATCCCCTTCATTGACGAAACCACACAATATCCCTCCCCGCCGTCATTACCTGCCGTTACCCCTTCTGCGAAGCGTGGTCGTACGTTGCTGTCGAGTCGAGAGCCTTCTTTTCTCCGAAGATGTAGCACCTCGAGCTGCAGCGACAGTGTAGCGATGTAGTGCAGCATCATTACACCAACACTCCTCGCACACACAACGACTCGACAGGCCATCCACTAAGCCCTGTTCGACGCTGGATGCCCAACTTCAGGCCGACAAATAAGCCCCGGTTGGAAGTTGACGTCGAAAGGCAAACCATTAAGTCCTTGACGTGATGTTCTTGCACATAATCTGCGCAAATACTCGGTTGCGATCCCCATATTGTTGAGACTGTGCACGTTTTCTCTGGCTCTCAAATGACCTGCTGCTCGTTACTGTGGCCTATCCTGTGTATGATCCCTTCCCATCCTCTACCCTCGCTCATCGTTGACCTCGCTGTTGCACACGACGACCTCGAGTGTCTCACTTACTGTATTCCTTTGTCTATCTATCCTTGTGTCCACTATGCATGTTTCACTCTCTCAGGCATTGTCCTCCTAGACTGTCTGACTTCCCCTATTGACGAGTGTTCCAGATTATGATAATCAGTGGAGGTGGCTGTGCACCTTCGAGTGTTGTTACCCACGTTCGATCTTGTCGTCCCAACCGTGACGCGTGACGTTCTGCCTCTTGTCCCCATCTCTCTTGTCCTCATCTCTCTTGTCCTCTTGCAATGTCTCTCCTCAATGCGCTATATATTGCCTGTCTTTTAGACGGCTCCTTTCTCTCACCTTCCCCACCTGTCTCTCCATCATGATGCCCGGAACCCCATTCACTCCCCCTCCTGCAACGACGTCACATCGTCAGCTTCGTCCTGTCCCCTCTGAAACTACCGTCGCTGGGTCGTCTTCTACTGGTGCTGTTCAAGATGAGGAGATGGCCAACCCTGAAACCCATTCAAAGTCTAAACGCGGCGGAAGGAGCAAGAAGGTGATTCTGCTTATGGCCTGTGATCTGTCCTACGATCCTCATGTTCTTCAGTCTATCGCAGCGGACTCCACCGTCATCTTCGATGAACCTTCCACTGTCCCAGCTGCTGACAAAGGCAAGGCCCCAGCTGCAACCCCTGAGCATCCCCCTCTCAGGTCCAACACCATTATCCGCCTTGGTGGTGTCCCCTTCATAGCAGGATGCGACTACATGGCCAATCAGAACTGTTTCGTGCAAAGCGAACTGGCCTTGGCCGACAGCATCTGCAACCTCCAAGACTCCTTTGAGGATAGCGATGTTGCTTTGAGCACTCTGCTGGACCAGTTTTCGCTCAAACTATCCTCACTCAAGAGTTTGCTCCCCCCTGCCAACCTCCTGCAGCTCGTGACCACCCTTCAGGCCGAAAAGGATTCCCTCTCCGCCTCCTACCAATCCCTATGCTCCCATTTCAACCAATCTGTATCGTTTGTCAATGAACTTTGTGCTCATCTCGACACCATGCATGCTCAGGTGGCTGAACTGTCCATCAGCGCCAGTCGTAACAACTCTGGCAACTCCTCTCGTCGCCCATACAACAACCGGCCATACCAACAGCAAGCCCAGGCCAACAATGGTCATATTGATCCTGCTCCTCTCTGTCGCGAAGTACGCGTCAGAAGACCTAAGCGGACGGAGACGAACACCACACGGTGAACGAAAGACTAGCAGATGAGGCTCAAAGTCGATCGGCGACAACGAGATAAGATGCAAAGCAGGTAAGAGCAGAGGCGCCGAGAGGCGAGAGCAGAAGCAGGTGCGAGTTAAGCGATGAATTGACGAAGAGGTCAAGCTAAGGAAATACAGAGCGTACTAGCTAGCTTATATACTCTACAGAACATGTGCGTAGCCGCAATGAGTCCGAGATACGAATAAGCAAGAAGATGATAGAATGACAAAGAGTGGCCCGAGGCCGCGCGAAGCTGCGTAAGGCAGCGTAGAGAAGAACGAGGGGAAGAATGGAAACTGCCCAAGGCCGAGCGAGGCTACGCGAGGCAGCGCGAAGAAGAAGGATACAATAGAAATGAGTCGGGGAGACGAATGAATAGAAGTATCAAAGGCTGTGCGTAAGGCAGCGCCTGTAGCAGAGAAGAATGAAATGTAACAAGGGGAGAATGAGGCAGTGTGCCATAGAGAAAGTGTCCATGCCGAGACGGAGTCAAAGGGAAAATAGGGGTTAAAGCGATAAGATGAATGAAAGATCAAAAGATAAGATAAAACGAAAATAGGGGCGCGAGATAGGGGCTAGGGGCTGACCGTGTTCACGACATTACCCCCCTTCTAAGATTCATCGTCCTCGATGACCTAGATCTTGCGCGGGGCAGTTGGATGTAGGCGGTGGAATTCATTGATTTTGGCTCTTGAACGCTTGAGGTTTTCGACTGGCTCCCAGGAGTTATGCGAATCGTTGTACGCAGCCCAACTGACAAAATACTGGAGTACCTTCTTTCTTCCTTGGTTGACGACTTGGCTGTTGAGGATGGATTCGACCTCATACTCAACCTCGCCTTCGAGTTCGACAGGTTCGGGAGGAGGTGGTAGGATGCCGTTGACGTCGTTCCCTTTCCAGCGAGAGAGCTTGTCGACGTGGAAGACAGGATGGATGCGGGAAAGACTGCGAGGGAGATCCAGTTTGTAGTCCAGTTCACCGATACACTCAAGGACCGTGTAGGGTCCGAGCTGCATGTCGCCTAGTTTTCGAGCAGGGATCCTGACCTTGATGTCGCTTGAGTCGAGCCAGACATAGTCACCAATGTTGAAGTGATCTGCTGCCCGTTTACCTGCTTCAAAGGCGTCCTTCCGGTGTCCTTTTTCCAGTCGTAGGGCAGCATCGACATCCTCTCGAGCATCCTTGAGGTGTTGGAGACGGTCGTCAATGGGTAAGAGGCCAGAGGGACTGCCAATAGGAATGTTGAAATGAGGAAGGAAACCGTAGACGACTTCGAAGGGAGAGCGGTTGTGAGCAGAGTGGACACGGGAGTTGATGACGAATTCAGCCATGGGGACGTGCTTGTCCCAGTCTTCCTGGCGACAGTTGGTGTAGATGCGGAGGTACTTCTCGACTTCTTGGTTGGCGCATTCAGTCTGACCATTGGCTTGAGGGTGATAGGCCATGGTGAGGTTCGACTTGATCCCAAGGTGTTTGAGTAGTCCACGCATGACCTTGGAAGCGAACTGAGGTCCGCGGTTACTGATGAACTGGAGGGGAAGGCCGTGGAGGCGGAAAATTTCGCGGTAGTAGATGTCAGCAACGTCTTCTGTGGTGATGTTGGAGTGACAAGGGAGGGCGTGGATGAGCTTGCTGTAGTGGTCGGTGAAGACAATGATCGCGTCATAACCATGTGCTTTGGGGAGTTGGGTGATGAGATCGACGCCAACCGACTCCCAGGGGCCGGCGGGTACATCGAGAGGACGGGTGAGGGCATGGGGGTGCTGCGTGTGCTTCTTATGACCACAGGTGTCGCATCCTTCAACGTACTTCTTGACGAAGGCGCGCATGCTGGGCCACCAATACTGTCGTTCAACGCGTTCGAGAGTGGCGTGGATTCCGGGATGGCCAGAGGTGGGGTCGTCGTGGCATTGGCGTAGAACATCGCGTCGAAGGTCATCATCGTTAGGCACATAGACTCGGCCTTTGTGGTAGACCAAGCCATCGACTTCTTCCCATTCTGGTAGGCCATTGACAAGTCGAGCAGGTCCAGAGTTGCGCAGGGCGGCAAGACCAGCGAGGACTTCGGCTTCGCGGTTGCTGGCCTGCTTGAGACGTTCTTCGAGAGGGTTGATGAGCATACTGGTAGCAGCGAGTTTGGCAAAAAGTTCAGGTTTGAGGACGATCTGCTGCCTGTTGTCTTCAGCGTCGTGGACCTGGTGAATGTCGAGGCGGGAGAGGGGATCAGCCTGAGTATTGGCTTTTCCGGGAGGGTGGGTGAGGGTAAACTGGAAGCGCGAGAGATAAAGGGCCCATCTTGCATGTCGCCGGCTAAGGTCTTGTGCGGTGCGCCAGTATTCGAGGTTGGCATGGTCAGTGACAATCTCGAACGGTTCCGGAAGACCTTCCAGGAAGTGCCGCCAGTCCTTGAGAGCGTCGATGATGGCGAGCATCTCACGGTCGTAAATCTCATAGTTGCGTTCCGCAGGCTGCATGGAGGAGGAACAGAATGCGATAGGGTGCCAAAGACCATTGTCGTGCTTCTGAAGCAGAGCACCTCCTGTGGCAAAGCCAGAGGCGTCGACTTCGATGCGAGTTGGGCGACTAGGATCCCAGAGCAAGAGAACCGGAGCGGAAATGAAATGATTGCGAAGGGTATCAAACGCGTTTTGATGTGGCGTACCCCACTGCCAGGGCACATTCTTCTTGGTGAGATCGTTGAGCGGGCGAGCGATGGTGGAAAAATCCTTGATGAAACGACGGTAGAAGTTGGCAAATCCTAGGAAGCCTCGAACAGCGCGGAGATTGCGGGGAACAGGCCAGTTGCGAACAGCTTCAACCTTGGCTGGGTCCATCGAAACTTCTCCCTCCTTGATGACTAGACCCAAGTATTCGATTTCCTGACGTTCAAACTCGCACTTTTCAGGGCGGAGGAACAGGTCATGAGCTTTGAGTCGTCGAAGCACCTCGTGAGTGATCTTGCGATGCTCTTCGAGGGTCAAGGTGAAGATGAGGATGTCGTCGAGGTAAACCGCAACTTTACCAGCAGCGATAAGGTCTGAGAAGATAGAGTTCATGAGAGCTTGGAAGGTGGCGGGCGAGTTGGTGAGGCCAAAGAACATGACAAGGGGTTCAAAGAGACCTTGGTTGGTTGCAAAGGCAGCCTTCCATTCGTCTCCCTCTTTGATGCGGATGTTGTTGTAGCCCCAGCGTACGTCGAATTTGGAAAAATATTTGGCACCTTTGAGACGACCAATGATGTCGGATACAAGGGGAAGTGGGTAACGGTTCTTGACGGTGAATTCGTTGAGCTTGTGGTAGTCTTGAACGAAACGAAGTTTGCCGTCCTTTTTCTTGACAAAGAAGACGGGAGAAGCGAGGGGTGATTTCGATGGTCGGATGTAGCCTTTCTCGAGGTTCTCATCCAGGAAGCGGTTGAGCTCCTCTTGCTCGTTCTGCGACATAGGATAGACCTTGGTGCGAACATTGACTGGGGCACCAGGCGTGAAGTCAATAGCATGGTCCCAGGGCTTGTGTTCCGGTAGACGGTGGGATTCAGACTCAGAAAAGACGGAGGCGTGCTGTCGATACTCAGGTGGTATCAACTCCTCGAACGTCTTCTGTGGCTTCTCCTTCTGACTTTGTTCGGCGATCTGCTGGGAATACGTGAAGCCAGCAGCACACTAAATTTGGTCGCCAGTGTCCTCTAGCATCCCCTTGCGTACCAATTCACGTCGAGTCCTTCGATTGGCGCGGATGCGACAGAGAGGAGGCCTGTAGTCTTCCGGTTCAGGTTCGACCGGTGGAGACGGCTCGTCTGGGACATCTGGAGGTGAAGAGGAGGAAGACGAGGAGGTAGATGCTGATTGGGGAGTGGAGGAGACCGGAGTGGGAGTGGGAGATGAATCGTGGTCGACGCCGATCTGCTCTACCAGTGCTTCTCCCATGGGAGCACCTCGAGAGATGGGATGGGCGTCCTCGTCTGGGATTTCCTCAATGGTGACAGAGGAGATCTTGGAGCGGGGAATGGTAAGGGTGCCTTTACGCCAGTCGATAGTAGGGTTGAGCTTGCGAAGCCAGGGAAGACCAAGGATGATGTCCTCTCCACCGAGGTCGGCGATGAGGAAATCGGTCCATTCGGTGTAGCCGTCAATGGTGAGTTTGAGGCGAGCGAAATGAGTAATGTCGCCCGCATGGTTAGGTGAGCCGTCGATGTTTAGGAGCGCGATTGGGTGGAGGAGTTTGTGGGAAGTGATACGTTGTTTGGAGACGAAGGGCACATCCAGGAACAATCCTGTTGCGCCAGTATCGACCATTGCCGGGGAGTTTGTATCGCAATTCCTGCCTCTGAGTTGTGCTTGCACACGAAAGTGGGATGAAAGGGGGTTCAATTCACGAGTCGTGCTAAGTTTACAAGAAGAGATTGAGTCATAGGCGGAAGTTGCGTACGGGGGGTAGGGGTGTATGCACCTCGGCGCGAGCAGACACCCGCTTTAAAAACCCTTTCGGAGTTCGGCGATTTGGGCGAGCATCTGGCGTTGGGTCTCCTGCATGCGCTGCATTTCTGCAAGAGCACCGGCTGAGACAGTTGGGGCGGCCGGGGTGACAGGAGGAGCAGGGGTGGCGGCGATGGACGCAGATGGGCTCTGAACGGGATTAAAGGAGGCACAGACGTCGAAGTTGTCGTTGGTGGTGGTGGCACGGATGCGGCGTTGGTTGAGCCCACAGTTCTTGGAGTAACCCAGGAACTTGTCCTGGCAAACGTTCTCGATGTGGCCGGTGCGCTGACAGTACGAGCATCGGGTGCTCGCATGGTTGCAATCCTTCTTGACATGAGTCTTGGATCCACAACCATAGCAGCGGCCTCGCATGGCAGCTGTAAAGTCTTCCCGGGTACGTCCATTGCTAGTGCAGGTGGCATCAATGTCCATAGCCCACGGGTCACGGTCTCGAGGGGTCGTGGAGGAGTGTTGGGGGTGGGTGTCCTTCAACTCAAACTCATTGTTGATGACCTGGTTGCAAAGCTCCAGCAGTGTGGTGGGCTTTTTAACCAATGAGGAGTAGGCGAGCCAGGCTTTATTGTCCTTGGCCAGGCCCTGCTTGAAGCGATGCATGGCATCAACCTCTGAGAGTCCTGTGCGAGGGAATACCTCCATGAAGCTGGCTGCGTATGAGGCAGCCATTCCTCGACCTTGCTTGAGAGCGTCCAACTCCTGCTGTGCGATTTCCCGATCGTCTCCTGGTCGAAAGCGTGTCTCCACAGCTTTGACAAATCCTTCCCAAGTGGCGTTGAATGGCATGGGGTGTGCCGCCTTGTTGGTGCTTATGTCGTGGTCGTAGATCTGCTGTAGGAACGACTGGGCCCAATGGGATGCGTCTCCTCTGAAGTAGGAGAGGGCAGAGGCTATCCAAGCCTTGTCATCTCGCAATCCCTCCTTCATCAGGGGTTCGCCTTGGAGGCTGGCCCACATTGTGAAGTAGGCCAGGAAGCGGCGGATCTCCTTTGCATCACCTTTGAAGGGTTCGGGGTCCTTCATTGGGTTTTTGCTTGGAGCTGCCACCTTGGCGTGAACCTGGGCGACAGGTTGTTTGGCCATTTGGAGCATGAGTGTGTTGAGGGTCTCGGATAGGATTCGCTGACCAGCGACGAGTTGGTCAATGATGTCGTTAGCAGTGGCGGGTTGGACTTGGGGTTCATCTTGGTGCATGGGATCGGACATGGTGATAGGGGATGGGGAGCGGGCAGGGAGGGTTTGAACAGAAATTGAAAGAGGCGATGGAATGTAAGCAGGGATGAAAGAGGAAGTAGCAGTAGAGAAGTTAAAAGCTGAAACAGTATTTACAAAGGCCGTGGAATCAGATGGAAGCGTAGGTACAGAAGCAGTAGTAAAAAGTGGGCTTGGTGGAACGGTAGGTGCAATAGAAGGAGGTAAAAAAGGGAGATTGAAAAGTGAAGGTGAAACTCGAGAGGAACAATGCTCTTGTTCAGAGCTTGAAGATGAAGAGGATGAAGAAGATGAAGAAGGAGCTGGGGATGGTACGTAAGAATCAATAGGCGGGGAAGCGTCGGGGAGTGGGGCAGGAAGCGGAGGTAAAGGGGGTACAGATGGATATGCGTTATCGAGGTTGGGATCTTCAAGCTCTACGTCTGGGTTGAGTGCGACTAGGCGATCCCAATGTTCTTTGGGTAGAGTAGGGTTGTAGCGGTTAGGACAGGGGTTGGTAGTGCAGGGTGTAAAACTTCTGGTTTCGGGGTTGTAGTGACCGTTGCGAGTGGACGGAGTAACGGTTCGGTCGACAGCAGTGAAGTGCCCAAAGGTTTGGCACTCAATGGTGATAGCGGTTACAGGCCTGCAAGGGCGGGTAGCGAAACTGCCGGTGCAGTAGAAGAGCTTGACCTAATGTCGCGAAGTACGCGTCAGAAGACCTAAGCGGACGGAGACGAACACCACACGGTGAACGAAAGACTAGCAGATGAGGCTCAAAGTCGATCGGCGACAACGAGATAAGATGCAAAGCAGGTAAGAGCAGAGGCGCCGAGAGGCGAGAGCAGAAGCAGGTGCGAGTTAAGCGATGAATTGACGAAGAGGTCAAGCTAAGGAAATACAGAGCGTACTAGCTAGCTTATATACTCTACAGAACATGTGCGTAGCCGCAATGAGTCCGAGATACGAATAAGCAAGAAGATGATAGAATGACAAAGAGTGGCCCGAGGCCGCGCGAAGCTGCGTAAGGCAGCGTAGAGAAGAACGAGGGGAAGAATGGAAACTGCCCGAGGCCGAGCGAGGCTACGCGAGGCAGCGCGAAGAAGAAGGATACAATAGAAATGAGTCGGGGAGACGAATGAATAGAAGTATCAAAGGCTGTGCGTAAGGCAGCGCCTGTAGCAGAGAAGAATGAAATGTAACAAGGGGAGAATGAGGCAGTGTGCCATAGAGAAAGTGTCCATGCCGAGACGGAGTCAAAGGGAAAATAGGGGTTAAAGCGATAAGATGAATGAAAGATCAAAAGATAAGATAAAACGAAAATAGGGGCGCGAGATAGGGGCTAGGGGCTGACTGTGTTCATGACACTCTCGTCTTCCACTCCTCCCCTCCCCCTGCAACCCCCGTCTCCGTGCCACCCTCCCTGCCTTCAGGAGTTGCCTTTGGTAATGCAAACACAGATGTTGTCATGGCGGCTCCCCCACCTCCTCCTGTCCAAGCAGCCCCTCCCCATGTCCCGGTGCCTCATGGTGCCTTTGTCGCCTATGGCCCTGATCAAGCTCTCAGGAACAACCTCGAAGCGGGCCTCGTGGCTCTCCTTTCCTCCCTTGGACTGGTGCACTCTGCGCTGGTCTCCGTCTGTCACACGGATCGCGACCGTTTCTGCCTTTGGTTCGAGTCCACCACGGTTGCGAGGAGCTTTGTAGACGCGATGAGTCGCGCTCATGCTGCCAACATTGGGATCTCCGCTGCTGCATATATGCTTGACGCCGGAGATTCCTATGCTTCGCAAGGCGAGATTGTTGGGTAGGATTAACCCTACTATATTCCCCCTTATTTTTTCTTAACATGGACTTTGGCTTCCTCTCTTGTAGTGTTCCTGAATTTGCCTTACGACACCTCACCCTGGACTCTCCTGCTTATTCGTCTGATAACGACTTGTGTGATGCCCCCTCCGTTATGACCTCTCATGATATGCCTCTGTCTTGGTATGCTCGTCGCTGCCTCTTGAATAAAGTTTTTGGTTCTCATATCTGTTTGTCCCCTTTCAAGTATTCGCTTTGGTTCCTGGAATGTTAATGGCCATCTCGCGCTCAAGATGGCCACCACCTGGATGGTGGACCTCCTGGATGATTATGATGTCTTTACTTTTCAAGAGACGTTCATGTCTGTGGGGGACGAACATGCTATCGAGGTCCCGAAGGAATTTGAGATCTTCAGTGCTGCTAGACCAAGGCCTGCCCCTATGAGGGCTCCAGGGGGTGGTGTCGCTGTCGTCATTCGGCGGTCACTGAGAGCCCTCCTGATCAAAGAGCTATGCTCTCCTGATCTCCTGGTGCTTGATGTTGGCCACTTCACATTGGTGGTCGCTTATCTCCAACCGGAAACATCGGACTGGTCTCGATGGTCTGACCAGAGCCCTCAAGACCGGCTTGCTGGGGTTCTCGCGGCTTGTTCAGGAGATGGCTCTAAGCCATTGGTGCTGACCGGCGATCTTAATGCTCGCACTGGTGGTTTGCAGTCGAATCCCGCCACTTCCCGCAATATTTATCCCCGAACCTCCCAAGACTCAATGGTATCAACACGGGGGAGATGGCTCCTAAACCTGATCTCATCATTGGACCTTGTCATTGTCAATGGCACTATACACGAGCTCGGATCAGCTGGCGCGTACACCTCCTTCCAGCCCAACGGCTCATCTGTAATCGACTACTTCATCGTGTCAGACTCGTTGCTGGTTGACAACGCTATTGATTCCCTCAATGTTCATTGCCCACGCTTATCTGACGACCACGCCATCATCACTCTCGACTTACTTCTCCCTTCACCTAACTCGAATACAAACAATGCAGAGTGGAACGACGAGTCTGTCTCGATGGACCGGTGGAAGAAGTTGCAGTTGCAAAAGGCGAAATCCGCCCTCAACCTTGCTCTGGAGGAAGTCATGGCATCGGTGGTCTCTCTCGATGACTCAATCAACATGTTCTACGGACCTTCTCTTCTGGCCTCCAATCCGATGCAGGCATACGTCGCGGCAACCACAATTGGAGGCACCTCTGCCTTCAGTGTTGTCTATGGTATTACCAACATCGTCTCTCATCCCGTGGACGGAACCACCCACCGAGCATTGCTCGGTGCAATGGCTTACGTTGCTCTACATGCTCCATCCACTTCTCCTCTCGTTGTCATCACCTCCTCAGAATCAATGGCTCGCTCCTTGGCATACTCTGTAGGCCAACTGTCACTCGAGGGGGGCTTGGAGAAGAACAGTGCTCTCTTTGCCACAGCACTCCTGCTTCGCAATCGACCCGGCTATACACGCATTAAGGTCATCGGTGCCACAGATCAAAATCGGATGTGGTCGATGGGTGTTGATGCGGCGCGGGGTTCAGCCAGTCGTCTTGAAAATCCTGACCCTACCTTTGTGCTCCCGGAACCCTCCACCCTTCGGGACATCCCGTGCCCTATCGGTCCCCCCCTACCCCCTACCACATTCCCTTACCATAAGGTCTCGACCACCATCCCCCCATCGACTAGTCCTGTTAACCACCCACCAATCTGGCTTGATGTCCCTGAGGATGTTGACAAGTCATCCGAAGCTGCTCAGGCAAACCGAGCTACACAGGCTCTCATGTGGGCCAATCGTATGCTCCTTGCGAATTGTGTCTCAAATCAAGACTTTTGGGATTTTGTTCGTCGATGCAGGGACCAAAAGCACTGTCCTCCTGCCATCACCAACGCGCAGTTCAAATCCGAATGTGAGTCCCGGATGAACCCTCCGGTGCAAGCGGATCTTCCCTCCTACTTCAACAAGGAGCTCTACAGCGATCATGCTGCCTATGCTTCCTCAATTGCTGCCTCAACCCTCGATGCATCACCATCTTCCTCCTTTCCGAGGCCTTTCACCCTATCGGAGATCACAGATGCGAAGGCTCGCATTAAAAAGCAAGCGTCCAAGAGTGCAACTGGCACTGATGGTATATCCTACAGCGAGGTCCTAAAACTATCAAACGATGCACTGATGTCGTTCTTCAATCTCTGTATATCCCTGTGCGCTGCACCCGACCTGTGGCAATCAACGATTGTCATCGGAATTCTTAAACCTGGCAAGCCATCCGACCGCCCTGACAGCTACAGGATTATTGCGTTGGAATCCTGCCTTGCCAAGATGTTCACGCTCCTTGTGGATAGGAGGTTTCGTGAATGGATGGAGGACATTGCCTTCCTCCCCGAGTCGCAAAACGGGTTCCGAGAGGGTCGTCGTACAAATGATAACGTGTTCATCCTTCAGTATGCAGTCCCAAGATGTGTTTCTTCTTGTCGCTCAACCAGTCCCTTAGATGTGCCATTGACAAAAGTCTGGCCAAGAAAGAAGATCTTTATGCCTGCTTCGTTGATCTAAAGAATGCCTTTCCCTCAACAAACCTCGATACCCTCTGGACAAAGCTCTACCAAGCAGGTGCTTCTGGCCCTATGATGGACTGGATGCGCATGCTGTATTCTCGGATGAGATACATGGTTCGAGGAGGTGGTCGTTACTCCAACCATTTTACGTCTGTCTGGGGCATCTTGGCTGGTGACTCACACTCACTGGGATACTTCGACGCCTACATCGCCAGCTACCTACCCCCACAGTGTTCATCCGACGTACTCTTGCACGACACACAAGTTGCCAACGTCGAGCTTGCTGATGACATTGCTTGCTTTTCCAGGGAATTGTCATCCCTACAGCAAAAGCTCACCTATACCCGTGATGTCTGGTGCGCCGATAACTTTCTCGAACTCAATGTGGGCAAGATGAAGGGAATGGTATTCCAATATCGAGTTGTGCAGGACCTCATCTCCTTTCACCTACAGCTTGGGGAGGACGATGTTGAGTTTGTTGACAACTTCTGCTACTGTGGAATCACCTTCTCCGACAAGACTCAACGAATTTTCCGACTTCAGTACGAGAAGCAGGCATCAAAGGCGCGAACGGCGTTGAATGCTCTCTTCTCTCTCGAAGAGTTTGTTGGCACCATTGATGTCCCCTTTGGCGTCCAACAATACTTTGCGAGAGTTGATTGCTACTTGATTCAGGGGTTTGAAGTAGTGATTGACATTGACGAAGCAGGCATTGACCTCCTTGAGGTGGTCCAGCTTGCATTCCTCCGTCGTCTCCTCAACCTCTCTTCAAGATCGCCAGCTGCAACCCTTTTCACGGAGACTGGTATCATGCCTATTCGATACAGGCAAATTATTCTTGCCCTTTCATACGCCCGATATGCCGTCGCCCTCCCCGACTCACGCTACGTCAAGTGCGCATATCTCGAAGCCATTGCTCTCGCAGCTAACAAGGAGAGATCCTGGATTGGTGATTTCCAGTGCGCCCTCTATTGCCTACCACATCGCGTGGAAGCGGATGTTGATCTCTTTCGGACACCTGAAGGAATTGACTACCTCGTCGCGCTGGTGGATGCCTCAAGTTGCGCTCAGCACCTCCAATCGACTCTCGATGGCTACAAGATCGTGCCCTTCCTACAAGGCCGCTTCTCTGATGCAAATCGGAAGCTCTCTTTCAAGACAGTGGCAAGGGTCAGGAGATACCTGTCGCATGTCTTGGTTCCCGCTCACTGGAAAGCTGTCATTGCTTTTGTGAATGGGGAACATGGCCTTGCAGTAGCAAAATGGAGATGGCTACCCACTGCTTCACGCCCACCAGTTCATTTGCAGCTATGTCGCTTGTGCAAGACTTCCACCGAGGACGAGATTCATGTTCTCTTCAGTTGCCATCACCCCTCCCTTGTCTCCCTTCGATCGTCCTTCTTTGAGGACATGTCAGAGGTTGACGAAAAATGGAATGCGCGTTTGGTGCTGAAGGACCCTACCCGTGCGTTACGCAAACTTCTTAACCACAAGCTCATTGTCCCTGTTCTTGCAAAGCTTATGATTTATCTATGCGACTATTAAAATTGTGGGTTGTATGGCTATGTTGGTCCCGGACGGGTATGTGTATAACCCTCCCCCTCCCCTTCCGAGGAATGGGTGTAGTTGATGATTATTGGAATATACTCGCTTGTGCTGAACTGGTTTGATACAATGGTCATTGTGACCCCCCTTTGCCTGCCTAGATGAGACCGGCAGATGGTGACATCTAACCGGTGATTCGAAGCTGTGCACCACCGTCGATGTAGTGACGCTCCATCGTAAGGTTGGAACCCTACCTACCTACCTACCATTGAACAAGGAGCCCTCGGAGCATCGATGGGAAGAAGACATTTGGCTATTTGCCTTTACGTAGAAGCTAATCATTGAATATATGATACAGACAATGCGTACACAGGACTCTCTGTGTCAGCCCACGCGTATCGTATGTCTTTGCATCTCGCGTAACGCGTTCTCAGCAAAGTTTATGAAACGACTGTAAATCGCATCCCAAAAGGCGCAAAGACACTGATTCTATTCGTTAGGATCCCTCCGCTTGTCTGGGAGTCGAACCCAGATAACGACGCTTTATTCGCCAAGAGCCTGGAGAGTATGTAGCGTAGTCGACTAGCAGTCGCTCTACCACATCGACATACCTAACATGCAGAGTACACCTTTCCGAGCGTCGGCACCAGTTCCATGATCCCTGGAACTCGTTTGAAGAGGACCAAGTACGGTCCTGACTCCTGATAGCTGGGAGAGCTTTAGGTAGACCCTCGAGTCGCAGGATGTATTTGCCGGACCACGTCAAAGACATATTACGATCTTCCTTGACCTGAAGATGAACCCAGCCGAGCAGTGGCCTATAGAGTTCAGAGCGGGCAGTGTCTAGTTTCCTCTGTAGGCCGTCAGAAAACTGCCGAAAATCGTGTCTCATGACCCTGTTGGGACTCGAGCCCAAGATAAGCCTTTCCCTTCAAGAAGAGGCCCCGTGGCATCCATGAGTGAAAGCCGGTAGACTATACGCCATCGCAGAATATATAATTACAGGTTGAAATCGCATCGACGCAACATACATACACACATCCAAGGTCTCCATTCCGATGATAAGCCCCCTCTAACGTCGGTAAATAATGCTTTACTGTCCTTCAATTTCACCCAGCTTTTCCTCCTCCCGAAAGTTGTTTAAATCTTTTTCATAGCGGCTCTCGTATTGATATAGAAATGATCCAGTGTCTCTGAGTTTGACATTAGACCAGCGTCACGGAAAAGACCATCAAGTTTCAACTCACTCAATACTGGCGACGCTTCGAGTGACTGCGTAACTGCTGGCTCGATCAGGGTCGGATGGGTCTCTGGCGATCTCCACCAGGAGATGAATCCTGCGATGGCGGTCCCAGCAGAGAACGAGAGCCAGCAATCTTCGGAGGGTAGAGAAGCGTTGCTCAATGAAACCCCTGATGATCTCTTCCTTCCGGACCTCCATTTCTGGCGAGTCAAATCTCCCAAAGAACATGGTTGCGAAATCGGCAAATGGGACATCCCCAATGGCTCTGGGCCAATCAAGCCCTGAGTGGGCATCAATCACCAGGATGCATTCACTCGGAGGCGCACGCTCGCCGAATTGGCTCAGAATGCTCATGTAATCGCTGCAAAAGAACTCCATGATCATCTGAACGTGAAGATGGCGGTTCGCCTGAGAGTAATGAACAGTTTCCCTTTTCCTTGCTAGCAATCAAAAATCGGGACTTAGAGAGCGAATTTGAAGGTTGGAGTGATGAACTCACTGTCAAGTGTCCTTTTCATCGATTTACATTCGTATTTATGCCTTTCGTTCCAATCTTGCTGTTGACATGTCTCGCCACAATAAACAACGAGATGACACCCAGAGCAGGATCGCGAGCGTCCAAACGACCTTTCGCGACCAGTTGCTGCCACAGGATCGTGCTGGTTTGCGTTAGCTCCAACCGACCAGGCCATCATTGCAAGCAACTCACGAAACGGTTATCACAAATGACAACCCCCCTGAGATCCGCCGGGGGGACGCTCAGAACGGTATTCATTAAACGCGTCCCTTGCCAGAGATGAAACCACATTTTCCCAATGATGCCGGTCGCCATTCCTTTGCCTAAGAAGGAAGGAAATTCATATTCGGGCTTGAGAGCAGAGTGAAGGGCGCGATTGCCACGTGGAAATAGAGCCAGACTCCCCAGGTGCTGAATGATCTTGACGGTGGCCAAGACCTCTTCGTGATCAGCCCAATCGAGTTTGGAGAACCAAAATACATGACATATGGACTGTTCGGCTGTTCGGCAAATGTCCGACGGTCCGCCAGTCCGCTTCGCAAATTTCCGGACATTTTAGGGATGTCCGGCGGTCCGGGGTGATGCCAACAGTCCGGCAAGGATCGTCAGCGCTGGCGTTGGCCCAGCGTTGCTCTCCTCCAACTGGCGACGATGCACAGCTGGTCCGTGCGATGGCCCCCTCTGCTGCTGATCGGCATGAGCCTCACCACGCCAGAAATCGATCTCAAAAACATTGTTTCCCTCATTCCTCCCCCTTGACCATCGACTACGACCATACAGGTCCCTCCCAAGGCATAAAGCCGGAAATCTGTAAGTTTTATTTCAATCCTTGTATGAAAATGGAAGCTAATGAAGTGACTGTAGGTGGTTCTGCGCCAAATTGCGATGGAAGCCTCAAGCGGTTCACAGGCGCCGCGGTTCATCACGGTCAAATGCCCAACTTGTGGGGTTGACCTGGAGTACAAACCGTGCGCGAGCGATACTAGAGGGAACCGTGGGCGCTTGGTTGCAGTTGTATGTAACCTGCTTATCTCTTATCTACTGATTCATTGACACGCTCGTGCAGTGTAGTAGGTTTCACCGCCCAGACGAGGGATCAGAGGAAGTTCAGTGCAAGACCGTGCTCTGGCTGCCTGGTTCTTCGAAATCTCCCTCTCCCTCTACCAACACTGCTCAACCCCCAGCAATTACTCCAATCAAGGTTCCTTTCGACCCATCCCAGCCTGAGACCCTTCCCTCTTCCTGCTCGATAGGGAAGTGCAATACTTCCCGCCTCACGATCAAATGCGAGTACCGCCCCATCATCTGCAAGAAGCATTGCCTGGAGCTCGGCGGATGTGCCTTCCACAAGCCCCGCAAGGATCCTATAGCTCCCCCTCCAACCTCTTCTCGTGCTCCCGAGGCGGCTTCAGCAACCCATCACCCTGGGCCTTCAGCGCCGAAGCCCTCTGCCAGCGGCACCCAGCCCACTCACGATGTGCAGATCCCTCTCCCAGCAGCGTCGACTGCGACTGCTTCGTCAATGCGTATCGTTAATCCCAATCCTCACCTCACTCGTGACTCCCACCTTGCCCCGGTTTTTGTGGACGACGTTAGGGAGCGGCTTCAGCGCAGTCAGGCAAAGCAGAGTAGCCAGGCGGCGTCAAAGCAGGCTCTCGAACTGTCCAAGAAGACTATCCTAACGCATACGTGGGTGGCTGCTGGAGAGCCGTTAACGTCGATGATCATGCCGACTGAAACTTGGCCTTGTGTTGTTCTCAATGAGGACACGTTGGCTGAAATCGGACTCCCTCCCCCCTCCTTCGGCTGAGCTTGGTGTCCGACAGATCTACAACGATAGAATCGACACATGGGTCGTATTCAAGCCAGGCGCCAGCATCCCTGTGAGCGAGGGTGGGAAGCTCTGCTTCCGGTACAGCTCCGTCACACGCTGCACGAACTTCGACCAGCTGCGCCAAGCCACTCGGGACCCGCCCAGTCTTCGTAAGGACTTGGCTTCTGAGCGGGCATACGTCCGTCACGAGACAAAGGCTTTTCATCAGCAAACGCAGCAGGCATCGTCGTCAACTGCATCCCTAGCCGCTGCGCAACTGTCGACCAACCACCCTTATCCGTCAAGCCAAACCAGTGCAAGACAGGCACTGAAGAAGGCACACTCGGCTCCACCTGGCCCTTCTCTCCCTCAAGATCGTGCTGCAGTAGTTCCACCACCTCTTCACCGCATCAAGACGGAGCCTGGAGTTGCGTCAACTCGTCTACCACCCACCTCATCCCGCACCCCCAGAGTGATCAAGCAGGAGCCTGGAGTTGTTCCAGCTCGTATACCACCTGCGTCGTCGCACACCCCCAGAGCGACCAAGCAGAAGCCCGCTGATCCCTCTGCATCCCTGAAGCGACCGCATATTTCACCAAGCTCATCTGCCGACATCTCCTTTTCAAGCTCATCCGAAATCGAGATCATCAGTGGGCCGTCGACTGCTCCCCCCAAGAAGCCGCAGCCCTCCAAGAAGCAACGACCTTCCAAGAAGCCACATCGCACCCACCTTGAGCCTATCGATGATTTCTCTGACATCGAGCTCATCAGTGGGCCTGCTATTCCCTCGACCTCTGCCAAGGGGAAGGGGAAGGAGGTTGAGGTCATCACCATCTCATCCGATGTTGAAGAGACTGGCCTTGACCTCGACGACAACGATCTCGATCTCGACTTTGACAACGAGGACCTGTTCAGCAAACCGTCAGGATCTTCATCCCGTCCCCGTGGTCAAAAGACCAATGAAGACACACCGATCAAGCTCTTCCCAAATGACTATTACGCATCCGACATCATCCAGTGCCTTGAAGAGATGAAGTCATCAAGGGGACCTGGCCGCCGAAAGCACAAGGACATCTTCGAGAGCTGGTTCCCAGGTGTATCAGTCCAGTACTCCCGGTCCACGATGTTCGACTTGAAGAAGCGATGGAACTTCTTGGATCTGGAGCGGAGGTCGGAGGTCCTAGCTCTTGGAGAGGTGGAGGAGGCAGAGTGGGGCCGTGTTATGGCGGGGGTTCCTTCGGTGAAGAAGGCCGCGAAGGAAGAGAAGGGCCAAGCTGGGGTTAATGACCGCCGTAAGAACACTGTGTCGAAGCGGCCCAGGACCAGTGGTGGTGCGTAGATGCTGGGGAAGGGGTGGATTTGCCTTGGGGTAGCTGGCTGACATGTGACCCGTGATACCTTTCCTCCTCTATGTACCTCTGTGATACCCTTCCTTTCCTACGTGACGCTGTGATACCTTTACCTTTGTTATCTTTTTTAGGAGAAGTATAATGTCCTCTGTACTGTTTACTATAATCCGATGTGATACCCATTCAACTCGATCAGTGCAGTGGATGTTATAAGACTAGAGCTGGAATATCACGGTTGGTGTCTACGGTACAGGTGAATAGGTAGGGTTTCGACCTTCCCGTTCAAGCTTTTCCAAAGTCATTCGGTTACGCCTTGCAATCATCTCATCAAGCACGAAATTGTACCGATCTGCATGCATCTCCCGACACATTGACTGATAGCCACCAAACCAGACATTTGTTTGCTCCGCAATGGAAGAGTTGAAGTACCAGGCCTTGTCCCCTTCGCCCTTGAGCTCAGGAAAGAAGGCTGGGTTACAATGAGTCTGGAAGAAGACGTCGGTGGTGGCATGCTTGGATTTGAAGTGGAAAACATCCACTGTAAGTCGAACATCTTGAAAAGCAGGGTCATTTTGAGCAGACTTTGCAAGCGAGCAGTTGTTGTCGTAGAAAACGTGGTCAGGGATACCAGCCATGCGATAGACCCGCTTGAGAAACTCCTAATAGTAAAGGCAGATTTAGCTTGGACCACTTCCTTGTAAATGTAAAATGTTACTAAACGTACCATGACTGAAGTGACCCGCCTCAGCCCCAAAGAAGGTATCACGGGCAATAATAACTCCGCAGGGAGCAACAAGCAGCTGCTCATTGTGAGTCCTCTGGCGACCAAACTGAGCCTTCACCTTGTTCTCTGTGTTGCCTGAAGCGACAGGGATTGCCTTCACCCCTCCTGTGCCGTCAGTCTGAATTGAGAACTCAGTCTCTAGATCAGCATCCACTTCCTCTGTAGACGGATTGGTGTCCATTGAGTCCTCGGGTTGGGATACACGGGCCTTTTCCATGAGCTTGACAAGTTGGAAGCGAGCAGTTCCTTGCTCAAGGTAAGCTGCTTCGGAAGCCCTGTGTGCTGGAGTCGTGCAGGTTTTGTGCCCCTCAGTGACACGCTGGGAGCAACCTTTGATACAGCAATCATACTTTTCATTGCTATGTCTCTTGCAGAAGCGGTCCTTGTTGTTTAGGAGGTTGTCTTTGCAGTTGAAATGACGACAGCAGGGGCGCCCCACTGTCACTCCATCCGTCACAACGACTTTGATTCTCTTTCCTGCAGCCTCTAATATTAGTACCCGACACAAAGATCTCGATTATAACAACATACCGTTCCACATTCTCGTGCATAAATCACAGAGGTGGTAGACTTCCGGATGGGTAATCCGACGCTTATCGTTGAGTATAACGACAGCATCTTTGAAACGCTCAGCTGCCAGCCCGCTATGGGGGACACAGACGGAGTAGTCATGGGCCAGAGCATCCTCCAAGAGCGCGAGAGCAGTAAAGCCATCATATACGTGCTGATATGTGACTTCACCTTTGAAAGTCCAATTAGTCTCCTCAATAAGATCCCGGCCGTGACTTTGGGAAAGCGACAAGTTGTAAAAACGGGCGCAGTTAGACGCAGAAACCCAGGCTGTCACCATAAGAGAGATCCACGAGTTGATAAGACGGACTTCGGCAAACTGATGCTCTCCTACTTGGAGAATGTCAGGAATGCCAGCGTAGTACGTTCGCTCAGCTCCCTGGACTGAGAAGTTATGGTGGAAATTTGTGGCGCAACCTTTGTGATGACATGTTGGTCAATAGACTCGATGAGCGCTAAAATTGTACAACTGACTTTCGCATTCAAGGTGAACTGACCAAGCAGGTAGGACACCATCAGCCAAGGTGAATAGCACTACTTCACGCTGCTGAGCACGAGTGAACCTCATCCCACCGGCTGTGCGAGGGCACCCCTCCTTTGGACAGTATTGATAGGGCGGATAAAGCGACCGGTAGGCTATTGGCCAATTTCAGAGTTAGCATTGAGTCATCGTCCTTGTTGAAGAAATGTTTCTCACCCATTCCTCGTCCAGTCTTCAGTCCATGAGTAACGAACATGTCAATTTGAGATTGTGCTTCATTTAAGAACTTGCACTGATTCCAGACCGTGTCACGGACACTAAGCCAGAGGTTAGGAACCACAAATAAGGGCAAGCCTCCACACGAATCAGCGAGAAAGCTCTGGACTGATTGTGGTAGAATGGGAGGTGCCTCGTGAGGTGGGTGTGTCGACGCCTGGGCTAGCATGATGTCGTCCTTGATCCTCACTGCAAGAGAAACGAAGCAGATGACCTGAGATAGGCTTGTGTGGTTTCGGACATCAGACGAGAGGCTGGAGTACCACTGGGAAAGATCTGCTGAAGAGGCCATGATGGTTCTTTTCTTTGCAAGGTTCTGTCCCACTATATACCTTGTCAGTTCTGATACACATCCAATCATGATACCCCTCCCTGTTGATATCCCAGCGATGGTAGCTCTTGAACTGAACTTGAAGCACTGCCTGATCTCTTCTCGCATCAAGCCGTTGGGTGCAGCATTGTATATAGATCAGTTAGAATGATTCTCTTATTCAAATGGAAGTCTTGACGACGGGTTATCATATTATTATCACAGTTGACGTGATTCCTGATCACAGAGTACATGAAGGCTATGTATAGAAGAAGAGAATACATTAACAAGACGAATGAAAGGGAATGTGTTGAATTAGCTAGGATGTAGAAGAGGTGTGATGAATGAAACCATGGGGAGAGCATCGATTGCGTTACTCATCCAAGGTGCGTGGCTCGAGAAGGTCCCTAGCACGCCTATCAAAGGCGGCCCAATGGGTACGGCTTGATCGCCCAGCGTTGAGAAATTCTTGCTTCAGCATTTCGTACTCAGGCCCCGCATCAGTGTTCCATCGATAGAGAACCTCCAGGAAGGTGTAGATGGTGGGCGGCTTGTCGTACGGGAAGGCCTTCTTGAAGAGCGTGCGGAAAGACAACCTAGGATCAGCCCGTCGAAGATCATACATGGTCTTGAAACCTTCGATAACGTCGATGAAATACATTGTGTTTGGCCAGTACCCTTGAAAGCCAGGCATTCTGGGTGGTGGGCCAACTGCAGGAAACTCCAGTCGATGGGTATAGTCGACCAGAGGAAACCCAAGGCAGGGGGGGGACGCCGGGCGGGAAGGAGTTGCGAGAGGCAATGGTGGACCCTCTTGATGAATATTCAGTGAAGAACCTTCACTTTCAAGAAAACACCGACATACCAGCGCTCGAGCGTGTTTGAACAACACGGCGGGATGGGGCGGGGAAATCACGAAGCTCGCTCAAGAGGATGTTGAGCGAGGCGCAGGAAACACACTAGATATGAGCATTAGGTGCTGCGTAGAGCCAAGTCCCATTGTCGTCACCTTATAGTACAGCCAACCGGGCTGCTTGCTTGCTATCCCGTCTTCTGCGAGTTCCATGGCAGCACCGCAGTCCTTGCGCATGCAGCTTGCAGAGGGTTGAAGTGACATCCCAATAGACGTAATCGCGCAGCGAAATCAAAGAGGTAGCACACAGAAAAGAGCGAGGAGTAGGGAATAACACCCAAGGTGGTGGTTGAAATGAAGAAAGGGATGCTAGTCGCTGGCGGGATCCAAGTCCTGTCGATCGAAATGACGGAACCTGCCGATGCTTGCCCAGTAGATAAAGAAAGGTAAGATATATATGAGAACCTTCAGATCTTCAAAAGGGAATGCAGGAACCCTCCACCGACGCAATGTCAGAGGCTGTATAAACGAAGGAGCATGCACCCCATCAACCATCCACACCGACAACGAAGTGCGACGGAAGTTGGGCAGGGATCCTGCAGCACAACAGAATAGTAACCATTCACGCTGGCAACGAAGCGGAATGGAAGAGGCACAGATCTGTGGTCCTGCATGTGACTGGTTCAAAATCACCCCCGAAAACCCCAAGACTACATTCCCGACCAGTCCACCCACGGGAAGAGCCTCTGTGCATACCCCGAGTGGACGCCTTGCAAAAGTGTCAGGTGCTGTGATGCACGGCAGCCTGCAAACGCAGCGGATTTCAGTCGACTTGTATACCGCGAAGGAAATGATGCTCACCGCTGCTCATGACCAGCTCCCCCGTTCTTAGACGACCATCCAGACCCCCAAAGATGCGGCACGTTTCAAATAAACGACAATCAGCTACGTCACCGAGCAAGTTCTTCAGACTACTTCTGGATGAGGACCTGAGGGGCGACGTGTCGTGGTGAACGGCAACCTGGAAAGCAATAGAGGTTAGCCAATAGACAGGCTTAAAAGACTATGAAACTACCTGTGGTCATTATGATGCGAGAGGAAACTTCTGCACAGCAGAGGTTAAAACAGAAATGCCAGCACGGCCTGGGAGGAGAGGGGTAGCGGGGAGATGTGGTGATGGATGGGTGTGGTACTCGAGTTATCGAGTGGAACACTAAAACGTATCTGGTGGTTGATACTTTGGTACGAGAGTGTAAGAGAAAGTCGAATGAAGGTTGGACGAATACTCACATTGAACCATTACAACTTGGAGGCAGGGTCCACACCATGCCCACCAGCGCAAGCCTTGACTGAAGATGAGCAGTTGCTATATAACAGGTGCCCACATTACATACCTGGTTATATTGTGAGGTCGAGGAGATGCATGAACTTGCAGCCTCAATAGCAACAAGATAGAGTCTTCAAAACCGTAGGCGCAGCTCGCGGTCGTTATGAGGATAGAGGGGAAGGAAGCTGGCAGGCGGAAGCAAACGTGGAAAGGCTGCGGCCGGCAGATTCCGATGCCGGACATTCCGAGAAGTCCGGGGACAACAGCTGCCGAACAGCCGAACCAGCGGACAGCCATTTGCGGACAGCCGGACCGTCGAACCGCCGGACAAGCCAACCTCGAAGTGTTCTCTGGAGAACGAAGAGACAAAAAGAGGTATAAGGCCAGCCGCGACCATGTCCGAGACTGAATGGGCGGGTAGACCGTGCCGATTAGTGGCTAGAGTGACAGCAGTGATCAAATGGAAATGTAAATGAGAAGACAACATGCCCTGCAGCTCGATGAGTGCCATAGTCCAAGACCTGAAACACCCTGAGTGTCTCAAAGCTCCTGATACCGCGGGGTCGTTTGCCTTTTTGAACAGAAGGGCGATCATAGCCAGCGAGTTGAGCCGAGCCACCGTATCGATACTCGAGTTGTGCTGCTCGTGGTAAGTGATGGTATTGCGAAATCGCCAGGAGAGACCCTCGCAGAATGACCACAGAAGCGATGGGTTGGATACTAGGGATTGAAGAAGATGGAATTTACCCTCGGAAGAGGAATGAACCACGATATTCGTGACCAGCTTGATCACCGCGCACGTTTCCGTGGTGGGCATGGCTCTCTCCGGATGGTTCTCGAGGTTGAATGACCACATATGGTGGACTGAAGACAACACCTTCACGGAAGAAAAGACAGCTAGCGCTATCTGATCCTCTAATCCAATCAGTGAGGACAGAAGCAGGGAGATGTGACTGAACAGCCCCTCGACAGAAGCAATGTCTTGCTTCCAGTCAACGTAAAACGTTGGCCAGTGGCGCATGATGAGATCCATCCATCCTATAATACCATCGAAGCCTTCGATAATTTTGGCAGCGGTACTCTTCCTTACTCCAGGGTTTGATCTGCACGCCTCTGCAGATGCTGCAACGCACACCAGCGATGGAGTGGCAGTTTGAACATGGGATCTCCATCGACCCGTAGGCGTATCGGCGGCCGGAAGCTGGTCGACTCGAAGATGTTCCAGGACAATATCGATGTAGGATGGTTTGTTTCGAGTCTCGATAACCATGGCAAACTCATAAAGAGCATCAGAGTTGCCGCTCCTTGCCGACCTTAGGAGCTGAAAAAAATAGAGATTCAGTCATCCCCTTACTTTGAGAAGGGAATCCCTTGAAGATTACCTCTGCTGTGACCCTGGGCATCGTTCTCCTTTGATCGTGAAACTGTTTGTATGCTACGGCCAGATACTTGCACGGCGCACACCCGTGAATCGAGTAGTTTCGTCCTTCACGAGAGGGAGGGATGCAAATGCAACGAGGAGTTCCTGACAGAAGTGAAAGCCACGTGCCACCAAGATACCAGTTTTCGTGACATCAGAAAGCCCCTATTGTCGGTCCTTCAACGAAACTTCAGCGTGGCGCAAAGATAGCAAGCAGCACCCGTTAATGTTTTCAACGTATGGACCTGTCCAATCCATGGTCGATCGAGAGAGAACCTGAACTCAGCTATATTTATATCTCTGGCTTGAGCTTGAGGCGAGCTAGCTCCTTTCGTCTCACCCAGGAACATGTTGAAAATGGAAGAGTATTAGTACCGATTATTAGCAGAATCCGAGTGCAGCCGCTACGATTACCTGTGACAATGCTCCAAAGAGTCCTTCCTGAAAGGTTGAAATGCAAAAGGCCGCTTTTGTCTGAGAGAAAGATCTCACCCAGATTTCCTGTTTTTTGTCCAAGTGCCTTGGCTACTCTGATTGTAGCTGATTCATCCTCGAGGCTTCTCAAATCATCGCCCTCGAGGCTTGTTCACGTTCTGATAGTCATGGTAGCAATCTACTCTTGATACTCGTGCGAGTCTCACTCCCGTAAGTTGCTTCACATACAGCCGCCTTCCTCCCCGGTCTCGCTCTGGCGGGCGTTGGCGATATCGTGGCTCCAGGGTAAAATTTATAAAAGCAATCTCAACATGCCAGGATGACACCTGTTATCCAAGCCCTGAGCTAGTCAGCCATGCATTACAGGATGCTCTCTTTTGTCGCTGTTCTCTCTGCCCTCGCGCTCCAGTCTTTTGCCTCCCTTACTGAAAGACAGCTTCCCCTAGTTTCTCTCGGTGGCCAATGTGCGCACAATATTCCGCCCTCATCGCTATCAACGCATATTAACTACATTGGTATTAGGCGGTGGAATCACGTACAAGGGGCCGATACACTGCAACCCCGTCCCTGGCCAAACCGTCGAATGTGTCATCATGACTGAATGTAAGTATGTCTCACCTCTGGCAATTTTTCGACTCTGATACACCTTTCTGCGTAGACCTCCATCAATGCCAGATCGTTCCAGGGCTCTACAAACGCCAAGAGCGCCAGGACGAGCAGAGATGCATCGGGAGATCGTGCAGCATCATCCGATGCGATTCAAGCACGTTCCCGATGATGATGCCTCCTACACCACCTGACGAGTGCTGGAACTGTCGTTGCATGCCACGGCCCAAAGAACCGTGCCTGGAGGACCCTTGCATCGCGACGACATGCGCCTTTGGAACAACTCCTGTGGTTGTCGGGCCTGGGCCAAATCAGAGCTGCCCCACTTGCCAGTGCTGGAGCGAGGCGTGAATGCGGGTGTGCATCCTTTCCAGTAGCATATGTACCAGATATAACGCTGTTTGCAATTAAAGAACTTAACGAAGAAGGAATATGAGAAAACCGCTCATGGACGTCGAACGTTCAAGACTACCTTCCGTGAGGATCCTTTGTGATTCCAACATTTCCCTGCTCAATACCACTCATACCGTTCTTCTCCCGGGTCTCCGTGATTTTCCCAGTTCGGGTTGGACGATGTGGAGAGGAAGAGGTCAATGAGACGGGCTACGACCATGTCTGAAATGAACGGTACAGGGCGAGCGTATCGACTGGTCGCCAGTAATACGCCACTGTGGATATTGAACCGGAGATGAGGAGCAGGCAGTACTTCCCAAAGGCTCGAACAGTGTTGCGATCCACGATGGAAATGTTTTGGAGTCTTAGCTCTGTAAGTTTCTTGAATCTTCAAAAAGGAAGCGAACGGTTCTTCCTATACGGAAGAGGCGATTCACTGTGTTGGCATTGGCTTTATGTCGCCGGTGGTAAGCGATGGTGTTGCGAAATCGCCACTTGAGTCCTTCGCAAAACGACGACAGAAAGGATGTGTTGAAACTGAGCTCCTGAAGGAGATGGAATATGCCCTCCTTTGAAGAATGGGTCGTGAAATTCGCGATCAGATCGATTACTTGACAGCTGTCGCCCGTAGGCACAGTCCTTGCTGGGCGTGTCTCGAGACCAGATTCAGTGAGCTGTAGCGACCACCTTTTGAGAGGAAAACACTGCAACAGCTATTCGATCCTCCAGCTGAATGAGAAAGGTCCAAAGCTGGCAGATCTGGTGAAACAGATCCTCGAGCTCGGGGATCGCCTGCTCCAAGCCTATGTAGAGCGTGAGCCCATGGCGCATCAAAGGTTTAAAACATCTATCCATCCTATGACACCGTCAAAGCCTTTGATTAGTTTGGCAGTGGTAGCCCTCTCGACCTCGGGACTTGAATAACATGCAAGGGCACCAATCGCAACGCACCCGAAGGCTGGAATTGCGGTGTTTGCGGCTTGAACGACGAGTTGATCCGTGAGGGTATCAACACCAGGAGGCGCGCATACAGGTGGGAGCCGCTCGACTCACAGATGTTCTAGGGCGATTTCCATGTAAGATGCTTTGCATTGGGGTTGTCCTTGCAGAGCTACCCCAAGGTCGTAAAGAGCGTCTTGCCAGTTCTTGCTTCCCACAGGAACTGTGAGAGGGGAATCAGCCTTCTTTTGACTCGAGGTCTGAAATAACCCGTCACTCACCTCTGCTGTAATTCTTGGCATTGTTTCGTAGGAGGACCGCACATTGATCGACGAAAGTCAGTGAATGCAGGGCAAGAGCCTCCCCAACAAATACCGTCAAGCACCCATGGCACCCAAGTGCGCGACCGCCAACTGGTGTTGCATTCGCTCAATGGATGGCCAGCGCTTGTGACTCGGTGTTGTGAGTAGCAATGGTCACGCCCCTTCATTCAGCGCCTCTCTTATGAGGGCACGTATATATAGTTGTGTTTGGCCGTGAACACGAACCCACTGGCCATTCACTGCTTCCTTTTTCCCATCTTAGTTTACCGGCAAACATCAAGTGCTGGTTGATGTTAAGTCTGACAACAAGCATTCGGACGCACCAAACATCCGGCTCTGTTTCGATTGTTACTCCCTCGTAAACCTATGTGCACTTCCGCCATTCCCGTCCCGAGCGACAGGCGGGTCTCGCCCAAGGTAAGTATCATAATGGTATTCAAACTCCCATGGCTCCCGAGACTCTTTTAGAATATCAGACATGATGTAAGTTACGTTCCTCGAAGATGAGTACCAAAAACCTATCTCACACCGCTCGTCGCCCACCACCCACTGTGCCTCCGACTGAGAGCTTTACGGCTCTTACATACTCATGTAACGCAGAATTTACTGCCTTCCGCAAGGTAAGGAACGCTCTCACCCGGCTCTGTTAACTCCGTCTATATTCTCCTTGAAGCAGAAATCATACGGGAACGAAACCTGGCCGTGGATTAGAAGAGCCAGGGGAGGTTTACGCCGTGTCACAGCGCGGTATAAAAGCCAACGAGCTTCGCTTGTAATCCCCAGTTCAAACAACCCACATAATCAGCACAATGGCCTTCCGCACTCTCCTCGTCGCTTTCGTCGCTACCATCGCACTCCAAGTCTCAGCTGCTCCCGCTGAGACCTGCGACGCCAACCCTTGCAGCACCATCCGCTGTATCTCGACACACAGGCCAACTGTCGTCCCCTCTCTCCAACCAGGAGGGTGCTCGACATGTAAATGTGTCCTCATCCCTATCGACCCAATTTGTTCGTACCCTATACGCGACATTCCTGGGTTAGACAATCCGACTGACCAATAGCCCCATAGCCAAGCGCGAAGAATGCGCTGAAAACCCTTGCGAGGGTGTCTTCTGTATCGCAACCACCAACCCTACCATCATTCCTGGACTTGGCCCTGGAGATTGCTCGACCTGCGAGTGTGTTCCCATTGGCGTTTAGAATAGCTCTGAGAGATCGGAGGCTTGGGTAGATCATGCTAGAGTATAGACAGGTGTAGACTGACGGCTACTGCTAACGCAAATGTCATTATGGTGTCTGTAGATGTAATTCGAAATCTTGATACGTAATTTTCACGGGCCGAATAACATTTCAAGTTCGTCGCGTCGAAGTAGAAGTTGGTGGTGGAGCCTATGTCTCGGTCTTTGTTTTTGTTGTCGTTTGGTGGACTTGCCTGGCACGAGCTTTATATCCGCATTTCGCAGGAGGTACGAGGAGTGAGAGTTCATTGCGAGTGCTTCGCTGGATCGCAACGAGACTTGAGCCAATGGAGGTGAAAGGGGTGGGAGAGGCAGAGAAGGCGGAAGACTAGCGGCTTTGAGAGATAATCCCAGAAAGTTGAGCCGTCTGTATGAGTGTCCTGCCAGGGAATGAGATCGCGGAGGAACAGGCGTTTTCACATCGGCCGCCCACCAGGCCCGGAGCCAGGCAGAGCCAGATGCTTTAGCAAACTCTTCGAGACCTTTGACGTGCTTGTTCCAGTTCTAGATGCATGGAAGAACCTGGCCTACGTTTGACAGTCGCCCGATAACGAAGAGATGGACGAGGTGCTTGTATACGTCGTGAGAGGGAACGGCGATCTCGCAGGCGAATGAGAAGTCGATGTAGAAAGCGGTGAAAGGGATATCGATTGGGAGGTTAGAATGAACTCAGCTTACCGCCTCCATTTGTTCTGTAAACGCGATCAGTGAACTGATGCAAGCAGGAATGGAAACATGTACTAGACAGCCAGTTTCACCTCCGCTTTACTCTCCAACGCGTCAACACCTGCATACCAATCGCTCTTTGTCCCTCTCCCCTTCTTGTTATCTGGCTCTGTGTAAACTTGGATGATTGTAGCGACGATTACACAAACTTCGAGTATTGGCCTCACTGCTGATGACCCGAGTGAGACGATGAAGGTACCATTGTCCAGGTCCTCGACACTGACGAGCACCTGCTCACTACACGCGGTGTCGACGACGCCAGCCGCATTACGAGAAGGAGAACCGCAGGTCGTGGTCTCCAATTCCACCTCCTGGTAGAAACGTCGTCTATGTTCTGCAGTCGCATTGATCGCGGCCCTCGCTTGGGAAGGTGTGCGTGACGGAGGAAAGGTCCGAACAGCCAGTTCGCGATGAGGTTGTGGAGGACCTTTTGACTTTCTCGGTCTCGTAGAGCGTCCGCTGTGCTTACATCGTCGCTTTTCTTGTTAGAGGTGGTGTTATTGGAAGAGATGTTGAGCAAGAGTAGGACGGCAGAGGTGACGGGGCACAGCTCCCTTCACAAGCGAGTCCGATTCTGTGCTGATACCTTGACCTAGAGCATTTCACTGCTGGTTGGGGTTGCGATATGAGTGTGCAGCGATGGTTGGGCATGTTGAGCAGAGTGGAATGTTGCAGATCGTCTTGGAAGTTATAGACGTGATCCAGGCGCGGTGAGAGTAAGCGCTGAGACCTTTGTCGGTTGTGGGGGGACTTAAGGTGTTGTCAATTGAGATTGGTGGTGCCCCGGTGAACGAAGACGTTCAGTATTTGTTCCTATTGTAATTGAAAAGGCATAAGGTCTCGACAACGGCACAACAGATTGTGAGGCTCAATGTCATCAAAACATTGAACTGAACTTACCTCGTACGAAAGCCAGTCCTCGATTGTCCTCTCGTTTATTGTACGCATTCACAACAAGTCTCAGAGCAGCAACGTTCACCGTGCCCCCTTACAGCCAGTGTAGGCGAGGAGAATGTGAGCATCTATTCACTCTTCATTTGAAACACATCATTCTCATAGAGCTAGTACACACACCTGGTAAAGTACACCCACACTTAGACTCGAATATAGTCCCCTCGACCACGCCCTGACTTCAAGCACACCAAGCGTCATCCCATCTTCCCCCACCCGTTCCTGAAGGTCCTGCTTCAGGCAACTCGCCCAAATCGCGCCTAATCTTCATATTCGTCGTTATTGAGTGCATAAACGCGCGACGTGGGCAGTTCTATCCTTCCTCTAGCCTCGCACGCGTACACAAGCGCTATCCAAGCGCTATCTGTTCCTGAATCCTCGGTGACGCTCGCACATACAGCTGTGATTGAAACGCACCTGGAACCCAGACCAATAATATTGCCCTTGTGGTCCTGTTCTTTGACACGTACGTTGAGTAGCCCCGGTTTGCGCTGGAAGAAACGAGAGTCCTGACGAGAAGGGAATAGCACAGGGCAAAGCGCGACTCAACGCCACGAGAAAACGCGTTTTCAAGACGTCATACAGCCCCTATCTTTAGCGTGGCTTGCTAAACCAGCCAACCGTCTTTCAAGACTTTCTCAGAAAATCCTCAACCTTAGGGGGACAAAACACTGTGTAACCAAGCTAGGTTCTTGTAGAAAACATCTCCGATTGCTGGGATTTGAGCCCGCTCCTCCTGTTGCCCCAGCCTGAGAGTATTGACCAGGTATGCATTCCACGGATGTACCAATATAGCCACGGTTGTGAGTGGGAGCCCTCTTCACTTGTAACATGCAAAACCAGAGAAATTCTTACGCATAGTAAGCCGTGGCTGCTTCCCATGACGCGTCACTAATACATCAAGATCACCCAGTATTGCCTGAAGGCGGCTATATGTCGCGATCGAAACAGACTTCGATGAGGGCGTTGAGAATCGCTTGTGTCAATTCCTGCTCTCAGATTGAAGAATTACTAAATCACTCAAGGCCTTAAAAATTCAACCACGAATCAATTTCACGCCTTTGGTTGGGAGTCGAACCCAAGCCATCGAGTGACAACATCGTATTTCCCAGAGTACCAGAAACCGGTCAGGTACAAGGCGTTTTCGCACAAGTGAATCATAAATATTATAAAGGTGCGTAACCATGAAGACGCGTGTACGAGGCTCGCAGCCAATGTGCCAAGCTACTCGTATCAGGGAGCCCAATAAAAACCTCGCGGTGTTCAATCGCCAAGCTATCCAGAGGCATTGCTCTTATTGGGATTCGAAAGGCAAGAAGGGACATTTCAACGGTTATGGGCAGAATACTGGTATAGCATATCGCCTCCCCAATAGCTCAGACCAAACTCGCTCATGCCCTGTTTCTGACATGCAGGGACCCGCTCCGGAGACTCTATAATGACGAACCTGGAGGACCCGCAGACACGTCGAAACAATACCCCACATACACCTTGAGCTCATGCATTCTGAGTAGAGGCTGGTAGGTTATGAACGTTATAGAACCTTCTCAAGAGTTGAAATGTTTGTGAAAATCGGGCCGTACAACTACTTAGCGCTTAGCCACCGTAGGTTTCGAGGATTAACTGGCATGTTGACCTTGAAATCGCATCGCAGGGGACAGCAAAAGCACCTTAGACCGCCATTATTACTCCGTTGGGAATCGAACCCACATCGCACCATCTTCGGCGACGACGAAGACCTCGGGTGTAACTGAACAGAAGCCGTTCTACCACACCACCATACCGGAGCGTCGTTTATATTGGCGGTGCGCACGAGCCCACTCAACAGCGGGAGATGTCAGCTTGAAAACGCAACCGCCATGGTGACTCAAGGCTGCTGCTTGCAAGTTCTGCGATATTCCAAAAAGAAAAAGGAAAAGAAAAGAAAAGGCAATGTTTAACCTGTCTTTATGATTTTGACCGGAAGTCAATCCTAAGCATATTGTATAGGGTCCCCCGCACGATGCTAAACACCTTGTTGCTTGTTATAGGGCGTTCAAAGAGGTTAAGAAAAACGAAGCTTCCCGATCGCTCCTGGAATCGTACCTAATTCGGCGCGAAATGAAAAGATGCGCAGACAGGACCTGGGTCAGATCGAAGCTTTGCATCCAAGAAACGAATGCGTGAGGCTCGAATTAAATGTTACTCCTGCATCAACTAAGATTCCCCAGCTCGCCCGCCCTTTTCCCCGTTCAAAAACCTCCTCATAGCAGCTTCATAGCGACTTTCGTAGCGGAATCCAGACGAACTAGCATCTCTGGGGTTTCGTCAGACCAAATAGGATGAGGGTGGGCAGAGACTTACTCAATGCTAACGACACTCTGAGTAACCACGAAACTGCTGCCTTCGTCCGGGTCGGATGGGTTTCTCAATGTCTCCACCAGGAGATGGACCCTACGATGAATGTCCAAGAAGAGAACGAGAGCCAATAGTCTCTTGGTAGTCGAGAAAGGCTGAGCAACGCAGTCCTTGATAATTTCATCCTTCCGAGCCTCCATTTCGGGCGAATCAAAGGTTCCAAAGAACATATCTGGGAAATCCACCAATGGATCCGCTTTCGTCATTGTAGGCCGATCAAGCCCGGGGGATAAGTCGATCAGTAGAGCAATCTTGTTTGGAGAGGTGGTATCGCGATCCTGTATAGTGTTGAGATTTTCACCACGGAAGAGCTCCATGACCATCTGGACGTGTATATGGCGGTTCGTCTGGGAGTAGTGAGCAGCTTCACTTCTCCGTTCTATCACCCAGTGGTTAAAATTGAACTGCGAAATTTTAGGAGTGACACCTACTGTCGAATGTCTGTTTCATGGATTCACATTCAGATTTATGCCTCCCTTCCCAGTCTTCCCGCTGGCAAACTTGACTGCAATAAGTAACAAGGTGGCACCCCGAGCAGCATTGCAACCTCTTGAATGAATTCCTGCGGGATATTGCCTTCCTTTGATGGTGCTAATTGTGGTCACCTCAACTGAATAGAATCGACAGTATGGAATGACTCACCAAGCGGTTATCACAAATTACGACCTCCTTGACACCCACCAGGGGGTCGAGCAGAATACGATTCATCAACGCCGTCCCTTGCCAAAGGTAAGACCAAATTAAGTCCATGATGCCGCTTGCGACACCCTCATTCAAGATTGAAGGGAACTTGTATTCGGGATTAAACGCAAGGTATAGGCAACGACCCGTACGGGGAAATAGAGCCAGACGGCTCACGTGCTCAACCATTCTTAGTGCATCAAGAATGTCTTCATGTTCGCCCCAGTCGAGGTTGGACAGCATCGAGAGGAGGAGGGGGATGACACCAGCTTCAATGATGTCCGAAATCGAGTGTGTCGGGCGACCGTACCGGCTGGTAGCCAATAAAATCGCGGATCTGAGCTGGAATTGCAGATCAGGGGGAGGCAATATCTCTCGGAGCTCGAGGAGTGTCGTGATCCAAGATGTAAAGGTTCCAGATTGTCTCAACGCCGCTGAAAACGCGGGATTGCTTGTTTCCATGAAGAGGCTGTAAGCGATTGTCGCAAGGTCAGAGAGCCGAGCTGCCGTACTGATATTGGATTTGTTATGCTGGTGGTAAGTAATGGTGTTGCGAAATCGCCAAGAGATGCCCTCGCAGAAGGATGAAAGAAATTGTGGACTGGAAGCTAGGGCGTGGAGAAGATGGAATTTTCCCTCCTTCGAAGAATGAAGCGCGAACACTTCGACCAGCCTTATCACTGCACAGAGGTTTTCGTCCATGAGGTCTGTCCTTGCTGGATGGGTCTCAAGGTTGATTGACCAGATTTGATGGATTGTGGTTAGCACCGTCTGAGACGAAAAGATGGCCACAGCGAGCCGATTATCGAGTGGTATGAGAACGCACAAAGGCTGGGTGATCTGACGAAACAGATCCTCGATCACCGATATCCCTTTCTCCCCGCGTTTGTAGAGGATGACCCAATGTTGCATGATAGCGTTGATCCACCCTATGATACCGTCAAGGCCTTCGAGAACTTTGGCGACGGTATCTGTTTTCACTTCTGGGCGGGAGGTACAAGCACCTGCAGCCAGCGCAACGCACACCAAGGCCGGGAGGGCCGCCAACGCTCGCGGTGTGCGCTTGTTCGTATTGGTGAAGGCCCCTGGAAGTCGATTGACTTGAAGATGGGCCAGGGAAATCTCAAGGTGCAATACTTTATATTTGGTTGGATCTTGAATGATATCCACAAGGTCAAAAAGTGCATCACCGTCGCCAGCCCTTGCTTTTCGTAACAGCTGTGAGATTGAAGATTCAGTGCCTTTGACTTGTGGATGTTGATTGCACTCACCTCTGCTGTGACTTTTGCCATCGCGTTCACAAGAGTTGTGCAGGAAAGTGCAGATCGATCAAACGACAGTTGAACTATGTGGCTAGAGCTTCCGAGTCAAACACGCCCCGCACCTATTTTATGTTCTGCCAGTTAATCTGGAGATCCCAAACACATATCCCTCATTACAAGTGGGGGTTGAGCAGAGGAGACCTAGAGTTTCTCAACACCCTGTATATTGTCTATGTGGCTGAACACGTATATACGCATGAAATGACCTCCCAAATCATTTCCCAGCGTCTGAAGCGACGAACCAAACTAGGCGGTTGAGAAGGAACCGCAGACATCACGAGAGATTTCCATAAATGGGAGGTCGCACAAGAGGTGGAAGACGGGTGGGATTAGGAAGTTTAAACAGACCAGCACCGTGACTCCCGCCATCGTACGTGCATAATCAATCAGTAAAGCGGTTGCAGATTGGCCAAAGAAACAGGCATACTTTGAAAACCTGCGTGACTCCTCCGCTTCTCGTCGTTGTGCTTGTTGAGGCTATGGAATGACATACAATGAGACGCTTGCAGGCTCTGCTCGATACGCTCAGGTGTCCGAGCTTAACCCTGCTGCGCAACGGCGAACGTGCAACCGACATGAAGATCGAAGCAGCTTCCATTTTCAGACGTGGAGGGTAACTCAGAGCCTTGACATCTCAGCATCTTGGGCTTCGAGCCGCTAGCGGCGGTACAATAGGAGAGTTCGCAGGTCGTGCCATCCCTCTAATAGCGGAGATGTTGATATATATGTCGGGTGTTGTATGGCAATGATAGATGTAGTCGTATACAAGCCAATTCCGTGGGAGATATGCAGGTCGTGAAGGCGGAGGCGCGGAGCTCTCTCTTGATTTCCTGGTCGAGACTGATTTCGACCTCGCTTGGGCAATTAGGGTCTATGAGGAGTAACTGAAGCTTTCTCGGACAGCAAGCCCTCCATTGTTGTCCCTTCACAGAGGTGATAGAATAGGTCCACGTGCAAAGCTAGGACCAGGTGGATGGGAGGATGTGGTACAGCTTGCTGGGCCTGCGCATACGTCGTAATCCAGCCGCATGCTGCTACTAATGTCGTTCACTGTGTAAAGGATACCATGTTGGATGGACGTGTCGAGGAGAGTGGAATGTTGCTGGACAGGGTGGAGGGAGCTTGAATGGCAAGGTACCCGTTGGCAACGAAGACGCTGAACTTTGCTTTGCGAGGGATTGCCAATGGGCCGCTAATCATAAGGTCAGCATTCGTTCAACACAGAGCTGGCAGAGCCCCAACACGGCGTATGAAGAGCAAAGGCTTATCGAAAATCGTGCTGGGCTTGGATGCACACCTTCAACGAAAGCCAGCCCTCCATCGACCACTTGTCAGCTCTGGGTAAGTGTAGCAGGCCCAAAAAGCGAACATTTGCCCTTTTCACTGCGTCTCCAACCGACAGTGTAGAGAAGCTTTATTCACTCGTTATGCAACAACTCCTTCCTGTGCAGCCCAGAATTACATTACCGAAGTAGTAAGTCGTAAGTATGCGAGGGAGGCTTTGAATCCAGCAACAAATGCCTAGTAATAAAGAGGGGCAGAAGCCGCTTCGCCAAGTTGTCATCATTTCCTACAAGCGGGTACTCCTGACATCAATGAACAAAAGCCGGCAGGCTATACTCCTAGAGCCAAACATGCGATTACGATAGCACAAGCTAACATCAACGCCGTATACACACATCTGAGTTCTCCATCCCGATTACAAGCCACGTCCAAAGGTGTTAAATTGTGGCTTCTAGCCTTCAGCTACATGTAGCTTTTCCTTCTCCCAAACCCTTTTCATATCTACTTCATATCGACTCTCGTATTTATACGGAGATGAACCGGTGTCTCTGGCCCTGGAATTAGAGCAAGGACGCTAATTATAAATAAACTTTTGACTCACTCGATGGTAACCACGCTTCGAGAAACCGCGTAGCTGCTGCCTTGGTCCAGGTCCACTGGGTCTCTGACCACCTCCACCAGGAGATGAACCCTGCGATGGTGGTCCCAGAAGAGTACGAGAGAAATTAATCTCTTGGTAGTTGACAAAGGCTCGCCACTGAAATCGTTTATAATCTCGTTCTTCCGAGCCTCCATTTCCGGAGAGTCGAAGGTTCCAAAGAACGCAGTGGCGAATTTGACCAAGGTGACCTCTCCAATGGCTTTGGGCCAATCAAGGCCTGGGGAGGCATCGATGGTAAGGATGGACTCGTTTGGAGGGAGGCGTTGGCCCGATTTGCACTCGTCCAAAATGCTCATATACTCGCAGCAGAAATATTCCATCAACAATTGAGTATGAAAGTGCCGGTTTGCCTGAGAGTAGTGAACAGTTTCACGCCTCCTTCCTATCAATCAGGCGACGAAGTTGTAAGGAAAATAGGATCTGTTTCTTGGAGTTATGAGCGTACCTTCAAGCGTCCTTTTCATGTATCTACACTCGGACTTATGTCGCTGATTCCAGTCGTCTTCTTGACACGCCTTACTGCAATAGACAACAAGGTGACATGTTGGGCAGCATTGCGGGGTTTCACCTGAGCTCTCGCAACTTGACGCTGACATCGGGTTATGCTGAGTACTGTCAGCTTCACCGGAGCAACTCAATGATACGGGAGAACTCACCAAACGGCTATCGCAAATCGTTAGACTGCCTAAGGGGCTCCGTAAGAGCGCGATTGACTAAATTCACCCCTTCCCAAAGATGGACCCATATTTGGCGGATAATCCCACTTGCAATTCCCTTGCCCATGGCTGAAGGGAGTTGATATTCGGGTTTGAGAGCAACGTGAAGGGCACGAGCAGTACGGGGGAATAGGGTAACCCGGTTCAAATGCTGGACAATCTTGAGCATACTAGACACTTGCTTGCGATCATCCCAATTGAGGTGTGGTAATACGGAGATGAAGAGGGGGATGAAACCCGCTGCGAGCATAGCCGAAACCGAGTGTGTAGGTTGCCCGTGACGGCTGGTGGCAAGCAAAACGGCCGATTCGATGTGGAAACGTACATGACGCGAATTTAGTGTTCCCTGAAGCTCAAGAAGTGTCCCAATCCAAGACGTAAACAGTCCTGAGAGCCTTAACGCTGATAATATCGTGGGGTCGAGATTTGGCCTGTCAAACAGGAGAGCGATTACTGCGAGCTCATTGAGCCGTTTCGCTGTGTCAGTGTTGGACTTGTGGTGCTGATGGTAGGTGACTGTGTTGCGAAAACGCCAAGAGATGCCGTCGCAGAATGACGACAGAAAACGTGGACTGGAGACCAGAGCTTGAAGGAGATGGAATTCACCCTCTTTGGAAGTATGAACCGCGAAGTTTGCGATCAGGTTGATCACCGCACAAGACTTGTCTATGGGGGTGGTTTTTGTTGAGTGTGTCTCGAATTCCAGTGACCAGAGTTGTTGAATTGCGTTCAACACCCTTTGAGAAGAGAACACAGCTACAGCCAGCTCATCATCCAGCAGGATGAGGGAGGTCAAAAGCAAGGAGATATGACGAAAAAAACCTTCGGCCTTGGAGATGTCTGTTTTCCACTTGCTGTAGAGCACCGGCCAGTGCCGCATTAGGAGATCTGTCCATCCTATAATGCCATCGAAGCCTTCAGAGATTTTAGCAGTGGTAGACCGCCTCACTGCGAGGCTGGAGGTGCACGCGATGGCAGCGGCTGCTACGCAACCCAACGCTTGAATGGCTGCGTCAACCTGTGATTTGCATCGATCTGTCCGCGTGTAGGTAGCCGGGAGCTGCCCAAGTTGAAGATGTTCCAGGGCGATATCGAGATGGGATACTTTGTACTGTGTTCTTTCCTGAATCGCGTCGATAAGCTCGTAGAGGGCGTCGGGTTTGCCGGCCCTGGCTCCTCGTAAAAGCTGCAACATTGAGTCCCTGTCCATGGCTATGAGAAAATAATCGACTCACCTCTGCTGTGACTTTTCCCATTGTTCCAGAGTCGTGTGGGGAGACATGATGGCAGTGACTCATCGACGGAAAGCGAACAGTGTGTGGCAAGAGCCTCTTGATCAAGCACGTCGCCACCACCGCGCCGACCCCCGCACCACACACTGGCGGTTGAACGAACCGCAGAGTCATGGGTCAAAGAATATGATCGTAGAGACCGACCAATAATGAATAATACAAGTACTAGTCTAGTTTTGGCAGACGGCCTGATTATTCTGAGTCCTATCTATGCCCAGTGAATGATATAGATAGCTTGGATAGCTCGTCACCTCGCCTCACAACCCTCTCCTCATCACGCACGCACCCTGTATTTTTCCTTCACTCCTACCCTCGCACTCGCCTTATGCAAAATCTCGACTTGACATTTAGCTTTGAACTTGCATCTATGTACGACTTTCACCTTCATCTTTGTGACTTGGCGTACGTTGCCGCCGTGACTCCCATTCAGACCGACGCTGATCACCCTCATCCTGTTCAATGAAAAACTGAACAAGGAGATTAGTTGGATCTTGGGAAGTCTAGGTCATCGGGGAAGAACAAACCTGAAATGCGGACGCTAGAGCAGACCACCGCACCTGCTTGAGATCGACTGCCTCTTTGTTATCTTCTTTGCCTGCTACTTTGGTGCTGGCAGGTCTGAAAAGAGCTTCAAGGTTTGACGTGGCGTAAACGCCTGTGAGGGAAGCGTCGGTAAGTGGCAGGAGATGCAAGGTGAGTTAGTAGTGCATGGGGTGAAAACAGAATCAATCTGCGCAAGCGTACTTCGGCCTCCCCCGTTCACGCTACTTCGAGCCAAATCAAAGGACGCAGAAGTCGTTCCCACTCGCACATCAACACTGACCACCCCCGTCAGGCGAGACATCGTCCGACAGAGACGAGATCGAGCAAGGAGGAAGGGGCGAAATCGCAAGGGTCGAGAAACGTTTTGTTGGCAAGAGTAGTGTCATGGAGTCGACCACGAGCCGACTTAGGAGGTTGAACCCGACCAATACCACCACTCGTCGATGTCATATCTGTAGAACCAGTCAGGGAAAAGTTTCCAGTTTTGACGCAAGAAACGCACTTTTAAAACTCACATAGTTTCTCCTCCGCCTCCCCGCCTTCCGTGGTTTGCGACTTTGCGCAATGTCTGTAGGTAAACGAGCCTCTTCTCAGCATCTGGAGCTTTGATGGCACAAGCGGTAGCACCGGAGGATTCGCAGATGGAGAGGCTGATCCCGACCTCGACTGGACAATGAATAGATGGTGGTAGAGACGGAAAAAATGGAGGTGTGCAGGAGCGAGGGGCAGAATTGTGGGTGACCTGTGGCCTTGCAAGGACTGGCTAAGACGACGCTCTATCCTGCATCGTCAGATGTGAAAACAGGGGCGGAGAGATTGAAGGAGGAGCGGGCTGAGCAGCGCCGCCGCTGGTCATCTCTGACAGGTGGAGGTGGGTTGGGTCCCTCATCCTACTGTCGGTTCCCGTCGCGTCAGGGAACTCGCCCAATTTGCGTAAGGATCGCGTCCCCTCTTCGCGTCCGTCGCTGGTAAGTCCATGAGGAAGTTATATGAGTGGTCTCGTTCTTCTTTCTCTATAAATCTAAGAGTTATATGTTCATGCATCCTCAATTGACACCTTGGCAAATATGGTCGTCATCATACTCCCCTCGAGCCCAGATCCTACACTGCAGCATGGACGGTGAGATGGACGCGGAAGAGCCTCATGCTTCACTAGAACTCGAAGAAACTAGGGGTGAAAGGGCTAGGAGAAGTGAAAGGCGGAAGCGAAGACGCAAAACAACAATCCCTGCCGTTTTGCAGGGTTAGCCGTACGCGACTGTGACATCATCTAACCCCTATCGTCCCTTGTCACAGACGCGGAGCCCTTCAAGAGCGTTGGAACTTTGAACGTTGAACGTTGCCTCGTCAACTTGAATGCATCGTAATGCCCATGAACTTGAAGAGACCCAGAAATTTTCTTCACCTGCCGTAGAAGTGGGTGAATCCCACGAAGATCGGAAAAAGTACTAGTCATCATGCTGGCGTTATAATTCTAGCAAGGACTCAAACCCTGCTGTTCCATCGTCACAAACCCGGAGAAAAAGCACGCGACAGATATATCAATAGAGAGATTGCCAACTGTATATGACATTATTTGTTCTCTATCCTCTCAATTTTCGGAGTCAGGATAGCTGAGTAGGCGAGCACCTGATCCACACACTGAAAGAATGCTCAAGAATGGCAACGTTTCGTGGCGCACAAGCTCTCAACTCCGACCATGAACGATCCAAGAGGAACTCCTCGCAAAGGCCTGTGTATATCTGGAGCCCGTTTGGCTGTCCCATTACCAGCCGTGCTAAAAAAAAAAACTGGAAGGCTGCTTGATGTCTCTCTGTCAAGAATCGCGCCCATGCTGTAAATGGCATCCCCTGCTCGCGGGATTCATGAGCACAGGCCGTTAGGCCAGGACGCCCGTTACAGGATGTGTTACGTAAAGTCCCAATGGTAACGGACGCTCATACTAGAGGAGGGTCAGGGAGGGTCAGCCAACAAATGCCTAGTTCGTCTGGTCCGTCAAACAATTCTATTTCACCGCTCCGTAATATTGAAATCCACAGACTCCTGGAAGAAAAACTAAGGCAATACATTTTAGTCACGTCAAGGATCTCTGCCTGGGAATCGAACCCTGGCCAGCTGTGTTGATTTGAGCGATTCAACAAGTGTACCAACAAAGCTTCGATTGTCGAGCAAGAACTCTGGTTTTTACGGGACTTGCGCCTCTCCTTCAACGTGTGGAGAAAGCCCCTGAACGATCCTGACTCCGCGATTCGCAGGACCTCGTTGGGGAGGGCCGAATATGGCCTTGTATCTTTCAGCCGCCGGGTCATAGCTAACCAATTAAATCCAGAAGTTGTTGGTTATGACACAGGGTAAGCTGTTACCTTTTAAGGTTTCTAATCAAGTCTCTAGCCGTGCATGAGTCTACTACAAACGCCCTCGCGGAGCGGATGACGATATGGAGAGCTGCGCAAACATAGCGTATTCAAGGACACTAGAGGACAAGCTGAGGGTAGAAGTACAAGATGACTAGATAGGGGACGGTCAGGAAGCGTCGTAGCGACGCGTGATGACTACTTAAGCGGTCGTTACAAATTCCCGAATTTACCCGCTCTTGTCTCCATTAAAAAAACGAATCATACCGACTTCAAAGCAACTCTGGTACTGATATTGAGACGATTGAGTGTCCCTGAATCCGAGATTAGACGGTCATTACTTAGAGAGGCCATTAACTTACTCAATGCTAACAATCGTTTGGGTAACTTCGTAGCTGCTGCCTTCATCAGTATCTGATGGGTCTCTGAAGGTCTCCACTAGAAGATGAACCCTGCGGTGAATGTCCCAATAAAGTACAAGCGCCCATAGTCGCCTGGTGGTTGAGGAGGGCTGAGCAGTGAAGTCCTTGATAATCTCATCCTTTCGAGCCTCCATCTCCGGGGAGTCGAAGCTTCCATAAAACATGGTTTGGAAATCGACTAAAGGGACCTCTTCGATTGGTTTAGGATGAGAAAGTCCGGAGGAGGCGTCGACCATGAAGATGGACTTGTTTGCAGAGGTGTGATCACATTCGTTAAGGATGTTGGTATACCGGCTGCAGAAGAGCGTCATGATCATCCGAACGTGAAGATGGCGGTTTGCTTGAGAGTAATGTACAGCACTACGTCTCCTTTCTATGGTCGTATTTTCAGATTCAAAGCGAATTTAAACTATGGAGTGATCAGACCTACCATCAGAAGTACGCTTCATTGATCTGCATTCGGATTTATGCCTCCCGTTCCAATCTTCCCGCTGGCAAGCCTCACTGCAATAAACAACAAGGTGGCACCCTGAGCAGCATTGTGGCTTTTCAAACGATTTCTCTCCAGACGTTGCCCTCTTTTGACGGTGCTAATTTGCGTGAAGTCACTCGTCAATGACTGAATCGATGGCATTGGCGACTCACTAGGCGGCTATCGCAGAGTACAACTTCCCTGATCTCCCCCGGGACGTCACTCAGGCTGACAATGGTCCATGACATCCCTCGCCAAAGGTAAGTCCAGAGTATGCCCATGATGATGCTTGCGGCCCCCTTTCTAAAGACTGAAGGGGACTCGTTTTCGGGTGTGAAAATAAGGTTGAGGGCATGAGCCGTACGGGGATATAGAGCCATACGACTCAGATGCTGAGCGGTTCTTAAAGCATCTAAAACGTCTTCGGGACTGCCCCAGTCGAGGTTGGACAGCATTGAGATGAAGAGCGGGATAAGACCTGCTGTGACCATGTCCGAAAATGATTGAGTAGGGCGACCATATCGGTGTGTGGCAAGTAAAATGACAGAGTCAAGCTGGAAATGCAGAGCACGAACAGCGAGTATCTCCTGAAGCTCGACAAGTGCTGCGATCCAGGAGGTGAAGCATCCGAACCGCCTCAAGGCTGCTGACATTGCAGGATTGCCGGCTTCTTCAAAAAGGATGCGGGCGATTGCTCCAAGCCCGAAGAGCCGTTCTCCCGTATCGGTGTCCGATTTGTGCTGGTGGTGGTAAATGATGGTATTGCGAAATCGCCATGAGAGGCCCTCGCAGAATGAAGAAAGAAAGCGGGGACTGGAAGCCAAGGCCTGAAGGAGATGGAAATTCCCCTCTTCTGAAGAATGAATTGTGAACCTTTCGATGAGCTTGATCACGGCACACTGAATTTTGTCGATGGGCCCAGTTCTCGCTGGATGAGTCTCCAGGTTGATTGACCAGATTTGGTGAATTGTAGTTAGCACCTTTTCAGAAGAAAAGATGGCCACAGCGAGTCGATCGTCGAGTGATATGAGAGGACATAAAGGTTGGGTGATGTGACGAAACAAACCCTCAACTGTGGATATCTTCTTCTCTCCACCGTGGTATATCTTGATCCAATGGCGCATCATGGTGTATATCCATCCTATGATGCCATCTAGGCCTTCGATGAGTTTGGCCGTGGTGTCCCTTTTCACTGCTGGGCTGGAGGTACATCCAGCTGCAGCCATCGTCACGCACAACAAGGCTGGAAGGGCAGCCCAGGATCGCGTTGTGTACTGCTCCGTCAGGGTGTAGGTAGGTGGAAGTTGGTCGTCTTTCAGATGTGCCAGAGCAATCTCGAGGTACATTACTTTGTATTTCGCTGGTTCTTGAATGACTTGGGTGAGCTCGTAAAGAGCATCATCGTTGCCAGCCCTAGCTTTTCGTAGTAGCTGCGAGAACAAAATCTTAGCATTCCTATAGCTTTTAGATGATGGACCTGTGGATTTTACCTCTGCTGTCGCTCTAGTCATTGTTTAAGCGATTCTCTGCTAATCGCCGGTTTATCGATCAAAGCAGGCGGCTCTGAATGTATGGCAAAGGTCTCCCAATCAAACTCTCCCAGGCGCTCCAGTTGGGGCGCTACTGGCTGGCACAGAGCACAGATTTTGAGTCTCTTTCGCGATTGCCTCCTCAAGTGACGAGGTGGCAGGCACTAAGTATAAACTTAAAGCTGACCACTCGAGACCTACAGGTCGGACACTTCTTTCTCACCTTCTACGAAAAGGTGGACGAGCCTATCTTGGAGAGGTCAGATTCGGTGACAAGCATTTGGTGCCGCTCAATGCTTCCATTATCTGTGACTTACCAGACGTTGGTTTTACATTAGCGCAATCGCCCCGGCTTTTCTCTCTCTTTTCATCTTAAGATTACTAAGAATTAAAAGTCCAGGCATTGAAGCGCGTCTCCGTTCTGGGCCGAGATGTGCATGTCACGTCCTCTAGATTCTCCGAACTCGCGTCATCAGAGTTCCAGTGAGGCTATTGCAAGTAATTTCCAATGTTAGCCTTCATCTTTTTTCCGGGCTTCTCGCAGTCTGCAGAGCCCCATGCCAGTGAGCGGAGGCATCCCCAAGTTTGGCATTCATGGCCAAAACTACAGTAGTCGTACAAAGGGGGGTATGTACCTTGTGACTGTTGCATTCGATCTCAAGATATTCACGTTCGACTCAGATTCTTAAAACCCCTTAAGCGATGTCCATCTGACATAGATTTTAGTCACTTTTATCTGTCCGCAGCTTTTTACAGCACCTATGCAGCAACCGTGTACTAGCCTTGAGTCGATAATAGAGCTAACAAACAGGACTACTTTGTTCGTGATTCAGGAAGAACCTTCTATAAATTTGGTGGACGGCCCTGAGACCTCGAAATAACTGGCTCCAACTCCAGGAACAGCACAATCGCCTATTTGTCGTTGCCAACAAATCACACCCTCTGTCAGTCGTGTCTTCGGGGCGCTCATCGCCCGAAGTCTCACATAGACACCTTTTGCCCGTGCTTGCACTACCAGTACGTCATTGGCGTGATGGCTTCCTCTGAAATGCACTGGAAGAGTAGGGAAAACAACGGCTCCTTGCACCTCATCACCTGCACAGTCCACGAGTGTCCTCCGCTCGATATCCTGGCTATTCTGGACATGCATCAACGATGACAAGCGTCGGAACAGCACAGAACTTACCTTCTTTAACCCATCTCCCATCTTCGACGCAGGCGAGAAGAACTATAATATAAACTCACTCGTCAGCCAAGCCTCTCTTTTCATAAAGCGCGTAAAGACGCACCTGGTCGAGCACACCTACGCTTTGGCTTGAGTATCGCCCCTTTGACAACGCTCTGACTTCCGGTGCAACAGCGCTCGAAGAATCGACATCAAAATCGTCATGGGTTAAGAACTGGTTGCATGCTCCGTTTCTCCTCTTCATCCTCTCGTTTCAAGGCGTCTCGTCAGCCTCATCAAACGAGCCAAGGCTCCCACTTGCGCTAGCCTTGCTCCAGTCGATCACGGCGAAGTTCTGTTTCGCAGCATCGATTCCGTTGGTGATGATGAGATCGAGGGTGCGATTGAGGCTTCTGAGCCCAAGGCAGGCTATCCCAGTGTCTCGATTGATCTCTGGGCACCATCGCATGTTTCCGGCTTGGATGCGAACGTTGGAGGTTCCTGGACACCGAGGATAATGAAGACAAGACTATTGGTGCAGGTCTTGCCTGGGAATGCTATAGCGGAACCGGTGGCAGAAGTTTCGGCTTGGTGTGACCAGATAGAGAACAGGCCCTAATCCATCAAGGCCCTTGACACCTTCGACGTGGTTGACGCAACCTGCACGAGATGAGGGGCATGAAATGACCGTGGAAGTCGTCCAAAGCCACCACAAAGGGACGATATGGAATTTAGCAAACGAGGTTGAAGCGCTGCGGTTGAAAAAGGTTTCGGTGGAAAGGGCAGTCTTGCAGAAACGTGGAGCTCGTTAGCAAGCTTAAACGTACTAGGACCACTTCCCCTCGCCATTGTATCTGGGACAGCGATCTGTGAGCAGGTATAGTTTGGATGAAGGGAAGGACGTACGTTCGAGACCTACGTAACTTCTCTGCTTCGTGCCTTTGGGCAATAGTTGACGCTAGTAGACTCTGTTCGATGAGCCTGAGTGTCTGTTGTTGCCCCCTGGTGTGGAATGGGCTGATATGGCGAAGCTACGAGCCACATGGCCGTCAATACAGCTCTGATGCGCACAGACGTGGAGGTTTACGAGGTTTGGCTCAGTATCGAAGGCTTCTGCGATGCCAGAGGCAGTACAGAAGTCGGTTTCCCAGCTTGCGGTGATGTTGGTGGCAGAGACGAAGGGTGGTGGGGGAAGCGGCGGAGTCGTAGGTTTACGAGGAGGGACCTAATAACACCCCAACCTGTAAGGCCCATTCACACGGATTAGCTGCCTTGAAGATGCGGTACTATTAAAACAGATGTCGAAATAGAGCCGGAGGGCTGGTATATTGGGACCTGCGCTGATACTCTGAGAAAGGCAAGTGGTTGAGAGAGTCGGCGCTGACCATGCTTGACGGGGTGCAGATTCATCTTACGCGCCATCTGTTCATCCTCCTCCGACAGGGACATGGCCCAATTCTACAAGTCCTAGTGATATCTGACCGTGCATCCCCAGCTCACATCCTAGTACAAATGGTTGTCATGGAACTCACCTCGAGCCCCAAGCCACCACTAATATAAGCTCTGCATTTCACCACAAAGACCTTCGTCGTAAATCTCCACAGCAGAAACGATGTAGACTCATGAGCAGAAGACTGGTGGAAGGTACATGGCAAGACGCGATGCGCGAACATTGGAACAACATCAGCTCCAGGTCTGGCTTGGTGTATGACATCATCTTACCCCTATTCTCGAACCCACCCTCCAGCGTGGCGCGCAGGCACAGCGCGTTATCTTCCAGTCCCGCTTTAAAATATCCCAAAATCGCCCGCTTTGTGGCTGACGGCGCATGTACTGTCTCCGGTGTGCTTTCACCGCTTTCGATTAGGTGCCGCGCATTTTCGAGTTCGAGATTGAGATCTACTATCTCCAGGTGGCATCACAAGTTCCCGCTCTGGATGCGAAGGTTGGGGATGCCTGGCCTTGTACTCCTCCTGTACCTCCTGAGCATACATTAGACGCCGAAGATAACGATGATGAGACTAGTGGTGTAGATCCTTCCTGGGAATGCGATAAGGAAGCGGAACCGGTGCAGAGGCTTTGGCTTCGCGTGACCAGATTAAGAACCAGCCCTGCTCCACCAAGCTCCTTGGTACCCACCCTCAACGTACTCGACACAACCTGCATGAAAGGAGGCGTATGAAACAACCATGAAAGTCCTCCAAAACCACCATAGAGGGACGAGATGGAATCAGGCGGACTGGGCCGAAGCGAAGCGGTTTGAAAGAAGTTTCAGTAAAACAATGGAGGAGGATTGACGGCTTGGTTAGGACGCCTAAATGGGCAACTACTGCTACCCTCCGCCATCGTATCTGCGACAGAAATCGGTAAGTGGTTACGATTTGGATGAAGGGAAGGACGGACTTTCAAAACCTTTCTCTGATTCATGCCTTTGGGCAACAGCTGATGTTAGCAGACTCTTTTTTGATGAGCTTGTGTGTCTATTGTCGTCCCAATGCTATGGACTGGGCTGGTAGGGCGAAGGTATGAGCCGCATGCGCGTCAGCACAGCGCTGATACAGAAGGATTACAAGCTCGAGCTCAGTATCGGGGGCTTCTGCGATGCTAGTGGCAGCACAGAAGGGGGGTTTGCCAGTCGCGCTAATGGTGGTGGCAGAGATGGACGGTCCTTCTGTCCATGTACAGACGGTGTAGCCGGTGGTGGAAGCGGCGGGGGTGTAGATCCACGAACAGGGAGCTAACATTCACCTTGCAAAAGCGCAATCCTACGGACGCGCTGCGTTGAGGATGTGATGTTCTTGAACAGATGCTGAATCAAAGCCGGAGGGCTGGGCACTTGGAACGTGCACCATGCCCTGACCAACCCTGAATACTGTTGGTGGTTGAGAGAAAGTGGTACTTTGGTTGAACACATCGAGAAGAGTCGGCACTGACCATCCTTGACAGGGTGGAGTTTTCTCTTCTGCACTGTCTTTTCAGTATCCCATGATAGGCACCTTGCCCAATTATAGACTCGGAAATTCTAGTGATATCTGACCGTGCATCCTCAGATCAAATCCTGGCGCAAAGGTCATCGTGGTACTCACCTCGAGCCCCGAGCCGCCACCAGCATATGCTCTGCATTGCAGAGCAAAACTCTTCGTTGTACGTCTCTATGTAAGAAATGAGTAGGCTCATGTGTAAAACACAGGTGAAAGGTACAAGGCAAGGAACAATCCACAAACAGCAATCAGTCCAAGTGGTTCTAGCGGAGACCCACAGGGGACAGGACTGGCGACAGTCTGTAACCCATGGTGACCACGTCTGTGACAGACGTCCGCTAAGGTCAAGTGCAAGCCTTTCTAACTGTAAGGTTAACCAGTGAGAGGCTCTGAGGAACAGGAGATGGCATGGTCTTTTGGACTTTGACATACTCATCCCAACTACTTGGAGCAAACCATTGGAGATTGGTGTTCGCGGTGTAGCTACCGTGATCTTGATAACAGGCCCTTATGAGAGGCCTCTCCGGAAGATGGAACTGCGCTATGGAAGCGCGGAGGAAGTCAGAACGAGAAAGTTTGGTGGAAAAACACCTGCACTACCGGAGCTTAGGCAATGGGGTAAGGGAAGAAAGACCACTAAACACCAATACGAATTTCGGGGGATCGCGTAACAAGCGAGCTTAAAAAATGGAATAACCATCCGACGGACAGCGATTACATCAAAGTTCGACAGGACACCCCCGGAACCCATTATGGGTCTAATAGGCCTTTGGAGAGAGACAAAGTAGCAGTAGACGGACGCCATGTGCTTCTACCTTGGACACCGCTCTGGTTTTGCGACCAGGGGGGCATCCCTGGCAGCACAGTACCGAGTCGGCGGCACGGCTAAGTTCATAGACGTAACTGCATATCTCTTCAATCTTCACCTTTATTTTCCTTTTTCTGTCACCACCGCTGGGGTTTAGGCTGGGGTTTATATCCCCCCCCAGGTAGGCACATGGGCCAAGTGCACCCTTGCACCGGTTGGCGTTTGGGACCGGGGTCGAGTGGGCAGCCGACGTTCATCAGGACGGCGCACTCTTCTTACTCCTTGGATGACCATGCCAGCAGTGTAGAAGCTGTGACGGTTATTTGGATTTTTTTGGTGTTATGGGTTTGGTTAGTGGTTGGGGTCTTGATTGGCGCTCAGTGCATGGTCTTCGGATGATGCAATGAGAAAGAGCGATCAGCTTGTCTGGCAAAGACGAGGAAACACCCTGGCTGCGAGTTGGGTAGGGGCCGTAGCTCTAGAACAGAGAGCGGTTCCAACGGGAAACTCACGCCTTTGTGGTTTGAGCGAGCCGTCACGGACGTGCAGGGATGCACTATCCGATGCGAGAGAATACACTTGCCCAGCGGTCTCTAGGACGAATCCTAGGGGCTTATGTTATATCCTTCTGACGAAGCCAACCACACAAAGGGAAACCGAGTGGTGAGCCGGTGCTCTAGCCAAGCATCGTTAAATGTGTGTTACAGGTTCTCCCTTAAAAAAGGAGTTCATGATTGTCCCCTGACGATCCGCCGATGAAGATGGCGTGGTATCGATCAAGGCAGCACACAAGGGTAGGCGTAATAAGCAGAGCAGACTGAACACCAGAGTTTGCACTGTGCCTTTTTCGTAGTTCTACAGGTGAGGGACATTTGACCAATACGATCCTTACGCGTCGCGCGTCGTACTGGAAGTCCCATCCAACCATGAGAACCCTTCTTCAATCTGATTACACTCCACATGCCATTCCGGTCTAACCTGATCTCATTCCTGAGAGATCTTGCTGGCGGGTATGCTGGAAGGGGACAGAAAGAAGGGGGGTTGTATTGTTTGATTAGGTCTGGGTCCAGAGCCCAGATCGCTGATAACCATGGATCAACCTGGTTGGAGATTGGTAAGCTTTTAGCTTCCTCGAGCACATCCCATGGACGGGTGTGTGCGAGTACTAATCTCTGACACTACGTAGAAGTAGCTTACCTCGTCAGAGTTTATTCTTCTAACTTGGCATCCACAGTGTTCAAAGCGGTCCAGGCAACCCACCAGATGGTCTGTGCGCATGGTACTACAGCCTACAGGTCTCCAGGGGTCACCCCCTCGGCGACGTATCCAAGATTTGCCACTGCACGGGCGCGCTCGGCGGCGTTAGTGGTGTAGAAATGGTCGCCAGCTTTGCCATTGAAGGCACGAAGAAGGGGAACGGCATCCGCAAGGTCTCCGCAGGTGCGCTTGACAATTGTCTGGTGCTCGTCAAGGTTAGTAAGAGCTATATGCTGAAAGGTTTCGAATTGACTTACAGGAGTTGTAGCTGCGGAAATCATCGACGCAAACGCAGCGGCAATGACGGTAAAGCGCAAAGAGAACGAGAGCTGCATGGTATGCAGACTTTGAAGGGCTGACTGCTAAGTACTATTTTGACTTCCCTCAGCAGAGATGTCTTTATAGTTTCATGAGCGAGACACCGCTTTGGACCTTAGAAAGTCCCGGTACAAAATGAAGCGAGAATAGCGAAGCCATCGGGCTCCTGACATAGCGATGGGCATGATTGAAGGCATGGAATCCAGAGAAGGCTTCCTCTAGATAACAGGTGCTAACCTGCAAACCAATCTAGAGTCGCAAACCTTGCTCCGAAGCGCGTAAGGTATATCACCAGCACAATTGGCAATCATAATACAATGTCTATCATCTCTTTCAGAAATGACTCAAGGTGAAAACACCACGGTTTGTCAGGAGAAAATATAGATTCAAGGGGTGTAGGCTTGTCAGCGTAGAACGCCGCACATGGCTAAATCCAAGCATCTAACCTTTTTGGTCAAGTCCATATTTCGGTACATGACCGTGCTCCTGTGAGAGGCGATTCAAACCTCTCTGCATTCGCAAGATCTCTATCTCCGGTGACAGAGGAAGTGGATAGAGAATTTATGAGGTACCCGGTAATTGGTATCAATCAGCAAACGTGGTCCTAGGCTTGTCGTTCACCATCGGCAATGGCTTTGCTGATCACCTGAAAGAGGAGATTGCCGTAGACAAATCTGTGGGACATTCGTGGAAGCGCCTTGAATCCGGGGAAGAGACCTACCGGAGGGCTTCGATATCACAAAATCGAAGCTAATGTTCCTGTATACAATCTCCATAGACAGGTCTGAGCTTTTGTGTGACATAAATGGGGGGCACATGTGTATGCCCTGTCGTCCCGACGTGAATGTGCCGATCTAGCTGGACAGGTATGCGCCGGCACAAAAATATGTCCTATCAACACAGCTATGGCCATATCTGCGAGGCACTCGAATGCACAACCAGCTTCACAAAAAGAGCTAACTGAAAAGCTGCGGAAGTTCATTTGACAGGACGTGTATATGTGGTACTAGCGGGGTATGGAAGGAGCGACGGGAGTTTCACGTATCTCGCTTCAAGAAAAGCAGTTGAGCCTAAACAAAACAGGAGCTAGAACGCATCGAGCAGATGCCTGGAAAGGGATTAGACGGAGGATCGTGCTCGCCCAGGCAATGCGGCAGTGTGTACATAGCATCAGAAGGTTACTACACAGTTTAAAATCTCGTTCACTGTGTTTGGCCAAGGTCGAAGTCGGTATGAAACGAAACAACCGCGAAAAACGAGGATCAGAGCACTACAGAATGCGCAGATAGCGATCCGAACACCAACCAGCAACAAAGACAACGACTAAGGGCAAGATTTGAGGGCATATATCTTCGAGAATGACGAATAAAGCAATGGCGGGGAGGGGGAGAAACAAAGTAAGGAAGGCGAGAGACGCAGCACGTCCTGCTGACTGCCCATGCTGGGTTTCAGGATCGGAGTGTGAAGCTATAGGCTCTTGGGCTGACTTTTTTGATAGTACGCGTATCAAGTCGTAGCGGTGAAGACTAGAAAGGCGATTGTTGTCGCAACATCGAGAAAGCCAGTCATGACGATCAGCTAATGGCTTTGGGCCAGAGAGTCGCGTGTCGAGAGAGGCTGGGCCAGAGGTGAGATCTTGAGAGATCGCCGTTAGCGGAAATGGTAATGGCAATGAGGACGCGTCACGAGAGCGCCAGCCAAGTATATTTTGCACAGTGGCGCTTGAAAGGGCGCACTCGTCATCATCGTTCGATGTGACCTTGAGCAACCTAGCTGTTGTCAGTGAAGGGGTTGAATGAGATGGTTGGTTGTTGGAGAAGGAGGGGCCAGAAATGAGTGCGATGCCCGTTGAAGCTGCGACGATGACGAGGTCGGTGGTGAAAGAGGGAACATGGAGGAATGGAAGCACGAAGTTCGTCCGGTGATGTGATTACATCACTAGATAGGATCAACCGCCGGTATTGCGAGTCAGTGGACGTCCTACTCGCCAAAATGCCGCTTTTCAATGACATAGAAGCGATTCTGTGTTCTAACAGGAGACATTGATCTCCTTGAACGAGAGATGAAATAACCATGTGACATCGCCTGTTTCGCGATCGCCTCCTCGAGTGAAGAGGAGTCAGGTGCCTAAATAAACCTGAGCACTTGAACGTTACTGATTACACGGTTTGCTTTTGTCTCCTTTGCCATACCTTTGGGAGAGGCTTCTTTGAGAGATACCAGAGTCGGCGACAAGCATTTGCCGACTCCGCCTGGAGGATATAACCCGAAAACCACCTTGACTCCGACCTCAAGATGCTATTACTAGAAGCGGGTTAACAAGGCTACATGCATGAACAGATACATATCCGGCCATAGTACACATCGGAAGCTACATAGTTAACTATATCTGGGACGATCAGGCAGCAAACAAATATCCGGCAATACCCTCTTGAGCATACCCAAGACCGACAGAATTTTCCCATTCGCTTTGGCCCATCGTATAGAAGTGGTTACCGAGAGCGGCGCTATAGGCCCTGAACAAGGGGTGTCCACCGCATTCAGTATCGGGGTAAACATAACCCACAATCCCTTCGTCGAAATAACCTAGCTGCCTGATGGCTGCGTCTTTCTCCACAGCGTTGGTGGTGTAGAAATGGTCGGTGAGCACAAGGTGGTATGTGCGGTAAAGGGGCACAGTATGCAGCTCGGGTTTGGGGAATAGATATCCCGTTACCCCCTCCGCAACGTATCCAAGGACTGCCACAGCATTGTCGCGCTCGGCTGCATTGGTGGTGTAGAAGTGGTCACCAATGATAGGGTTGTATGCACGGAGAAGGGGAACAGCGTCTTTGCGATCGCCACATGTGCGCTTGGCAATTGTCTACGGTTTGCTGTGGTCAGTAAGGGCTCTGAGATGATTTTTCAATTGGCTCACAGGATTAGCAGCTGCGCAAGTGATCGATGCAAGCGCAACGGCAATGAGGGAAGTGAGGCGCAAAGAGAAGGAGGTCTGCATGGTTTGGAGGGCTGAGTTTAGAACGCTGAGTGCTGATTCTATATCGACATTCCTCACTAGGTTTTATACCTTTCACTTAGCCAGATGCACAGCTTTTGACCTTACACCCCCCGAGCCTCAGGCTAGCACAGAGCGTCTACGCCATAAAAAATCTAGGTCTAATAATGGGGTATGACTGGAGGCATGGAAGCTGGGAGAGCATTCTCTACACCACCATGATCTTCGAGCCGAGATCATTTAGCTTCTAGCGTACGAAATCTTTTCCGACGTCAACGAGAGCGCCAATCCGATGGCAGTTGCTCTCTCGGGGTAGGTAGTCGCTTCATCACCATTGAAAGAGGAGTTTAAAGCAAAGGCACACCAAGTACGTTGTCGACTCCACCTTCGGCCTTCTAGTCAAGAGGCACCATTCAAAATATATATGCCCTGGAGAGGCAAAGAAAGTCTATATACGCCTGAAATATGTACGACTTTTGAAGGAAACAAGGCTTCCTTGGGCGCTTCTAGGGAATTGATATTGATCAGAAGCGCAGCCAGGGCGCCTATCGACCACGAGCGTTCTGCTGATCATCCCAAAAATGAACTGCCTCAGGCAGATATATGGACCGTTAATGAAGAGAAGCAGTTTGGATCCGGCGAAGAGATTCACCGGAGGGCTTCGAATTTGTGACGTCGGAGCCAACATTTGGTCGGATGATCATAGATGCGTAAGTCAATCATTGGCGATTTCGAACAAGGAGATGCCACTGTTACATCGAGCGAATATCTCTTCTAGATCTTGAATGCAGGATACCAGGTTCCTCATAATAAACAAACCAAGTCTCCTTGAAAGGACTCGTTTTGTGAAGTCTACTAGGGTAGTGGGTCCGAAGGCGAGCTCTGACATCTGCCATGGTTTCAGATCAGTGAAAGACCTTCTATTCATGTCAAAGAAGAACCTTTGGTGGACAAGCGCCAAGCGAGAAGGAAATTCAGCTGGCTCAGAGGTGGAGCTCTACCAAAACGCTGGGATCGCACAGTGTGGACGCCGTCCTGTGCTTGTTTAACCCCATAAGCACCTTTTGAGAAATAATTTGGCGATCTGACATGGATTCTAATCTGCCAAGGATTTCCATCTGTGCCGCACCAGAAGCTAAGTTAAAATTTCTTTGCCCACGGCCCCCGTACTGCATGTAGCGATTGTGCACTGGCACCGAGAGCTCTAGAGAACATACTGGACTGCCTTGCTCGTACAAAGAACTTTGATATCTACCTTCGTCGGTCGAGACTCGTCTCATAAAGCCAGTAAGCACACGCCCGGCCGTTTATCCACACTCTTTGGCTCAAGCATCGTCCCCTCAACAACACCCTGAACGCCTGACTTCCTGGACACCACCGACGGCTGAAGAATCAACATCAAGATCCCCGCCAAGAACGGGTTACGCGCCATGTGTTTTATCCTCCCCTAACGCCAACCATTCCTGATGGTCCTCTACCTACAGTGGATGCGGAAGATGAGGACGACGCAGATACTGATACTCGAAGCGGAAAGTCGACACGGTCTCTCAAGACCAGATTCAGGACTAACCAATGTAACTTGGCCCATAGAGCTCCTCGACAACCTCGACGTGCTCCAAACAACCAACGGCGTGGGCTACTGAGGGCGCACGAAACAAGCTTCCAAATTTCACCCGCTCGTGAAAGGAACGGTATGGATTCAGACGAAAGGTGTAGAACATAGGAATTGACAGGGCTTTTCAGTCCCGCTGAGAAAATTAGTAAGGAACTCACACTTCGCAAGATAAAACGGACGCACGGTGATGGAACTCCAACATTAGCTTCTGCTCTTCGCAACCTATACGACCCACTTGTTCTTCTCCGCTCCGTTTCGTTTGGAACTCTGCGCATCCTTGGATCTAGGCTTCGCTGACGATAGTTGTGGCACGAATAAAAGAAGACTTTGCGGCCGCAGAGGCAGAGATGGTAAAGTGGGGAATTGCGTGAGCGAGGGATGGTCCCAGCCCACTTGAAACCGTATGGGCTGTGATGGGTACGGAAGAGGTTCAGTCTTACGAGGGAGCAACTGAGAGACGTTAAGAGAACGCTGCTCCCTGCAATGTTGTTGCGTTGAGCATGGTGCCATTAGAACGGATGTCAAACCAGTATGGACGTGCGCCTACGCCCCGGTCTACACAATGCTGTTGGCGGGTCTGGTGAGTGGGATGCGGCGGTGGTTGAGTGTCTCGAGTAGAGTCAATGCTTACTATCTCCGACAGGGTGGGTTCCGCACCGCCTGGTCCTCCATGTCGAACACCTCGCCCGATCCACGTCAATCCCGCGTAAGCTCTTGATATTCGTCGTTTTTGGGAGAAAAAAGCGTGCTATTCTAAGGAACTCATAGATTTTCCAAGCATCCTGCTGGGATTATCTGTTCGCACATCCTGAGTTGGCAATCACAAATGTGCTGTTGTCATTAAACGTACCCCACGCCCAATGCCAGTCCTGCTGCTTCTGTGAATAGGCTTCGATGTTGACACGTACGTGATGAGCGGAAGCTGGTGCGCCAATGTGCTGTACTCAAGAGTCAACAGACGTCCTATCACGATGTGTTGAGACCTCATTAGTAAATGGCGAGGAAAATCAAACGATACCGTTGCTTTCCATTGCTCTGACTGGGAGTTAAACCCATATCTCAACATTGTGCATAAACAACACGACCCCGTGGCCTTGATCTCGGTGCACTAGATTGCCTGATTCAACCCGCATCTAATTTTTTTCAGACCCATACTCTAAAGTTGAGGTCTTGCTCAAAAGAAGCGATAGGGAAGGTACTGAGCTGATTATCACTCATCGACTCTCAGAAGTGTCCAATCATTCCGACTACAAAGCTTGCACCGTGGATGAGCAGAAGGCGGTATGCTATGATTCACCTTTACGGGAGATAGAAAGCTTACAACAACCGTATCGACGAGCAGCATCCAGTTCGCCTAAAACTTGCCTGCATATTCAAGTTGACTCGCATCGGATCGAAAGGGCAATAGCAACGCCACAAAAATGCTCGCACAATCAATCTTCAAACGCCTCGGTTGAGATTTCTCGAGCCCACTCCCAACCCGCAGGCCTTAGGAGGTTTCGATGAAAAGAAGCCATTACGCCATATCACCGAATCCTAGCGTCGCCTTAGGTTAAAATGTAGATCAGGGGTATGCTAACCATTTATAACATAGCCTAGAGACGCGATATATTGTGCCTTTCAGGGTGTTGGTCACCAAGCGGAAGCGGCGGAAAGATGTCGACTCACCGTCCAGGCTTGGTAGTAGCTGGTATTTCATCAACCTACATGTCCTTTCCGCCGTTGAAAAGTTCAATCATATCTGCTTCGAAGCGGCTTTGGTATTGATATTTGGATGAACGAGTGTCTCTGAAACCTAGTTAGACCCGATATACGAAAGATGGGCAGGAACTTACTCGATACTAACAACACTTTGAGTAACTGTGTAGCTGCCTTCTTTGCCTGGGTCTGTTGAGTCTCTCGACGTCTCGACCAGGAGATGGATCCTATGGTCAATGTCCCAGAAGAGCACGAGTGCCAATAATCTCTTTGAAGTAGAGGGAGACTGGGCGACGAAATCCTTAATAATGCCATCCTTCCGAGCGTCCATCTCCGGCGAGTCAAACCTTCCAAAGAACATTGATTGGAACTCGACCAATGGAACTCCTTCAAGTAATTTGGGATGAGGAAGCCCAGAAGAGGCGTCCATCATAAGAATGGCCTCATTAGAACGCGACTGATCGCGTCCATCCAGGACGTTCGAGTACTCGTCGTGGAAGACTGTCAGGAGCATCTGAATGTGAAGCTGACGGCTCTTATGAGAGTATTGAACGGTTTCGCGTTTCCGTTCTGCTAATCCGTGGTAAACGAAGACGAATCTGGGCTGTAATACAAGGGCTTACCGTCGAATGTTCTCTTCATGAATCTGCATTCCATTTGATGCCTCTGATCCCAGTCTTCCTTCTGGCACGCCTCGCCGCAGTACACGACAAGGTGACACCCTGAGCAGCATTGCGAACTTCTAGAAGGGTATTCGGAAGACCTTCCTGTTGCTTGATGGTGCTGATTTGGGTACTTGTCAGCTCACTTGAGCAGGGCCATCGTTCGGGAAAGCTCACCAGATGGTTATCGCAAATCACAACTTGCTTGGCATCCCTCGCAAGGTCGCTCAAGGCACGATTAACCAAATGCATGCCTTTCCAGAGACCGGACCAGACTTGAGCGATGATGTTGCCTGCGACTCCCTGATTGAAGGCTGAAAGGAGATCATATTCGAGCTTGAGAGCAAGATCAAGGGCATTTGAAGGACGAGGATAGAGAGCCAGCCGGCTCAAATGTTGAATGACTCTTAACACGTCCAAAACATCGTCGCGGCTGCCCCAATCCAGGTTGGACAATATTGGGATGAAGAGGGGGATGATACCAGCCGTGATCGTCTCAGCAACTGAATGAGTTGGGCGACCGTGTCGATTGGAAGCCAGTAAGAGTGCAGTTTGGACATGGAAATGCAGATGTGAAGGAGGCAGTATTTCCTGAAGTTCGAGAAGTGTCGTGATCCATGACGGAAATAGTTTCGAGAGTCGTAGCGCTGCTGACACGATAGGATTCCTTACCCCTTCAAAAAGGACGCGAGTGATTGCCCCAAGTCGGAAGATCCTGGTCACTGTATCGTCGTTCGACTTGTAATACCGGTGGTAGGTGACGGTGTTGCCAAACCTCCAGGAGAGGCCCACGCAGAATGAAGAAAGAAACGGTGGGCTGGAAACCAGGGCCTGAAGAAGATGGAATTTCCCCTCGGGTGAATCAAGTGTGATGTCTGCCATTAGCTTGAGTACTGCACAAATTTTGTCCATGGGCGTGGTCCGTGCAGGACTTGTCTCCAAGTTGAGTGACCAGATTATTCGAACCGTGTTTAAGACCTTTTGAGAAGAAAACATGGCCATAGCAAGCTGATCATCCAGGTGAATGAGGGAGGACATAAGCTGGCAGATGTCACGGAACAGCCCCTCGACCGGGGATACGTCTTGCTCCCAGTTGGTGTAGAGCAGTGGCAAGTGACGTATCAGGATGTCTATCCATCCTACAACACCATCTAAGGCTTCGATAAGTTTGGAAACAGTGGCCCTCTTCGCCGCAGCGCTGGAGGTGCATGCAGTGGCAGCGGCGAGAGCGCACCCCAAGCCCGCAACGGCAGTTGTGACCCGCGTTTTACCTTGATCTGTAATTGTGCCCGTAGCCAGAAGTGCACAGACCTCCGGAAGCTGGTCGACTCGAAGATGTTCCAGAGCGATTTCGATGTAGGATACTTTGTAATGGGGGTCTTCCTGAATAGCTGTGGCGAGGATGAAAAGCGCATCGCTGTTGCCAGCCCTTGCTCCTTTTAGAAGCTGCGAAAGGAGGAAATTCAGTTTTTATTTGACCTGTGAATTGAAATGCTATACAAATCACCTGTGCTGTGACTCTTGGCATGGATTCGTAGATTCCTGCGCAAAGGATAGTAGGTTCATTGATCAAAGCGGGAGGCCGTGTGGCAAGGGCCTCCCAACCGAATACTACTGTCAGCGGGGCACGTGAATGACTTGACCTCCATGTTCTCGCACTTGTAGGGGCATGTCGATAGTCACATCTTCCTTCCCTTATTAGCAACCGAAGTCATGCCCATGGCCTCTCGCCCTCTCATCAGTTCCACTGGCTCGCACCACCAGAAATCGCAAATCCCCCTTGACTGTAGCTTAGGACGCTCATATGTCCGACCGTTCTCCCCGATTTTCTACAGTGAACCCGAAAATGTGATCCCAATTCCACTGAATGATTTAGTTCCCAGTCAGCCGATCGTGCTGACCTGCAGTGCCAATTCTGCGGTACGCCGTAATCCCTGTTTGCAGCGCAAAGCACAATACGCGGGACTTGCCCATCGACGATTTTGTCATACCCCGTTTGCTGAGGTGCGTTGCAGCATAAATCATGCCTTATCTCTGTCATGCTTCGGGGGTGCTTACTGAACCCCTCGCCTGGCTAAAGAGTGGTTAACGCTCACGTTGGGTATGCATCGCAAGGTCTGATCAGTCAACTTGGTCCAAACGGTATATAAGCAGCTAAAGCTTGGCCCAGGATTACTTACTCCACAGCGATGGGCCGAAGAATCCAGAACAACCCTCTTCAAATCCATCAAGCGCCTCCTTCGACACATCAACATGAAGTCTATCGAAGGACAATGCCTCTGCGGTGAAACTACCATCACCATTGAGGACGGGCAAAGCTTTAATAATCAGGTCCGCCATTCTAGTATTACTCTCCTGGGGATGGCTCACTCACTTGTCGCTACTTCACGATCACCTGCCACTGCCGGGACTGCAAGCAGACATCTGGGAGCGCGTACAGCGTCAACATTCTTGCTCCCAAGAAGGATGTAAAGATCAAGGGTCTTATCAAGGAGTACGACGTTCGGGCTACCAGTGGCAACGTTGGTGCGTTCGCGTTTCATCTAATGTACCGTTTTCTCCTCTAAATGGCAATTCCTTTCAGTCACCCGCGTTTTCTGCAGAACTTGTGGAAGCGCGATCTCGCACCTTTCTGTTGGGTACGGAGACGCCCAAGCAATACAAACTGGGGACTTCAGATCGTTCGCCGATATTCCCGCTTGTTGATGTACTGATCCTCTTCTGCAGTGAAGGGTGCTTCCCAGGTTCAAACGGCGTGAATGAGTCTGGTTAAGGCTGGTGCGCGGGGGGTCAAGCCTAAAGTTGGCGCAAGCTTCATATACACCAATCTAGAGCTTCACTGAACGCATACAACCCAATTCCATCGATGAATGTCACCTTTTACGTTCTCGGCTAGCCTGAATTGACATCAGCTAAAATAAGCGCCCGACCAAACAAAGATCGACACGAGTCAGGTGACTGCAAGTTCTTCGCTGGCAACTGACCAGCGTCTCGCTGGCTCTTTACTCTATCTCTGTGACTATACAACGTACGAGGTAAATACCTTTCCAAGGGGTTTTGTGCTTTATCGAACTAAGCAGACAGTCCAGTGGCCGAAATTGAGCGATGGAAAACGGGAGTTTGAAACGATTATGCGATGTAAGCCCTGTTCAATTCAATTCCAACTATGAAGTGCTCACTTGGAAACTCAGCTTGACCTGCCAAACGGTCTGGCTGAGATTGCGAGGTCAGGAAATCAGCTGTCACCGTTGCAGCATAATCAAATCCTCTCCACTCAGAAAGGGTATGAAGCGCGTTATCTGCAATTAGCTGCCGAAATACTCGCGTCCAAGCATCCTCAGACGCGCTCTGCTTTACGCGAAGAGCGCGAAAATCTTGAGGCGAAACTTGAACTTTGCGACAGTCTGCTATCACCTCTTCGTCGTCTTCCAATCGAAACCCTCTCGCGCATCTTCCAATTTTGCGTTCACTGTCCACAGGAAGATCCTTGGATCAAGCCAAAGCAGACTGCTGCGATCCTCTGTCAGGTCTCTCGGTATTGGTATGCTGCTGCCAAATCGTCCACTTCACTCTGGGCAATGGTCCGCATTGACGCCAGACGCCATGTACCACCCAACGACCCTACCATTGGAGGACGCTCAGCTCGCTCGCTAGTCTTCTGTCTGGATCTGCTCAAGCAGTGCGGCTGGTCTTTGACCATCAATGCGCGAGGCTTGGGTCTCACCAACGTCCCCATCGACCCAACTGCCCCAGAACCAAAACCTCTCACCTCTCTCTTCAGACACCCTGCATTCAAGTCACTCCGCAAGCTTCGTATCGACTCCGACAACGAAAGCAAGGCTCTTCGTGGCGTCACCTTCCCCCTTGTTGAGTCATTTATCATGCGCTGGCCCTCTGATTACGAGCCGGCCGGTCAGTCGCCATCGCTACCCAAGCTACCACGACTATCCAAACTCATCCTGTCGTCATTCCCATCCCAATTCTACCAATTTCCAACCTCCCAGCTTACCCACCTCTACATCGGTGGAGATGGGGTTTCCGACAGTGCGTGGGTACGACTCATGTCAGTTTGCAGGAGCCTCAAGCATGGTGTCTTTTCCATCGGTGATGATGGATCTGAAATCCCATCCGACCAACCCCTCGCTGTCGAAGTCAACCAACCGTGGCTATCGCATCTCACCCTATACATCACATCCTTGTTCGATCCGCAAGCGAGGTTCACTTGGCCTTCGCTCACCCATCTCAACATACATTGTCAAGAGAACGAAGAACCCTCGATGCTGCCGATGAACACCGACCCAGGCTCTCCATTCCTCGCCGCACTCAGTCCTCTCACCCACCTCACACTTGCTTGCGACCACGTAGAGCAAATCGACTTCGCCAATTCCATCATGGTTATCTTGATCCCCCTCACTCAGCTTGAAAGCCTCGTACTGCACGTCAACACCGATTGCGTCGACCTCCTCTCCACCCTTGTCCCGCAAGGGAAGGCCAAGGCCTACTATCTGCCCAAACTACAAGCGCTTAGCATGTCGCTTCATCTGGAAACCCTTGAATATGATCCGCGCTACCGTGCATTCAACCAAGTCATGGTCCATCTTCTCAGCGGGTTTCTTCAATCGCGAGTCCCGAAAACCGGCCCCGATGTGACCACACGCCTTGCGCCGCTCCGCCATCTATATTTGCGATTCGATGATTCGTACCCGTCGGAGGTGGTTCTGAAGTCAATGCGCAAGATGTTCGATGACATCTCTGACATGCCAGATATATCCTTTGGCTGGTCAACAGATGAAGAAGTGTCGGGCATGGATCGGCCAAACCGCGAGGTGAATTGGGCGCACTGGGATGAAGGGTTCACCGATTTCTCTTCTCGTGTAGAACTTTCACCATTCCGAGTCAAAGACGATGTCTCTCTGCATCGCTTGTAATTACCAGGCCCACAAAGCGCTCGTACTTCCTCACCTTTGGCACTTCCACCCTATTTTCTCCCCCCTCTTTGTATTCCTAAATTGTATCTATCTGTGCATCAAGTGTGCATCAAGTGGCCATTAGTTTATGGAACCCGTCCTGTTGCAAACGTTCCGAGGCCTCTCTTAGCGTCATTAACGTGATTGTCGAGGGACGTTGAGTTCCTTGAGTCTTGAATGCCTTCGTGATGAAGAAGGCGAAAAAGGATAAAATGTGGGCGAAAAATCATTACCCAATTAAAACTCTCTGTCTGGGAATCGAACCCAGCTTTCGCGCGACCAGACGCGCTGACAGGCGCGTGTACTAACCGATATACGAACAGAGACATGCATTGTTAATAAAAGACTTGTATCTGAATTGTCCTCGAGTCCTCTGCCCTTATGCTTCCCATTTGACACATTCGTTTCTCAGGGAATCTGGGTAAACAGTAGCAAATATTGGCCAACTATGGCACGGAATGGTTTTGGACTGAATTTTCGTGCACTAATCGTTAGCCTGCCATCTCTCTCTTTACCAAATGCAAGTAACACTCCATCATCCCTCCGCCTGGTGTTAATATTTGAAGTTAGACTAGATGCCACCACGTCCGACGTTCCGAGCTGTGCCTGAACCCAAAGAGTACATCGACATCCCTCCTGCCCCCGAAGAAGCCAAGTACACCAATAACTGCTGGATCTATGGCTGGCCTTTCAGCCGTTGGAATCTCGCCAACAGCGTCCGGCGCCAGATACGCCTTTGCCGGAGTGCCTTTGGTACTGTTTTCGACTCTGAGTCCGTAATTCAAGAGCTCCGCACTCGAAGCGGTTTCTCCAACGTCGGAATCTTCCACTGTCAACCTCGACCAACTGATATCAGCGGCGAAACTGGATGCTTGATTACTCTAGACAACGGATCTACCTTTGTAGAAGGCCACGCCCTCAATAATCCAAATAAACGCAAATTCAGGGACCGCGTATAAAGGTCACGATGAGTTCGGGATAAGTCCGGAAAGCTGGAAGATTAGCCAACCAGTACTTGACTTTCATAAACCCCACAGGTCAGATAACAATGTCGTTCGAAACTCCGTTACTAACTTGCCATATCAGCCGCAGTCCCACCACCTATCGCCTGACATTCACCATGATGATCTGGGAACACTCTTCTCCCAAAGAGTACACCACTGTGGTATTCCCTTCAGCTGCAGAGTTGCGAGAGGTCTTCCAGCCATTTCCGCCCCCTCCACAGGGCTGGGAAGACGAAGATTGCGAATTCGTCTATAGTTACCCTACAAGCTATGGCCGAATGAGTCGAATGCTCAAGACACTCACCGGCCGCCCTGGCATCAACGGTACCTTCCTTAACGCAGGTGTGGCTTTGAACACCATCAAGGAGATGTCAGGATACCGAGTCCTATACTATCTCTTCTGTCGGCCTGAAGGCTTAAGCGAGGATGAGGCGAAGGTGCCCTTCAAACTCAGCCGTGAGGACGCTGACGAAGATAAGGTCGTCTTGGTCTTGGGACTTGCGTGCACCTGGAGCGATTATCATCTCAATATTCGACCTACCGATAAACAGTACGAGGTTATTAAGTCTTGCTTTGAGGATGAACCGCCACGGTGGTTTAGGACGAAGGGTACAAGAGAGGAGTTCTCGGGAGGGGCTGCTCTTCCACCCATTCTTTAGCGCTGTTTATGCACAGAACCTTGTATCGGAAGCACTGGCAGTTGAGAATGCGAACGAACGCTGAGGCGTTGATGGATCTGAACGCAGGGCTTGGGCTCACCGACATCGCCGTCGCAAAGCAACACATAGAGCTACAAAGCGGCCTCTCAATAACCAGGTAGCGTAAAGCATATGTGAGGGCGGAAACGACGGAACCTTCCTCGTGCTTTCCTGGATATAAATTGCATGGACTCGCTGCGCCAAGAACGCACCTCTAAAGGCCATCAAGAATGCTTTCGAAAACTTCGGGAGTTGAGAACTCAATGACCATGCCCTCACTAAACTAGTAGCACCGTAGCTGCCGAACGGTCCTTTGTACACATCCGTGCCTTGAAGTTAGATTTCCAGGTCAACGGGATTGACATTGAAACCCCTTTGCTCTGTTCAGAGTCGTACACCTACAGAAGGCATGCTCTTGTGATTTTCACCCATGACTCAATTCAAATAACAAGAGAGCAGTGGATGGAGCACAAGGAGTAGATTGGGAGCCACGTTCCAACTCTGAAACAAAGAAGGTAAGCAGCCGTTGTATATCCCAGCGGCCAGGTAGAAGCCCTTCTGCATATAGGACCAATAGCTCCTCTCCCCATCTATCATTGGCGTGTAGCAAACCCATCCCCACTTCTTCCCCACCACGATATCTCTACTTCTTCTCACTCCCCGGCCATACGATCCCCAGTCCAGGTCCTGGCCCGACTACCCGCTTGCCAGCTTCGACGCCTGTCGCCTTCTTGTCATCCATCGAAGCGGCGGTGTCGAGCGCATCCTTCATGCCAACTGGGACTGTCACTTCGATAGTAGCCTTTTGGGCGGCAGCATTGGCTGCTGATAGGTATGTGTCTGTGGGAGGAACGGTAGCATCGTTAGCGCTGGCTCTCGTGGGGGTTAGACATGAAAGAGGAGAGGCGCGAAAGGGACAACAAGACATTGGGCAGGAAGAGATGGGATAGGAAAGGAACGCGAAGGCATGTATGAACAAAGATACGCACTCCAGAACAGACTGACGACACCAACGGTCACCATTCTAAGATGGGGTGGTACAAGAGTAAAGTTGATGAGTTGTGTTGGGATGAATACACCCCAATTGCGGATGAGAGTCGGTACGTAGGCCTATGTGACGACACGAAGATCGGTGCAGGGCATTCAAATCCAGTTATTGAAGACAGACGTTGGTGAGATAGGCAGAGAGGTGTGAACTTTCGTCAGCGGGCAATGGAGAATGCGAAGGTGAAGGCGAGCTTACCTCCTTGATCCTGCTTACTGCGAGATCAGGTCTGCCCTCTAGTGTACTCATTGAGCCGTAAAAGAATATGACGGCCACTGTTCAAAAATGTGTCAGTAACTATCCATATCCAGGCAACGTCGCGAGCAGTCAAGACACACGCAGAGAAGCGCAGCAAGCAAAACAGGTACTTACCTGGTGTGAGTAGGCATTGGTCTAGCCATAGCTGATAAAGGATGAGGTGGCATCAGCGTACTGCTCGTGTAGACGACAGGAGCGTGGTGTAGACATACCCGATACACGAGCGCCTTGGTTGGGCTTGGGAAGTATATCCTGTTGAGGAACTGGTACCATTTGGTCATGAGAGGGCCGAACATGGCACCTGGGGTGCGAAACCAAGTCAGATTGGAGTTTCGGATGCTGAAGAGAAGCCACGTACCGCCGTAGAAGGTTAGACGCGCTGTTCGAGCGAACTAAGGGCAAGACGTCAGTTTCTGAACCAGGTCGGTGACAAGGGGAAGAATTGGAGGCATAGGTGCGCGTTCAGGGACTATGCCTCGCAATCGTATAGTGGGTGTTCTCGTGTAAACCAGCTCTCCCCAAGTCTGGAGACGTCACGGCGGCTGAACAGATAGAGGATAACTCACATCATGCCCTCTCAGACCCTTCTTCTCTACGAGCTGTTGTGCTATTACATCTCCAGCACCGAACAGCCCAGCCGCTGTGACACATTGGACCATCATAGGTCGTCGGAGAAGGACTGCACTATTCGACCAAGCGTTGCGTAGCATTCACAAGTTGAGACGGCAGCCAGTTTCGAGGTTTCCAGCAGAAATGTAGCAGGAGATGGGCAGTGCCGGTGGACCGTAGATCATGTATAGCAGGCCAAGAGTTAGAAGTCGTGAGTGAGATTGGATTAGATAATGTTAATGAAGGTAAAGCATAAGAAGAAACCTTTACTTGCTTGTATGCACGTAGCCAGTTCATCCTAACTGCTGTCTCCGTCACGGCCTTAGTCCTGGTCAAACTTCGTACGAGGTTCAGCGCTGGACTATCACAGGCATTGGACAATTTATTACTTACTTCCAACGATAAGGGACGGGGGTTCCAGGGCAAGAGCTGAAAGCGGGAGGGGAACGAGGAGGAAGGGATGGAAGTCAAGAGCCAACCTCGGTACGTCGGCGCGGGAGTGGATGAAATGGTGGCTGTACGATAAGATAAGGGCTCGAGCCCCTGTTGCAACTGGTTGCCACACCTTCCTCCTTGACCATCACGCCCAGAATGGCACCGTCAACGAAAATAATCACAAGAGCAGTGAGTCTCGTTGGTCAGAAAAAGGTTAGGATCATTGACACTCCTTAGGTTATAGAGAGAGCAAAAAATGGGAACAACGATGCTCTTCGTCAGATTTACACGACAGTCGCTCGTGACAACTACTCGCTGTCAGTCCTCGACGCTGCACTGGTCAATTTGCGACCCTCCGAGTGTCTTTTCTCAGCTCATCTCAAATCTGGTGACCCTACTACAGAGCTCCGTGCAACTAATGGTGCTCTGGCTCTGCAAACCTTGGCCTGCTGCATCGAGGCCGTGGCTCGCTGCTCACGCACGCTGCAGAAGGTAACGGCTACCAAGATCTTGGAGGAGCTCGACAGCATTCTGGCCTGGATCCAGTGCTGCATAAGATTTCCTCGAATCTATGGGGTGGACAGCGCTATCAACGTGTATTCAGCCAACGCCTTGTTGCTACGCTACATGATTTCCCTCGATCCACGCTTGGCCCAGGCAATATTTGCGCTACCACGCACGGGAGATATAATCCTTGACCTCTGGAACTTCTACGACGAAGGCCCTGAAACTACGTTTCGCCGTTTCGTGCACTCGGGCTGCTGCCATATCAACTCCCTCCTCCACTCGTTCGTCAACGACGAGCAGGGGCTACAAACGTTCACAGACCGTCTAACGACATCCCCAGCCACGCTGTCCAGCTTTACCCATTCTTTCAATCGGCACATGACAAAGATCCCCCAAATGTTCAAATGTGGGGTTTCGGGCGAAATCATCGAGCCGCACATTTACAGAATGATGGACATCCTCAAGCGTATCGGCCTTAATGGTAAACAGAAGGGCCTCAATGAGATCGCGGTCAAGATGCAGAAGTCTGCGAACTTTAGCAAGTGTTGGTCCAACACAACCAGATTACTCCGGAAATATGTCGGGGAGCCTCAGTGGACAGCAACCATCGACAATATTGTCAACCTCACCGCTCGCCCCAACATCTTTGCCATCGTCGTTGAGTCCGGTCTCATATCTCTCCTTCTAGAGGCTATAGAGCAGCGACCAACAAACGAAGCAGACATTTGGGACAGGTATCTTTTCGAGCGACTCAAAATGTTTGCGTACTTCCCTCGTTTCCTTCGCGCGCTGGAACCTGTGTTGAAAACGGTTCATTCCGGCGCGTTCAGCGCGACAACGCATGCGGCGACGTGGAGCACGCTTCAAGTCGTAGTCAACCGTAACCTCGGTCAATTAGAAAAAGGGAGGGCTGAAGCAAGCGTCACTGTCTGCGATAATTGGGTGCGCAGGTCTCGTTCGTGAGTTATCCCACATGATCAAACTAAATGACCCCATAGAATCGGAATACAGAACACGGCCCACATGCCCTGACATGCTCCCAGTGCCACTCCGTTGTTTATTGCAGCCTCGGATGTCAAGAGGATGACTGGAGGACACGGCATCGGAATGAATGTGCCACTATGCATATCACCTATCTCAGTGCGTCTCGCTTCCAACGCCACATACTCCTTCCCATTTTGATTCATATGGTTCATAGGACGCAAAGAACTGGGCATTCACTATACGTTTTCAATGCGACGATTCCAGAGTCTCTTGACTACTCACGCGTTTGAAAGATATGATGCTGGGGAAGGATCCCAAGAGGTTGCTCCTTGTCCGGACGACGGATCTCAGCAATTTGTCCTCATCCACGATACCATGGGAGATTCAACTCGCATGATTTCTATTGATGACGTCTCTTCCATCGAGCGACGAGACTGTAACTGTCCTGCCGCTGAACAAAGGCGGACGGAACTGCTTGAGAGCTTTAGGAGTAAAGCGAAGCCGACTACAAGGCTGGTGGAGGGTAGGTATTACTTTGGAGACGATATCCGGCTGCGTTTACTTTTGGAGGTGCAGCCGGTCCCCCACGTGGAAGGGCACTATGAGGATGTCAACCCAAATGATGGCAAGGAAAGGCTTATGAAGATTAAACCAGGGGCAACGAGGATCGTTCAAAGCGTTGTCCAAATTGTGTATGTTTTTGTTTACTTTACCCACGCTTTGACTCGCTGATATGGTCCCTGAAGAATGTAGCATTGCTCTCTCTCAAAAACCCCGACACCCTTGGTTAGAATAGTGTTTGGTAACGTGCAACGTGATTCTTGTGACCATCTATTCACTACATGGGCTTGGTAATACGACTAGGTGACCAAAAGCTGTCTAATTTTCGAAAACCTCGAATGGAAAATCATTGCGTGGGTGCAGAGTTTCGATCCAAGAAGGGGTCCCGAGTGCAGCCTGCCAAACAGTCATTTGCCTAAGCGAAGGTCGAATTCTGATATAGTCTTCGTGGTTGCACGTGAATCCCAGGACCGAGATACAGTCCGATCCGTCGTCCATGAGAGCCAAGCATCCGTTTTCCCCGTCCATGTCCACTGGACGAGGTTTGCATTGGAAGATGCCTACATGTGAGAAGCCGCTTCGCTCGCGAAGCGCTTGGATGACATATTCTGCCTCCATGTAGACGCTGTACCCATGCCGGTTGAGGCGAAGCTGACGCCGAACTTGGTTCGCCAGATGACTATAGCTAAAAGGCCAGCCACAGACCCAGTGGGTGTCGGAAGAGCTGGATGCTTCGGGGATTGGGGGCAGCTCGATATACTCTTTGGGTTCTGGCGCTTCTCGAAATGTAGGACGCGGTGGCATCTGATCCAGAGTTAGTGGTTAATAGCGAGATGAAAGCGAGCGGGAGTCACCTACGCCCTTTAGCAATGGGCAAGGTAGTCACTGGGCGAAGGTTGGTGGTTTTTAAATGCATCCAACAAGATGGTCATTATTTACCTCTGTTTGCAAATTTGATGTCCGTCATGGAGGATATGTTGGCTTTGTTTCGTCGTGAAAGGTTCGGAATGCTACGCAAGAGTCCAACCTTGGATCATATTTTGGACGAGGAACCCTTCTACAATCGATGGAAACTTGGACGATGCCTTGAGCCCACGTTCGCCACTGCGAGGAACTGATGTTGTAATATAACACACTTTCTATGCTCAGATACCAGCTTCACGGAAAACTACGATAGGGCAATTGATACAAGGTCTCGAGCCACTGCCTGAGGCCTGAGGCCAGGTGCAAAATTGGGCGATCAATGATTTATTCTTACATGCCCTGGATTTGATAAAAAAGACGCATAGTTTGCATGAAAACTCTCCGGTCTAGGAGTCGAACCCAAGCTCTGGTATCACCCCTTCCACTGAGAATTACGCGATGTCGACGTGCGCAAGTCGCTCATTTATGTTCACTTGTAAATCATGCAATCATAGCTCGCAAGGGCTTGTATCTGAAACCGAGAGACTTCATCAGTGCAAGTCGGGGAAATGACAGGCAAGGTGTTTCTACTCTAACTGTGATCCATGACTTGCTGAACCTGACTCCCACGGCCGTTGAAGGGCTGCATGAAGGTTTACATAGCCTTGCCTGGAGATTTGAAGATCCTCCTATTCGATCTTCATAGATTGATACTGAGAGGTCAAGGATTTCGGTCGGGAAGCACCATGCCCTGATTATATCTCCCCTTACACGAAGAGCCTCGATATCGATGAGCAGGAGCCATTCAGAACTGTAAGCTATTGTGCAAATACAACTGCAATAGATACACATTTCATTTATTGATTCTCATCAAAAATATTGGTGAGTGTTTGGACAACGCTGCGTGAAACCTGCGTTGCATTCAGCGCTGGAAATTTCACATGCTGTTCGACTCTTGTGAAGCTCCTACTGCATCACCAAAAGGCGGGAAACATTTTCGTGCATTTTGGCACATTGTGAGCTTCTCGCCGCATTGTCATACGAGCGTATCATTGGAAGACTGCACTGCGGATCACAATGCGGAGCCCGCATTTAGAAGTCGCTTGGCGCATTGCGAAGTGCGAAAATGCGCTAAAATATCGTCAAGCCCGTACGGTCCCATATCTCTCACCATCCCTGCCTTGTTATATGAGGGCTCGGATTTTCTACAACGCATACAAGTATTTCTAGCATCATCACAATACATGTTACATGGTGTTCGACGAGGCGACAGGCACGAGAGAAGCCTCGGGGAGGACGCGCATCACCGATGTCGCGCGTCATCCCGACGCCGCATTTCTAGGCAACCGATGGGTATTGTAGACGTAAAATCGACATTTTAATTTAGCCTCTACCTGACAATGCAAACATGCCCTTGCAATGTGCCAAAATGCACTAAAATGTTGCCTGCCTTTTGGTGATGTGGGCCTGAGTTGACCGTAGTACTCATATCCAACGAATCTCTGAGGTTCAAAATTAAAAGGCCTCTCAAACCAACGCGGCGCACATCATACTAACTTCTGCCCGGGAGTCAAACCCAAGGTACACCATCCCCGGCAGTAGGCATTTTCGCGACAGAGATCAGCAGAAGCCGTTCAGCAATACGTCCCTGCGAGAAAATTGAAGACGGCCATCATGAGGACTCGATAAGGGCTAAAATTTGAGGACAGGTGTGAAGTGACTTAGAGAAAGGAACGGCGACATTACAAGATAAGGTGTTTGGAGATGCTGAGTTGACTTGGGTTGTCATGCGTTGAAAACTGTGGCTCGCAGAGGCATCGCGAAAATGACTAGCCTGCTATACCATCCCTCTGCTCGGCAGTCGAGCCCTGTCGTATCATCCTGACTTCGGCTTAGTAAATATGCCGTTGCACTGTATGTAGGGGCTATTAATCGCGGTCGTAATGAGAGAACCACCAGGCCCATTCGAGGTTCAGGAACAATCAGCCCTCGACGAGGTGATAAGCCCAGCTTGGTCATCGGTGGACAGCCAACGAGCTCATATGGAATGCTGATCGCCCCCGAACGGCGGGTGAGAAAAGATCCTACATCAGGCTCTATGGCTCAATTGTCTGGGAGTCGAACCCTAATGATCTCATATCTAACGAGAGAAGTAGCCTCGTGGCATTGATGAGCAGAAGCCGTTCGGCGATATACATCTGGGGAAACCATGCGGAAACCATGTTATCAGGCATTCATGTAGATCTGGCGTTGACAACCGTCGAGCCGCTAGGGAGGCTACATCGACTTGGGCTTTGCACTGATTTCTCTTGGAATGTCGATCGCCTTCAAAAAATTGATGGGCCAACACTGCAGTAACATATCCTCTTAATTCCTCTCAATGGGGGTTAGACCCAAGTCGAATCATTCTTTGCACGAGGAAGCCTCGTATCTTCGATGAGCAGAAGCCAATGAACTAAACGTCTTTACAGAAGCGAATGTTTCTCTAATAAGCAGTTGTATGGGACGACCCATGGCTTCTCCCTGGGACTCGAACCCAAATCATCCAATGCACGAGGGGAGCCTCGTCATCTAAGCAAGTGCGCAGAAGCCGTTAATCGACAAACCTTTGCGACGTGTGTCAAGATTTTGGATGAATAAGCACCATGAAGGTAGGTGGCGTAAAGACCAGGTTCCGAAGAACGAAGATTTCAAAAAGGTATCTCGACGTATTCCAAAAAGTCTTGACTGAATACTACCGCATTATTTCTGTTGGGAGTCGAGCCCAAAGTGACATCTTCCCACTTCGCCCCATGTTGTAGATGTGCAGAAGCCGTTACGCTATATGAGTGCCTGTCGGTTAATGAGGTATCATTTCAGAGCATACCTGGGCAGGATGGCACATAGTCGTACATCGTAGACCGGTGACCGGTCTACGTACATCGGATGTTTCAAGTTCGATCCGGGCGCGCCACACAGCGTCTACGCCGAGAATGGTACACATTGGGTACACAGTCCGCGATGACGATGAACAGATCAACCCCGCTTGAGGCTCTCGAGGATTAGCGATGCGGCTTTTATTGAGTTGCGCCCGCACCTAAGGTGCACCATTCTCCTTCTTAAAGGCTAATAGTGGAAGCGCGCCAAGCCGTTCGACCTGGTGAATGACCTTTATGATTCTGCCATCGAGAACAGAAAATAAGCGGTCCAAATTTGACACCAAGAAAGCGATTGGGGACACATAGCATCTGGCCAAAACTCAGAGCAGGTTCCGACATAGAAAAAGTCGCTACTCGAGTGAAAAAGGGCCAAAACAAAAGAGCAAGAGGATAATTGATATTTAATGTGAAAGGTTAAATGAGGTCAATGGCAGTGGCACGGAATGGCGAGTCGCGAGTATGGTACCAGAGATTTCTGCTCTGATGCAAAATCTCTCGCGGCTTTCGCCTGTGACGACGATACCACAGCCGCTGCCGATCGCAATGTCTCAACACGGGGATTTATTCATTGTAGACATTAGATAGGCAGACTATTCTTTTGCTCGTACCACATCCACAGATGAGCACGTTCCGTAAAATTCGCTACCCACCCTCCCATTCCCTATTTGTGTTGAGCCTTACCTCGACTCGAATTAAACCATCTTCGAGGGCGGACCGACTTTGATGGCGTCCTTCTCTCACCGCCTACACTCCGTTCCTCGCTACCAACCAACCCACATTCCAACAAGCATTGGGCATGTAATAAGAGTGATAAGAGTGATAAGAGTGACTGTCTACGATTGCTTAGGTAAGTGATACAATCGATCTGATTTCGTATTGTGGCTTGTGCATCCTTCGTCCAACTTTCGTCTCATTTCATCTCATCCTCAATTCTCTGTTGACCAATGCCACCAACGATGAAGGTTGATGAAGTCGAATTAAACTATGTGTTTGTGCCCGGAGGTGGATATCCGCCACCCGATGCAGGTCTACCTTCACCGCTCCCCGTGTCGGTGTCTGAATCCTTGCTACACCGTCCATCAGCACATCTACGAGCTTCAATAATAGAAAGCCTAAGGGGTGAAGGAATCCAGGTCGAGCAGGGAGAACTGCGATTTTGGAAGGTGCGTTCAAACGTATGGTTCTTATCCAAGCTGCAATCACCAACCTCCATCTCGATATTCCAGCCTAAGCGGCCTCTCAAGGCAGGCGATGTGGTTAGCGATCTCAGCACCTGGTTTCTTGGAACAGGAGATGGTGAAAGGGGGTTCATTGTCGTAGCGCTCACAGAGTCCGCTTTTACTTCGCTTGGCGAGGGGATTCGTGATCAAAGCCTCGTCCACCTGGTTGTAACCAGGGGCAAAGCTCCTTATATCGTGGAGCCATCGAGTACCGGACCGTCCAACCCAAGCCTGACTCTGCCGCTCGTGAGTTAACTTCTGGCTTCGATAAATCGCCCATCTTAACCTGGGTCTCTTTGACCATGAGGTACCAACAATAACAGTTGGGACAGAAGCATTCTCAAGAAATCGGCTAGGCGGCATTGTCCAAGCCTCCTCTGCCTCCAGAGATGTGACTGGGGGACTCCCGGCCGTTCTATTAGGTATATATATGTTGGATGCCCATTCCGAGGGCGGCACTATCCAACTAATTTCTCACGTCTCCAACCTCCATCCTGATGGGTTCAGGGTGTATGTTTACTCGGGAGAGGACAACATTTTGCACGGAGTGCTCCTTTCCTGGATGGATATTTCTCCCTCTCTCCCATCTCCCTCAATCACGACTGAGGGGATACAATGTGGAGTAGCAGATTCCCATTCATTTACCCCTCAGAAGCAGGGATGTCGGCGCTCGAAGCACCGAATAAACTTCCGCTGGACTTACGAACAACCACCCGAAGTCTTTGCATGTCTCGCAGGCCTGACTATTGGAGGCGACGAGAGCCCCCAGTGGGACATTAGAACCTATGTTACCAATACCGATCGGAAGGGCTTCGTCCTTCACGTCGAGAGGGTTCAGTTCTCAGACCCAAACAAAGCCGTGGCACACGCACAGATCAGTTGGGTGGCCTTTCCATATGGCGGGACAGCGGACCTTCAATTAGCGTGCGGGGAGATCAACATGGAGGATGGGACACAATTGAATGAGGGATCAACTTTTGCCCTAGGCTCCAGCTATCCCATGAAGGGATGGCGAGGAAAACTGACATTCGCTGAAAAGTTTACATCCCCCCCTCAAGTCTTTTCCGCGTTCACAAGCTTTGAACTTCCAGCGAAGACCATGAGGATGGTATCGGAGACGGAGAACATCACCAAAGAAGGGATGGAATGGAAGATCGGCACTTGGATAGGTAACCCCGCTCATAGTGCCACCATAGCGTTCCTTGCCATAGGTCGTCGATGGTAGTAAAACCCTTGGCATCTCACCATGACCCAGTTTTCAAGTCAATATAATTCACGTCTATTAATGTGAATGTACACCTGCCGTTCGGGTGATTGTTAAACGTTAATTTGCCAACCAGTAACTCTAGCTTACGATCCCAAATTTGGCCTGAACTGCCGTGGGATGTTTAAGTTCATCAGAATTATCGTCCGTTGAGCCGGAGCAAAGGTTCTCCTGTGACCACAACCAGTAGTGCGCACAATGTAGGTTCTGCTCATCGGAGCCACTTTTACAAGCACTTACAGAAGGATTCTCAGGCCTCAAACTCCTGAGATCGACAATGACCATCCAGTCCAACTTCCTCAGGACATCATAGGATTGATCGCCACTAGGGTCATACAGACGAGGAGAGGAGGAAAAAGACCCTGGTGAATTGCATACCAGTTTTTCGGTCATTTGGCCACGAAATTCGCCCGCACCTTTTCAAAACCTTCTGCATCAGTGACTGTCTTGTCAAGGGTGCCGAGGTCGCTGGCAAACGATTGTCCGCTGCAGCCCACTAGAATTCGCGGGGCTTCGATCAGGCTGCAGGGATGCTATCGCACAACTGTGCTCTCGATCGTCAATTCAACGCCTCATTTTTAACGAGGTCGAAATCTGCCAGCGCAAAGCTTATTCAATTCTCCTCGCCTCGAATATCCCAAGTGCGGCTTCACGCATAGTAGTCTTCAAAATTACACATATGCACCGTTGAAGCATTTGTAGTCCCTCCTTGGGAGTCGAACCCAAGCGACTTGCACCATCCACGAAGATGAAGGGTGCCATCGATGAGCAGAAACCGATTGACTAGTATGTGTTATCTACGCCATGCACGATTATAGACAGACAAGTACTGAGTATCAGAAGGCTGAGATTCCTCGCGACTCGGATCGTTGAAGTAGCGGAAGCGACGATTAGTGAGTTTCAATTTGAGACACAACTTCTAGTCAGTGTTCCAAAAGTTAGGCTTCGTCGATTGGTACACCTCTCTGCTAGGGAGTCGAACCCAATGATACACCATCCACAAACATGAGGCTGAAGGAAGCCTTGTGTCGTCGATGTGCAGAAGCCGATAGGCTACTATGCTTTCCGTAGTATCAGATTGCACTCAAGAATGCTACGAAGAAGAGTCGCATTCAAGACGTAATACTAATTCGGAAGAGAGATGGGAAGACCTAGCGATGGTGACGAGGTGCTCACCACCCTGCTTGAAGCAGCTTGCAACATGTACAAGTAATTGACGTTAGTAGTAGTGCCCAACTGGCTGGTGTGATTTGGTACAACAAAAAAACGGTGGACAATAAATGGTATATGGCATCTCTGTCTGGGAGTCGAACCCAAAGTTTCATGTCCACTAACGTGAGGGAGTCCTCCTATCGTTGACGAGCAGAAGCCGGTAGACTATGTGTACTGCACCTTTCTCACCAAGTAATGTTGTAATAGATGGAAGAAGGTCAGGCCGCAAAATTGGAGGCGAGGCCACCAGCGACAGATTATCTATTTAGCTTCGCCATTAGGAGACGCATCAGTGAACGTTTAAAACAACAAACTCTACCTGCAATACCTCTGCTTGGGAATCGAACCCAACGACACACCCTCCACGAACATGAGGCGCCGAGGAAGCCTCGTGTCTTAGGTGTGCAGAAGCTGTTACGCTATATGAGCGCTTACGAATGAATGAGGGTTTAAAATCAAGATATAAATGTATTGTCAAGTGAAATGGCACCCAGGCGTATACATTTCGACGCTCATTGACGACGCGCCACACAGTAGCACGACAAGCGGTGAATGCGAGAATAAGGGTTATAATATAATCCCTCAGCGCGCGAAGTGCGATGATTGAGCCTCAAACACACGCCTGTTGATAAGCTACTTGTCACTGCCTCCTATCTTTAACTTGGAACCTTGTTCAATGTTCATCCCGTTTCCGGCCACGAACCTCCGCTTCTCCTTCTAACTCCCTTAATCCGCGACATGATACAAGAAGAGACGTTATCAATTACAGATAGGTAGCTAAAGTATATCTGATCGAAGTAACCTGCAATGTACGACGACGACGACGACGAAGGGCACGTCTCCCCGACGATTCGATCCGTCGTTCCGCGCCTTCATTAACGGAGAGCAATTGTACTAGAACCGTGGATGACCCGAGATTCATTCAACTTTCAAGCTTAAAATTTATTCGGTTACGAAGAGAGGTATGGAGAACGCTATCAGTCAAAGAAACTTACTATTAGCGCATACTCAATAGAGAAAGAATGACCAGAGGGTTATAAGTACACCCCGGCCCGTTTATCAATACATGAATAGACAAACTCCTGGGAATTCCTTATTAGATAAGCAGTTCCCCCGAGTTTTCGGAATGCGAGCGCGCTTTTTTGGTGGGATCGGTACTACTATAAATAGTAAAAGGCGCCGGCTGCCTCGCCGAAGAACATAGTGCGAGGACACTGGACAGGGAATATGTGTTAGTGGATTACAGAATGCTACTTAATAAGGAATCCAGTAAGCCTGAGAGCAGGCTCAAGGTGGAAACATTCAGCTTGGAGATCAATAGCACAAGAGTTGACAAGGATGGCATGTCAGGTAGCAGTGAGGGGGGACATGATGAAATGTAAACGATCATTTGTCGAAGCTTAATGCGTAAGGGATAGGTATAGTACGCTTATTGATAACAGTGTTGTAACAAGGGGCACTCCTAACTATCTCGCCTGCCATTCACCTTCATGGTATGTATCAAGACCAACATTAAAATAAATCATTTGCTTTGAGCCATATTGAGCAAGGTGCTAAACAATAGTATTAATCGGTAATTTACACACCTGTGGTGTAAGCTAAACCTCTCGATGTTGGCCAAGCGCACTATTTTCAACGAATTAACCCTCCTTGAAGTGCATTTTGTTGGCATTTTGGGCCTGCTGCCCATGTCATTGAACAAACCTCTCCACATCATTTCGTGCGCTCATATTATGTGCCATTACCAGCTTGGCCATTGGTTCTACCCTGCCCGTGTGCCCTCTTTATGCTGCTCGCCCCTACTCGAGTTTGATAGGTATTTTAACCCCGCTGAAGCGCCCATCAGCTGCCTCTTCGGGTTCACAGGTTCACGCATCTGGAACAACAGAGAAAGCCTGTAAGATCAGGGTGTAGAGAATTTGATTTCTGTGACTTCTCTGTACGCGAAATCAAAGACAGCTCTCTTAAGACATCCCCGGGTTCCTTTACCTCCAACACCATCCAAACATTCATGCATTAACAATGCTCATATGACCGAGCAACTGGGTGCGGGGGTTACTATCTACAGCAAGGATCCTGTTTGAAAAATGTTCGTTTAATATATTATTGCCTCACGAGTCGCTCAAGAGGTCGGTATTTCAATAGAATATTCGAGCAGTTACATCTATGATAAAATGTCAGAAATAGGCATGCCGCACATATGTATGCACCGTGTGAATATTACTGGCAATGTGTATACCAGGTCATTTAGACTCACTAACAGACTCAGAGTTGGGCAATGGGGATGGTGCCTTTTGGGAAAATGAAGGAATGAATTGTCGGGGCTTGGTGGGTGCTTCGGCAGAAATAATTGAATTGATGATATCTTTTGAGTGCCTCGAGGAATTTGAGAGAGTGGAAGCACCCATAAATGTTATGGAGTATAGTACCCAAGCACACTGACATCGAGAAATATAACCCCAAGGCAATAGAGAGGCCTTCGACAAAAATCGAAAGCCAATATTTCCACGTATTTCAGAAGTAAGCCTACGGTACAAGTTTTCATAATTTCAACTCAAAATTGTGTCCAAATCTCTGAGTGGAGGCGCAAAGCGCCGACCATAACCCCCTCACCCGTGCCTTCAGGCACGGGGAAAGCGCGAGCTTGTGTATAGGATTTGTCGGAGCATTCGAACAAAGAACAAAATATCAGTAGTGTAAGAGAATATGACAAAGAAGAAAGCGCCCAAGAACCTCGGAGAAACCGAGAAGCCCTCGAAGCCCAAGGGCCAGGCGGTCTCGGCACGGTCCCGTCTTTAGTGTGTGCCTGAAGAACCCCGGCCGAGCCTTCCTTTTTCCACATTCTCACCGCCGCACCTTCCTATTCAATCGCCCGACCGCCGAATCATCCCACGCCCTACCTCGTTTCCCTCCGTCGCCAGGTTTACGAGCAACAAATGCTGACAAGGGTTTGTTGTTGTAGCGTGAAGTGGCGGCTGTCAGTGGCCGTGTTTCATTCCGTTTCCTCTCTTTCCCCCCTCCTTCCCTCCACTCGCTTTTTGAAGGCCAAGAACGAGTCGGGAGGCGGTGTTCCTGTCTCTTTCCCTTTTTCCCTCTTTCCTCTTTCCTCTTTGCTCTTCTCTTGGCAAAAGAAGAAGAACGTGCCTCCTATCCTAATCCTCCGCCCACTGGCGCAAAGCAAGGAAGCTTATCTGAAGCACTTACCCTGCACGCCTCGCCCTCGCCTCCTTTGGCCCTTCCATTCATTTCATTATACCCTCAGCAACACACAACGGGCCAACAGACAGGAAGTAGGAAGATAACAGGACAGCAGACAGCGGGACAGGCATAGCCTCGTAGCAAGTCACCAGGTGCACCCACATCCCCGTTCAAGACTCGAAACAGCAACGCAACGCGAGCTCCCCGCACGCCACGCCGCACGGGACAAGGACACAGCCAGGAACCCTTGTCGCCCGCTATCAAAGGGACTGACCGCTCTTCACGGATAGCGCAACCCATCGAAGTGACAAAGAACCGGAGTTCCAATTGAATTCTCTCTCTCCTCCTCACCTCCTCGATAATCGCAACCGGACACACCGTCTACCGATTAGACCCTTATCCATCGCTTGCAACGTTTCTTTCATTACATTAGGGTGAAGCATACCAAGCGTCGATGTCAAGACCAGACTCGTGGAAGAACCAATATCACGCCGTGGAAGAATTCGAGCTGCCCTTGGAACGCGATCGCATGCTTCCCAATCAACCTTCATCACCTACACCTCCTACACCTGCTCTCATGTCGTCGGAATCACACCCTCCTGAGGGTGGAATACGCCGTGTACCACCAGCGGCGACGGGAATGTCAGCTTCGTCGTCGTCGTCATCCGGTCAACAACACCCCGTCGCCTCGACCTCATCAACGCAACCCACGATCCACTCCAACTCCTCGACCCACCGCAACTCACGTTCCTTCCCTTCCTCACCACTCAACCCTCAAGGAACACCACCAGCCGGCACATCACTAGCGTCGTCCTCTTTGACAGGCCGCCCATCGACCTCTTCAGGAGGCTCTCACACCATGCAGCACGACCCATCTAAACCTCTCCCTCGGTCGCCCAATTCCCAGTCGACGCTGACAGCAGGGTCTCTTCCGCCCGTTCCCACCTCGCCGTTTGGTCGACCCGGTTCAAGGGGGAGCTTCACCTTCAATAACTCACGTAGTCCTTCCCACCACGGTTTAGCCGCTCTTTCTTCTGCAGCGGGAGGAGGGGGAGGGAGCGGGTTGAGCGGCACGCAGACCCCGACGAGCGAGTTGTTGGCGGCGCATCATTCGTTTGGGGGTGGGGCGTTGCCGACTGTTGGGTCGAGAGGCAGTATGATCCTGTATCGACGTGCAGAGTCGGGGTTGTTTAGTCCGCCTATTGGGGGTGGCTTCGTTGGTATCGGAGGGGGACATGGAGGAGGAGGGAGTGGGACGGTGACGCCTGTGCAGGTTCCGAGTCATACAGGTGTGAGTGGGATGAGTGGGATGTCTGGTGAGTGTTCTTGTCTATCTATCTTTTCTAATGTTGGCGAGATGGGTGAGCTGATGATGATGTGTAGAGGATGCACCGTCGCATGCGGGATTGTTACCGCCTCAATTGCCGTTTTCGAATAATAGGGCGAGTGTGTATTCGACGAGTGGGGATAGTTTGTATGGTGAGCAGCCGTTTCTCTGTCTTCTGCCCTTTTCTTCGTATCTCCTTCGCCTCCCTTCGTTCCCTCATCTTGCCTCCCGTTCTTGTCTCCCTTATTCGCCTCCCTTCCTCTTCCCTCCCCCATGCCTCCTGCCATCCACCTACGACCTCTATCCTCCTGCCATCCACCACGATACCTTGACATCCATGCATCATCCTTATCTCTTATCATCATCAACCAACCCCTAAACACTCTCGCTAACCACACAAACCTTATCTGAAACAGGCGTCGAAAGAGGGCTCGTAGCGTACGCGTACGACCCAGACGAAGACGACGAGAGCGACGACGAAGAGGGTGATTGGCTGCATGATCCTGAAGTGGCGTATCCTGGTACCAAAGGTCCTGTTGGTGCCGTTGCGGCTGGTGCTAAAGGAAAAGGTTCGTCCTCTTCTCTTTCCCTATTCTCCCTCCCCTCTCTTCCTTCTACCTCCCATCTCCCCTCTTCCCCTTCATCCCACCTACAAAAGGGTAATGAGCTCGTTTGCTGACGCAAACTTCACTCACTCCTAGGCAAACCCCTCCCCCGCCCAGGCACAGACCCCAAAACAGGCCTCAAAATCACCGACCCAAGCCATCCGTTGTACATCCCCAAACCTTACATTGCACCGCGCGTGAGTTGGCGAGGGTTGGTGAATATCGGAACGTTGGTCGCGATGGTGGCGAGTTTGTTGTGTTTGTTTGTTGTTTATCCTATGGTTCGGTGAGTGTCTTGATTCTTCTGTTTCGTTCTTTTTGGTACCCGACGCCTGCCTCCCTGGAGGACGGCAAAGAGGACGAGGGCAGGGGAAATGAGGGATAAGAACGAAACGCTAACGCGCTTGAATCATAGGTTCTACGCAGACGATGGAATCAACGCACGTATTACCGGAAATCTTCGAATCAACTCGACAGGTCAAGCAGAGTATTTCCCAGATGAAGATAGTGGTGCGAACGCCGACCAGGATGGTGCGTTTCTCGAAAGCCCTTGCTTATCATCCTATTGGCCATTTTTGCTGACGACAAGACGTAGGCGCCACACCCACTTCGACTCGTCCACCGCGTACGACGGTTACGTCGCTCAATGAAGGCGGCAATATTTTCGATCGACGGGATGGTGGGATCTTGGGTATCCTTCGCGGTAAAGATATGGGTGGCAGACCACTGAAACGAGACAATGGGAATGTCATGTGGAAGAGAGAGGTGGACGATTGGGCTGTGTGAGTCGTCCTTCCTCCATCGTGTTGGGACGAGATGACTGATGGATTGCATAGAGAGTTCCCAGCGCCTTCGTATAACCTTCACTTTTTCGGTGGTGACCTGACTCCTCGAGTGGTGCCGGTGGAGGTGGTGGACGCAGTTGACGTGGAAGCGGAGGTGGAAGTTGAAGTCAATGAAGCCGAGGCCGAGGTTGAAGCGAACAAAGCAGAGGTCGAGGTCGAAGTGAATGAGGCCGAAGAGGCGGAGGAGGTGAAACGGGCAGACAAGACGAAGCAAGAAGAGCCAAAGCAAGTCGTCCATGTCTGCCTACCCTACACTCCACCGACTCCCTCGACCCCGGCTCCGACTTCTGCTGCGTCGTCGTCGTCGTCGCCTACCCCAACGCCAGCGCCAACGGACCAGCTAGGCGACGACGCATCGATGCAGGAGGCCGCGTTAAACGGAGCTGTCTTTATGAAGGTCGAGTTTGGGGTTGGAGGGGACGAGACTGTCGAGGGATTTGTAAGTGCCTTTTTTTTCTTTCATCCAATCCCGCTTTTGGCATCGGGGGCGTTTTTACGTCGTCTTGTTTGTTATGCTCTTGCTCTTGCTTTCTTTATCAAGCTCGTCCTTTGCGCGTCTTGACCCTCTGATCCACCAAGCTAACATTCCAACCCCCCCTTTACAGTACGAAAACGGTGACTGGGCGTTTCACCCTATCTCACCTCGCGCCGAAGAAGAGCAAGAATCAGACGATGGATGGGTTCTCGTTAAAAAGCAAGCTTCTACCTCGACCTACAAGAGGCTGATTCTAAGCCTCGTCGGTGACTCTACTCCCGACGATCCGGAAGTGGAAATTCGAACAGTACAGGTTTACGTGCGTTCAGAAGCGGGTTGGGGGTGGCAGATGGCCATGGTACCCGCCAGTGAAGATGGAGGGTGTGCGTGCTTTGGTGGTGAAGAAGCCGGAGAGGTGCAAGTGGGAGTCCTTGTGGAGGATGTGGTGCAGGGATTGCTATAGTCCTGGCGCCCCGCGGAATCAACCTTGTTTTTTTTTGCGCACATCGAGCTATCTGGTCTACACTCCCATTTCTCTCTGCATCGCTTCTCGCTTTCGTCTCATTGGATGCTCTTTTACGAATACGTGATGTCCTTGATACCCTTTCCATCCCTCGCTCCATTTCGTCATCATCTTCCCTCCCTCCAACAACTTGCTCCTTTGCTTGCTTGCCGTTCGCCCACCACTTTCTGCATCCCCCCTTCTCTGCATATGCTTTGCATGGATTATTGTGTTTCGTTTTGCGTTTCGTTTCGTCAAACTCACTGTCATTGCCCCCATTATCTCACTTTTTGTGTCATTTCCTCGTCTCTCACCTTTATTTCGCCTCCTCGACCCTTTCACTTTTTACCTCTAACTCTCATCTGATGTTACGGTTTCTTGACACTCGACTGGACATTTTGCTCATACCAATGGACAAGGTTTTGATTAACATACATACCTAGTATGGATACCACTACATACTATTATGGGTTCCTTTCTTCCACATCTTCAATACGAGATTTTACTTAGATGATGCGATCTAGTTTTAATTCTCTTCTGTCTTTCTGACCTTTCTTCCCCTATCCTTCCTCGCTTCAAGGTGGGCTCTATGTAGTAGGACAGTTAGTATACACAACGTATCATCCGCGTAAATACATACCTATATTGGATGACAGCCTACTTGATTCGTCATTGGATGTGAAGTAGTCTGCTTGTTTTAGTTATGACCCTTTTGTGAGGGTCCCAGTCGCTCATTGATAGTCTTTCCACTCGTTTACGTTTCTGTTATCGCCTGTCGTTTTACTTTTGGCCCTCTTGAAATGGAACTGTTGGAATCTTGTGTATCTTTCAATCTGAGGATAGGTCCGCGAGGGTCAAGACTTTCAAGCGTTGCTGGTGACTAGGATGGGTAACGTCCATCTTGAGATGGGCGATGGCTCACTTGTCGCTCATTGATCGCCTTTCCACTCGTTTTCATTCCTGTCATTAGATCTCATTTTGCTCCAGCCGCAGCTTTCAGATGGAGTATGAGTATAACCTCGGTCAGTTGTCATTCCATCCGAGGATAGGGATAGGCACCTTGACCTGGTTTCCCTTCACGTCGAACGTCAGTGAAAGTATTGCAATAATACTCGCAGGAGCCTCGATTAGGCTCGATCCAGCCGTTACCTCCACAATGGAATTGCTACAGCAATTACCCCCTCCCCCCCTCCCCCTCCCCTCCTCCTCCCCTTCGACTTTCTTTTAAGAACTCGAAATTTATTACATCAGGATAAACTACTGACTATTCAGAGTGCGCCGAGGAGACTGGGTCGAGTCTAAGCCTCGATCCAAATTTCCGTGAAGCACTCACTGTGCTTCTTTGCGGCGACCGCGGCCCGGCTCGTCTATGGCCTCTCTCGTCCTTGTTCGTCTTTTTTAACCTGTTGTCATCATGGCGCTTCCACGTATGCCACCGCAGGTCCGCTTCAAGCTTCTTATCGTTTTCAAATGTTGTACTGAATTGAGCCTTAGCTCCAAGAGCTTACTAGGTCGGTTATCAAGGACGATTGGAAAGCTGAGCACTTGAAAACAGCCCTTGGTTACCTGGAGTTGAAGGATGCGCCCAAAAGGTTGACCGATGAAAAGGCCTTGCAGGCCACTCAAAATGCGTTTGGCGCACTGGGCTACCTAACAATGACAATGGAATACTGCGAAACGCACCCGGTGGAGAAAGAATCAGCCTTCGCCATGATTTTAGATCAGCTCGAGGGGGTGTTTGCCTGGACGATTTTGGTCTCCCGCCTAAAGTCACCTCTGGCAACAACAAACGACCAGCTCCATTCAGCAGCGCAAACGGTCCGACTCCTTGCCGGTATGAACCGAGCTGCTGAAGTGCTCGTTTTTTCCTCCGAGAGGGCCCTTGATATCGGATAATTCTATTTGCGAACCCCATGAACCCCTCGAACCCTAGGGTTCTCAAATAAGTTATTTATGAACCCCATTTCCCTCCCACGGTGAGCATCGCCGCTGGCCGGTGGCACGGGCGCGCGGCGGGATGAACCCAAAATGGCGATACCGCGTATTCGAGTGAGTCGAGAACCCAGGCTGGCATGGACAGGTAGACAGACGAGAGCTTGTATGGGAATCAGTTTTCGAAGTACGACGCTGTATTCACTTGAGAAATGTGATAGTTGAAGTTGTAAAATGAATAGATAATTTGTGTTATAAGATTTGGTCGCATTGGCGTTGACCGTCATTTCGGGCCTGGAGGCTGACATTACACCTCCGCCTACGCAAGCAAGTGCCAGGCAAGTAAAGCCCTTAGAGGGAAAATGCTGAAGAAGCCATATCTTAGCCAGTAAAAGCCGCAATAGCCTCAGAGCCAGCGAGTTTGATCCCGCCCCCTGGTACTACAATCAAGGGCCGGTCTGCAGACTGAGAATGTCCTTAAACAAATTGCAATTAGCATTGCCTTTGGACTAGTTCAATGTTATTAACTCTGAAATTCACTCAAAGGATGTATCACTCGATACTATAGCTAGCTGGTCATTACTGGGAACACTATGGAAACCAAAGGTAGTCCCTGTCCACGCCCCCAAGTTGGCAAGCCGCACGCAGCACCCGAAACCGCCTTGCCTTTGCACGGTAGACTCAATGTTGTCTTAGATTTCGGAAAAAGGTACCTCATGTTACATAGACCCGCCCTTATAATTTCTTAGGAGCTCTTCCATACTCTAATATCATTGTTAAGTTTACTCCAGACGGGCGTCTAACCCGAAACTAGGCGCCGACGCCGCTGGGCACGTTGTGTTGCCGTCTGCCCAGGCCGTGCTCCGGAATGTAGCCAAACAATCGCAAAGAAATATAATTGATGCCTCATCAAATCGTTTGAAACATGGGGTTCGCGAATACAGAAGGGTTCGTAAATAGAATTATCCCTTGATATCTTGTTATCGGTCTGGACAACACGTATGGAGGGTAAAAAGAAGAACGCTGCTTTTGCGGTTCCCAGGGCTGCAGGCTGCCAGATTTCCTCACTGCTGCACGAGTTTTTATTAGACAACGAGGGCTGTCAACGCCTGCTGGCCAGACTCTCCTCCTCCAACTCTCTTAGAGCCGATTTTTTCGAGGCGATGGCCTTTCGAATACGCCATGTTCGAGAGATGCGAACCACAGGCACAGATCCTGGGGTCGTCAAAGGTCACTTCAGAACCCTTATCGACTGCTATGATCAACTCCAATCATTCCTAATCGCGAGAGTGGCAAGTCGGCCGTCCCTGCGTTTGATTGCAGAAACCCTGGTTATGCTCCAACTGGACTATACAACGAGGGGTCGTGCTCAACTGCTTGAGCATGGCCATGTTGTCGAAAGGGTCGCTCAACCACACTGTCTTCCTGGCCTCATTGACACAGGAATCGTGTCATTGATCGTCTCAACTATCAAGAAAGCCAGTCATCTCTCTTCGAAAGGTCAAACGGACCCGTGGGCCCACACCGCACTCAGGGCTCTCCGACATGCGTGCTTTTTTCCTCGCAGCCTCTGGGCGCTTAAGCCAGAGCTGAGCCAGCTTCAATTTCAACTCTCCAGCTCGTCATTTGGTACCCGTTCTTCTGCAGCTGCGTGGGATGCTCTCGTCTCCGCATGGGCATTCAACATGAAGCTCTTGATGGATGTTTACCAAGGGCCTCCTGAATGCCCTGTCATCTGCGACAATCTTGAGGTGAGTTGAGCCTTGTAAACGGGGCAGATCTGTCTTTCTCATTACATGCCCGATTAGCATCCCCTTCAATCGGAGACAATATGCACTGAGTCTAAGACTTGCTCTGCATGCCACATGGTCGTCTACTGCAGTCCTGCCTGCCAGAAAAACGACTGGGAAACCCGGCATCGCAGAGAGTGTCGCGAGCTACGTCAAGTGAACCTGAGTGCGTTACTGCTCCATCGCGGAACGGGTGTTCTGCTGATCATTAGCACTGAACAGAGCGATCACTTCAAGGTGTTCACTACACTTTCAAAATCAGGGAATTTCAGACACACGTTGCTGCAGAGACATTTCGGTCGCGTTTCCCTGACCCGTGAACCGGTCTGGGTTCTTCAAATATCGGCCTGGTCGACCACACAAATCGATTTGTATTTGAATATGTGATTTAAAGTACATTTGAATTTGATTTGAATGTGATTTAAACTCAATTTAACGTGGTATTTGCACTGATTTGAAGGAAATTTGAAGCGGATTCAAACCTTTCATGTAGTATGATCTTCTTGTGGCTTCGGCGCTTGCCATCTTGAGCTGCAAATCGAGATTCAAATCTATATTTAAAGCTGATTTCAAATCACAAATCAAATATATTTGAATCAATCTAAATTTAATTTATACATGTTAATCACAGAACTATTGTAATTGTATTGTAAAGTAACATAGGAACAATCTCACCAAGTCCCTCGATGTCCCCTTGCTAGTTGGCAGCTAGCAAGGGAGCGCGAAGGGAAGATGGACTTGAAGGCTGAAGGTCCACTCCTTTTATTCGCTGGCTATGTTTGCATGTGTGTGGCATAGCCGTGCGCAGTCACGCGTGGTTGTTGGTGTAAACCAAACAATACCAAAGTGTAATTCATTTATATACGGGGGTTTCCAGTCACCTCCTGTATTGCGTGCCCTCTGCCTTTCCCCTTGTTGAGCTGGCACCTCAATGCGGGATCGTCATTGGGCACTACTTGACTTTGCATTTGCAAGTCTTTCAGCGCCGGACTGTGCGACAGGGGACTCCTATATAAATTTATATTTGAATATTTTGTAATGTATTTGACCTGATTTGAATATATCTGATTTAAATTTGATTTGAATGTCTTGGTTTAATTTGATTTGAAGCTACTTTGAATTCGGATTTGAATTCGAACTTGAATCTCTTTTCAACAGATTTGAATCGCATGATTTGAGTGCGATTTGAATCCCGTTTCGAATCTGATTTAAATCTCACTTGAAAACATATTTGAATCATTAAATCGGGGGGAGGCTCCTGGTACACCCCACCAGTGGCCATGATAAAATTGTGGTTAAATTTAATTTAATTGATTTGAATTTAAACTATATTTAAATCAGATTCAAATCCAAATGGATTTGCGTGGTCGACCAGGCCGATATTTGAAGAACCCAGACCTTATTTTATCCCTGACATAGAGAAGCAGCATCAGCGGCAACTGCGCTCTCATCATCCGCACGAGATAATGACAGTCATGGACTGTACAAGCGATGAAGGTCAAGCAACCGTCCACCTGTCCCCTGTTCGAGAGCATTTCAGCAGAACCCGTCGCGCTGGTGACTCGCCCGCACTGGAAGAGCGTACAAGGGAGATTTATGAGCGACTCATGGCGAAGAAGGCCCCACAGACAAGGCTTGTCGAAAGCGTGATTCGTTGGGACGACAAGTGGGATGTGGTGTTTTTCCTCGAGCTGGAGCTGGTTGCTCAGACGTCACCAGGCATCAGTCCGCTGCCCGTGTCATGTAATGTTGTACGAAGTGTGGTACGAATAAGGGTAGCCTAAAATCCTCTATTATCGACAGAGAAATCCAGTTCTCTTGAGATGCTTTTTGTTTGTTGTCCAGTTGCTCATCGACCCTTCTTCCACTCATTTATATTCCTGATACTTGATGTCGGTTTGCGTTCAGGTTCCTTTGCTGGGCCCGGGCTTTGAGATTGTTCTTGTAAGACAGGTGTAGTGAGGGCAATACGATGGGTCTACCGACATTATCGGATAGTCTCTGACAGTTTTCCGATAACACATTTGGATTATAAAGCACAAGCTTCAAGGCTTCCCTTCGATGTGTGGAGCAAAGGATTTATAGTAGATGGGTAACGTCCAGGGATACCCTATGACTACCTCTAAGCTCTTGCCCACTTGCCGTGTCAACTAAAAGAAGCGGGACCGCAGGCCCTGACTACCCTAGACTAAGACTTCACTGGCACAGCGGTTGCTTGGCACAAAGCATCATGTGACACTTCGACTTTCGCCAGTGGTCACGTTCCTTTTTGAAACTCCGCTTGGCGCCGTTCGCCTCGTAATTCTCAGACCATGCTCTTCAATCTGACGTCTCCTGGCGACAACATACCCACCCGGTCTGCGCCTCAAGCCTTGAAGCCAGATTCTTCAGCCAGACACATTCTCTTTTCATGATTGTCTTGTTTCGGAAGATCTGGAGCCACCAAATTGGAGAATTGCCCACGGCTTGGTGCGCGTCACGGTAGTGTAATGGCAGAGTATTGGCTAACCGAGGTACGTCTTAAATCTTTGGAGCACTTTGGCTCAACCACTGACGGGAACGCCAAAGTGGCAGATTGTTCGAAGCGCTCGGAACCTCCAAAATCAACTCAGACGTCGCAAATTTTCAACCACAGACTGTACCAAAGGCGGGATCTTGTCGAGAAATGCGGCGGCGCAATAGAGAACCATTCTTTCGAGTGCTAGAAATGCCGGACCGTCTCCCGACGATTCCATCTGCAACGACGTCCCGGCTTGATACCTGAATGCATGGTTTTGGAAACAGCCACAAGCACGACTGGACAAGTGCTGTGGTACCCCCAGAAGACCTGGAGACGGTGGAAGCCTAGGGAGATGGAAGGGAGGTTCGTGACCCACCCGCAGGTTCGTTGTTCAACATACTCAATTCATAATATTAACACGTTCCATTATCAAGATGTAGGTAACGTGTATTCGACTCCCCCTGCGTTCTAGCTTTTCATCATGCTTCTCGGTATCCACGGCCCGGCTTCAAAAACCAGTTCTCAATCCAAGAGCTGCTGATCAGGCTCGATAAGCTCTATACTTCTCTTGCTTGCACCCACCAGCATGGAACTTCCCCGTATGCCAGCAGAGGTACGCTTCACCCTTATCCTACGTATTTCTATGCTCAATGTAGATGTAGCTCGAGCCGATTTCCTGGTCAATTCTGAGGGGCGAATGGAAGGCTGAGCACTTGAAGACAGCCCTTCGCTATCTACAGCTGAAGGATGTGCCCAAGAGTTTGAAGGATCCAGAGGATCTGCAGCGGGGCCACAATGCGTTCGCTGCCGTGGGCATCATCACAAGGGCCATGCAGTATTGCGATCGTTACCCAGCGGCAAAAGACCAGACCTTTGGCTTGCTCCTGGAGCAAATGGAGGGTGTATTGGCCTGGTTGAATTGTGTCGCTCGTCTCCCATGGCCTATGGCATCAGCAAGCAGCCAGCTGCAATCGGCTGCCCAATTGGTCCAAATCCTTGCTGAACAAAACGAGGTCGCTCACGAACGCATCCTTTCATCCGAGAGAGCGGTGGATGTTATAATGACGACCTGGACAACGCGATTGGAGGGTAAAAAGAACACGTTTGGCGCTGCGTGGCCTGACACCTGCTGCGTTTCCAACCTGCTAAGGAAGTTCCTTGCAGATCAGGAGGGTTGTCCCCGGGTACTGGCCCGAATCTGCTCCACCAAGACTCTTTGGACGGATTTTTGGGATGCGATGGCCTTTCGAATGCGCCAGGTTCGAGAGATGCGCACCTCAGGCACGGATCTCCGGGTCGTCAAAAATCAATTCTCCATCCTTGTCGACTGCTACGACAGACTAGGAGCCGTCCCAAGGGCCCAGGTTGCAAGCCGACCCACTCTGCGATGTATCGTGGACAACTTGATCAAGCTTCAACACGACTATACCAAAGAAGAGATTTTTCAACTACTTCGAGTAGGCCGCATAGCCGAGAGGGTCGTTCACCCAAACTGCCTCCCCAGCCTTGTCAGCACAGGAATAATACCTTTGATCGCTTCAATGATCAAGAAATCCAGTCACCTTCGCTTACCGAAAGATCAAGCAGAAATATGGGCTCGTACCGCAATCAACGCGCTTCGTCAAGCATGTTGCTTCCCTCGCAGCCTCCATGCTCTCGTAACTGAGCTTGACCCATTTCGAAACTTGACGAAAGCCTCCAGCTCGTCCTTTGGCACCAATTCTGTTGAAGGGGCGTGGAACACTCTCCTCTCCACTTGTGTATTCAACATGTTGCCCTTGTTGGAAATTGATCAAGGGCCTTTAACCATCTGCGATAATATCGAGGTGAGCCGAGTCACACTAAAAGCATCAGCCTCTTCTCATTGAATGCCCCATCAGCATTCGTCTAAATTGAAGAAACCATCACCCAAGACTTGCTCTGGGTGTCGCATGGTTGTCTACTGCAGTCCCGCCTGCCAGAAACACGACTGGGAAACCCGCCATCACAGAGAGTGTCGCGAGTTGCGGCAAGTGTACTTGAGTACGTGCGCCGTTTTGGAGAACGTATCCCTCTGACCATCTAACCTAAACAGAGAGATCTCTCGAAGGCCTTCACTACACCTACAAGATCAGGGAGTTTCAAACACGCCTCGCTACAGAGATATTCCGGGATAATTTTTTGGACATAGAGGAGATGCGAAAGGAACGACAACCTTCTCATCCCCCTCAAGACCTGCTGACAATAATGGAATGTACAAGTGATGAGGGTCAGGCAAGGTACTTTTGGCCCCTTCTCCAAGATTATTTTTGTGGAAGCCTTCAGCTTGGTGACTCACCTGCGCTTGAAGAGCGTGCAAAGGACATTTATGGGAGGTTTCTGGCGACGAAGAACCCGAAGTCAAGACTTCTAGAGGGCATGATTCGTTGGAACAGGCGGGAGGTTATGTTGTTCCTGGAGCTGGAGCCATTTGTCTCGACGTCTCGGGGTCGTCCACCGACTTCATGGAAGGCTGTTCGAAGTGTGGTGCGAATCAGGTAGCCCAGTCGTCCTTTGATGTCAGTACCAAGCCGCTATGTACCGTAAAAATCCGTGTTATAAATGGCAGAAAAATACGGCTTCTGAAACGTCACAAACCATTAATGGAACCATCGGTGGATTATAATCGAACGGTCCGTTAGCTTCTTAAGGATGTCGCCCAATGCCTTGTCCGACGCTGGATACCGGTGTTTCTGTCAGTCTCGACTGGCTAGCTGACTTTCCCTCTTCAAAATCTTTCGGCGTTCACATACCCCGGTGTGTTCCAATACATGATTGACATGTCATGAAATGGCTTTCAACCCCGAATGTCACGATTCAATCATGATCAGGGCCCAGAGCCTTGACCTTATAGAAGCAGCATAGTTGCCTAAGGAAGGCAAGGACTCGACGAAACGTATGCAATGTGATACGTTCAGCACGAACTGGCATCCTGCCACTCAAAAAGTCATTTACGTGACCAACTGTCCGAGGAACCACTGAGTACTGCTCCCGTTGCTACCTAAAGTCATAAAATCGAAGCACTCCGGTAGGCCTCTTCCCCGGATTCGAGCTGGTTCTCTCCATTAATAGCCCGTTCGCTGATCAGTATCATGGATCAACTTATTACTGGGCGCGTAAGGTCCTAAATCATGGATTTCCCAACCATTTATCCTGCCACTGCTGACTCGTGCTGAGACTGCTCTGTTTTAAATCAGAAGGGGTTCACTTTGTCTCTTAGAGAAGTCCGCGTCAGAACCCGGGCACGAAGTTGGTGTCCTAGACTTGTTGACGTGTGGACTTCGGACTTCCATGCTAACAGGTGCTTGTATACTGAAATCCCTTCCCAGCTGCAACGATCCTGACCCCGAACGACTCCCAAGAGAATGGTTGAAATTGGAATGATTCTAATGGTGCAGGTTGTTCCTTGTGATCTAGAGAAAGCTTTTCCATGCGTAGTATCCGATGAAGTGGTCATTCTCGATTGAGCTTGGGCCTGGAAGAGGGTTGGAATCTAAAGCAGTGTCTCCCTCTCGGCATTTGAGTATAATGACAGCTTTCCTGGTGAGAGTCGAGTCAGCACTCAGCTCTTACCTTCCGACATAAACCTTCGAGCCATAGAAACACCCTTCTCTTTGAGGTTCACCTTCCTTATCGCCATCGCGCTTGCCTCCATGGCTTGTGTTGTTGTAACTGCACTAAGTCAGGCCAACCGCTTACTTGCCCCTATCTAGTGATGTACTGACGTCATCGCATCCCCTAAATGTGCTTCCTTTCCTCCGTGTTCCCTCCTTGAACAACGACCTTGTCATCTTCGCTATCACCGTTGCCGCCGTTTATCAACGTGGAATCGGGATCGCGCTTATCTATGACCCAAGAACGCCATTACCATCTGGTTTACCGCCACTCACAATAACAACCAGCTGGCTCAAGGTCACGTCGAACGATGATGGCGACCAAACCCTTTCCAGCGCTACTGTCGAAATTCATCTTGGCTACAGCTATCGTCCTTTTCATTATTTTTATCACCACCCACACCCAGGGACGGTATCTCACCTCCGGTCCAGCGTCTCTCGATGTGTGACTCTCTTGCGCAAAGGCATTCGCTACTTATCGTGGCTGGCTTGCTCGAACCTGTAGCTCCACGCTCCGATCGAGACACACAGGTCAGCAGGACGCGCTGCGTCTCACACCTTCCTTGCTCTGCTTCTCACCCTGGCCGACGTTTCTGTATTCGTCATTCAAGGCAACATATGCACATACATCATGATCTCGCCCGTAACTCTTACTCTCATTCCTGACTAGTGGTCAGATCGCCGGTTGCTGACCGTGTACTGCTCTCGTATTTGCTTCCCACCAGTTATTTCGTTCATATCGACCTCGACCTAGGCCGAACGCTGTGAATGAACTTTCAGTCTATATAGCGACCTTCTGCTGCTATTGATGCGATGCCTTATTGCCTCCTGTTTCTCGGTCGCCCTGGTGTCTCGGTCTGATGAATTTCCGGGCTGCCAATCGGTGAGTTCCAGCTGCTCTGTTACTTGGGCTCGATTCCTTTTCTTGCACCAAGGTACGTAACTCCCGTCGCTTTTCATACCCCGCTACTGCCATATGTTTGTGTTCTGCCAAAATCTACTACTCAACCTTTCGATTGGTTCTTTTTTGTGCAATTGGTTACGGGCTGTGTTTTTGGGCGTCTCGCAAACATGGCATCGCTGTGCCTAGCATATCTGCCCATATCTGTGCTTTTGGGACATATCTGTGTGCCAGCGCATACCTGTCCAGCCAGACTGGCGCATTCACATCGGCAGGTCGGGACATATGGATATAACCCTGATTTATGCCATGCAAAACTCGCAGACCTGTCTATGGAGATTGTCAAAGTCTAAGGGATTCACTTCGATTTTATGACATCGAAGCCCTCCGGTGGAACTCTTCCCCGGATCCGAGCCGCTACTTTCCATGAATGCCCCGCAGATTTGCCTGCGGTACCTTCCTCTTCAGGTGATTGACAAGCCCAGGGCGGACAGCCAGGTAAACCCGCAGGACGCTGATCGATATCAACTACCGGGCGCCAAAATTAGGCGTTCTATTTCCATTTCTTCCGTCACTGCTGGTATAGGGAGCTTTCAATATAAAACCACTTCAATGTACTTTCAGAGTAGAATAGCCTCAGACGAAGAAGTTGAATTCAAAAATATCCGGCGTTCCAGCCTCGCAGGCCGCCGACACACTGCTTCAATCGTACTTCCCCTAAGCCGGGACAAAGCTGGGCTTGAAAGATCTCCTTTGAGAGAATGATTGACGTTGGGTTGATGTTCTCAATGGCGTCCTAGAAGTGTCATACGTGCTTCCCGAGGATTTCCGCTCGCAAATGCTGCGCATGTTCACACTTGTGGTCTAGAGGAAGAATGTTCTGCTTCCATGCCTCCAATCGCACCCATCGGAATGGCTGGAATCCGATGGCTTGGCCACTCTTGCTTTAGCCTGGAACCGGAAGTCGTGATGAGGTCTAAAGCGGTGTCTCCCTCACTAGAGAAGACGTATAAAGGCAATCCTGCTGGCGAAAGTTGAATAAGCACTCAGCTCTTCCGAAGTAGTACAAACCATGCAGATCTCATTCCCCTCGGGCCTCACCTCTCTTGTCGTTGCTGCGCTCGCATCCATGGCTTGTGTCAGCGCCACTCCTGTAAGTCTGACTCCAAACGTTTCCAAGGAGCTCTTACTGACCAAACCGCAGACTATTGTCAAGCGCACGTGCGGGGACCGTGCAGACGCAGTTCCCCTTCTTCGTGCCTACAACCCCAAAACTGGCGACCATTTCTACACGACGAACGCAGCCGAACGCGCCAGTGCTGTAGCCACTCTTGGATACTTTGCTGAGGGGGTGACGGGATATCTCTTCCCTACACCCGAATTGCACACTGTCCCCCTTCTTCGCGTCTACCACCCCAAAACTGGCGACCATTTCTATACCACCGACGCTGCGGAAAAAGCCAATGCTATCACGCTATTGGGATATTCCGACGAAGGGGTCACGGGCTATGTTTATCCTGATACTGAATGCGGTGGACAACCCTTGTTCAGGGCGCACAGTGTCACTACCGGGGACCACTTTTACACCATGAGCCAAGGTGAATTGGAAAATTCTATCAATACCCTTGGGTACGCTCGAGAGCGGATTGCCGCGTACTTGTTTGCCGTCTGATGGTCGTACTTATGTATACTCTACCGTTTTCCGGTGCCACTTGCTAGCAGTATATCAGTGTGTTGTCTCATATGGCTCGAAATGCAACCGACGATACGTGTTGACCTTTCTAGTTTAATGTACAACCGATCCACGTACAGTAGGAACTCCGAGTTTCAGAATTCCAAAGCTCAACCAACGTCAAATTCTCAACGCCCACTGCGCCATCATTTATCTACTGTACCGTGTGGCGGCCCTGCCCCACTTACACTATGTGGCTGTGGAAGGCACAATAACCTCTTGGAAGCCTGCACTCGAGCCAATCGTGCTTGACGAGCTGATGCCGAGACGGTCGCCACCACGCGCATGCTGATCTGCAGACAGTTGGCCGTGCACTCCAAGAAGTACCTTCTGCCTTCATAAGCTATACTGCTACAACAAGCCGTGTTGGATCCACATAGGCAAATAACTCGGCAAGCCTCGATTATTCGCCAATCTACTGGACATCTGAAGCTCCATCTTCAAAATCGCTCGGCTCTTGAGGCATGATTGACAGGCCCTGAAATGATGTGAAGCATAGCGAATGTCAGCTTACATAGCTCTTCCAGACGCGTTGTACCAGCTTGCCAGAAGGGTGTGCTAAAAGTTGATGACAAGGACGCAATTTTAGATGTTGAGAGAGCTACCATCCTATCACACCTGACCTCAAAAGGCCATTTCCTCAATTATGGGAACATTCGGCGCTTGCGTGAGGCCTAAGCTTGTAATTACCCAAGAAACGGCTAGCTTCGCCATGACGAGATCGAAGCCATTCGGTAGTTCTCTCCCCCGGTTTCAAGCCGATTCTATCCACTAGCAGGGACACACATTCTCTTCCAGCACTTTCCACTTTCATGTGATCAGCAAAGCCTGTGCCGACGGCGAACGACCAGACTCAGGTTGCGTTTGCTGATCAATACCAATTACCGGGTACTTCTTGGATTCTCTATCCATTCCCTCTGTCAATCCCTACATCTCCAGTGACATGTCACTGGAGATGTAGGGATCTTTCAAATGTAGAGGCTCGACTTGCCTCTCACAGGAGCACGTTGAGGTAGTGAGAATGCAAACTGAGGCAAAGAGGTCAGAGGCCTGGATTTAACCATGTGTGGCGTTCCCAGCTGAGCTGTCAATACACTCACTGAATTGTATATTTTCACCTTGACAAACAGTGATGGCTTCACCTTGATTCATCTTCGGAAGAGATGATAGACGTTTTATTGAAGCTTTCAACCATGTCGGCGATGTATCTTAAACGCTTCGGAACAATTTCTGGTACTCCCGAATGGTGTGCGGGTTAGCCCTTGTGATCTGAGGAAACCTTTTCTGGCTTTCATGCTTCCAATCATGCCCATCGCTATGCCAGGAGTCCGATGGCTTCGCTACTCACGCTTCATTTTTTACCGGGACTGTGTAGGCTCTAAAGCAGTGTCTTGCTCTCATGAAAAGTATAAATGCCTCTTTGCTCGCGAAATTCAAATCAGCACCCAGCCCTTCAAAGTCTTCATAGTACCATGCAGCTCTCATTCTCTTTGCGCTTCACCTCCCTCATCGCCGTTGCGCTTGCGTCAATGGCCTCCGCAGCCGCAACTCCTGTAAGTTAACCCCTAGCCTTTCAACATAGCTTTTACTGACCTCGACAAACAATAGACCATTGTAAAGCGCACCTGTGGAGATCGTGCTGACGCAGTTCCCCTGCTTCGTGCCTTCAATCCCAAGATTAACGATCATTTCTACACCACCAACGCAGCCGAACGCGCTCGTGCTGTAGCAAATCTTGGATACGTCGCCGAGGGGGTGACGGGATATCTCTTCCCAACGCCCGAATTGCACACTGTGCCCCTTTATCGCATGTTCAACCCTAAGATCAACGACCATTTCTATACCACCAGCGCTGCTGAGAAGGACAGGGCTATCACCCGATTGGGATACTCCGACGAAGGGATTACGGGGTATGTTTACCCGGATACTGAATGCGGAGGACAAGCCTTGTTCAGGGCGTTCAACGCCGCCATCAACGACCACTTCTATACAATGAGCGAAAGTGAATGGGACAGAGCTGTCAGCCGGCTTGGCTACACTAGAGAGGGTATCACTGGGTACTTGTTCCCTGTCTGATTATGGCTATACCTACCATCTCATGTACCGTTTTTGATGCGTACTATGTGTATCTGTCAATGTATGTCCACCTTGTTTATTTGTTGCGCATGATCGAGGGCATAGTGCGAATTCTCATATCTGCGATAACTTTGGAGAGGCTAGAGGTAGGGGCCGTATGGACGGCTCGCATTGTTCTTTATATGATTAATCTTGTGCTCGTTTGGCACTGTACGTCCAGGTTGAAGAACGCGTCCCCAACCTATGGTGTTCTACTGACGCACTGGTTGCCATAAGCACTATTTCTACATCGTCATGAAAGGCTGTTTGGAGCCTGACACAGTTATCTTGGTCCCAAATCCTGTACTCCCAAGCTCGGCCACAGCACAATGCCGATATTTTGAAAGGATTGATAAAAAGGAACTCTGAGCCGCGACAGAGAATCTTAGTTCCTATGTAAAACGGCTCCTGCTTACTCCCAGGCTTTAGCTCTCACTTCTACCCGGCATCTTCGCAGTCACAAGGATACTATTGGTAGAGGGTTAACCCAATGGGAATGCCCACCGCTTCTGAGTTCTCTGGTGCTGACTCTATCTGATGGTAGTCAGAAGTACGCCGCAGAAGGGTAGGCGACTTCGCAGCTTTAAAAACTATAAGCATTGTCGAACCTCAACTACAGTGTCTCCCTGCCTTCCCCAGATATGCTGGCTCGTTCGTCTAAGTTCATCATCTTCCTACTGGCCGTCGTAGCTGCGCCATTAGCTCATGCAGCTGAGACCGTCGTATGTGCCGTCATGTGTATCAATCGTCGCTTGAAACTGATCACTCGAATGTAGGCAAATGCTGAGCTAGCTTGTGGGAATCCAGCGCGCGCGGTTCCCCTGTATCGTGCTTACCATCCCGGCGGTGACCACTTCTACACCGCCAACAAAACTGAGCATGAAAATGCGTACAAGAACCTGGGCTACGCCAACGAAGGCGTTGCTGGATATCTATTCTCTGGAACACAGCAGCATGCTGTACCCCTATACCGAACGTTCAGTGGATCCCAGTTCGACCACTTCTACACCACCAACGCCGCCGAAAGGGACAACGCAGTCACTAGGCTGGGGTACACCGACGAAGGGATCACAGGATACATTTACCCCCGATACCGAGTGTGGTGGGCTTCCATTGTATAGGATGTACAATGGTCGCATCAGGGATCACTTTTACACGATGAATTTGGCGGAGAGGGATAATGCGGTCAACTATGGGTGGGCACAGGAAGGTGTGACGGGGTACATGTTCCCCATCTAATTTGAACGTGAATATCTTGTGATCGAGTATACCAGTTGCATTACGTACCTTTCTTTGAACGACTATTGGCAATGAATATTGAACTTTGGATGCCCTCGCTGATAGGCCTCTTCAAGAAGCCCAGAAACTCGACGAAGGTTAGCCTCCGAAGGTAGTTCCGATGGTCCCACTGTGACTTTGATGAAAACCGAATTTAGAGAGCGTATAACGAAAGTCGTCCGGTCCTGAGAGCGATCTGGGAGACGTGAAGTGCACATCTTGGCCAGCTGTGGTGAGTAAACGTGCTTCAACTGGTGCCTGGATTTGGCGCATCCAACGATTTCAAGATGAATCAAGTTGGGTAGGATTGGAGTGGACGCATCCTCTCTGACAGTGAGGTGCGAAAAGAGCTGGGGGAGGTCGGTGATTGCGCCAATGTGAAGTCGCTCAACCGCTGGTAAGGCGCCGGTGATGGAATGTATCGAATCGCCGCGAAAGCGCTCGAGGCGAAGACGGCGAATGCTTGTCGCCGACCCTGACCTCTCGAAGAAGTGCTTCAAGGCTTCGCGGAATTCGAGGTCGAAGAGGGAAATCGGTGATCCTCGAGCGCTTAGGTTCAGGTATCTGAGCCTCGGACACTGGATTAGGCGAAAGAAGTCCGTCATGTATCGAGGGATCTGCTCGACCTTCAGCTCTTCGAGGTGAGGGAGAAAAACAGCGTCTTTCATATCTCCTGCGTCACCTAGCGAGATGATCTCCTCGCTAGCATTGCAGAACTCGAAGGAGCGTAGAATGGGCATACTCGAGAGGAGTGAAAGCACCACCGAGACTGTGCAATCACCATTGACCACAAAGTGGGTGAGGCCGGGAAATGTTGATGGAGTAAAGCGAGACTGGAATCGGGCAGCTATGGAGCTGACCATTTTGAGCTCCAGTATACTAGAGAGGGATTTGAAGGATGGAAAAGTAGGACGAGCATTCGCCAGGTCGTAGTGCTGCGGGCCTGTGAGCGATAGAGAACGCAAATTTGCCTCCGTTTCTTGAAGCCGATTCATGATTCGAGGTGCACATACGATGCTGTCATGCATTGCGAGGTCGATTTCGCGGTCCCCAATGGAATCGAACAGATTTTGAATGACCTCCATGGGATCGAAATCACCCAGTCCATAGTCTTGCAGGTCGAGTGTGAGAGTAAGGGGCGCGGGGGAAGAGAGGCATAGAACTCTCTCGAGGTAGGGCTTTGGCACATAGCTGACAATCACGATGTCTTTCCACATGCGGATGTCGTGGAGAATCAACAGGTTCCACCTCTTGCAGCTCAGCCGAAGAGATTCGTTGCGCTCAAAGAGGGACCATTGACCAGTACGATACCCAGCAGCGTATATTAAAATCAGCGAGAGGACCTCGTCTGGTAAAAGGCGCGCAGGGGAGAGAATCGCCAAATAAGCGTCGAGTACCAAGTTTAGCTCCTCATAGACGACGAGAAGGGCCGTCTGAACGTCGGAGTTATGCATCAGTAAAACTACCCTAGCTTGGCCTTAAGGTTTCAGGACTTGGGCTTGGGCTTATGAGCTTTTCCTTACACTTAAGGTCCTTTTGCCTTATGCAAAGTCCTTCAGCTAGGGTAAGGATCTTATCATTAGCCTTTTCAGAACCTCGCTCATAGTGGAATCTTCCTCAGGTTCGTATCATGTCATGATTAGAATAGGATTTCATGCGAGTGATGATCTGCGTACTTATTTACATAGAATGATTTGAATGCATCCAATGACTGGGTGTAATCAAGACCCAGGGGTGGTAGGTAGTCTTTTCCTGAAATGCCTATCAGATGTGCTGCACGGAAAATGGAATCCAGATGGACAACATCGACCGATGGTCGACCACCCGCAGTATCTGGTTTGACCATCCACATGCCTGTTTCGGGACACGGCTCGTCTCCAACAGTGGAATACCACTGAATGAGAGCGCAAGGATGAAGGACTCCGTTGAATCTAAAGCTGAAGAAGAGAAAGGCACGGGCGACGAAATATCCTAAAAATCCAGGTTCATCTGACTTCCCAATGAGAACACAGTCAAAGCGGGGTCGCCCGTCGGAGCCCCACTTCTCAACAGCCCTTATCCGCTCGCTTCTCATTCCCTCAATGCCAGAGATGTCGCTAGGTGCAAAGAAAACTGCACGTGCTGAGGGATATGTGTGGACCTTGAGTGTCGAGATGTCAGGGCAATGGTCGAGGGGGATTGTGCGATCGGACTGCATTTCGTCGTTCTGGATCCAATTGTGGATGTATTGACGAACACGGTCAACAAGCTGGACGTCACCGATCGCCCTGGCGACCTCGTCAACAGTGCGGGAGCAACGAGGAACTAAGAAAAGGTCAGAAAAAGTGGACATTCAATCCTCAGTACTAAGAGGCGCACCAGGACATTTTGCTAGCTTGATTTCTCCCAAACTTGCTGGCTCATCAACAGCATCGCCATCTCCATCCTCTACACTCGCTGGAGGGCAAGACGGTGTGCCCAAAGCCATTACTAGAGGGTGGCGAGGCTCAGGGGACTCACGCGACCGATTGGCTAAGTGCTGTCGAACCTTGATGCGCATGGCGAGGATCTTATCCATCCGCTGGTTGGTGACAAGCATTTGGCCCAGAGGTCGGTTGCGACTCGAACGGCGATAAGGCTTCTTCACAGCCTTGATGTGTTTCGACTCCGTGATGGAAGAGCATAAGCCGTTGGGGGCTCCAAACTCCTGAATGAGGTGCTTGTAGTGGACCATTGAATGTTGGCGAGGCAGGGAGAAGCCAGTTGGCCGGATGTCGAGATCCCGAAATATCTCTCGGTTGTTGTGGAAGCTGATGACGAGGGTGTCGAGGCGGTCAAGATCATCCTCCGTGATGACTGATCGACGGACAAGGTATGTGAATTCGAGGAAGTCGCGGACCGTTTGAACCATTTGCGGGGGGACGCGGCCAGCAAGTGCAGGAAGGATGACCTTAAGAGATGCATGGAATCGGCGGTCATCCAGCAGCCTTATTGAGCATATAGAAGTAAATTTACCTTCATCAGAGCCTTGGAATCGTCGCCCGTCCACTGCTTGAAATTCCTGCCCTCGTAGAATCGCCGCTGTCCAGGAAAAGGTGGCACCGCCGCAATCCTATTACAAAATAAAGACCAGGAAGAACAGAGTAGAAGTGTGGCGTACCTTCGGTCAATATCTGCCATAATACGGTTCGCTTCGGCCTTCGAGTGATGTTGGGATATGAATTGCATCACCCAGTCGATGAGGTGATCTTTGAATGTCCCTTTGATGAGCTGGTGGAGGAGGTCCGGTGAAAGTAGCTCGTGGATATCTGCGCGTGGAAAGTACGCAGTGAACGGCTGACCGCTTGGGTAAGTAATCAGAGACGGAAAGAACAGAAATAACACTTACAATGACGTCGCTGGCTATTCCGAAGTCGTCCCAAAGTTCCCGAAGCGAGAATGCTTCGCACATATCATCGGTGTGCTCATGAGATCGATAAACGTGCTCGTTCGAGAAGGCGCCTGAGTCCAGATCAGAGGAAGGGGCAGTACATCTATGAAAGGAAGTATCGGCGCCTCAACGGGTACACATGACGATCAAACATACCTAGGACACCACCCCTGCACAACACAAGCCAGGAGTGCTTGTTCAGGGTAATCAGCGATGTACGGGCCAAGCGCATATACGACTCGACGAAAATGCCCATCTGGACACATCGTGACCTTAGGCTTCATCATATAAGGCTTCAACGTCGACAGTATGTGTTTCAAGGAGGTATGGAAAAGTTGCCGTCGAAATTTGCGGAAGGTGGGGTCATTGGAATACTCTCTACTTGCTGCTCATTGGTGAGAGACCGTCGCAACAAAACTGGGAAGATAAACCTCACATTTTGGGATAGCGAGAAAGCCGATAAGAGATAATGCATTGCGGTGTGAGCGTCGAATTCCGTTGTGAACATTGCCGAGTGATGCATAGAGGGGATAAAAGTCGTTCTGTCCTGTCGCTACTGAGACTGTGGTCTTGTCGCTTCCAAGGACAACTGGTGCAAACATCGCCCCGTGCATTTCTGTGTCGGTAGCAAGAGCATCCTAAATGTTCGTCATAAGCGTTTAGAGGAGGGGGAAATACATTTCGGTTTCAAACGCACCGCTTGCCTCCACGCCCAGTTTCCAGACATGAGGTCTTCGTATTGCCGTTTCTCCTTCCGAAAAACACGTTTCGGTGCGTAATCAATCTTCCCCTTGAACTCTGGGTTGGCGAGCTGACTCTCCATAACTTGCAATGGGTCGCGGAACCAGACTTCGTACTTCTGGCTTGCCCATGGAGGGAGTGGAGCGTTGGGTGTTGGAGTGTCGCCATTGAAGGCAACCGAGAAAGAGTCCCATGGAACATCGCCCTCTTTGATAGAGTCGATAAGTGCGTAGAGCTCTTTATGGTTTGCGAATGGAGGTGGCTGATCAGGGTACAGTTGCGCAAGGAGCTGCGCAAGCTCGTCAATCCTGCCTGCCGACATCTCCGCTTTGGCGTATACAAAGTCCGCCATCTCAAATTCCGTCGCTGAAAGGAATGGCTCGAAATCGTCCTCCATACGACCTTCAACTCCAGGGTGCATGTCAGTGCTTTGGTTACTGTCAAAATCATAACCTTCAGAGTCGCAGATTGTGCCTGGTAAGTCTGAATGAGTGATGGTTCATTATTGGGGGAAAATATAAGACATACCGTCAATCACAGGATGGTTCTCAGTTCGGGTGGGTGGCTTGAACGTTCTGTCGCGAACCTCTGGCCGTCGAGGTAGGAGCTGGTGAGGTGGTCCGCTTGCGCTTCGACGATGAGCCCTGGCCTCAGGATCGTCTGAGGAGGAGGGAGAAGAGAGTCGAGGGAAAGCAGGATCCTGAGGCTGTTCTTCGAGTTCCTCAACCTGAAGCTTCTGAAGAGCTACTGGTACGGTGTGTCTATGCTGAATATGCTTTGTTAGGCCTCCTGGGCTAGAAAAGCGCTGTGGGCAAAGGGAGCACCGATGAGGCTTGGGCTTGAAGTTGCGTCGCTGCATTGGAGATTCCGAAGTGCCACTGGGAAGGAAAAGACAAGCTTGACTTGTCAGCCTGGTCAGGACCCACGCGTTGCCTTAGTATCATGAAAACTCAGCTAGAATTGTATTGTTGGCCATGACTACCGGGTTCAGGGTTGTTCAGCGCCTGTGCAACCCAGGGGACCCTGTCATCATTCCTTGAAACCTGGGCTCGAAAGTCACTTCCTCGCCCTCACAATTTTCAACCACTACGTCCATCATGTCTGCCACTGCTGAGGTGGCTCTACCGCGATGCTTACGCAGCTCCACCGCATCCTCAGCGAGTTCAACCAGGCAACCCATACCCGTTCCAAGTCGACGAACATCCCAGCAGGTGCAAGCCGAAAAGCTGGCTAAGAAGGTGGCTACCCAGAACACTGTCAAGCGACAGCAAGAGGCTGTTGTCAACGTGGTCAAGAAGAACGAGCTCAGACTTCAGCAGCAGGCTGAAGCTGAAAACCACGCTGATCATCCGCCCACCAGTGCAGCAGTGGTTGTCAAGGTTGGGCGACAGCGCCCAGGCGCGCCTTCGCATCATAAGAGTGAGCGTTTTTTCCTTTTCAAGTCACGAGGTTGGGATCCTAACGCTAGATGCAAAGGTGCCTTCGAAGCCAACATTGTCGAGGAAGAGGAGTTGGAAACCGACATCCAAGACCAGAGCTATCACCCCGATGAGCTCTCCCAAGAATCCGAGTCGGAGTCAGATCTCTTCGACGAGAATATCTCCGACGAAGACCTTGCGCCAGAGAAGCGCCGTAAGAGAGGGGAAACACGGGCTATGCTGGAGAGCCTTCGTGACTGCAACAGAGAGCTGACCGGGAGTGGAGATGCTGCAGTACTTGGAAAGAGGAAGGCCGATAGGTATGTGCCGTGTGTCGCCTCAGATTGAGTTTATCTCTCATGTCGTGACTCGTTACAGTCAATCACAGCCTAAGAGTTTGAAGAAGAAGAAGAAAGGCCTACCTCCCTCTGGTGGCCTCCGTGTAGGCTGGATACTGGAAGCATCGTCTAAGGGTGAGTGATATGCGGACTCGAGAGATTCAGTTGATGTATCTGAGCATACAACAGGCAATATTGGAATGGTACCCCAGGGTGCGGACAATGATGGCGGAAGCGAAGATGGGTGTGAGGATATGGATCATGACATTGTCGCAGGCATTAGCGACAACGAAGAAGGTGATGCGCTTGAGAAGCAGACCGTCGCCACGGCACCTCGAGCTCGATTGATAGCAAGAGTACAGAATGCGGCTAGCATCGTTGAAATCAGCAAGGTGCTTTTCCCTCCTTATCGGTTCTTCAATGTTTAGACTTACCTATATTTAGACTGCTTCTGTCGTGAAAACGACATCGGTCGAAGAGTTCTTACCCCCATCCCAAGCGGCTGCTGTTGTCACATCACTCAAGAGGATTCGCTTCCGCGACATGCCAAAGGAGCTAGCAGCTTCGTTCAACAAGATATTCATTCCCCTTGTTTACCAACTCATTGCGTGCGGGTCCGATCCTTGGTATCAGCCCACTGATCGAGATCTCGAAGGCTTATGGGCGATCGCATCCCCGGATGATGTCCTTTATCAGGACGTGGAGATTCGAAAAATTGTATCTAAGCTGGTGAGCCATAGCTTCTAACACCTATACACGATGCTGATGTCCTCTTACACCTATGATAGACCCGTGATGCGATTACTTCCTGGAGGAACAAGATTGGCGCCCATGCAATCAAGTGCTTGGAAACAGCTGTCTTTGCGGCGCTCCCCTCTGGCTCAGGTAACGAGCTTATTGAGACCCGCCAAGTCTATGCTCTATGGGCGCTGCAAGGGGGCGATCGAGAACGGAATTACTATTATCGTGAAATCGACGACGGCGTTGATCTCGGAGGCAACTCGTCGGAAGAGAGTCCACAAGCACCAAAGAAGAAAGTAAGGCGTCTTTCGTCAACGCTCAAAAGTGCTCTGAACCTTACCCATGCTTTAGGGTATCTTCCAGAGCAAGCTTATCGCTTCGACCTTGGGAGTATACTTCAACAGTATTGCAAAACTCCCCTCGAAGAATGTCTCCAACAACTTCCCGTCCGCTGCTCTTGTTTTGGCAATGCAAGCCGTACGTGGCCTTCCAGAACGACCATGCATCACCATCTCACCCAATTCTAGGTCAAGCGAGCCCTCATGAGGTACAGGACTGGTGTCAGTGTTGCACCTTCCGGATCCCTCAGTCATTTCTCCAAAAGTAACTGGGGTGATCACGAAGATACCGTTGCTGGCGATAGAGTCAAGGTTCGAAGTACTTCCGGTCTTGTCGACGTTGTCAAGAAACTCCGTGAGCCGACCCAGAAGAAGATTATCGAAGCTGCAAAGGCAGAGGCTGCACTACAAGCTGTGCGCGTCAACAACACTGGCCACGACGTAACAAGGGCCTCAGACGGGGAACAGGGCGAGGAGGAGTCTGACTTCGAGATTGTGGACGACGACGACGACGACGAGTAGTGCTAAGTGAATCCAGCAGACGCACCCTCTCCAACTACATAGAATTTGTGTGTTCGCGCTTGTAATGCATTTCCATACTATTGAATGCTACTGCACATTGTTCGAATCCCTATTCTATTGCCCAAATGAACGGTATCCAATCCAGGTAAAATAAAGCGCCCCAAGCCAAGAAATAAGCTCGTCAAAGGCGGCATTATCACGTCCTTAGAATCGAGCTTTTAACCCGTCTTGGCAAAGTATAATGACTTTTATAAGGCCATAAGGACTTGTGCGAGGCAAGGGGCTTGGCTTGGCCAAGGCAAAGGCCTTATGGACTTATCGTCCTTATGGAAGTCCCATAAGGCCTCAAAAGGCGATTGTAGATTTTACTGATGTGCCCGTCAATTGACTCAAGCTCTTGCTCGATAGTGTTGAGAGCATTGTCAAGCTTCCCTATCAGAAGCGTAGCTTGAATACGATCTTGGTCCGTTGGAGTGTAAGTGGACTCCAGAAGCATCGGCGAAGGAAGCTGCTGTAAATTTGGTCGTTCAGCTCCAGCCAAATCTGGTTCACGATCTCCATGTTTGGCGATTCTGGTCGATTCCTTGTCATAAAAGGGTGATGAGGTGTCCGCTGGAGGGTCTGTGATATAATGGAAGGACGTACATCGGGCGTGAAAAGTACGTGCCTAGAGATTAGAGTTTGAAGGTGATGGAATAATGAGGGTGGGATTAACCCTCACAAAGTCCGCTGAGGCGGAACACGATGGCCAATCGACGTCACCATCTTTATTATCCCGCTCCGTCACGCGCCTTCCCTGTCGATTTCGAACAAATGAAAAATCCAGTTCGCTTTCAGACCTGAGAACAAAGCAAGACCTGATCGGGGTTCATGGGCAGTTTGAGTGTCACAATGTGGCTCCTGAGTCCTCCTGACGACCAACCGATCAGTTCCTGCCTCGAAGGTTCGAAGAAAGTTGAGTCTGTGGTCCTAGTCTCTGGAGGGAATAGTTACGGTGTACGCAATGGCTTCGCTTTAACGTCTTGATAGAATGTCTTTTGCACCAACATCCTTCGAGCGAGTTCTGGAATCATAATAGGGGCTAAGACTCGAGCCAACGCCCGCCCATCAATAATGAGCCATCTGAACTGGTTTCCTTTGCTTTCAGAAAGAAAGGCGATAGGTATGTTCCGTCAAAGATTTGAACAACACGACGCAACTCGATTTACTGCTTTGGTTGCACGTTACTCAGTGCATGACTGTGGTCATCCAATTCATATTCACGTCTCTGTTCGTATATCGGTTAGTACACGCGCCTGTCATCAATCTCTGATCGCGCGAAAGCTGGGTTCGATTCCCAGACAGAGAGCTTTTTTGCACCGATGTCGATCCCGACATCGGTTTCGTTCTCAGCAAACCCTCCCTGGATCCCTCCCTGCACACTCTATGCTTCCTTATTTTCTCATTCATGTTGCGCATAAGGGAAGACCGACTCCAATAAAGTCCATCAGAAGCCACAATGCCTGAAGCTGATTCACCCTGACATCGCCAGGTGGTAATGGGTGTTCTGGCAGTGATTGGGAGCTCTACTCCTGGCCCACTCGTATCAGAAGAACGATATCCTCACGTACTCACGGGGCTCCGGTCAAGGCCTTTCTGCGGCCTGGTCTATCGATGTCTTGGGCTCTAATTAGACGGCTGTGGGTTCAAGAAGCAACGAATTCTCTGTCTGTCGCCGATGCCAACTGTTAATACTATCTTCTCGATCACCTGGGATTGGGCCTGGAGCACCGGCACAACTTAAAGGTTAAAGGTTCATGGGTATAATTCTGAGCTACAGAGCGCTGCTATTTCCCGTCTTCAAGGGAGACAGTGCACAATTGAGCTTTTTCATTTATTGTGTGGCGCGTTCACGCAGAAAAACCCTGCCAATGGCCTGTCAATGTGGGTGTCAAGTCATCTCGCCTTTGTGCAGACTTTAGACTTTGATGTCAGCGGAGAGGGTGTGGCGGCGCTATGACTATTCAGCCGGTATACTTGCTTTCGCGATTCTCGATGATGGAATAAAACTTATGAAAGAAAGAAGCACCTGGAGGGTAAAAGATTAGTGAGTGCTGGACCCGCAAATGGCAAAGATCTATTTGCTACCCGACTCTAGAGCACAGTTGGGAGAAGAAAGGTCTTCTCCGAAGGCCTCGAAGTAACTTTCAGTAGCATATTCTCATCGAGAATTACTGTCATACAGCTAATGGGTACTGTGCCCCGGCGGCCATGGGCCGTGTGCCACCATCGCAAGCGAGAGATACAGTATACAGTCTCCACGAACCCACAAGACATCAAGCAGCGCTCAGTAGCTCTCGCAACTCAGAGGCAATCGTAACATGCAAATCGCAGTCTCTCCCTTCAATTCCTTCGTCCCCGGACTTTCATATCTGCCGCCACACAAATACTGCGACATGTACACTTCTGACAAGCAGATCGACTTAGTTGGATGCCTCTGCATACGATGAACGAGACTTTGCGGTAGATACGGGGTCTACCCCGGAGGGTGTTACTGGTTAGTAGTACGCCTCTTCATTTGACCACTTGTAATACCCCTTCTGCAAGTTTTGCTATATGTGGACTTTAGCTGAACGTATATATATCCTTGAAAATTATCTGAATATGACACTCTTCTCCGAAATGCTTGTGGTATATTACAAAATGCTTTAAAATAATAATTGCCTGGGATCAGGTTTTTTTAAAATCCGTGCGGTAGGTCAGAACTAGGCCTGTAGCCCTACTTCGCTCAGGACACAAGAACAGTATCCCTCGTGCACCTACTGGTTCTATTTGAATTTTGCCTCTACTCTGGTCCATAGACGTATTTGGCTTTGAGGAGGTCATCATATCGATTTCAAGAAGAGCTTCTCTGTCAGTGGCCGGCGATACGAGCTGCCACTTCTATCTTCTCGGTCATTTGGGCCTAGGGCCTTGGTTCCTTTGCGAGGGAAGGTCCATGATTGATATTCTGAGCTTTGCCTATTTCACGGGAAGCTCTCAAGGGGTTTGAATTCTTGCCTTTGATCATCGTTATTGTATGGTCTGTGTCAATAGACCGATTGACACTGGCGTTGTCTCGCTCAAGATTTAGCCTTGCTAGAATCTAGGTAAATGTCAACGGACGGAAACTCCGTGGCCACACCTTGATTTTGGGCACGCGACCATCGTCTCGATACTGCCACTGTCAGATAGCTCGGCAATTGAACAAACTCTATCAGAGCAGAAGCCCTGTTTGGAGGTTGGATGATCAGTGGAACGCCGATGCATGATCGACATTGGATCAAGCTGTCATCTAACTATAGCTTAAATGGATAGAAGAAAGGCCTTCCCCGACGCCATGGACAAGAGTTAATGATTTGTGTACCCCTGAGGGCTTCGTTTTGTTTCAAATTGATTGTTTTTATGGCTTGCGGGCACTTCACGATGTGAGTCTTAGTCTCAGGAAGCTCAAGCTGTACGGTATACCTTTGAATGCACATCAATCACTAGATCTCGACTTTCGAGGGCTTGCTGGAACTCACGCCCGTCTATCACCATTACTGATGTGAATCCAGGAGCATCTATATATCAGAGCTCGCTTGGATGGGTTCAACACTCAGCAGCTCTTACCCCTCAAGCCCAATTCTACCATGCATTTCACCCTCCATTTCTTCGCTGCCATGGCTGCCATTGCGCTTACCTCTCTGAGCAATGCGGCCACTACGCCTGTAGGTCCTGTCAGACGCTCTTATGTATCTCTGCCTGATGGCATTTGCCTCAACGCAGGCCAGTGATGTTCAGCTCTCATGTGGAAGACAAGCCGATGCAGTCCCCCTCTTTCGATCCTACAACCCAAGGGGCGATCACTTTTACACCATTAACAGCACAGAGCACTCAAACGCCATCAGAGTCTTCGGATATCTGGATCAAGGCTTGACAGGATACCTCTTCCCCAGCGCGCAGCCACATGCGGTCCCCCTCTACCGCTTGTTCAGCGATGGTGACTTTGACCACTTCTACACCACCGATCTTGTTGAGAGGGATAGGGCCATCAGCGTGTTTCGATACGTCAGCGAGGGCGTTGCAGGATATATTTACCCTGACGCCGAGTGCGGAGGCCTCCCGCTGTTCAGGGTGTACCAACAGTCTCTCACCGACCATATTTATACAATGAGTCAAACTGAAAGGGACTTTTCGGTTGACTCTGGGGCACTCCCAGAGGGTATTACCGGCTATATGTTCGCGGTCTGATAGGGCTGCTTGTCGCTTAACCATTTGTAATGTCTGATCTACGAGATTTATGCTATATGATCTGTACCTTCCACTATGCTTCCTTTTGAGACCTAAAGACTCGACGGAGTGGTCACTCGAGAGCGTGGCGACTTGCCCTCCCAAGGTTAACATTTTGAAGGGATCGTGATTTGCGGTACATGAGGCTTGGAAGGCTATTACTGTACAGAATATTCAACGACAACCCACTCGAGGTTCCCTATATCGACGCGTTCATTCTGACCGTCCGGAATCAAAGCAGGCCAGTCGGTCTCCCAGAGATGTGGCCCGCTGGAGAAATCTAGAGCCCATGTCCTGCTATCTGTCCAGGTCCATCTTCCCGAGCTTGTTAGCCCTTCTCTTTTCAAGATCGCCTGGCACAAACCCCCAATCCTTATCGCCGACCCTTTATACCCTTCCGTGACCACCTCGACGGCCCAAATGACGTCTCCTCGCTCTGCGTTCACATCCCTCCAGATTTCTTCGTATAGTTTTACCTTTCCATCATCAAAATCCAGCATTTCTCCCTTCTCCAAGATATCGCCATTCTCCAGCATGGACATGACACCACTATCCTCTTGGGGTTCATCAGAGCGCGAATCGACAAGGTGTTTCCAAGTGCCTTGTCGGCTTTCAGGGTCGTATGTTGACACTCCTGAGATACCCCAGTAGAGATCGCGGTTGACAAGGGGTAACGTGGCGCGTAGATCTACGAAATGCCGTCTGGGCGTTGTGAGAACAATGGTGGATGTTGGTTCTTTCGCCGGCTCTGGAGGCTGGAGATGGAGTCAATAATCGGGACTTGCTTGGGTTCTGCGGTACGGTTCCACTCACCCATGCAATAGATATCCGGCGTGAGGCAGAAGCCATCGCGCGCAATGGTTGCTGTCTGAGGCTCTATCAATGGCGAACATCACCTGAGGATGGTCTGACGGGGTTTGCCGAAATGAAAGACGACGGAGGCCTAAAGGAAACCAGACAGACACGTCCTTTAGGCACTTGCTCTACCCGCACGTTCTTATGTGCAAATAGAGGCGGGATGAAATGATGCGAGGTATGAACATGAAACAACGTGTGATACAATGAGCAAACTGATACACGATTAAGGCAAAATGATTCCAGCCGATGGGATAGAAAGTGTCATGGATTCTTGGCGCCAAAGGGTGAATCCTCACCTCAACGCACAACGATTGAAGGGGCAAACCTGCCGTTATGCCGTTAGTTGAATGAGGGTTCAGAAATAGGAGACAACTTACTCTATTTGAACAACACTCCTTACTATCCTGGATGCACCGGGTTTGATTTCCACAGCTCTCTCTTCCTCTTCCTCATCGTCGCCGTCGTCATCGTCATGATCGTCCTCGTCATCGTCGACCTCGTCTTGACCTTCCACATGAAAAACGGGCTGTACCTCCAACAACAGACAGAGCCTGATACCGTCACCGAGATAGTACCTTCCCTCCACTAGCCGCGTTGTTGGTTCCTCTTGACTCCGAAAACTCTCAAACAGCTCCGTCCGTCTGAGCTCAGCGGCGGGGCAGTCACGATCCCAAGACCCTATTGAAAGGAAGGTGTCGAGGGGAACCATAGCGGGTGGCTCTCGGGCGGTGTCATGGAAAAAGAGGAACTGGTGAAATTCGTGGTCCGGAAGAGGCTGACCTCCTGAAATCCTTCCCCACCGCCATTTTGCTCAAACGCGTGGGTGCTCAAGAGAGTCTGGAACCAACGCGTTGAGTATGTATAATGAATGTCCAAGTCCTTCCGTCCTAGAAGTAATGTGTTGAACAAGGGCTGGGCTCAAGCGCTAGAAACGAGACGTACTGAGATACGTGATGTGCATAGTGGCACATTCCTTGTAGTGTCGCCTCTTCCAATCCTCCTCTTGGCATCCAAGGCTGCAGTAAGCCACAGAGTGGCAGCGAGAGCATGTCCGAGACTGCGATCCATGGTCTATATCCAGATTCTGGTGTAGGGTTCAGCTCGATCCCAACTGATAACTGCGAAAGAAGCATGCGTACCCAGTTATCACATATTGTTATACTTGACTGGTCCTTCCCGGCCTCCAATCGACCAAGGTTGCGGTTAGTCACGGCCTGGAGTGTCCTCCAGGTTGCCGCGTGCTTTGTCAAGCTGAAAAGGTTGGGGTGCACCGTTTGCAGTACAGCCCCTATTGCACGAAGGAAGCGAGGAAAATGACCAAATCGCCTCAATCGCTCGAAAACGGCGTGATCCCACTCGCCTGAGCCCTTGGACTTGTCTTCAGCCATAGACTGCAAGAGCAGCGACATTGCACCAGATTCGACGATGATGGCAAAGGTGTGAGGCCGAGCCGCGAGTTTACAATCGAATTGGTGAGCGCTATCCAGTGCGCCTTTCCAGCATGTTTCCGGAGCAATACAAGTGTGTTGGACCAGGTCTTCATATAGTTTCCGGTCTTCTGCATCCTGATGCCGATATTGTTTAGCTCTTTCCTCGGACCGCTGAGGCCAACGGCTTCGAGGATAAAGGTCAGGTGTATGTATTGTTGCTTGATGAGCCTGTCCAATACCCTGCATTCGTACATTTCAGGGAGCTTTGCCATGTGCCGGTTGAAAGGACTGGGTGAACCGGGTGATCGTAGATGCAGATTCCACGAGACGGTCTGAGAAGGTTTGGAGGCCTTGCTCGTTTGTGACGAATGTATGAAGCAGGGCAGTGACCGAGCAACCGCCGAATTGGGTGAAAGCATCAAATTTAGTGGCGGGACCTTCATCGTAAAGGTCCCAGAGTTCCAGGATGATATCCGCCACGCTCGGTTGAGCAAATATGGCCTTGGCCAAGCGAGAGTCCAGGGCAATCATGTCGCGTAGTAGCAGAGCGTCCGCTTGATAATAATTGGCCACAGTCTCCGCGGCAGAACTGAGAGGAATCTTGACGCAGAATGCCATCCAAAGTAGGATTCCATCAAGCTCTTCAAGTATCCGTGTAGCTGTTCCCTCCTGCAGCGCACGCGAGCGGTCTGAGGACTCGATGCAACAGGACACAGTCTGCATCGCTAGAGCACCATTTCCCGCGACTAATCGCATGACAGGGTTTTCCGGGTTCGCCAGGGGGAGGTAGGGACACTTGGAAGCTTGTAGATATGCAAGCGCGGCTTCAACAACTGATAGAGAGTAATTGTCACGAGTAACGGCGGTGCAGAGGCGACGAAGATCGTCAGCATTGCCATTTTTCGCACTTTCTATGAGCTAAGAAATGTTCAAGAATTCTACAGAATGATTTCCTGCTGAGGCTCACATTTCGCGGAATCTTTGTCGACGGTGCCATTGTGGACGTGAAAGTCGATGGTGTAGCAACCAAGGACCCTGCATGGATGGACGAAATCTCAAGACACTGCCAACAGGGGCTTCGGCATCCACCGGATATTTTCACGGTGATGAGTCGCGTTCTATGGGAATGTCGCTCCACTCCTTGAAAGATGGCACAGGGCGCCAATCAAGCGAAGCACTGGTGTTCGATCCCGCTCGATGCGTGCCCAGCCCACTCAACCCCAGTTGCTTAAATCGCTTCCTATTGTTTCCTGAAGAAATTTATAGGTCCTTTATCCCATACATATCTACCGAATCACTACCCAGGTATGCTTCAAGAAGGCGGCATGATATAATCCGCGTTTCAGTTCAAAAGGTAGAAAGCCGGGAGAAAACGTTCATAGACCACTGTGAAAAAAAGCCCTCTGCAAGCGCGAGCGCGTCGTAATACGTGCGTCAGAGAGCAGAGACATCTTGAAACCATCCCTTCGTTAATGTGACTTCACCTACTGTCTTTCGTTCTGAATACCGACTTAGGAGTCAGGACCGGTCGCTGCATTTCCTGGAACCCACCAGATAATGAGATCTTAAATCATCTCATTTGGATTCTTTTTTATAATTTCGAGTCCACTATAGCAGCACTAGCGGTCCACACCAACAAGTTCTTGAGAATGCCAATTGGGACTATCTCAAACCTATTTGCAAACCATGCGAACACTACTCCGAACTATGTCCTCGCCCTCTTCCGAGCCTGACACTTCGCACCTCTACCAGAAGGGAAACGAGGGCCCTCACGTATATGAACTGGGCGTCAATCAACCAACTATCCACCGACTGCTGTTTCCTGAAATTTCAATCATAAACTCATGCCGTAGCGCCCTCCAGAGGGCTCCCGCCTTCGAATATCAGCCCTACACATTCCATATACTCCTCAAAAGGGATCACAGAGCAATCTCCGGGCGTCTCTTTCTCCAAGGTGTCCCAAACAATGATGCATTCTTTTGCGCTCCGGCCCTTCAAGTGATCGCGCCGATATTTGTCGATGGATGAAAAGTCCATCATAAACCCCATCGATGTGAGTTCGACGTGCATGGCCCTTGTAGCACGCGTATAGTGGACTCCGATCTTCTTTCGCGCCTTGCTATTTGTTAGTAGTGCAAGAAAAATACAGCTGTTTGAGGTGGTGGCTTACCGAGATGCACTGAGCGCATAGTGAAGCACTCTAGCTTGTGCCGTCTGTCCCAGTCTTGCGCCTGACACTCTTCTCCACAGTACACAACCGAATGGCAACCCGAGCAAGTGCGGGGCTGTGGCCTGTGCTTCGGCCAATTCTGCGACATGTTCTCACCTGAGCGTCTTGAAGACATTCAAGAAAAAGCACATACCCAGTGGAAGTAATTGTCGCACATAGCAGTTGCTCTTTCCGGGACTTTGAGAGCTGAGAGCACCTTGTGGTTGTACATGACCAAGCCATGTAAACTGAGCCATGAGATTTGAATCTCCAGTGGAATTCGATCGTCAAGATGGCACTGCATCGGTGATAAGACCTGATGTAGTCTCGTCAGGCATCTGGGGATAAATGCACCAGTTCGTAGATGTTGAAGTACGCGTTCCATGTTTTTTGCAGTTGTACCCTTCACCTTCCAATTTGCCCGTGTGATGATATCTATCATCAACTCCACACAGCCGCAATCGACTGAAGGAGGCGAGCTGGCCAGGTAGGCGAGGGCGTGAAAGAGTTGGATAGACAACGGTGAATAGATCCTTCATTTTGACAGCTTTTGGGACTTGACTGAGAGCCTCCCTTACTCTCCGTAGAAACCCAGCCTTTACCAGTTCTGCCTCTACTTCGGGGTGCTCCGACAGCCGGGAGCAACACATGACAAGGGTGTAGAGACGGGATCGGGCCCACTGAGAGGCTCCCTTGTATCGGGATAAATCCGACTGTTCAGTGAATTTGAAAAGCAACTCTTCGCAGAACTTGGTCCGCAGTTTGTGAGACGAGAGGAGTCTCTCCACAACAGAGCGAAGGCCGTCATTGTCTTTGATGAAATCCCAGAGGGAGGTTACGACGTAGCAAGGATGCCCGTCTTCCCGTGTGCGACAGCTAGACACTTCGTTGACTAGACGAAAGGTATGAATGCTGAATAAGACGTCAATCGTCCTTTTGGAGAACACTAGGCTGGCCCTAAGTGTCTCATGGAGTTGCAATAGCAGTCCGAGGAACAGGCCGATCAAGTGGCAGTCATCGCTTCTGTGGTCCCCAATGACCCCTCGGGCAGCAAAAGTAAAGTGGATCCAGGACATTATTCCATCCAGTTGGTCAGCGATTCTCGCCGCAGTAGCGTCCTTCAGGGAGACATTGTCGCTGCACGCCCTGATGCACCCGTGGACAATTCCGATTGATAACCAAGCACGATCAACCCGTAGGAGTAGGTTGGCGTCCTTCGCAAATTTATTGGGTAGATTCTCCAACCGAAGATGGGTAAGTGCTACGTCCAAAATAGCCACGGTGTAGCCTTCGGATGTAAGGGAAGCCAGCACTTCGAGGGCATCAAAAGAGCCTCGTCTGGCATGTGTGAGCAGCTGCAGGGAAATGAGAAATTGATCAAACGATATATAAAAAATGTAACTTTAGCTACCTCAGGGGATACTTCGACCATTGTTCAGGCGAAAACTGGGCGAATGTTGGAATGATCACAAGCCTTTGACGCGAAGATTGCTTAGAACTCCGCCGGCCAACACCGTGCAACACGCGGCAGAACCCTGAGGGACAGGTCGAGTGCTTGAACTCAAACCAGGTTCATCGTTCAGATGGGAAAGCAAAGATCAACTATCCCATTGTCAGTAAGTGCATTTATCCCTACACTCGGGTGTTGTCGTGAATTCCTGGCGTAGGTCCTGTGTGGCGTACGACATGGTGACCTGGGCGCCATCCAGACACTGGCGGACACCATGACGCGGGAAAACTACTCCCCTTCTGTCACGGAGGCAATTCTACTCAACTTTAGGCTCACAGACCTCAGAGCTGTGCCTGAAGAGGGCGAAAGAAACGCGGCGTACGTTACCATGGCATCTATGGCTTGCCTTGCTGGTGTTCCTGGCGTCTGTGATCGCACACCAGAGCTCCGCAAAGCCACCATTAAAACTCTCCTCGCTCACCTCGACGAAATTCTACTCTGTCTAATCTACACTGTCAACTTGCCTACTGTTGTCTCAGATGAATTCTGATTGGCGACCTCTCATTTCCAACGACTCAGCTCTTCCAGAGCCTCGTTGACCTGGATCGAGACTTGTCTATGTTCATTTTCGCTTCCGAAACTGCCCTGGATGTGCTATTCTCCCTCTGGGTAGGCCAGAAGAAGGACTTTGATCCCACATTCAAATTCTTCAACGCATATGACGGGAAGGTCTATCTCTCTCCTCATGTCATTGTTTGCCATGGACGAGGAAGGGCTGCGGGTCATCACAGATGAACTCTTGATGGCACCAAAGCTCCTTACACAATACACCTCGCAACTCCTTCACAGGTTAGGTTTAATCCAGGCCATGGATTCCCACCACGTCCAACAGGATTCGTCTTCCGTGAGTACCAAGCACTCACCAGAACCCTTCTCCGGGTAACAGAGCATCCAACACTGGAAGCTCGGATGAGAAAGAAAGGATACCTCAAACAGTGGTCCGCTGTCTGTTTGGATCTCGGCACCAAGATGAAGAAGGAGCAAATGTACTACTTCTTGGAACCTTTATACGCACAAGCGGTCGAGAACCCTGCGATCATGGTGGACGTGATCAACTATGGGGTGGCCAGACTCCTATTCCAACTCGTCACCCAGCGAGAAAAGCCCACGCCGGTCGAACCACCAGAGTGGGTTGGTACTGTCATAGCGACACTTCGAGCCTTCTCGTTCCTCCATCGGACCATCGAAGCCTTGGCACCCTTAGCCAAAGACTTTCCGTCAGAATGTATGGCACGAGCCGGACGATCGCCAGCCCTTGTCAAAGCCTGGACGAGTTTGTGGGGAGGAGGGCTTTTTCGCGCACATGTGTATGATCTGGTGAAGACGGGTGGGATAGGATCATCTATCGTCTGCGATAATCATCTGGTGAGTAGCTTGCTCCCTTACTTCAATTTATCCGCTCCATTCTCATCGATCATTCGCAGCACGATGAGGAACCCATTAGGTGGGTCATGAAAGCCTGTGCGGGCTGCCACTCCGTGGTGTACTGTAGTATCGAGTGCCGAAAGGAGGACTGGGAGACGGTACACCACCGTGAATGCCGCGACATGTATCGAACCTACCTGGGTAAGGCTCTACTATCATTATATTTTTCCCAGCGTTTAACATAGATTCAGATCGCAAGTTTAACGACTTGCGATATTCATTTGATGCAAGACTATTCCATACCGAACTATCCGTTATGGTCTACGGAAAGTGTTACGAGCAGCACGCCCAGCACTTGGTCCACACCCACGGCGACCCATCAGTATGCGAAAGGTTCATGCTAATCTACCACAGCGATGGTCCGACGGGACAGCCATACACCGCCATGATTCCCGTCAAGGACAGCCTTACCTACGCCAACGAGAATGAACGCTGGCAAGCCGACTGCGTGGCCGCAGAAAGCAGGCGGAATCGGATGATCATGAAGTATCAGGAACGGATCGCCTTGTATAACGCGATTGATGGAGACCTTTATTGCGTGGGGTTCGAATCATCGGATCGTTGTCATTCTGGAGATGGACCAAGGGAGGAAGATCCAGGAAGTGTTGGGGAAGACGTACCAGACAGTGCTTCGCTCCAGTCGTTAGAACGCAGTAAGTGTGGTCAGCTTCATGCATTCATTTTACGTCTTACGCCTCCCCGCAGAACCCTCAAGGATAGCTGAATGCACTGGTTTACGCTCGGCGCTTCGTATAAATGAATTCACTACTCTTTTCTTCTTGCTTTCGTTGCAAGTCACTCCTGATGCATATAGCATCACCTACTCATCTCTGTACATACTACCCTCCCTGTAAATGTGGCTGTAATTCGCTTCGACCAGTTGCTTGTAAAACGTGTTTCATGATTTCATCTATTCTATGGTGCTAATCGTAAATAATATACTAGGAATATGCAAGACATATACATTGACCATAAGTTGCCTAAGAGATTCGCCTATCAAAGCCAATATGTTAACTGAGCACACTGCTCATTCTCCTGCCGACCATCCTCGACGTCCTAGCCACCGATCTGTGCCACTCCTGGGAGTTCGCCGACCACCTCCTGCTCGGATGTTGGGGCACAGGTTTTGATGGCAACGTGCTCGTCGAAAGAGCCAGCGTATGAATGTATCTCCGGCGAAAGGGCGTCCCAAAGACGTTGACACCCTTTTCGAAGATCGAAAGTGACTGCGATTAGGCACATCCTCAATGGTAGGTCGCAAAGAATCGGTGGAGTGCATCACTTCGTAGATCCCTTCCTGCTTGAGGTGATTGGGACAACTCTCTCTTGCCCAACGAATTTTCACCTGGCTAAGCTGAGGGAGTGCTTTGACGATCCGCGTTGCGGTATTGAGCATGTTGTCGTCAGCAAGGTAAGTATGGCCCTTGGTCAGCGAGAACCGCTTCAGATTGGGCAGCTCCGCCAGCTGAACTAGCAGCTTGCTTAAGTGGTCTCTAGAAGGCGTAGGTCAGAGACGCTAGGAGGGAGAGAAAGATACGAGTAACATACTACAGTCAACGACGTCGTGCACATCAAGTGTAAATCCGTCAACTTGGGGCAGCTCTTCACGATAGCACGAAAGAATGCTGAATGGTCTGCATGAGGCCGGGCGGCCATATGGATCCACAAATCCAGCGAAGTGAGGCTTTTCATCCTTCGAAGCGCCCTACAGACGTCTCCCAGGCGACTTCCATACACGGGTTCACAAGTAAGGTCGACCGGTTTTGATCTTGGACAGAGTCTGTTTGGGCATCTCGAGAAGTTGCTGGTAGACCCCGATATACGTGTCAACATTGGGTAAAGCGGTTTTCTGAAGCTTGTGTGCAAATGGTATGGATTCCGGACTCATCCACTTGCTAAAGTTCCAAAGGAAGCGAATGTACTTGAGCTTTGAGTGAAACTCGAAGAATTCGCCGAGTCGTCCATCCTCTGAATTGACGAGGCTTGCAGGTCCAAGAGACCAATCACTTGAGTAACCGAAAGGCCCGAGGTTGATGCTGTTCAAGGAGGGCCAGCGTCCTTCAGGCCACGCGCTCGAAATTGAATATCCGCGAGTACGACGAGAAGCTGCATATTGCAAGCTCTTCAAGATCCGGACAGCGTTCAAGGATCATGTCCCAGAAGTGCGGCGGTAGTTCTTCAGGAGTTGGGAAGTGAACAGAGCCTCCTAGACCGTGGCGAACTATGAGCGAGAAGGAGGTGAGGTTGGAGAACGAGAATAGATTGCTCTCGGGGTTGATAGGCCGTGTACCAACATTAGCGAACACACTCTTGAGAGATGGACATCTAGATGGTTGTCAGAAATGCAACTCGTACGATATGAAGTAACAGCAAAAGCTGCACCCTATTCTGAGCGCTTCCCAAAGCCTGTCGTCAGGCAGCTCCAACGCGTCCCAGTCGAAGGTAGTCAAAAGGCTGAGATCACCGCACAGGTCAACGAGTTGCATGGCTACCCATTGCTCATCAAGATACTGATCTTGCTGCGGCCATGACAGATAGTAGTTGGGGCGCACAGCCAGTTTCCGAATGTATCCACAGAGATGGCGGTTGGACCGTAGGGTTCGAGAGCATCTTGTGACAGCTCTTGCTCGATTTCAGGATGACGGTGTGATATAGAGACGGGAGTAAGGTGCTATAGAGTTGAGAGGACTGACATAATTCAGCTGTTGGATGGAGGAATATGCGAATGAGGACGTACACAAAGGCATAGCGAGAGGGTGTCGCTGGCCGAGAGATATTCAGTGATTTCTCCAAGAACATCGGCGTTCAGGATCAAGGTGGATGGCTTCTGAATTGGAGAGGATGGTCCTGCTCGTACTTCCCCAGGCCCTCCGTAATACGACGTCGGACGTGCGAGGATTCTGTGGAAGCTTCGCCGCCTGCCCCCGTTGTCTTTCGTCTTGAGGACTTCCTCGCGCTTCTGGTCTGTCTTCATTCTTGCGGATCCCATGGCCAGTCCCGTCTTTTTTTCTTGTAAGGTAGGAGGAGGGAGGTTATAAAGAGACGGGTTGAGGGCGTCTCGAAGTAGATGGTGTAGCAGATCCACCGGGACCATTTGTTTCGAATAGTCAGGTGAGGCATCAGTAACTGCCTGAAGGCATCCACAGCCACTCCTCGAAGCGATATGAGCCACGAGCGTGGTGCATGACTGGAGCGTGTTTGGGGCATGTACCGCAGGTCATTGCACGGCCCGAGACGCCCAACGTTGTCTAGGTGTGCCTCTATTCTGATCCATGCTGAAAATGGACGGCTCAGGTGGTAAACCCTTCAGCTAAAGGACCTGAAGTACCCAAACGTTAGAGCACTTCGTAGATCGGATGCTTCGTTGCCACTTGCCTTTCTACTCCGAGGCCACGAGGCACTGGTAAGCTTCCCCTGCCGTTGGGCGTCAGGAAATTGGCGCCTGTCCTAGCATTCTTGGCATTGGCATGATAATGGCCATTCCGAGCTTCGAGAATTGGGTTGCTATGATCATCTGCCGAAATCATTTCGTTCCGGAACCTTCTGCGCCCTGAACACTTGCAGGATGGCCAAAGGGAAGTCTGGTTGCCGACCTGGCGCGACCGTAGCGCGTGACGATGGGGCGTGTCAAGCTTCAATGCAGGTTTCAGGGTGCTGAATCGTGCGGCTAAAAATATGGCGTGCTTGAAGTTCCTGTTCGTCGAATCCCAGTTCGAGGAATTCCGCCGTAAGTTAGGATTAGAAGTGATTCGAACGGAGAGCGATAGGTGTGCTTCCAGTTTTGAGTCTCGGGAGTCGGGAGTCGGGAGTTCCGAGCCACCTGGCTCGTGGTCCTGACAGTTCCGCTCTGATCGGAGTAGGCACATGGATGATGACGGCGTCAATACAATTGACAGGCACCTTCCGCCAATCCTCCATGGCACTTCTTAAACCGTAATGACTACTACGTCCCGGAAAGGCACCCTAGGATCTTCAATATGTGAACAGGAATCAGCTCCAACGAGCTCTAGTCGGCCGGAGTTTGAGATTCTGCGAGAGGAATCGTCAGGCTCAGGGATCAACATCGAGGAAGAAGCACGGTTGTATGAGGAGTTATGCAGGACCTACGAGGAAGAGGCTCGGTCGGTAAGTCTTTCGTAGAATATGCCGTAGTGTTTGTGTCTAAAAAAAATCCCCAGTTTGACAGACGATGTATTCAGCGCCCAGTACTTCCACCTCCTGCAGGCTCTATCTTCTCGGCGGACATTGTTCTAGGTGATAACAGAGGCTCTGGTTCCTTTGCTTCAGATGTGGAGATTACAGGATGGACCACAGTTGGTGTTCCTTCAGGTATAGGCTCCGGCGCCTATGTTGGTGCGTCCTTCCGGCTTGCCTATAATGCCGACGCTCACAGCCATACCAGTGTACGATTGCGTCGTGATCACGAAAGAGGTTTGCATTTCCACAAGGATAGGTCCAACGGGATCCAACTGATATCGTCACGCCTACCACAGAATACAACCTTCCATGTGCTGAAGCGATATTCAGCCTTTGAAGATCTCGATCATGCCCTCCGCAGACGATTGCCTGTGCGTTTTCTCTAAATGCCCGGCCCACAATACCGAGTTCTGATACTCCTTGTAGACATCTTTGCTCCCTTCATTGCCCCGGCTTCCACCAAAAGCCGCTTTTGCTCGTTTTCGGCCTGCCTTCCTCGATCGAAGACGACAGCACCTGCAGTTCTGGCTGGCACGGGTCGTACTGCATCCAGAGATTGGCCAGAATGACGTCGTCAAGAAGTGGATAATGGCCTAGCCCAGACACTCCTGATTCAAAGGAACGCAGATAATCATTTACCGAATGACCACGATAGGTGCACGGAGTGCCGTCGCCTCGCGAGACATACCAGATCTAGGAGCAGAACTGTACGTTATGTGTATAGCCTGCTCGCTTTCTAATAACAACTCCGGAACAATCATTATTCGAACACCCGCTGAACGGGAGCATACACGAAAACGAAACGCTCTAGCACAGTAAGTCTGGGTAGGATCACGATGCCTTGCTAAAGTAGAACCCCTCAGGCGTAGGTCGAGCGCGGATGTCGAATTTATGAACGAGCGTTCCGATGAGAAGGAAGATGCACAGGGCCCCTGGAATCGCTATCAGCATCACGAACAACCCCAGATGCATCGGTACTCACACAGAGCCCAGGCCAAGCCTTGAATAGCTACCACTTTCCCGCAATCGCCAGCATACGGCTGCCATTCCAACACCCACTGGTCCGCTTCGCCGGTTACAGTTTGTGCCCTTGAACGGAGTGCTTCGCTTGAATGAGGCCCGCACCCGTACCAAAGAACACCGCTGCCACGAGTGCCGCAAAGGACATGACTATCGAAGAGTGTCAGCACGAATGGGGTAGGACGATCAAGACTAGACGTACATCCGACGTTCATCCATACGTGTGGCAGGACAATGAGGAAGGGAGAGGATGGATGAGAAGAGAAGGAGGCCGATGGCGTGTTTGTACTGTTTGTTGGGGTAGTTTTCGTAGCCTTCGCCGTGCGTGTGCAGGAGCCAGCTGACGAGACCTAGCTCGGCAACCGCTTGGAGAAGCATGCCGTCAGCACGTGTGTTGAAGCAATATGAATGGAAGGAGGAGGCGAAGATATGAATTGGGAAGTATGATACTCACTGGTTGCGAATATCAGAAAGAAGGTGAGGGCGTAGAGGATCGTACGAAAGTTGAATACGAAAGGGAAACTGGGACGCTTCTTCTCGCCGATGTCTGGTGATTCTTCATGCGTAGACTCTGCCATAATGGACCAAAGTGAAAGAGTGCGGGTGCAAGGACGTTGTTGATGCGAAGAGTAGGAGAGGGTGAAAAGGAGCGGCTGACTATACCATCGTTTTGAAGACTAGACTGAATTCTGACTGGTCGGGGATGGAACCAGGCCGCAGGCAATTCGTGCGAGGGGATGTTTACAGAAGAGCGCCACAAGCTCAAAAATGGGGATAGGGAGACAGAATCGCAAGAGGCTTCGCACCTGCAATACCTTGCTTCCCACCCTGTCCTTCAGCTTTGGTGCCGACTGGAACGACATTTTATATCAGAGTGGGTTTATACCTCAAACCTGGTGTTTATTGCCGCCACCTGGAGACTAAGCGCTCGACGGGTTTTCCATATAGGCATATTCTTGTACCACGTTCTCCCTGAACCCATGCCGGGGTGGACATAAGCCAACCTGCTCCTCGATCCAGGCGGGTAGAAGGTACCTGTGTTTCGTTCACGTGCAAGCAATCATCACATAGAATATGCCAACGCTCGACAACCACCAAAGCAGGTAGTGTGTGTGTGTGTGTAGCGAAAGGCTGGGAGAACCCTGGTGGATCGCAATTTTGCAACTTCTACCTGTGATGTTTCATGGCCAAGATGAAGCGTGGAACACAAAATGTTTGAATAAGACGCCATGTGTACTGCAGCTAGAGTTCCTTAGTTTGTAAACCCTGTTGCTCTTTCAAAATATTGATCATAGCGATTTCCAAGGGATTTCGATATTGATATTTGGATGAGCGAGTGTCTCTGGCATTTTATTAGACCAAACGTCTGGAAAGGGAGCAGTGACTCACTCAATGCTGACGACACTTCGAGTAACTGCGAACCTGTTGCTTTCATCAGGGCCGGCCTCCACCAGCACATGAACCCTATGATGGATATCCCAGGAGAGTACGAGCGCCAATAGTGTCTTAGTAGTCGAAGAACGCCGAGCACTGAAGTCTTTGATAACGCCCTCCTTCCGAGCCTCCATCTCTGGCGAGTCGAACTTGCCAAGGAACATACTTGGGAAATCGGACGATGGAATCTCTTCGATCACTTGCGGCCTATCCAGCCCCCGGGAGGCATCAATCACTAGGATGGCCTCGTTTACAGAGCTGCAATCATGCTTGTTCAGGGTGCTCATATTCGGGGTGCGAAGAAGTACCGTGACCATCTGGATGTGAAGATGGCGGTTTGCATGAGAGTAGTGAACAGCGTCACGTCTCCTGTCTATTACCCAGAAGTTTAGATCTAAAAGCAAGACTGTGCTCTGGAATGATGGAACTTACCGTCATATGTCTGCTTCATTGATTTACATTCAGATTTATGCCTCTCATCCCAGTCTTCACGTTGGCAAGCCTGACTGCAATAAACAACAAGGTGGCACCCTGAGCAGCATTGTGCCCTTTTGAACGAGTTCTCGTAAGGCAGTACTGTCGTTTGCTGATGCTGAATTGCGTCACCTCGAACGAGCTGAATCGAGAGCGGAGGGGACTCACTAGGCAGCTATCACAGATGATAACGTTCCCTGGAGGATCACTCAGGATGCGATTGGTCAAAGCCATCCCTTGCAAAAGGCAAGACCAAAGTAGGGCAACAATGCTGCCTCCGCCTCCTCCACCGAAGACTGAAGGGAACTTGTATTCAGGGCTTAAAAAGCACGGTGTAAGGCCCGGCCCATTCGCGGGAATAGCGCCGAGGCGACTCAGATGCTGTGCAATATTAAATGCATCAAGAGCGTCTCTCGCGTCCTTTTTCCAGTCGATGTCAGACAACATTGAGATGAAAAGGGGGATTAGACCAGCTGTGACCATTGCCGACACTGAGTGAGTAGGGCGACCATGTTGACTGGTAGCCAGTATGACGGCAGAGTCGACGTGGAAATGCAGGTTAGGAAAAGGCAGAATCTCCTGAAGCGCAAGTAGTGCCGCGATCCAAGACGCAAAGCATTTGGAGTGTCTCAATGCTGCCGATACCACGGGATTGTTTGTTTGTCAAACAATAGGAAGATTCTAGCTAGCGAATCGAGCCGAGCCACTGTATCGGCATTCAACTTGTGATGTTGGTGGAAGGTGATGGTGTTGCGAAACCTCCACGAGAGGCCCTCGCAGAATGAAGAAAGAAACCCGGGACTGGAAACTATGGCGTGAAGAAGATAAAATTTTCCCTCCCCGAAGGATGGACTGTGAATCGTTCGATTAGCCTGATCACCGCACACCCATTCTTGTCCATGGGCATGTTTCTAGCTGTATGGGTTTCAAGGTTGAGTGGCCAGATTTGGCGAATAGCAGCCAGCACCTTTTGGGAAGAAAAGATGGCCACAGCAAGTCGATCGTCTCGCGATATGAGAGCGCACAATGGCTGGGTGATGTGACGAAACAACTCCTCGACTCTGGATATCTTCCTCTCCCCGCCTTTGTAGAGCATGATCCAATGTTGCAATATAGCGTATATCCATCCTATGATACCATCAAGGCCTTGAATAAGCTTGGTGGTGGTTTCCCTTTTCACTTCTGGGCTGGAGCCACCTGCACCTGCTGCGGTTGAAACACAGTACAAGGCCGAAATAGCAGCCCAAGAGAGCGGCTTTCCCGGGTCCGTAAGCGTGGAGGCATGCGGAAGCTGGTCAACTCGAAGGTGGGCCAGGGCAATCTCGAGGTAGGATACTTTGTATTGGGTTGGTTCTCGAATAACCTCACCAAGCTCGTTAAGAGCATCGTCGTTGCCAGCTCTCGCTTCGCGTAAAAGCTGCGATGATGAACATCAGTTTTCCGTCTTTTGCACAACAAGACTCGATATTTTACCTTTGCTGTGGCTCTAGGCATTGTTTCAGCGATTTGTACAGAGAATCGCAGGTCCATCGATAAACGTGCCCGGCTGTGTGGCAAAACCTTCCAGGCCAAATACAGTCAGGCCCCGATTACCAAGCGCGGTACTAAGCGCCTCACGTTCTCGAAATAAAGGGGATTAGGTCCAGATCAGGCCAGGCCAAAAGAACACGGGTCGACTGAAGGATCGCGCGGCATGCATTTTGAAGTTATTGAGGTCCAACCTTTCATTCCTAGAGATCTAGCACATGCGCTCTGTCTTTTGGCCTCTTCCTTCTTTGAAGTCCGCGTTTCTGCTCGAGACTGAGGCTTGCTGCTTTGTCACACTGAGCAGGCAACCAGCGATGCTTGTCCTGTCCCTGCGGTCCCGCCAATTAGATTCACCGACTCGGAGCAAAGAACTCATCGCGATGACATTTCAATGGGAACGGGACCATCCTACACCATGTTCAGAATAAAAGTGAGGCCATCAAGGCCTCTATGGAGACCCAGAGTGGTACTCTAAGCTCCACAGTGATACTTAATCCACGCGGACGCCTCACCATGCATGGCAACTGTGGCTTTCCTTCGTTCCCGTTCATGGCCTCTCCGACATGCAGGCTTTGTAAAAGTCTTCATACATACAGTCTCTCCCCTTTTTTCTACTACCATCATCCCCCGTCATTCTATCACATCTCTTTAGCTATCTATAAGCTACACACTCTTTTTCTACAGATCAGCCTCTCCTTTTACACCGGGTTCATTCCTCCACTCGATCGTTTTCGGCTCTCTTCCACCCCAGAAAGGAGCTCAGTATGCAAGGCTCTGCTGTAGTAAATTCGTATTTTCAAGCTATTGCTGAGCGCAGGGACGCTCCTCGGGCTTCTCATGGTAGCAGGTTAGTCGTTTTCTCAGATAATCTACCAATAGCTCAGCTCTAAATTTATGCCAGCAGCTGGAGTACCGGGACAATCCTCGCGGTTTCTTTCTCAAGCACAGTTTTTATAATACTACCACTGGCCTTCTACGTGCGTGAATCCTGGACACCGCATCCAACTCTCGCTCATCACGCTTCTTTAGTTCCTAGTTCGCAGGAACAAGTCCTTTTCACTTCGCCGTCGGACATTCTCCGTCTCAAAGGTTATCTGGTCGCCCATAACCCCTCTCGAGATCACCCCACTCCCTACCCCTGGTGCCACCCCTCGTTCGACCTATCTCGAGAAACGCTACACAATCCACGAAGACGCAGATAGCCCTTTCAGCGCTACCAAGCTCTACATAGACGAGGCTTCCCCCTGTCAAAAGAAAGTCTCGCAGCTGCAAACTCTCTCTGAGGAGGAAACACCTTCAGGCAGGTACTCCCGTCGCAGTTTAGACACTTTGTGTATCTCGCCTCTTCCTCTTAGCCCTCTGCTCGTCCAGCTGCCCTCCGTGAAGTCACTTCCCTCTAGCCGCGTTCATGACCTCGTTCGTCCCGGCTTGATGACTGGAGGCATTCATCGGGTAAGTATCCCTCCTTTCTTTGCTTATGTTTATGCTGAAGTAGTTTCTTCGTAGGAAACGACGTCCCTCGACGAGCAACGACTCAGCGTTACCGACTCTGAAGTGCCTGGTCTCAGCCAGATGAGCACCCCAGTCAGTGGAAGGTCGTCGATCTATCAAAGTGTCGAAGAAAGGTCACCTCCTTCACTGGCTGAGCTACGGCGTCTCACTTTGAATCTCGCCGAGCGCCGTAGCGCACTCATAGTCCCTGACGACTTCCGCCAACTCCTCGAAAACAATTCATCTGGACCAAAGCACCACTCTCGAGGCTCCCTCCGTTACTCGTTCTTTTTCTCTCAATCCTCGCTCTCAGAGGTACCTTAGACTATTCTTGATGCCAATCGCTGTCTTTTCTAATTTACGGACAGTCTACCATACCCTCTCCCACCTCCACTCCTTTAGACGGACTCTATGCTATACCATCTCATCCAAGAGTCTCGCTTAGCCACTGTACTGCTCTACCCACCTCCCTCCTTACACGGCCACTAAGCGCTAAGCATTTATGATTCTAATAATGTTTTGAGTTTTGAGGTTCATTAATCATCCGTGTACAGTCTGACGAAAACAGGATGTTTAAGAGTGGTAGTATACCAGTCGAATGGGTAAAGGATCAATGGTGAGTTGTAGAAAAGGGCATGTATGGGACGTCCTGTGTATGCATGGATGAAAATTAAAGAGCGGGAGAGTAGGTAAAAGCAAGCGAAAGTGGGATGAAGGGAAGACGCTTCGCGAGACAGTGCGATGTGCATGGCGAGCGACCCACTTTGTGGGTAGAGTGGTCCCGATCAAGGCCCTTGTAAATCCAAAACCAAAGACGATGATTTAAAAAAGCAATACGTATGTATGCATGCGACAGGTATATATAACTGCGCGTAAAACAGTCCAGTAGAGGATGCGGTATGTAGGTCCATGCTTTGCAAAAAGAAAAGAAAGCGAAGACAGGGTCAGGGTGGGTGATGTCGGGAATACGAAAAGTTTCCATTACGATACATTGTCCCTAGGCGGCTTATAGCACGCCCAGGAAAAAAGAACGGTCCAGAATCCAGATGTGGGTGGTTATGAATCCAAAAGTGAATCCAGCGATAACTCTAATCAAGATCAATCACAGCCTTCAAGCTAGGCCAGACAGAGCGTTAGCTGCTAATGGTCTGTGCAAGGTGATAAAGAAAACGCACCAGAGAATTTCGCGGGTGTGGCCATTGCCACGCAGTCATATTGACATCTAGCATTCACGTCAGCCTCATCCACTCCACACGATAGTGCCATCTACCGAGGGCATAGAAGAAGAAGAAAAGACAACGCACCACTATAGGCTGGTAAATGGTCTTCGATATACTTCTTGGTCGGGTAGTCCTTGGGATCACATCCAACATTGATCGCATCCCTCCTCTGGTACACCCGAACATAGTCCACCAGCATTTCTCCAGGGAAGGACATAGTCTCTAGATGAATCTCTTGCCAATTCGCTATGGGATGTGTCGCGCGTCAGAATCGAAACGGCAAGCGAAAGGTGGATGGATACGCACGCGACATGCCCAAGTTCAGAATAATCGCCATGGGTTCTTCTGGGATGAGTCTTTGACCAATACCGGCACCACCACCTTCCTCAGGGTCTGCACCCATTGCTCGTGCACCGATTCGATGCGTCTGGTTGCCGTCGACCTGCCACCAAACGTATCCTTCTTCGATGTTGCTCGGGTTCGCCCAATACTCAAAGCCTACGCGATTACGTTCCTGTTAGCAAGTAAATCGTCGAAAGAGAAATGAAAGGTAGCCCACCGAATGTCACGAACCGCTTATTGGGCAAGCCTTGGAACATATCACTCGGAACACGCGTTACCCCGGACACAGATTGCTGCCTACACCCACCAACCAGAACATCAGCTCAAGTCAACAGGCAACGAAGAGAGAAGACGAACACAGCGCTACCCCTGAACCCATTCGGCCTTGTCTGAGGAGAGTTGAAGTTCTCCCAATAATCCGTCGACTCGTTGAGGTAGAGATAATCATGAGTGAAGGGCGCAAATTGGGCACTCTGCGAGACGGTACCACCAATGGGAGGCCTAGATTTGTCTCGTGAAGCTTCAAAGATGTCGATTTCGGGGGCACCACGACCCTTGTCGTGACGTGGGCCGGGATGGTCTTCCCCAGGACATGTGCACGCTCTGTGGAAGATTTTGTCAGTTGACCGCACTGGCTAAGGAAGGGAGAGGTGGTTTGGGACGCGATGAAAAGTAACCTGGTCAGATGAAGAACTTACGATACACGCTGTCCCGCTAGCCAACTAAGCTCGTTATGGTACCGTGATCGCGACTCTTCTGAAAAGAGAGCAGCAGCAGGACCCGAACCATCCGGTCTTGTCTGGTTCGGGAAAGTTCCTAGATCACACGTGTCATACCTGCACCAATCTCATAAGCGCTGAGAACAACCTTGGAAAATCTCAAACTTACGTGTACGGCCACATTCCTTCTGTCGAAGCTGGGTATCCAGGTCGTGCAAGATTGCCCATCGTCCACGCGCCAGGCCACTGTATGAAAAGAATGACAGTGATCAGCAAGAAAAGCAAAAGTAAAATGAATCCAGAAAGGGTAAACGGTGATCAACTGCAGGCAGGCACATGCAATGAGGCATACGAGTATTGTCTCCGCCGCCACTAGAAGCGTTCAGAGCGAACCATATAAACGCAGAGCAGTGGCAAGCCACGAGGCTTGTTCATTGCCTCCTATCACCCTCAACGCCCCCCTAATGTCTCATGGGTTCTAGCATTGCGCCTCAAGCCGAAGAGAAGAGAGCCAAGAAGAAAGTACGCACATATCCAGCAGTGTCCTGGTCTGGTCCAGGGAATGTGACAGAGACCTCGATGTAGCCGCTTGTAAAGCAAAACTTGTTCCATGTTTGGATCATGCCGGACCGGTACTCGAGGTCATGATTTTGAGCAGCAGTAAACGGAGCAGTCGAACCTGCGAAAAGCGGTGAGCTACTTATTATCCCATGGAGCATGAAAAGCAACGCACCTCGGCTTAACCTTCCTTGAGTTGTCGCGGTCGAGTCGATGGTGATGATGAGGTGACCATCTCTTGTTGTGACTTGCTGAGGGTCGTACCACTCCAAATCACCCGTAGCGCCATACCACAAGTCTACGGCTTCCCAGAATGGATCGTCTCCAGCATAGAATGACCGATTATCAACATTGAATTCGTCGGAGAAGACAAGATCATATTCAAGACCGTCAAAGCCAGTCCTCGTCCTCGCTTCTGGCGGCGTATCACGATCGATAGGTTCAGGCATCTGGAACCTGTAAATGGGGGTGAGCCGACCAATCCCATGCAGTAAAACCTTATCCCAAACTCACAGGAATGGCGACTGTCCAGTGCCGTTGATCCTCAAATTGCTCTCCATGATCCTATTCCAGTCCCTGTCGCGAATCGCGGTGAGGACAGGATAGAACACGAACAGACACAGGAGGCCCAAGATCAATACCACCAATACGGTGACATTGGCTATCCCCCTCCATGGAAGCTCGCGTCGACCATCCCGCTTCATCTTCGCGTCCGGATCATGCAGTAGATCCTCCTCGTCTGGAGGCCCCAGTTCGTCCACAGCCGGGTCGTACTCGTACGGTATCAGCCCCCGCTGTGTAGGGATTCCTGATGGGTATTTCGAGTCCGTAAACGAGCGAATGGAATCGCCTGAGGAGGATGCATAGGAATCCCGGACTCCCGCTCCCAGCTTTGGGGGCTGCAGAAATGTCGAGTCTCGGACTGTCGCTGGGTCACCCGCAAGCCGGTACAGAATCATAGACCCTCGCTGTGAGCCTGGAGACAGCGGTGAAGCTGCCCCCATTCCTCCTGCAGCCATGAAAGGGTACGTGCTGCTGTTCATCGACGCTGGCCTAGACGCCATGGACGCATTGCTGCTCGAATGGGGATGCCGGCTGAACGACGATGGGTTATTCGTCGGGGGTGGTGTTGATGTCGGGTTCAACGGTGACAATCTCGTCGTCCGTGCTCCAAATTCGTGTGGGCTCATCGTTGCAGGTGACGTTGGCGATGCCAGCAGACGCGAATCTTCCTGGGCTACTGTTGGCGATGCCAGGCCCGCTGACCTGGTACTCTTCATCGAGTCCGGTGTGGGTCGATAGTCCGAGGCATACTGACTTTCGGGGGTCGACGTTGCGCTCTCGGTTGAGCCGTGGAAGGGGTCGGAGGGAGACGACATGTGGAGGATATTGGACGACGACGAAAGGGGTCTCGTCACCGTCGTGAACAACGTCGAGCAACTTGTTTTTGCTTGGAACGACGAGACCAAGTTACATAATCTTTGTAGTGATGAATGACGATTGCCCCTGTCAAGCCAAGCGCTTCTTCGGAAGTTCTGCCTGTCATTTTGCTGGCATCGTCACATTCTGCCGAGATTTGCTTGGTTTCCTCCAAGTCATTTCGCATACAAAAGCCATCCTGAAATTCTGAAAAGACTAGGAGCTTTTCAATTCAAAGCTGTTTTGTACCTGGAATATCCGTAAAGACGGCCTCGATAGGAAGCAGGTTGGGCGCTTAAATGACGTTATGGAAGGTACAGAAATAGCTATGCTCGGCCTCATTGTGGATCAAGCACATGGACAAATATAGTTCAATTATGTTCAGCCCGCAATATGCTGCAAGGGATTGCCATAATCGTAGCCGACAGAATCCTTTAGGTGAGCGAAGGGTTTATCTTCCACAATGTATTTCACCATGAGATGAATAATCTAGGCAAAAGGACGGTCTTTCAAGATTACTTCCTTCACCTCTGGCCCGCTCTTGGTATAGGTCATGCGTCGGCCAGTCACCGGTCCAGGCCATGTAAATGAAACGGTGCGTGGCGCGTACTTAGATGTCCGGTGCACGGCACCAATGTGAGAGACGTGGAGGAGAGGAGCAGGAACAACGCAAGGTCGAAACGATTGGCCCCAGCAAAGATGGGGCCGAGTGGAGGCTTATTCGTCGCAGACAAATGCCACATAAGGTGAATACTGACATGGATAGACCCGTTCGACTCCCGATACTGGAAGGCTGTTGTGAGACAGAAAGAGTGTGATACATATCAGAGCCTAGTGAAGATCAATCCAGCTCGGTTGCATAGGCGCAGAAGGAATACATAGCACACAAAGCGCATATTATAACGTAGGGATACATAAGTAAAGGTCTTCCGATCGAACGATACTGTGATAAAGATAAACCAAATCTTGCACCAATTTCTTTTTGCTTGGATGAGCCCCCCAGGTAGCCCACTCGCTTGCGCGCAAAGAAGGAACCCAAGGTTACGAAGTAACACCCCTCGGAGTAGGAGAACGAGTAGGAGAACGAGACCCAGCCGACGACGACTGACTCGTACCCCATCCACCAGGCAAGACCTGAACCGGCACATAATACTGCTGCTGAGGCTGAGGCGACCCAGGCGACACCTTCTGGTCCCCACCACCACCATGATGATGATGAGAATGTTGATGATGATGGTGTGGACTCCCATTCATCTGCGGCATCGCCATCCCAGCAGGTGTCATCGGCGTCAAAGTTGGCGATCCATGAACGACATATATCGGAGGGGGCGGAGGAGCGCCAGGAGGGAACGCTAGAGGTTGATAAGGTGCATAGGCATGAGCATACTGCCCTCCTCCACCTCCAAGATGTCGTGTCGATTTCTTCGTTCTTGGACCCCGCGGCGATCGTTTATTCATCTGCAACTGGAACTGCTGCGACTGAAGCATCAGTTGTGCCTCGACCTGTGCCTGTTGTTGAGCTGAGAGGTTGACAACACCTGGCGGACCACCGTCTGCCATGGGATTCGGTGATCCAGGGATAGGAGCGAGAGCCGTGCCTTGGCCTGGTGGCATGTTGGGTGGAACGGCGGCGTAGCCCGGGTACGTGTATGGGTAGGGAGGATATGAATATGGATATACAGACGGAAGGATAGGACTCGCACTCCTCATCGTCTCTTCTTCAGTCAGCGTTGACATCGTATTCCGATGGTGTCTGCGCTTCCTCGTCGGTTTGCGATGTCGATAGTGAGGACCTTGTTGGTAGTAGCGATGAAGATCTCCAGAGCTCCTCGACCTTCGCTGGCGAACCGTCCTTCTCGATCCCATCGAGGTGAGATTGGCACTCGTTCGAGGAGTCATCCCCAGTGGCTCTGGTGTCCCATTGCTCAACAAATCCAGATCCTTCCCTGCTCTCGACATCCTTCGATACCACGTCCCCATCGCCTTCTTCATCCCTTTCTTCGACCCATTCTCTTCGGAAGGTTTGTAGTCAACGGTAACTCTGCCACGAGCAACCCATGGAAGGTGGTAGAGAGTCTTGAAGAACCTCTCCACCGGACTAAGTTCCTCGATGAAGCTTGGATCGTAAAACGATGTCGCCGTACCACGTGAGAACAGCGTCGCACGAGACCTCGAAGGAGATCCAGTGAACCTGTTCATTTTGAGATAATCAGTCGTTGGAAGAGGGTGTTCCGTGGCAGGCGAAAACATGTCCGATGCACCCCCGTCGTAGCCTTGACCAGGATTCATGTCGCCTGTAGTCGTGGTAGGTGGCGGCTGATGATGCTGCTGCTGTTGAAGGACAGGTGGTGGAGGGGCGATGGTGATCGACGGTGCACGAGCTGTTGAAACGCGAGAGTACCTGTTCGAGGCGATGGTCCCATTCAGACGCGATGGAACTCGCCCAATGGGGCCTCCGTCGCTCTCGCCGGTGTTTGTGTCGGCGTACATCATGACTGTTGTTCTCTGCCCGTTGGCGTCGAATCCAGTGTCCGGATGGACGACCTGGGCATACTGCGGCTGGGCAGCCTGCATGAGCTGTGGATCGCTCTCCTCGGATGGGGGTGTGACCCTGAATACAGGCTGAACCCTGCGCAGTGCTACGCCTGACAACAATTCTGCAGGAACGACATCGTTTGCTCCGTTGTAAGGAGCATAGTTGGCAGGCGTGGGGGTTATATCCGATGGGTCCGTATACCGAGGGCCACCAATCGGGGTGGTGGGCTGAGATTGATACTTGGGGAGAGAAGCGTTTGTCTTCGAATCCTCGGTAGTTCGTCGCAGAGTCCCCTTTCTCAGCTTCTCTCCACTGCTTTTCCCTCCAACACCAAACTTCTTTGGTAGCTGGCGCAAGCCACGCACGAATCCTCCCACAAACGACGTGGAGCCCTTGGGCTCTCCCATCATCTCTACACTGGCCAAGGGAGGCGGTGAAGCAGTCATCATCCTACGGGGAAGGATATTTCCACCCCCATCCGCCACACCTCCACCGTTCTCGAAGCCTGTGTACCCATAGCGCACGGTGGCGGCGCCTTGGCTGGGGTTGGTGCCCATGTACGGCTCTCCCATGTACCTCTCTTCGTCCTCTTCAGGATCCGCATTGATAGTGTGCAGGGTCGAGATTGGACGCATCCCAGGTTGAGGCAACGGCCTGGGGGTCCGTGCAGGTGGAGAGAACGATTGCTCGGCCATCGACTCTTCAGGTGGGGGAGGTGGATGCTGCATCGTCTGCTGTACCCATGATCTTGTACTGTTTGAAGCAGTGAGGTGGGAGTAGTATGACCCTCTGGTCATGGACCTGTTGATGGAGTCTAGGGGTTGGGTGTGATGTGGAGGACTTGGCGCGTAATTTGAGGAATCATGAGTATAACTCTGGATGGTTGGAGGGCGGTAGGTCATGTAGTCGCCCATGGTGAACGTCGAGTCCTGCTAAGTGGGTGAGATGAAAGGTGTGGATTCACAGAAGCAAGGACATACATATAGACTCACACCACCCCACTGCAAGTCTCATTTGTGATTAATGAGTGCAATGTGGACCCTCTAGAGTGGTCACACGTGGTGTATGGATCCCCGCAGCCAGAAGACCAGCCTTGAGGCCAACGACAGGGGCCAAGGAGAGAGCCGAGCTGAATTAAGCATCCAGAACCATTCATTCCCCGGGTGAGTGAACACCGTGCATGCTAGAAGAAGCTCGAGCACTACGGCCGAGCCTGGAAGCAGGGCATATCATAAGCGCCTCGTTGATTCCTGGAGGATTTATCATTCAGAGCACAGATAATTGCGGCCGGGAGGGCTGACAACAATGGTATGAAAGCCTGAAACGCTGGGCAATCTTAACATGCGGAATCTAGCCGAGAACAAAAGATGAGCGCCAATGGTTTCAGAATAAGCCAAAGACCTATGCTGACTTCAGTGTTTTAGGATTTGAAGGTGAGGAGGAGGGAAGGACGCGTCGGAAGGAGCAGTGGGCCAGGGAAGAGTTTCGGGTTGGATCTCAGATTGCATCTCCGACTCACAAGCGCGAAGCGCCGATGCCCTTGCGATGGCGTTCTCAACGATAGAGTGTGCTGAGTTGGGTGGAAAATGGGCACGATGACCCTTACTTTGAAGCAACAGGAAATTTGTATATTTGTCCTTTACCAGAGTAGCAAACTTGAAGCTAAGGGAAAGAAGTTGACTGAACATAGAGACAAGGGCTATTATGCACATGAGTCTAATTGGCACAAGAGGTGTTGGGATACCGAATTGAGAGGATGACTATGATAGCAATAGTTAATATCGCATTGCGCCGACGTAGCTTTGTAAGCGTTAGAATGCACTACACCTGCATAGCGAGCTTCAGGAACTTCGGATATGTGATGACCCCATCGCAGGTCTCGGGGTTGTGGACTTTCTCCTTGGGCAGGGGGAGCTCGTCTGTGAAAGGATTGAAGTCGACAGGGAGTTTAGTGAAGTCGACGTCGTCCATGTCATGCCCAAATGCACGGATTACAGATGCCGCACTCTCGACGATAATCGGATCCATGTTCCTTTCGACGACTTCCGCCTTGGACTTGCGAGGTTTCTTCGACTCTGCACATATGAAGAGAAACCATAGGGATGTGAGAGGGCGTCTAATGACATTTGCCCACTCAGCGTATGTCGGATCCTCAATTAGCATCTTGAGGACGTCGTAGGCAGTGTCGTCCTTCAAGAGGTGTGATTTAAACGAATGGGCTGTGCGAAGGTCTGGCGAGCTCCAATCCGAGAGGCTCTCTGGCAGAGGTCGTCTCTTGCCATTTTGGATGTCATAGCGCACAACAGCCCAAAGGAGGATGTAGAAAAAGGATTCGAGATCATGGCGGTAATAGTGTCGTGGAGGAGCCCGTTCTAGAAGATCAATGGACATGAAGGGAAGGGTTCCAGTCCGATGCTGAGTGGATGACATGGGTACTTGGTTTGTTTCATCCAGAGCCGATGCCATGTCCCAGTCATTGACCACACCCTTTGGAATCGACTTGGCGTCTTTCTCGGGTGTCCAAAACATGAGGTTGTTCTCGCTCAAGTCGCGATGAAGGTACTTTCCAACGTCCCAAGCAACGAAGTGGCCTAATGGTCGATCAGCGAGTATTAACACCTGGCATTGAGGTAGAGAACTTACATCGAATGCAGTCAATCCAGATCTTCATAAAGTCCTGAGCTGTCTTAACCTCCCAGATGGGTTGGTAGAGACGAGAAGCAATCACATGGAGATCTCTCAGATCCATGCCTTGCAGCTCCGGTAGGGAAAGAACCGCCCAAGGAAGGGCGAGGTCTTCAGCACTGAACTTGTCTGAGTAAACAATTTCAGGGAGATGATCCTTCCAAGGGGATATGCGCTCGAGCAGCGTCGCAACGATGTCCTGCTCAGACACCTTCCGAAGCCGGGATTGGAAGCTCAGCTTCAAGCCCACGGAGAAATTGATTGGAGGCGCAATTTGATGAGGAAGAGTGGGTTGGCACCCATAGACACCGGTTGCGCGTCCAATGAGCCCAATAGGTGCGTGAACGATGTCGTTTATCTTGAAGCTGATGTAGTCAGGGGACTTGTTGAGAGGGTCCAGGACCACAGGGGATAGCTTGCCGTCGACCACGAGCATGGCGGTAGGGCGAAGAGGGAATTCAAAAAAGGCTCCGACCATGTCTTCGATCGGGAACGCCAGGTCTTCCTTCATCTCGTCGGTGATGTCCTTGGGGGGAGTCAGGATGGACCAGGGGCGAAGGAATGGGTTGGCTCCGCGGTTCTGCCTGTCGCTCAAGTACATGCCGTAGACGGCAAGGGCAAATGCGGCCGTATCCTCGAGAAAGTTGAACGTCTTTGATTGCAAGACGAGCATGCGGTCGTAGTAGAAGAGCGTGATATTGTAATTGTTGATGAAGATACCGGTCGTGAAGAGCCGATAGGTGCTGGAGAGACAGCCCATAGCGTAGACAGCAAGCTGGCTGTGGTCATGGGTCAATTTGTTTCGAGCAGCAGCTCCACTCATGAGACGCTGAGTGGCAAAGTCGGCGCCCTCTTGCTCGTCGTCCCCATCTACGTCCCCATCCTCCCTCTTCCTCTTTGACTGAGACGATGCTGCAGCACCTGCGACACCTGTCGCACCAGCAGAAGATGTTGCAGAAGTAGACGCAAGGGATGGTCCATCAACACCAGCACTCATCAGGCTGGTAGATTGGGAGGCGACACCATCCTCAGGAATGTCCCCCAAGACGGCACTGGTCTGCACAGAGCGGCGATCCTTCTGGGTAGAGCGCAAGGTTTTGGAGGACCTTGCCTTTTTAACAGGTCGAGCCCTGCTGCGAGATGTCTTCTTGAACTCAGCCGCACGGTGAACTTGGTTCAACCTCGGCCTCTTAATCGAGGCATAGTCAGGACGCTTGCGAGGAGGGCCGGCGTTGTGCGTCACAAAGTCCGGCTTGATCTCGGTTCCACCGTAAGGAAACTTCTTCTTGCCATTACCGTCGTAGAAAATATCAGAGACATCGACGTCGGCGTCGCCCATGCGAACAATGTGAGGGGTCTTGGGGTTGGGAACGACATCGTCTGCGAAAGGATCGGCCACATCCTTCCACTTGCGAACATTGGAGATCACGTCAGCAAGGAGGAGACGGCACAGCGCAAGAAAGGGTGCGTGGAGATCAGTTTCATGTCCTGCTTCAGCTGCCTTGGTAAACTTGTCCAGATGCTTCTCGCCATCCTTGTCGGCGACATCCGGGGCATCGAGAGACCAAGTATGGCCAGAGATCTTTTCGACGAGAGCCTTGTCAACAAAGTTGAAGTGCTCAGCATAATGGTCGACGTTCACGTCGTGCACGTGAGAGCCTTCAGTATCTTGAACCATAGCTGTCTGGTAGACATCCACTTTGGCAGAGTACTGGGCATTGGATGCAGAAGGCTTGACGGGGGTGCTACCCGATGTTCGCACTAGAAGTAAAGATGTATTAGTATTTAGGAGCATAGGAAGCATTTGAGCTGTCGTACTGCTTGCTGATGAAGAATATTCAGAAGAACTGCTTGAGCTTTGGGACGAAGCTGAGTGGCTACTTGAGCCGGAGGAGGTGTAGTATGATGAAGACATGCTGGGCAGATTTTATAGGCTCAGAGTGCGGACAAAGTATCAAAAATGTGGCCTGGGTCAATTCAAGAAGAAAGCGCTAGGTGTGTGGTTGTGGTTCAAGTCGAAAGGACAATGTGCATGGCTCCTGTGGCCCACATCGAATTGTGATCCGTGTCGGCCTTTGGCCACAGAACGGAACGGGCATATTTGCCATGCATTCCTCGTTGTATCTTAAAAGAAACAACTTAAGGTAAGATCCTATCCTGATAGACTACATAAGCTCATATACCACTCATTTTCATTAGTGCTAGGCCCAAAGGGCAGGCTAGGGAGAGTCTGTTCTAACTCGAAAGGAAAGGAAGTCAAGGCTTCGAAGCGACAAATCGATGTTAATAACTAGGCCTCTCCTCCAAATTTCAAGCCCTTTGCCTTCTTCCGTATACATAGAAAATCAAGAATTGTCTACAAAGAATCTCTGTCACCATCCTGTCTCGTTCCAAGGATAACAGTATGATTGACCACTCCTTTTGGCAAGCATCCCCTCTGTGAGAATCTCCATTCATCCATTCCTTTTTCAAAGACATCACGCAATTATTCAGCTTTTACCTTCTCTGTCGCTCATCAACATGGTCCAGCGACCATATTTTGAGTGCTTTCGCAAAGATGACATCAGTTTCTCAAGTGGACGCGCCTGCAAGTCACTTTGAAAGCCACTTTGAAGGACACGAAGCCACGTAACGTTTCCCGAACTTACTACGCTTTGTGGCCCGCACATATATGGGTCACCATACCGAACTATCTGCCTAGTAACGTCTTGCGCCTATCCCTCTTATCTAAAATCTGTATCTAAGTCTTTCATGCCTCCTCTCACACGTACTGATACTATCTACAGTGACGACTCTCAGGTCAATGTGAGTTCCCTTTTGATTGCTTTACATCAGGCCAAATAACGGCCCTGTAGGATTGGCCTCACGAGGCCAACTTTGATGCTCCAAGAGGGGAGCAGTCAGACCTCCCAGCTCTAATAGATGTAGACGCCGCCGGACCAACAATAGACAACGACGTCAACCGCGCCGCTCTCTTCTTCATGAACACGAGAGGGCGTATATCACCTGTGATCACACTCTTTCAAGGTCATGCCCCAGGCAAGTTGGACCTTGTAAGTCACATTTCGACGCTTTCCAACCATCGTCTCTGCTCATCTTTCTATTTAGGTGTCTCATGTCATGGCATGTAAGGATTCAACCGACTTTCCAACGCGCTCTCGAAGTCCTCTGTCTCCGGAGGGCTCCACCCCAGCCACTTTGCTGTCAAAGGATTCATACGACGGTCCTCGCGGCTGGCAAAGCCGTCGCAGAAACGTCGATCAGAACCATATCAGACGCCACTCTATTCTGAAACGAGCTAACAGCTACCCCATGTAGTGCTGCCCCTTGGAACCATCTGGATGCATAGAACTCCGTGTGGCCACCAAATCTCCAGCTGTTCGGCCACACATGTATTAGTACCTTTTCACACAATTACTGTAGCTTTAGTAGCCATTCGTCGCCTCGAATCTACCTTTGGAAATTCAATTTCGTAGAACCCTCTCACCGAGCAGTATCCTCAACATCTAGTGCTTACTATTTATGCACTAGTTAGTGACTGAGATGCTTGTCCAATTAATTTTGGATGAGCGACAGTTCATGCTGGGGCTGTCACCTCGACGTTCTGAGCAATGGCCCCCTTTCAATCCACGATTTTCGGCAAAACAAAACCGATAATGGGAGAGTTGATGTAATTGCAAGTAACCTGCAAATGGTTAGAGGCTGCTTTACAACACACCTGATCTTGGCACCAGTGACAGTGACATGATCTTACAGCAGCGATAGTACTTTTAAGACCGCGAATGGCTGTGGCCGTTGGAAGTCAATTCGACACATCTTCTTGGGTTCTTCACGTGTTCTTAACGTTCAGTCATCTCTCCCAGTGGAGTTATGTGGGGATAACCCGCCATCACGAAGTCTTCATTCCGGAATGAAGAACGATCGTGTTCGCAAATCTATATAAGGTCCTATGTGCCGTACAGGCGACTGGCACTCATCCCATGCTCCTGATCCCCCCTCGTCACTAAAACAATGCGCTACAACATCCTACAGCACTCGATGCTATCGTTGTTCGTTTGGGCCATGGGCGCGGTCCTAGTGTCTGCCCAGAGGAGCAATGTTACCCACCTTACACCTACCAGTACCCCACCGCCTCCAGCTGCCCGCCTCCCGGTTCAGGTGTGCAACCAACTCGCAGCGCAGCTGAACACTACCATTGTGCGAGTTCGAGAGCATGACGATTTCCAAGATGTCGCGCGAGGCGCTTGGAATCTCTTCAACACCGTCTACCAGCCTGCATGCATAGTCTTCCCCCGCTCAGACCTGCATGTCCAGACGACAATGAAAGCTATCTTCGACAGCGGGGGCGTTCGCTACGCTGTCCAGGCCGGGGGCCATAGCGCCATGCGTGGCTGGAATACGTGAGTGATTAGCCTTGGACCTTCTTCCATTCGCAAATTCCCATTTCTCCACAATTTCCTATCCACCTGCCTCGATGGCGGGAAACCGTCGGATTTGCCATCTGGCTTGCCACATGGAGCTCCTTGCGAAAGCAGCTTCCCGACGCCGCAGCAACCCATCCCTATTTTTATCATCCTTCCCATTTGCCTACAAACTCTATTTCCCCGAGCTTCTGGTTACCGATGTGCTAACATCTTGCTTTATTTTTCCTTCCGAAGAGTGGACGGGGATGGAATCCTCATCTCGTTCGCGCACATGCGTGGAGTATCCTACGACTCTGCCAAAGACACGATCACACTTCAGCCTGGCATACGATGGGGAGAAGCTCTCACCGAACTCGAGCCTCTTGGCGTTGCCCCTATGGGAGGACGACTTCCGTGAGTCCCTTCTCTTCGAGTGGTCGATACTGTTCACTGAGCAAGAATGCAGAGATGTTGGAACGGGATTGCTATTGGGAGGAGGTTTGAGTTATCTGTCTGCCCGACACGGCTTTAGCGTCGACGCTCTGGTCGAAGCAGATGTCGTCCTCGTGAACGGAGAAATGGTGACCGCGACTGCGCAGAACCAATATTCCGATCTCTTCAAGGCGCTGAAGGTGGATAAATTCAAACTTCTTCTCTTCGGATGCTATTCTGACCGAGGCTGGTGGACAGGGAGGAGCCAACAGATTTGGCATTGTCACCCGATACGAAGTAAACGCCATCCATGTTGGAACCAACGACGATAAGCGGTTCTGGGGTGGATCGCTGGTGGTGAGTAACAGTTCTTGTTGACTCGACGAGAAGCTGAACCAAGAATATGGGCAGTTTGATAACTCTTCGACTGAAGGCTTGCTGAGAGCGGTGGCGGATTACGTCGATAAGGTGGACGACCCTGGTTCATGTAGGTTGATTCTCGGTTGACTGTCAGTGTTCCCGAGAAACGTTGCTGAGCTTGAACCTGCAGCTCTCCTTGCCGTCTTTGGGTACACCTTCAGCAACACGACGGCATACCCAGTGAACATCATCACCTTCTTCTACAATGGCACTGAGGACCCAACTGAAGTGTATTCAGACTTCTTCGCCCTCAACGCCACCCAATCCCTGGTTGGTGATTTTAGCTATATGGAAGCCACACAGATCCTCGGCAATGGCGATGAGCGTGGATTTGGCCAGCTCTTTGGCGCATCTGCGTTTGGAAACGCCGAATACGAAGGGGTAACCCCCGACGCCAACTTCGAGCGGTACTTGGGAGCCTACACACAGTTTTTGGACTTCGTCAGCGCAGCGCAGGCAATACCACCATCCACGAACCCCAGCGAAGAAAGAAGGCCACCTCCTCTCAATCTGCGAAGGGCTCCGCCGGCTCCAAGTCCACAGCCAGAACAGGGAACGAGCACAAGGGGCCCAAAGCCAACCTCCTCCCAGATTTCTCGCACCCCAATTCCCCCGCCTGCAGCAACGAGCCTCACCAGAACGCCCCCTCCTCCACCTGCGACAACCAGCGTCACTCGCAGTCCACCCCCACCTCCTGCATCAACCAACCTTCCGCGCCCTCCGCCGCCGGCAAATCCCCCTTATCCCATCTTCCCAGGTCCCATCTTCCCCGGCCCATATCCAGGTCCTCCAAGTTCGACTGATGCAGGAATCGCAGCAGCCATCCTCGCGTTCACTCCTGTCTTGAAGTCTCAGATCCTCGCGAGTAGAGCAAAGGGGGGAACAGCTATGGATCCACCTGTGGCAAACTACCACCTCATCCAGTTCCACGTCCAGACTCTTCCTGGATTCAAGACTGACGTGAGCAAGATCCAAGACGCTCGTGGTAGACTGCTGAGATCGTAGGTTCTTTCGAGTTCTCTGGTTGGATACAAGGTGACTGACGGAGGGAATGTGTAGGATTCCTGCGTCACCTGGACTTCCGTTATACATCAACGAAAGCGACGAAAGCCAGCAGATATTTGCGACGTACGGAGGATACAACTTCTTGAAACAGACGTACAGGAAGTACGACCCAACACGGTATGCGCTTCTTCATAGCCTTTCGTCACTAAAAGGTCTGATCATGTCGACTAGCTTCAACATGCGCTTTACTACTGGACCTCTTGGATTGTAAGGTAAACCCCTTGTTGTTTCGGCATGTGATTCTGTGTAGGGATGGAGGTAAACGGTTAAAGATACACGTTTAGATTGTACACCAGTATTCGATACCCAATGTTCATGAGCGGAAAGCTGATTCTCGTCCTTCGATGTGTGCCACATCCTCCGGTTTGATGACCACGCCAAAGAATTCCTTCAGAACCGTCACCTTGTCCTGCTCGCTGGTGATGGTTCTAACCACCTCTGTCCCTTTTTTGCTATGCTTCTTCACATGATTGCCGAAGAGCGTCAGCCGGTACAGGTCTCGACTCTGTGATGTTGTAAACTTCGATGTGTCGGCACTTGAATCCTCGTCATCAACGAGATGCCTGACGGCAAGGACCGATTGGCGGAAGATCGAGGGGCCCGGCTTGTGAGCGACGACAAAGGATGCATCTTCATAGTCGCTGAGTTGAAACTCCTCTTCTGTGAAGCTATACAAACGCTTCCACTGCACGTCGTCGGCTTGTTCCCCATCGCGAACATTGCGCACTTCCAGGTTCCATTTCTTGTGCGTTGCAATATGCGGATCGCTACCGTCCGATGAGGCCAAATCTACACATGCAAGCGCCATTGAGAAAGTGAGACGTGCAATAGGAACGTGACGCACCCAACGAGCAGTTTGGATGCTCTCCCCTCATCAACCGGTGAACCTCACCGCTGAACGCCCCCTTCACTTCGACTCCGCTCTCTTGATGGTCGAGTAGTGGAATAGGCCTGACCAAGTTCAATGCTCCGAATCCAACGTCGACCATCCAAGTTTCATTACTGTCTTGGTTCGGCTGCACGAACAACAGCATATGTGTCAGCGAGCGGTAGTATGGTGTCTTTGCCGGGTCGTTGTGTTGGAGGTTGACGCGAGCGGCACCAGAGTAGGCGCGGAAGCCCAGGCATCGGAGGACCCCTAGGAGGAGCGTGTTCTGACCAAAACAATACGAGCCTTTAGCGTCGTTGATGAACCGATCATACACCCCTTGGGGAGAAACGTCCATAGTATGGTCCTTTGAGCTGGGTCCATGTCAGCATTTGCTGCAAAGATGGGACCCGAGCTACAACGTACTAGTGCATCGCGGTGTTCTCCCAAGGCACATGAAGCAGATGACCCCTCATGATCCGCTCCAAGGCTTGGAAAGAAGGCTTGAAGTTGCCATCGATAATGTCTTGCTCAGATACCCGGCTTGGAAAACCAATCCGTTCCAAGTAGAGAGCAACTTGAGAAGCAGAGTAGCAAGAAGATACCTTCTTGATCCACAAACGATTCAAAAGATAACCACCGGTCATGGTTTCAGTGCAAGCAAGGCTTCTGTGCTGCGGTGACTCATCATGGCAATGACGGCATTCCAGGAACACGTGTGCGTCATTAGATTTGTGTCATGGGGGTAGCAGGACAAGACGAACGACTAGGCGCCCTTGGGGTTGCCCTTCTTTTTCTTCTTCTTCCCTCCTTCTGCGGCTTGTGCCTTGGACGAAGAGTCCTCGAGAGGTCTCTTGACAGGCAGGGACGTGTCAGCGTTCATCATCGGCTCGGCTTCAACCACGAAGCCGTCTGGGATAACGAGAGTGGGTTCAGACAGGACAGCGCGGTATGTTTTCCTCGTTTCTGCGGACATGGTTAGCATCGAAATGACACATAGAGCCGGGCACTCTTACCAGCTCGGATGACAAGAGACTTGGGTATTCTCGTGGATGCGTCGTGCGCAGCATCTTGAGGCAGCCCTAGAAGAGTGATACTGGAATTCGTGTCAGAGGCTGAACCGATACCAGTACCAATCAAGACTTACAGGTTTGCAATATCGCGGGGTGCACGCAAATCCGCGTCGTTGACGACCCCACTGCTCACGACGATACCTTTGCCCTTGGTAACTCGTACAACCTCCCGAGCAGCCGCCCACCAATTCCTCTTCGCAGAAGGACCGTTCTCGGCGGCACTAGATTCTACGAGGACAGGATCAGAAGATCCCCCGAGTGCTCCAACGTAGTTGATTTCGAATACAGCACCGTTTTTGAGTGCGGTTCGAATGAGCGTGTGCTTCAGATGGTATGGGAGGCGCGGCAGTGTAAGGGGCAACGAGATAATGTGCGCCGTCAGTTGGGAAGGCAGGGGTGTGAGTTAAGCATGCAGCCGAGAGTGTTGCATGTGTAGTTGGCACGAGAGCAATGAGGTCGTAGGCATTGAACAAAGGGACGTTCGCGTTGATCTACACAGAAGTTTAGATGATTGCATGTACGAATGTTGGGGGACGTACCAAGCCAAAACCCTTCTCACTGTCCTCATCTAAGACAACATTGAGGCGCTTCAAGAAGATGATGCCTGGCCGTGGCTTGAGCTGTGACAACAGGGCCTCCAAAGGATTCGTGTGGGCCTTGGAGTCAACTTTCTTTGCGACAGTCTGTGATAGTGCAATCACAGTATATCCTACTTCATTCGTATTAGCGACGAAGCCACGCTTGTATGACCCAGGAACTTACAGTGAACTAGAATGTCGATTTTGGCTTCAAAGCCTGCAAGTTGAGCAGCTGAGAAGGCTGGAAGAGTCTGTTTCTCTTTCCCCTTTTTCGATGCCGCAGCTGCGTGTCCGCATACTGGGATATTCAGTTCAAAAAACATCGGTCCTTCGTGGTTCAGGTCAAGATTTTGGCGCCCAATTGATCCAATTGACCCCGAGTCGGAGCTCAATCTGAGTTTGAAATGTGCTAACAGGCCATTGGCCCCTGGCGCTGGGTTATGACGTCCAGCTTGCATCCACATCTTGGTTTTTGAGATGGATAGAATGAGTAATTTCTCTCCCTGGGCCCCTCCTTCCCATTGGCAATGACGAAGCCAATTTCACTTACACTAACAGGGCGCAAGACATTCTCACATCAATCATTTCACTATTCGCAAATAGACATGACAGCTTTGATAAGGCCGGTTGTTATCTCCAGGAACCCCATGGCCTTACAGAATGCCAGGCGCACGACTTTGACGGATACTCTCATCCCTGCTCTCTTGGGTATGGCTTCATATTACGTTCTGTGTCCTGCTCGAACTCGGTTCATGCCTCCCTTGATGCCTCGAGGACTGTTCGAGCGTATAACACCCTGAACGCTCACCATGGAATCTGACTTTCGTTTACCCATCCTCTCTTACCTATGTCATTCCCACCAGAACTCGTCGAAGCAGTCATTGAGCGCCTCCCTGCTCATGACCGGAAGACGTTCACCTCATGCAGTCTTCTCTCCACCAACTTCCGAAGCACGTCACAGAAGCTTCTATTCCGAGCAGCTAACATGGATTGCTGGTCCGCTGAGCGAGTTGCCCAACTTGTCGGCGCAGTGGCAGCGGACAAGGATAGCCGACTTGCCTCGTATGTCCTTGAAGTATCCATGACCTTCCCTGCGGAAGCTACATCCGGTCCAGCTCTCGCCAAGCAGGAGTACGAGAACCTCCTAGCCGATTTGCTACTCCCTCTCGAGAATCTCGAACACCTGACAATTGTCTGGCCTCCTCGACAGCCTCGTACCTGGTGGAACCTGCCCGGCAAGCTCAAGGGCGCGTTGGCCCGACGTTGCTCGGGACTATATGACACCGGATACCTCCGCTCTCTATCCATCGTTGGCATTTGGGGTCTACCCCTTCAGCTAGTCATTCACAACCCCTTAATGTCTCGCCTCCACCTTCACCAGTCCGCATTCGACGGAATGGGCCTGGCTCAACACAGTTCAGACAGTGGAGAAGGAGACCAAACGGCGGAGGAGGATACAATCCACCTCGCCCTCAAGGAGTTTGTCGATGACACCAACCTGAACGCATCGAGCGATTTGCTCTCAATCAGTTGTTCGATCTTTTCGGCTTTAACCTCTTTCAAAGTGTCGAAGGTCATCACCAGCCACTCGCTCATCCGAAACCTCGAGGCGTGCATATCGGCCTGTTCAAACACGCTCGAAGAGTTGGATATCTCCGTAAAGATAACGACCCATTTCTTACCTGTGGATTGTAAGCCATTTACACTCTGCCGCACTGGACCCTATCTGACGCATTCTGACAGGTGTCAAACTCCCCTGCGAACTCCCTCGATTGAAGTCCCTGATCTTCCGAGCCGAGGCGGACAGTCCCCTAAAGGCCATTGCATTCTTCAGAACCTCCCTCGAAGAGCCTCCATCGTTCCCATCCCTAACCGGCGTCCAGTTCCAAACGCAAATCATTTGGCCGCACGCCATCGACGGATATCCTCTTACAACCATTCGAGAACTCGGCTGGAGGCTTCTAGACTCTACCCTGTCTCAAGAGTCGAAGTTCCCTCGGCTTTGCAGGGTCAACGTTCATGAGCGTGCAGTGGACAAGGCCCCCGAAAGCGCGAGGATCGATATTGAGAAAACTTTGCAACGAGCTCGGGAGATCTCGTCCGTTCAGTACGATCTTCCTGGTATTTCGTCTCGGGCTTGTGGAGAAATGATGGACAGGGTCGTAACATGGGACTACGAGAACCCTAGCATGGTGATAGAAAGGACTGTTAAATGGACGGTACCCGACCTCGATACGTTTGGGGTCTCAAGTTTGTGTGCATGACTGTTCTTGACTCGATGTGCCACGATATCTGTAATGTGACTATCAACAGGATGATTATTTTTGCCACAATGGCTTGAGAATGCAGGCTGCGGAGCTGTTGGGCGCTTACCCTCTCCTGATTAGAACTGCAAGGCCTAACTAGTAAGTCAACGCTACTCTAGTTACTTTCGCTTCCATTTTTCCTATGGCAGACCTGCATCTGCCACTCTTCACAACTATCTTATAGCTTTTTACTGTGCAATACACTCCCCTTCCTAATCCCAAGCAAGCCCCAGACGGGTTTGTAGGCAATCCTTCCCTCCATTTTGTATCTGGCAGATCTGTGTCTGCCTTTCATAACTATCCTAGAGCTGCTTTACTGTGCAAGAGTAAAACAAGCACTCGTGCAATGTTAGCCAGAACGTGAATTGATCTCATCATTTACCACGACCCCAATTTGGTGGGCCACAAAGTTCGTGGTCAGAGATCATTGTCCTTTGACCACAACCTTCAGCTTTGTTATACTGCTGTGGCCCATCGATTCTCTCGCAGCTTATAAGAAGAGAAGAACCATGGCTTTCTACAACTACCACTCCTTCCCATCTGATCACGAGAGCGAGTTCTACTCGTCCTCTAGTGACTATTACTCAAGTGATTCATCTGACATGTCAGGTAAGTCTAACCCTGACTCAACCGCTTTATCGCGTAATTCATCCATCCGCTCAGACACCACCCGAAGCACGCCTCATAAAATCAAGTCCCAAAACGTGACCAAGAAGAGGGTCGACAGCTACAAGGCTGCCGTTCAAGAAGAAAGCAAGGGTCACATCATACGCCACATACCTTTTAGAAGGTTCATAGAGGAGGTTTTGAAGCTTCCTGATGACTCAATTAAGAAGATCGAGTCCAACCAGTGGGCACTCTCCGAGCCCCATCTCGCCGCTTACGAGCAGGCAGACACAGTGGGCTCTGAGAGTGATCTACACTCGCCATTCATTACTCTCTCGCGGATCCTCCTGGCCGAAATAATCCAGAATCTCCAAGCCGGTATCGCGTCCTCTGAGCCCGGAGTCAGTCCTGAGAAGCCCAACGTCTTCGCCATCACCCCTACCTCTGATGCCTCGAGCGCCCCTGCGCCGAAGCGGTCGTGCCCGCCTGAACAGCCTGTGCTCTGCGACGGGCCGCACTGGACCACCATTGGAAGTCGACGCTTTGACCTCTCAAGCGGGCTTTATGACACTGGAGGTGGCCTATACTTCACCCTTGGTGACGGGAAAACGACACCGAAGCCCGATTTCGTTTTTTACAAGGCAGGGCGTGTCCCGGTCCACAAGGGCTTTGACAACACTTTTAACTTGGTTCAGCGGCCAGGGGAGTTCAAGAAGCGCAAGAGACCAAACAAGAAGGCCAAGCGGGCCGCAGGCCTAGCTACTTCTCAGGCTGGCTCCCTACCTCCCATCCCTGAGCGAAAGCCTGCTCTCTCGTCGCATGCTGCCGCCGAGAGCAGTGCCGTTCCTACTGCATCCCATGCATCCGCTACGAGCAGCCTGGCAGCCGCTGGGTCGAAGCGTAAGGCTAGTGACAGCGTTGATGCAGACCAGCCTGATGCAGAGCCCGAGTCCCGCCTCGTTAGCGGTGTCGCTGCTGAAACTGGCCTCACCCAAGATCAAGCGCAACTTGCAGTCTATGCTATGGCATGCCTCTCGAGCGGCTCTCGGGTTTATACCACGGGTTTATTTGTCGAATCTTGGAGAGTCACCATCTTCTACTTCGACCACATGTCCATGCTCCAATGCGAGTCTTTCGACTTTCGAGCAAACACCACCTGGTTCGCGATCCTCCTCTACGCCATGCACTGCTCCGACAATCAGAACCTCGGTTATCTCCAGTTTCTACGACCATGGTCTTTCCTGGAAGAAAATATCACGGAACAGATGAGAGAGGATGAACTGTACCCCGTTGCAAAGATGGAAGGGGCAGTCGTTGACTTTCCAATTCGCGACTCGACGGAGGTGATTACTTTCGCAAACCCGGATGTTCTTCGAAAGGGCATCCCCGACAAGGACAAGCAGTACGTGAGCTTCGACATCCTCAAGACCCTTGCTACTCCTATTGGACTCATCGGGAGGGCAACCGGTGTCTACGAAGCCGACATGAAGTTGAAGATATCTAGTCTCCCTGTGATTCCCAGCGCTCTCAAATTAGCCTTCCAGCCCAACTATCGGCTTGACCCTGAGAGGGCTCTCATTGCCGATTTGCGCAAAGACCTTCCTTCCTGGGGTGACCATCTCCCCGAGATTTACTATAGCGACATCTTCACACCTGAAGAGCTTGGCCAGCCATCCGTAGCCTTTGTCCAGGAAGAGCAACAGAGGAAGCTTCACGTCACCGCCTCTCGACTGTACCACAAACTCTGGCAACTCGAATCTGTGAAGGAGTTTCAGACTGCCTGGCTCCACTGTGTTCAGTGTACGTCCTATTGCATTGAAACGGAATATGCTGAGCCTAACCCTGTTGGCTTTTCTCTCTAGGTCATTACATCGCATTCAAGGAAGGGAAGATCCTTCACCGTGATCTCAGCGAAAACAATGTGATGTTCTGGCGCAAGCCAATCATAGATTCGCAACCTGTGCTGAAAGGCGTGGTCAATGATTGGGATATGGCTTCTCGGCTGAACGGGTCGGCTTTCGCTCCTAAATCTGCTGCTCAGCATCGCACCGGCACATTGCCGTTCATGGCCATGGAACTCTTGGCTCCGACACCTCCCGGCCACTACTATCGTCATGATCTAGAGTCTTTCCTCTATATCCTCCTCTGGGCAGCTCTTCGATATGGCTTCAAAGGTGAACGGCGAAAGCTGCCGAGTATCTGCAGTAAATGGGAGGGACCTGGGCTTGACGATGCACTCGGGTTCAAGTCGAGCCTCGACTCCAACGCAGGCATTAGGAAACAGATCCTCGAGGCCATTCCCGCCGAATGGGCGAGCGTCAAATCTGCATGGATCGTGCCCTTGCTGGACCTTTTCAAAGAGGCTAGACGCTCAGAACCTACAACTTTCGACCAGGAAAGCACAGGGTCCACGGAAAGCCCTCAAGAAAAGAAAATAGCTCCCGCCCAGCCCCTGAAATTGACGAACCGCGATTTCTTCATGCTCTCTGGTCCTCCCAGCACCGACGCTCATGAGCGAGTGTATGACCTTGAAGCCTTTAGCAATGCAACCACTAGCGGCACGCAGCCCGACTACGATCACTCCACCTACGACGGTCGTCTCACCTACAAGACATTCATGGAAGCCATTGGTCAGAGCGGTGAAGACCCAGCTAAATGATGCGCATTCTCCTTTTACAATCTGCCTTCTTTCTCTTTGATTGTACAGTATATAGTGATCGGTGTCTAGGAGCAATATGAATATAGCTTGGATTTTCAACCCACTGGCAGTCGACAACAAAACGACGAAAGGGAGCGGAAACCACCTATGGGTAGAGTGTTCAGCCTCTCACTCTGAAAGGCCTAATCGTACGAAAACCTTGACGGTAAAATTGTAACTGATGTGCCAATTGTGAGCGCCTGAGCCGTCTGCTGCACACTGAATTTTGCGCAAATGAGAGAGACCATAACTTCCTTAGAGCCCAGGATACGTCCTCATTTCGTTTTGCTACAAGCCGAGGATCTATCCTTCAGGTACGGCTGACAGAAGGGGATTTGTCCCTGTCGTGCTGCAGCCAAACCTCAAGATCGTTGGGCTCTGTCGAGGCAACATCGATGCTGTAAACACGCAAATTCCAAGGGTTTCTGAAACACCGATCAAGAGAAGGCGCTAAATTGTGGATATAGTAGAGAAAGTAGAGAAAGGTTCAGCACAAACACCCGGAATAAAAAAGAATACGAAAGGACGAAGTTTGAACGTAGTAAGAAAGAATCGTAAATTAGGCAATGATGCAGTTTTCAGGGTTGTTTGGGTCCGGTAGCCCTCCGTCTGCAAACCCTGGTGGGAGGTCGCCCATGAGTTCAGCGGGTGGTGAGCCGTAGGATTGCATCTGTGAAGTAGTGAGCGGTGCGACCGTTTTCAGAGGCACCAGAAGCTTACCTCGGACATGAGATCGACGATCTGCTTGTTGCATTGAGGATCAGTGTCACTGTACGTCGGTTGGTCAAACACCCCGACAATCTTCTTGACGCAGACAAGTTGCTTCTCGTATCTTTCCTTGTCCTCGGCCGATAGTGGTTTTGGTGGGTTGGCAATGTATGGGGGGAACTAGTGTCAATGTCAGCATTCTGTTGACTGTAGCATCGCAGGAAGAAGCCCAAAGTCAGAAAAGAAGACACGCACGTTATCGGCAAGCTCCTTCAACGGTTCGTGAAGGATCTCTTTGCTCATCAACTGGCTCATCATCGATTCCAAGAACCCAGCAAGTTCGTTATCGCTCTCAGCACCCTCACCTAACCCGAGCTCATTCAAGCTCTTGAGCAAGTTCTCGATCGTGTCTCCTCCCGGCTCACCAGGTCCAGGAACTGTACCAGACGCTCCTCGTAGGCTATCCTCGCTCTCCTTCATCTTATCCATAGCCTGCTTGAGGCGTCCCTGAAAGTTCTCCGGGACAGCCTGACCTGTGGACGATGATGGTGCTCCAGATGTCGATGCGGCACCAGGAGGCTTGTCACCGAGCAGCTCACCGAGACCAGGTAGGAGCTCGTCTCCTCCCTTGCCATTCATACCCTCGATTAGCATGGCCTCCCAAGCTGCTTTCAAAGCCTTGGAGGCCTCGTCGTCACCCAGACCATCTTTATCTCCACCAGCCTTGGGTGCGTCTGCGGTGATCTCTTTCATGAGTGATTCCATCCCCTTTGCCAGTTCCTTTGCAAACTCGGACGACAGCTCGTCCTCGTCCACTTCGGCTTGGGGATCTAGAGGAGGCCCACGTCCTGGCGTAGACGAGGGTTTGGCATCAACACGAGTGTTCGTGCGTGGTCTGCCTGGGGCTGGGGAAACATATGAAGATGTGGCATGGGGTGCAGCGGTTGGAGGAGGAGCTTTAGGAGAGAATTCGTCTAGAACATCTGGAAGAAGCCAATTCCAAGTATTAGATTCCCTTTCTCAAGCTCTCATGGGTGTGCCACATACCGTCGAGTTCGTCCAGATCCTCGTCTGCATCGGGGACTTTGTCGAGCGTAGGCTTAGATGACATGGCTACCTATCGAGATTAAGTATAAAGGAACACTTCCGTATGTCAATACTGACCTTTTATACAGTCGTATGACTTTCTGTATGCACCTGCTATGTGGATCGTAGTGGTGGTCGCTGGCAATGAACGGGCGATCCGAATCGAGAATCATGATCGGCGGCTGGCGGCATGATTCACGTGCACTCTGACGCCCCTATTGGTATCTCTAGTGCGGCATGCGCCACTTTCTTCTTTGCGAACAGCGATGACTAAAGCTGCGAGGAAAGGTTTTATGGAAGGAACCTCAAGGAGAGGGGCATGTAGGCTGACCAGCTTGAGCCTTGAGGGGAAGGAAAGCAAGCAGAGAGACATTCAGAACAATTTGTTACCTAGAATTGGGGAATCGCGGGAGCGTGTACTAGAAAGGCGCCGCTTGCGCTTGCATTCTTGACCCTTTGTTCTTTGCACGAAGTGGAATGGAACCAGAAATCTACACCACGTCTCTTGCCTGGGTCAACAGGATTTTGTTTCTTTGTTTCATATAAAGTTGAGGTTTTTGTACAAAGCCGGCCAATACATATATCACAAGCGCTATGATTCGACGGCTACTCACTACTACAAAAGATCTGCCCTTCGGCGCGTAATTTCTACTCCAGAGTATCGCGCAAATGTGAGTGCCGAAGGTTTCTGTGACCGTACCGTCACAGCTTCGCAAGAAGGGAGGCTTAGGCAAGCCTTTTTAGCAATCTCCATCACGAACTTTTCTATTGTGAGGAACTCTGACACCTCGATGTCCTGATCATAAATCCGTAAGTGTAGTGATATGGCCTATAAGGAAACGCATGAAAAGGAGTTTTTTGCCCACCTTGACGAGATCGGCTACTACCATCTGATACTCCAGATGCGGGACAGGGGCATTTTCGTAGAAGATGAGGTCAGTGACCACCTTCTGCTTCGCTAGCCGTTCAGGGGGATTGACGCCAATGATGACAGGGATAGTGAGATCCCTTATCGATACCACTCTTCCCAGTGGAGAACCCTCCCCACGTTCATTCTTCGCTATCGTGGTATCGACGATGAAATCTCCAGCGAGCAAGATAAGATTGGGAGCGTTGACGACGACACGAACTTCCGCAGCCGCGTCTCCAGCCAGCTTGAATGCTTCTTCCGACACCTCTTTCACGAGTCCATCGATGCCGTCGAACGCGTTCTTCCTCTCCGATCCGTCGCTAGCAGTGGATTTCGAATCGATAAGCGAGCTGATGGCTTTTGTTAGATGCCCATAGTGAACAGAGTCGACAACATCGTCCGAAGTGCCTGATTTATTGAGAAAGGAGGGTTGGAGATGGAGGTAGATGCTGAGTTCGAGAGGTTGTGGACGGGATTTCCCCCAGCAATCCTGGCCAATATTTGCTGTTGAGATTCGGAGTGTGTCGATAAAAACTTTGTCTGTGGCTTGAGCGACGTTCGTCAGGGGCATTGGGATTGGCGGTGATGGGCGTTTGAGAGCGGAAGTGACAGCGGATCAAATAAGATGTCGGGAGGACGACAGCGCTGAGTGATAGCCGGTATAGCCGGTGGCTGAAGCACTTTGACTTTCTGTGTTCCTGATCATAATAGAAAGAGTCTTTCACCTCGAACAAACTTTTCCTGTCATAGATTTATCAGCCGTAATAATGAATGGCTCACTTCTGTATTACTTACTGCTGCTCTATCGGTAATTGGATTCGTAAACACTGTTCTTGGTGACTGTGGAACGACGGGCCCCAAAAGGGCGGGGCATCTCCCAAAAGTCCGACATTGATCGCACCCGGTTGTGGGTGGTTGCTCGATCAAGCAATCCTGCAAAGGCTCCCTAACTTCCTCCGTCATGCTATCTATGCCGGGTGGCCGGGCGTGCGCGACGTCGGAAGGTGCATACGGTCCCTCGGCAAAGACGGTCAGATAGGCAAGTGCCCGGCATATCCTTTTTGCTACTATTACAATCCTTGTTCTGTCTTTGGGCCTTTTGCGAAGCCCAGGAGCGGTCTCACTCAAGCCCAATAATAGCTTCCAAACAGTGCTCAGGCATCCTTTCGTGTGTGGAAACCACTTGCCGAAAGGTTTCAAATGCACTCACCACGATTTCACAACGTTCCCAAAATGGATGAATCAGCAAAGAGCAAGAGGAGCGTTACCCCTCGGCTAATTTAAATCATCCGTCCGGCAAGCCATGTCATTCAACTTTACATCTGCGTATTTGCCAGAGGGATAAAAGTGAATGTTGGTGCACTCCCTCATTTTCTTTACAATTCTTCCTCACCCCGTCTCCCTCCTTCCTTCACTGTAATGACCGAACTACACAGTCCAACATTTCCTCGTGCCGGCGAACTTGCACGGACGGATTCAGAACAACATCTTCCTCCAACATCACGTTCCTCGTTCACTTTCGTCGACCATGAAGGCGGCAAGGGTACACCAAAACGCAACTCCCTTGACCCTACTGCTCTCGAACTCGATGAGATGATCTCACGGGACGAAGAGGCAATTACCCGTTATGGTGCCAACGATCCTGAAGACCCAACCCCGGGCTCTCCTCTTTCCAGAACTCTTTCGCGTCACTCAACGAGAAGAGGCAACTCAGCACACCCCAAGAAGGAGTCGGAACTCGTCGACTGGGATGGCCCTAATGATCCTGCAAACCCCCAGAACTGGTCGAAGAGGTACAAGTGGATGATCACCATGTTCTGCATCATCATCTCCGTCAATGTGTGAGTGGCGTTCATCCCTTCTGTTTGACAAGACACTGACCTATCCTCAGAACATTCGCCTCTTCAGCACCTTCATCCACCATCCGTGGGCTCATTGTCGAATTCGGCCTCACGCCAACAATAGCCAACTTGGTCACGACAACCTTCTTGTTGGGTTATTGCGTTGGGGTGAGTCTAACCATTCTGCAGACCTTATTCAACTGAGCTGACCGCCTTTGTGTAGCCTCTATTCTGGGGACCCGGTAGCGAGCTTTTCGGTCGTCGTCCCATTCTCGTCGTCTCCATTGTCTCCTACACCCTCTTCATCCTCGGCCAAGCTCTCGCAAAGAACATTGAAACCCTTCTCGTCACCCGCTTCCTCTCGGGCTTCTTCGCATGCGCACCCTTGACGATCTCTGGAGGCGTCATGGCTGACATGTGGGATGCTGAGACACGAGGTCTCGCCGTCTCCCTGTTCTCTGCTTCAGTGTTCTTGGGCCCAGTCCTCGGTCCTATCATTTCTGGATTGTAAGTCTCACCTTCCTCTTGATGCTGAGTTGCCACTTATCATTGATTTTTAGCATCGTCGAGAGCCATTTGAGCTGGCGCTGGGTATTCTGGGTCATGCTTATCTTCGCTGGTGCATGTGCCATCCCCACGATCCCTTTCTTCCCTGAAACCTGCGCACCCGTCATCCTCGCCAAGAAGGCCAGGAAGCTCCGCAAGGAGAGTCCAGAGCAATACGCACACCTCGAATCGGAGCACGACAGGCAGGACTGGTCCATGTCGGGTGTCCTCCACAGAACCCTCTTCAGGCCTTTCAAGATGCTCGCCGTCGAACCGATCCTGCTCCTGGTCACTGTCTATCTATCGCTCGTCTATGGGTTGTTGTATGCTCGTAAGTTATCCCCTCTCGTCGTGGTACCAGCGTATGCTTACTCTTTTGTCATGTAGTCTTCTCCGCCTTCCCCGTAATCTTCATGACCGTTCGGGGTTTCAACACCTGGCAAAACGGTCTCATCTTCATCGGCGTCGGTATCGGTACCACTCTCGGCTCGATGATCAATATCTGGACCACCGCGCACTACCCTCAACTCATTAAGAAGTGGAAGGGTTTCCCTCCTCCCGAGGAGCGTCTCTTTGGTGCCATGATCGGTGCTCCCGCTCTCGTCGTCGGCGCGTTCTGGTTGGGATGGACGGGCAACTATCCCAGCATTGGGTGGTACGTTCCAGCCCTCGCCACCATCGTCGTCGGTACTGGCATCAACTTGATCTTCATGTCGTTCTTGGTAAGTTCCACCTCTGTCGTCGCACGACCATCAGACTTACCGTTTTATTTCATAGTCATACCTCGTCGACACCTACTTGATGTACGCCGCCTCGGCTCTCGCAGCCAACACTGTCATCCGTTCAGCCGTTGCCGCTGGCTTCCCGCTATTCACCACGCAAATGTTTACTAACGTGAGTATCTTATTCAACACTTTTACCAACCAACCGTACTTACCATTCTCTTCCAGCTCGGTGTCAACTGGGCCTGCACGCTGATTGCTCTCCTTGCCCTCGTCTTCGCCCCATCACCGTTCCTGTTCTACAAGTACGGACCCAAGATCCGTGAGAAGAGCACCTTCGCTCCTTGCATTGACCTCGTCATCGCTAAAAAGATGAAGGACGCAGAGTCCGAGAAGGTTGCTACCGCATAGCGCGGTTGCTACCAATCTCTTTCTCTCTTTGACTACACATTACATGCTTCCTCATCGCACTCACTCTCATTGATTTCATACCTCATACCTAGACATCATTTTCTTGGGCTTTCTTGTCGTTCAACCATCACTCACAATCTTCCACCCTTCATTCGTACTCTCAGATATCCTTAGATTTCTGGTGAAGCGATCTATAGTGTTAGCTTACGGTCGCTCTAATTTGTAGCATAGTGGAAATGCACCACCTGTATAGTAGTGAATCAGGCCAACTATTAACCGCCTACTCAATCTTTTATCCTCTTGCTTTTCGACCAAAGAAGACTGAAAGTACATTTGTCCTGGGATCTTGAGCTCGAGGCCTTCAGGAGTCAGTGGGACGTTGTGGGAGAAGGGAACGCAATCGTGCATTAGTCGACATTATCTCTACGCGCAAAAGTCCATAAACTCTTGAAGCTTGTACGCCGTCCGAGCGGGGAACCGGAAAGCCGTCAGCCTGTCTCCAAACGTGCCCACAATCCTTGCAATTCCATCTTTCAAGCCTGCCAGCGAGTCAGTTCCCATCCCCCACACATTGGCTGGATCACTTACCATCACCAACATATCCCAGCACGTCAGTCGCCTTCTCCAACTCGGCCTCAATGGCACGGCGAGTCTCGAGCTCTTTCCTCGTCAACTTGCGGGGTGGTTGTTCTTGACCATCTTCATCGACTTCAGGTTGAGGAAGTGGCGGTGGCGAATACTTGCTGACAATCTCGGCTCTGTAGTCCTCGACGGCGGTCAGGAAGGACAAGAGTGCTTCGATGATCTTGGGGATGTCGCGTTGAACGGTACCATAACGATCTTCCGCAAGCGAAGCGCAGACGAGACGGGTGAGCACTGTCTCCAAGGTCAGACAAAGCATCACAAAGAAGGAGAAGAGAACTTACCTTCGATCACGACTACGTCCAGCTCCCGCATAGGAAGGGATGCATCAACAAGCCTGCTGACCCTCTCCCCAGTCCACCAAACCATAAAGTTCTCGACCTCGTCCTTCAACTGAGGCGGCGCGTTCTTCTCGTACGAATTCATGATCGCGCCCGTCACGCTCCCCACCAACCTCTGCACCAACCCGCGAGGGTTAGCAGTAGCAGTAACCACAGCCTGCTCAGTCTTGGCAATAATCGGCGGGGTCACCTCTGCCGCTTTCGTTGACACCGACTTGAACAGATCAGGCAGGTGAACGTATTCAACAGCCTTTTGCGCCTTTCCAGCCGCATCCTCGACAATCTTTGCAACTGGACCATCCGAACTCAAGGTGTCCAAGAGAGGTTCTTCCGTTTTGACTGAGCTGCGAAGGATGGACCTGCGGAGGAGAGGAGCGGGTGTGGCGTGAACGCGGTCTTCCATGCCGTCCAAGAGTTGCTTGGTGGTCAAGGGTGCGGGACCGGGTGCGGGAGCGGGGGCAGGTGCACCTCGGCGGAGGAGTCGTTGGTAGTCTTCACCGAGCAGCAGCAGTGTTTCCCGAACGAAAGCACCCCAAAGGTTGGGCACGTTCTTCTGGTCGCCGAACAGCGCCTGTCGTTCCGCGAGTGCACTGGGGGTCCTGTCGTGGACGATCCCACTGAGCTCAGCGTACGCAAAGTACTTCATGATCAAGTCGTTCGACGAGATGCCGGATACGAGGAGGGTTTGGTTGGCGGTAGGGTTGGACTTTGAGCCGGTGACTGGGACTGGCTCGGAGACTGATCCATCGAACAAGGTCTCGGACACCTCCCATAGGAAAAAGGTGGTGAGCCCTACGAACCAGGCTCGTGCGAGCAGGGAAAGGTGGAGGAATGGCAGGGCAAGTGTGACTGGTCCTCGGAGGAAGTGATAGGCGAATGGTCGGAGGAAGGTGTGAACCAAAGGAAGCTGGAAGAGGATGGGGAGGACAAGCATTCGAATGGCACCGAAAACGACGCATGCCAGGGGAAGCGAAGAGGTAATTGAGACGATCGAAATGACAAAGGACATGGCTACTGAAAACCATGCTGGAGGGGCGGTGGAGGACATGGAGACCCAACGGAATGCGAACCGATCTCGCAGCATGTTCCTGAAGAGGAAAGAGCCAGTGACGATCAGCTGGGATACCACAAGGAGTATCAAGCGTCCATTGAGGTAGTGTGGGTGCTTCCTGGGCATTAATTAGCCTAATTTATTACTGGACTTGAGATGCACATACCTCGACTTGACAAAGACGCCAAGCTTTGGATCCTCTTGCTCAAACCACGTTGCAAACATTGCATGCAAAACTGCAATCATTACAGAGGAAGTTGCACATATTATAGCTGCTGGTTTGGTACTGGACTTGGACATTGCTGCTGCCAGTGAAGCTCTCGGTGACGTTGCAGGTGTTCTTTGCGCTAGATGAACATCAGGACCAATTCTAAGAGGCTCGGAACTGGATACGCACCAGTCAAAAAGATCTTCCGTAGCCAAACTATTGGGGCAAATGTTGCCAGCCACAGCAGAAGAGCACCCAGCAAAGTCATGGGTCTGAACGGGGTTATAAGGAACCCAGAGAGCCCTATCTCGAAGATTCCTCCTCTCTGCCACAGCATCCACACTGACTGTGTAGCCCAGCACACAGCTGCAGCCTGAGCACCCGCTCGTTGCAGCCGATACCGCAGCGTAGATTTGACCACAGGTTCATAGTTCTGTGCGGCTGGTGGCACCGATGGTGAAGAACGGGTCACCAAGGTCGAAGCCTTGGCCCGTATTGGCGCTTTTGGTGTCCCTGGAGCTGCCATAGATTTTCCTTCTGGCTTTTGTATACTTTGTAGAGGTCCTAAAGGACCATGAAGTCGCAGTCGAAAGGCAAGATGGCCGTTCAGTATCAAGCCGAGCAGAACGCCCACCGCGTCGCCGTCATGTGATGGTCAACCACGTGGGGATGACAGTACCCGACTCGGTGTCCTTCATCGTGCTGGCTCTTGAAAGTCAGCACTAGGAGCCACCTGCAGAGTAACTACCGAAATGCAGCTACCCAAAGGTACCGGGAGTATCACTTGAAACCAGGTTGAGGGGTTATTGGTCCAACTCCATCCACTTTTAAAGCGTTTCGTTCCATCGTAGTTTCTTGCAACTTGCATATGATTGATACTTTGCGAGAAGCTTAAAACCAGGTTTCATATTCGAACAATCGACAGAGGTAGACTAGAAAATAAACCAGACTGGTAAATTGTTCTGTCACAATAGAGTGGTTGCAGTAAACTAATAGTGCCATCCAAAGAGCAGGGCGAAGAGGAGCCGTCCCAGTCCACCGAGGAGGCCAAGAACCACTTTCAAGCTGGTTGAGTGAAGAAGGCGTCAGTATAATGGCAAACAAACGCTGTTAGACGACTTACAGAGCACCGACAAGAACGAGGACACCAGCGACAATGATTTCAAGACCGAGCAAGAGCTTGTACAAGGCGAGCTCAAGGCCGTACTTGATGACTAAGAAGTAGAGATGAGGCTTGTGGGTCTTGATCTTGTGAATGACTATGATAATTTTCTGCAGAAAGTCCCACGAGTCAGCGATTAAGAAGGCGTTTGAGAGGGTAAGGTATTACCTCGATGATCTTCGCAACCTTCTTGGCAACATCGTCCTTGGAACCGCCGTGGTGGGGATCAGTCCTTCCCTCATAGGACTTGAAGGTGGCAGTCGTGGTATCGACGTTGAAGACGAGAGCCTCCAAGAGAGGAGAGAGGTTGGCTTCATTGGCGGTGTTGCCGTCGATCAAAGCATCTGAGAATGGCATTCAGCACGAAACAAAAACTGAGAGCGAGACGACAAGCTCACCGATCTGAGGAATAATGGCATCGTTACTCGCCTCGAGGGTGTCAAGGGTGGCAAGGACGTCAGAGATGTCCTCGCGCTTCTCGACGAGGGCGGGCCCGGGAGCAGCCAAAGCAGAGATGGCGCCGACGGCGAAGAAAGAGAAGAGTGCACGAGAGAAGAACATCGCGATGGACGAGAGGCTTGAGCTGAGAGGGGGAAGCTGCTACTGAGTGCTGCTGGTTCTCCAAGACTGAGAGGCCTTGAGCTTTATACCTTTTTCGCTGGCTTCTCCTCCAGGTTTTTCCAGAGTTATAATTAGGTAGAGAAAGTTTCGCCATCGTCCAAGCTCAAGATGATATCATGATAGATGGCATGGATGCTTCTCCTTATGCCGATTCCGTCAACGCTTACAGGAGCCAGGTAAAGGCCAGCAGTTGGACCCTCACGGCCAGCGTGAATTTCAGGTTGTCCGTGTAAGCAGATGACAGCCTTCCGTTCCTCTATTGAGAAAGCACCAAGATTTCCTCTACGAGCACATCGCATGCACTTATTCCTAGGCATATAGAAGCTAGATCGGAGCTACAGTGCACTAACCGTGCTCACTGGAGGGTACGCCTTGCCTAGAAGTCAAGGAATTTTTGAGGGAATTCAGAGGGTCTCCGGGGTCCTCTGTTTGTTGATTGTCAGCATAAGAGGTCAGTCCGAACAGAAGCAACGAATTTCATTTAGTGATCTACGCAGTGACGCCAATTAGAAGGACTCGCATCCCAAATATGCTTGTATCGCGCCTTCAAATTAGCGTATGTCGTTTTCTTCGGCTCCACCTTACCTCTCAGAAAGTGTCAATCGCGAGAAAAATATGTCGCCAAGCTAATAAGCAACGCTTCTGAAGACGCCAGATGTCTTTCATTTTCTTTGCGTCAGAGTACGCGCAAGTTGGACAGAAAATGGCGCTATTGATGGACCGCTCAAGCACCCTGCAGGGTGCCAAAGAGCAAGAGGACGGGCAAGAGGAAAGTTACATAGGCAAAGTGTCTCGCCTAGCATTATTTTTCATGATGCTTTGGAGAAGGAAGTAAGAAAATCTAGAGGTCTCCAGAAGAGAAGGCGTTCGTTCCTGATTTTGGAATTCATCGCGTGTTTGCCATTTTCGTCAGTGGCTTCTCGATCACTAACCAACACGAAGTGCCGGCGCCCACATTCCTTCCTTCTGACATTCTTTCGCACTCCACTTTCACTTCACCGGGGTGACTAAGTATTCCAGAGGGGTTTCTAGAGCATTTTCTCACAGGAGGACTCGGAAACGCAATGAGAACAACGAGATGGTTGTCTCTCGCATGAATGCCTGACGCAAGAGCGTGGTAGAAGCCCTCATAATTTGTTCTCGGGCTATAGTTGGGAAGAGGCTAGTACAGAACTCGAACGGGCACTGGGGTTGCTTGCGCCTAGGGTGAGGACCAGGGGCGGGTCTGCTAGGACGGCGGCTACAACAGCAAAGGCACAGGCAACGGCGACAGCAATGGTGGCGGCCAGGGGTGCTCAGATTTGGATGAGTTTTTGGGGCCAGATCCATCTGTACTCAGGAAGAAACCCAACTGTAAACTCGGATATACAGGGCTGAAGCCTGAGCCAAGGAGTTCTCTTTTTTAGCCCAAAAGGCCCGCGTATGCTCTTACTTTCCTGGAGGAGGCTTCCAGTTACCTCGTCTAAGCCACACTCAGATGGTTACAACTCCCAGACTCATAGGGAAACCTGTTCTTGATAAAGGTACAGGCTATAATATACAGCTAGTACAAGTAATGAAAGATATGAAGGATATGAAGGGAATGTCCATAATGCCGACACGTATCAGTTAGGAGATGTGTATGTACGAAAAGCCGCTTCTTTCCTGGATTCCTCGATCCGAACTACCTTGACCACAGCCTAGTGAGAGCCCCAGCTCAGTGACGGTGGGGCGCATGGACAGTGCTCAGGGAGTCCTGGGAATAGCTGGAGCTAGTCGTAGCAGTCGTATTGGAGCGGTTTGGGTCGTACGCAGTGTTGGAGCTGAGACCGGGGGGAGGAGGGGGAGGAGGGGGAGGGACGATGGGTGTACGAGAACGGCTAGGTGCGTCGTACGGGTCGTATCTGTCGTTCACCGCGATTCCAGGTGGGGCAGGGATAGCCGATGCCTCAGAGTCAAAGATCCTATAAACAGGACGTTGTCAGCGGCAACTTCACTAGAGACAGGCTCAAAGAGACTTACACTTCACTATCCCTTCGCTCGACAAAGCTTGGCCTCCCAACAGGCTGGTAGCTGGAGCTACTATCCCTCTTCTTGCTTCCCAAGATGTAATGGGGGATAGCCTTGGGAGCAGACATGGGGCTTCCACGCCCACTGCCAGACTTGCCACCACCTGATCCATTCCGCTTGATGTAGTTCAAAACACCCAGCACAAGGAGGACGAGCATGACGAGCAAGTTGGCGCCGAGCAACCCAAGGACGGCAGGCGCCCATTTCGCGAAGGTGCCTTCAGAAGAAGAGGACGACGAGTCGGAAGCACTGAGTACATTGGTGTTGTCGAGGTCAGCTTCCTTGGCGTTCTTTCCGCCACGGCTTGTGCCAGAAGCGGTGGGCCTTGCACTTCCTGACGCAGTGCGAGTAAGCAGGGCGGATGGATGGGGAATTGGGGTGAGGGTGACGGTGCCTGGTGAGTTCGAATCCTCCGACTCCAAGCGCTCGAGAGCTTCCTCGGGCTTGAGTTCCTCGGGCTTTCCATCCATGTTGCGGTGGGTGGCGAAATCTTGGTGGGCCTTGTCGAGATCGTGCTCTGAGAGGAACTGGACGTAGGGTGTACCCATCTTGTCACCTTCCTTGTCACCAAAGTCGAAGCTGAAAGAACCACACGTCAGCAGACGCATCGATGGCGTAGAAGCAGGGAGACGTACACAGTGTAGACGTTCCTCAAGAAGGCACCACCCAAGCAAAGGTCGTGATCCTCTTGGGGCTGTTTCAAGGACTTGAGGGAGCTGATGCAGACGGTGTTGGATTGCAAAGCCTGTGGGCGCTCGTTCCAGAAGCGGCTGAGGTCGAGCGGGTGAAGAGGGTACTGTGCACCGCTAGATCATAACAATCAGCATGCTGAGCGACACAAGGATGAAGGTAACGCACCCAATGGAATATGTCACGTTTGGAGCGGCGCTGCAAGGTACAATGTACCTCAAACTTTCCCCATCGTCGTATTTTGCGACACCGTCGATGCTGCCATAAATGTCGTGCAGAACACTTTCGGGAACATAGCCGCCAGGGGAGGCAAAGTCGACAGACACCAACGCGACGGCGCCCTCGACGGGGAAATCAGACTTGAGAGCGATGTCCTTCCCATCCACATTTATGCCTTGGATGACGATCGTCCATCTCTTCGCGTCTTCAGGGTACACGCTGATCCTAGATTGGTCGAGCACAGCTTCGTAGCCATCCTCGAAATCGCCGATGGTGATAGTGCCGCCCTGGATGTCCTCTCCATCTTCTGTCCTGGCGAGGTCAAGGCTGACATAGTTGTCCGCGTCGTGGCTCTGAGCAAAGATGTTACGAAGGAGCGGGGATCCCCAGGTTGCATCAGCGCCCTCAGTCTCTTTGACTGTGGTGTCGATAGCAGAGTGGATTCTGTCGAGCCCCAGGCCGAGAATGCCGTTAACGCCCATAAGTTTCAGGAATTCTTCACCGTCCTAGAGACAGTCGAGTCAGCCAGTGAGATTGAATTGGTAAGGAGTGTGACCTACATCATGGATATCGAGGAAAGCTAGACGAGAAAGACGTCAGCTACTGGGATGTGGGAGTAAGCTTGAGGCCCTCGTACCCTGTTCCTTGACCTCGTAGGTCCCAAAGTTGAGTTTGGCAGTGGCGACGGTACCGTCAACCAAGAGGGACCCGTTGGAGAACGCGTACTCAAAGGTCATCGCGATGCCTTTGTCAGTGAACCCTATTAAGGTCTCAGGCGCATGGTCAACCCTACCGATGGATGGATAAGCCTCGTGTCAGAGATATCAAGATGTGGTCCTTACCATAGGTCTGCGCTGCTCGTGTCCAAGAGCACTTTGTATTCTGCATTTTCGTCAGGAGCGCCTCAAGTTTGTGGCAGGGAGAGAGGCTATCTACCGTGGTCACCAAGGGTGATATTGGCCGTGTACTAGAAGGGACGTCAGTCAATCTGGGAGATCGATTCAAAGAAAAGACGCGTCTTACCACACCATCCAAGAACATGGACACATCTTGTGCATCGGCCCTTCGATGAATGGCAACAGCGTTAGGTTGCGAGGAAAGGGGGGCGTTTTCCTCCAGCGCGATTGAAGCTGATAATGGCCGCGTTTGCTACCAGCCCGCTGAGCAGAAGCGCGCTGGATGTCAAAAGGTTGAAAGATGAGGACCTCATCGTGCCTCTACTGGTTGGTCGAGGATGAAAGACCAATGAGGGAGGAAAAACAATGGGAGGATGATGAGAGATGGCAAGAAGGTACTTGAAGGGCGCTGGTCAACACAGCCCATGTGCGGAGTCCCTGAAAGCAACCTGGAGGCAACCGTGCTGCCGCAACCAATCAATCGCAATCACATCCAAGTTTGGGCGCCTTGAATCGCCTCGAGCCCGAAACCACATAGCCCGCGCGCAGCCTACAAGGCCGTTGTCCCCGGCCTGCCGTAAAGTCTCAGGCTGATATTTCGGGGTTCAAGGAGCTCAATGGAGCTCAAAGCCAAGCCTACAGCAGCTTAACGCTAAAATCCAGAAGTCGTTGTCAAGGTCAGGGTCAATTTCCGTGCTGCCAATGGAAGAGAAAGAACGGTGATGACGGAGCGCCGGGTTTCGACATGGACATTCGCGTTTGTCAATTGCAGTGTCCTTTGTTTGTCCAGTCCCGTCGTAGACAGCCGCAGCGGCGCAACCAACAGGATTCCGTCGAGCACTGAACAGGAAGCAAAAGTGTGAAAAACACGGCATAAAGTGGGCATCGAGCGCTCTGAATCCAGTCTCCACGAGAAGGAGAAAGAAAGGGCCTCTGTGCATCCGAAGCCAAGTAATTTTGCCTGGATAGACGTTTCATGTGGGGAAGTCGGGGAATCCGTGATGTGGACCTCCAAGCTTCTGGATACCTCTCCGCGTACCACTGGCCGCTGGGCAAAGTTCCATTTTTGATTGTTATTTTTGCATCGGACGATGGAGGATGATGTCGTCCTGTTTTTTTTCACACTCAGCATTGTCGAGACGATTGCAGAGCGTTTAGACGACCCTTTGAAATATCCATCAGAGGTGTTTTCAAGTAGATAGTCGTTGGATGTGTGTATTTGCAACGTACCCCAGAAGTACATGTAATTGTGAGGACAGGCTGCAGAGGAAGTACTTCGGTGTGTGGGAATTGGTCCAAGCGCCGGTACTCAAGCTGGTAGTACCATCGTAGGACTTCGAACATCATTCACCGAGATCGAAAACGCCTAGTTGTACAGAAGGTGAGTTGGGCAAAGGCCAGCTCCAAGTAGTAGGAGACCAGAGCATCGCTCATCTTTTGTGTCTGACAGTTACAGGACCTTTATGAGCGCTTAACTGAGGCTTCCCAGCAGGTACTCCGAAAATTTCAATGCGGAGATCCGTTGACGGACGCGTTAAGCGCCCGCAAGAGACCTGCTAAATCAGCACGTAGATGAATTGGAATCTCGGCGAGAGGGATACGAAGGGAGCAACATCAACATCTAGACATGGATAGGCAGTGCCGAATTCAGCGAGCTTGAACGCCGCCGACGCGTCTCAACGACCTCCAGACCAGCGGGAAAGCCCAAATGGGGCGAAGAACACCGGATAGAGCGCAAGGGAAAGGGATGGTGCATGGGTGATTTTCTTTGCAGGTGGTGAATGGTTGAGCTGAGCTTGAGTGAGACACAAAGTGGGGGTGAAGAGGGGAAGAAAAGAAAGAGGAAAATCATAATTGATAAGGCTTGACTTTATACAAATCCTTGAGCATTCTGATAAGACGAGCAAAAGCCGCAGGATGACAGTGATGGCTCTCATTGCGACAGCGAAGCTGATCTTCGCACCGGAAAGGGGAGAGAGCGGGACAAGCGTGCCTTTGGCATAGAAAGCCAGCGGCCGGGCGCGATCACTTCGCACGCTCTAGACTCGTGACCAGTCTGCAAATGAGGACGAGGGGGAGGAGGGTCCTCGATTCTCCAGCTCGCTTATAGAGCGACGGTCACCGGTCTAGTTGCGCTCAACGTTCAACCCTCTGGAAGCTCATAGAGTCCTAGGAAGGACCCCAATATCAACGCTTAATTTCCCGTTCGTCACCAAAAGCGGACATCAGCCAAGTGGCCAACGATATCTGCCTTTTGGAGACCAGATTCGAGTGTTAGATGCAATGGATCGTGTTCAAGGGGCAAAGCAATCAAGCGCCTGTTCGCAATTGTAATTTGTATGTTGGAGGTTCAAGCTCCGTCTTCGCTTCTTACTCCGCCGAATTACACTCGTTTGCATATGTACTTGCGTTCGTTTTTTTGTGAATTTGGGTCGGTGATTTCCGTCAAGGTCTGATCATATAAACAAAAACCAAGGGGTTTTCCCACCAGGGATAAGACAAGAGACAAACGACAAAGACAAACGATAAAGACAAGATAAGACAAGAGACAAGCGATAAAGATAAACGACAAAGGCAAAGCAGCAAAGCCAAGCGAGCATCGTATGACGTCACCAAGCGACTAGAAACCTCTAGAAGCGCGCTCAGCGCTCAGCGCTAATCAAATAAAAGTGCATACATGAATTCTGGCAGCCATGGGTCGCGCTTAGGATGCAAACAATGATTTTTACTGAGTCCTTCGAATGATTTGCTTCGTACAGTGTTGCTTAGGGAATAATAAGGTAGTAGCCGAAAGCGCAAGACGGTCGGGAGACGCGCTCAGGCTATGCACTGCCAATACTCTGAACTAGCTTCTAGCTTCTCTCGCACCTACCACTGGCAAGCGTCGGGGTTGACACGAGATAAGATGGGCACGGGAGACGCGCTGCATACCCTTTGGAATTATGATTGTCGTATTTAGATTTTGCTAGGTTCAATACATTTGATTTCACCCTCGAATGATACGCCTTCTCATATCGTCTGAGACTCGGAGAGACATGCTGTAAAAGAGGAAGAGATGTGGTGCCTGATAGAAGGGTAGTTTTCGGGAGCTTGCCAGTGAACTCGTTGGGCGAGAAGGATCTGAGATGCGGGCCTGTGACACCATTGACACCGAAATTGATCTTGCGGGCACCGCCCCAGCCAAAAAATCGAAAAAATCGAACGCAAGTACATATGCAAAGGAGTGTATCTGGGATATTCACGACGCCCTTCGGCCTTACCTTGTAGCAATCCCTTTCGAGGTGGGCGCCTAAGGATACACGCCTGTTTTGGAAAGGGCGGATCATCTAAATTCGGCTTCTGCGCCATCACTAGCACTAGCTAACAATCACAGGCAAACAGTTCAAATTGGCCCGTGCGCAATACATTTCTATATAAACCTTTGATCTGCGAAAGTGATTCCTTACCACTCTGGCCTTTTGGCTTAGATCAAGTGTAGTATCTGTTCTTAATAGTTTAACCACTATTATGAAGGCACCGCCTTCATTATTGGTTATCTAATTTTTGCCGCCCCAGTTCCCCGAGCTCTGCTTGCAACTCGAGGACGCGATGACCTTGCCACTGCAGTACAGGCTTGTGTCGTCGGGGGATCCCCTCGCTTATGCGACTTCCTCTTTGCTTGGTTTTCTATAGCACATCATGTTGATGCTGCGGTGAATCCAAGCAAAAAGATGTTGCTTCCAACTTTGTTTCATTCCTGAATTGTGATCCTGTTTGCATAAGGAACGCAAATTGGATAGGTACGACGAGGACAAGTACAAAGTTGGATGCTTTAACTGCCGAGGAGATGACAGGGAAATGTCTAAAGTCTGCGCAAGTGCATGTCATCTTCCTACCATCATGTCACAGAGCTCCGGTTGCTGGAAGCTACCTCACGAGCTCATCGATGCCATTATCGACGAACTTCACCGTGAGACCGCGGGTCTTGTACCCTGTGCCCTCGTACATTCGACATGGCGCCCACGAGCGCAGCACCATCTCTTCAACGACATGACCTTCAACCTTGCTCCCCCGCTTCCCGTCCCTGAGCATCAACAGTTGCACCGTCTTGCCGATTCTCTGGCAGACAACCCAAAACTAGCGGGCCTCATGCACTATCTTAAAATTCAAGGTTCTTGCGCCATAGCCAGCGAGATTCATTTTGAAATACTCCAGTCGGGGTGTAATGCCTTGCTGCGGATCATCCCTCTTCTTGCCAACGTCCAAACAGTGACTGTTGCAGACTTTGTGGGCAACCTTTCATGGGATCGCCTTTCGTACTCCCTCCAAAATGCGATCTTCAATTTGCTCTTCCACCCGTCTGTTACCAGTGTGCATATACTCGGAGTTCATGGAATCCCGCTTCTACCCCTAGCCCAGTGCAAACACCTCGAATGCTTGGAGATAGAGTACGTCTCCCCCGACCCTGCAGAACTTGATGCACCTTTCCCCTTGACCTTCGGGGAGGCTTTTGCTCTGGGTGACTGCGACGCTCCTCGTCGCCACCTTCGTACTCTCGCCCTCAGCAACACGTCTTTAACAGAAATCTGCCGCTAGTCTGGCCCAATAATCGGGAACGGGTGTTACTGTCTGGCGATGGAGTTCCTGCCTATACGGAAGAGCTGTTGAGGGATACAGAATACTCGTAGGAAAACCTTGCGTAACTATGAACCATGTATCTAGCAGGGGTGGCCATCTGACCGAATCCTGCCTTCGTCCAATCACATCTAATCCAGAATGGAATGCACTTGAAATGAAAATTTATTGCGCCCAAAATTGATTGCCATTCTCATACCAGTGTGACAAACAAGTTCTCGAGGTTCACTTCATTACCCCGTCATTTATTCATCGCCATTTATGCAAAGTGCATTCAAATTTCAATAACAAGTGCAAAGTTTGCGTCGCGTCAGCCTTCATTCCTACTACCATGTCGTCGCGTCCGCGCCACCTCCCTCGAGAGCTCGTTGACACTGTCATCGACGAATTGTGGGAAGAGACGGCCTGCCTTGTAGCCTGTGCTCTAGTTCACTCAACTTGGCGTGTCCGGGCGCAGCACCATCTCTACAGGGATAAAAGTATCCCTCTCCTTCGACCTGTTGGCCGAGGTAACCATCAGCTCTTTCGTTTTGCTCAATCCCTGCAAGAGAATCCAGAACTTGGGCGTCTCATGCGTTCCGTGGTCATTCAAGGCACCGCAGAAGATGAGGATGATGACAGCGGCTGTACATACCAGCCGCTTGACACCGAATCTTTCGAGGCCAGGTGCAACGCGCTGCTTTCCATCATCCCACTGTTGGAACGGGTCGAAAAGGTCACAATCGAAGATTGTGTGGACGATACCAAATGGCCAAGTCTTCCCATACCACTTCAACACGCCATCTTTGGCCTATGTTTTCAGCCTACTGTCACCAGCTTGCATCTGGTAGCGGTCGAGGGTATCCCTACTCTACCCTTCGCTCGGTGTCACCATCTTGAAAGCTTGCAGATGTCGTTCATCTCCCCCGACCCAGCGGAGCTCGATGCCCCGTTCCCACTGAATTCTAGAGAGGATCCGACCCAGTCCGTATCGCCAACTCCCCGTCGCCCACTTGGCGCCCTGCTTCTTAACAGTACACACGACGATACGTTTCTTCAGTACTTGTTCATGGAGGGCGTCCTCCAATCCTCTGCCCTGAAAACCCTGTCTCTCAGGTCGGATCCATGGCACTCTCCAGAGGCCACAGCCGACCTCCTTCGACTCTTTGGCCTCTGCCGAGATACCCTAGTGACGTACGAAGTGGCGCAGGAGGGAGTTTTAGATCTACCTCACCCTCAAGGTCAGCTACAACCCGGCCAATACCATACCCAGCTAACTGGCAGAGTGATGCATACAGATTTCCAGAAAACTCTCCTCCAGCTAGACCTCATTCCCAATATCCAAAGTCTCACATTTGAGCTCAATTATTATTACCTGGAGATGATCCCTGAGCAGCAGGATGTACTAGGTGATATTGCCGAGGCATTGAAACTCCTATCGGTCCCAGGGAACGCTCTCAAAAGCTTTCTTATAACTGTCACTTTCGAATACCCCACCGACAGCGCGCTTGGGACACGGCAAAGAACACTTCTCCCTCAGCGGTGGTTCGAGCAATGGCTTGCCTTGGACAATGTCCTATCAAGCCCCAACTTCAAGGCAAACCCTTCTGCCAAAGGTCGAGCCCTTTTGAACGCTACTGTCCTCCTGGATTACGACCAAATCAAGTTTAAGGGTGTGCCCCTCCCCCAGAAGCCGAAAGATGCTCTTCAAATCCTTTCACAGCTGGAAACACTTCAGATCTTCCGGTGAGTGCTTGATGAGAGAAACCATCGCGATCAACAAGCTGACACCAGTGGCTTGCATTAGTCTTCCAACGAAGTGGAGCGACACAGACCAATGTTTGGTATGGGCTTCAGATGGGACAAGAGAACTACTCTCTGGATATGGGGTTTCAGACTATAGAGATGAGCTCTGGGAAGAACTGGGGTGCACATGCCATGGCTGCTTTTGAGTGGTTCCAACCTCCACCTTCGGGTTGTTTCTGCGATTTACAGCACTTCTTGTGGGACATAATACTGGGTTGTGGTACACAAAGTAACATACACAATAGGGTAATCTATTTGCAAGGGGCGTGTCCTTGTGAAACGAATGAAATAGTTGTTGTACATTGTGGAAGTGATGGTAAGAGTACAGTGAAAAACTGCCCGACATTATGATCGTAGAATAGGAGAGATGCCATGTAACCCGTCGGGGAATCAGTGGTGGAAGCATGTGATGAGAGAAACAGGGTATGGGGGGTGGGAGGGGATGATAGAAAGGTTTCAAGCGAAGGGTAAGGGTGATGAAGGGTACTCGAACAAGTGTGAAATGGGGCCATATACGATCGTCAGTGGTGGAAATGAATATGTTACAACAAGGCCTTGTGTGTCAGGCCAAAGGGCGGCGAGTAGCTAACAGGAAGCCTGCCAGAACCACCAAGACCGCCCCAAGGCCTAGTAAAAACCCCTCCTCTTCCTCTCCTCATATAGCTCCATCTTCCCGACCAGCTCGTCCGACGCCTGCCCACCGGACCCTCCAACGACATCACTCCTCCCCATCAACGATGAATCCATGGACGGTGTGTCCAGTTCCCCTCTCCTACCACCCCGTCCCAGGCGCAAGCCCATGCCAACCCCACCAGTATGCCCCATACCAAAGTCGTCCAGTGGAGCACGGTCTCGAGGAGCTCGAATGGAGAGTCCCCGACCTGCATAAGTAGCTAGTTGGGCATCATCGTCGCTGGCCGGGTAGGGGGAGAGAGGCGACCGAACGGGAGGAACGCCACCAAAAGGGCTGTCTCGTGTTGATTCTTCTTGACTTGGATCCGTGCTCGACTGACGGTGGGGTGAAGTGGGTGCACGTGCAGAAGGAGAAGTAGGCTGCGAAGTGGCAGATGACGGCCGTGAGGAGTCGTCTTCTCGTTCACGCTCCTTCCCCTTGTCCGTTTTTCGCTTTGCGGAGGGTCGAACAGGGAACGCTTCCAGGCTCTTGTTGAAAGTCTCTTGCATCCTCTTCAACCGCTCGCCTACATCGTTTGGATTGGTGAGCATTGGTCCTCTTGTAGGAGAGAGCGACAGAGCAGGAGGTGATGTGGACATTTGAGCCTGAGATGGACCATCCAAATCTCGTGTTATCGAAAGCCCAGAAGATCCCGGGATGGCTGTCGCAGCACTGATCGTTGAGAAACGCGACGGGGGTGCTGAGGAGAGTGGGGAAACTGCGGTCCTCCCCAATGTGCTATTCGCGGAGCTGAAACGATCTGGTTTAATGGTCGATGCTTCAGACGCTTCTGAGGGGTATCGATCGTGGCCTTGGCCAAGGTGGGATGGTAGTTGCTGTTGCTGGCGATCCCAGTCCCTCTTCTCTCGTTCCTTGTGACGGCCGCTGAGAGGCTTGCGAACATCAATGTCCTGAACAAAGACAGAGATGTCATCCTCATCGGTATTTTTGCTCGAAAAGGAGTTGACCTGGATCGTCACGAATGGTCAGTGATCTCGAAAGAGTAGACTTTGAACAACGAAAGGGACCTACCCCGCTATCCTTCTTCTCCCTTGCTTCACCCAGCTCTAGCCCAAGCCCACTGGGCACAGCAGATGGGATAGCAGGTGTGTTTCGTCCACTCCCACCAACAGCACTTGGCCCCCCATCCGCACTGGTACCACCCGTACTCCCCACACTATTCGCATACCGATGCCCAAAACTACTCGAGTATCGTTTGCGTGGTGGTATCGCCACCCTCCCCTCATCAGCACTATCGCCGGTTGATCCAGGTATCATGCCCACACCCAAACTTGGCCTCCGATCCCGATTTGAATCACTCGTCGCACTGCCCGCACTCCCACTCGTCCCAGGTCGCTTCGCGTCCAGGCCACCAACGCCAAAAGGACCCACTGTCGGAGGTGACGGCCGACTGCTCAGACCTCCTCCTCCTCCGAATCCACCGGTTCCTGCTCCTATAGGTGAAGGAGGGACTCGACCACCGGTCAAGGAAGTCGTCCGGGAATGATGAGAACCTGCGAGACCAGTTGATAGTGGTGATCCCGAAATAGGCGCTTGTCTGATCGATAACGATGGAGATGAGCTTTGGGCAGAGGCTGAAACGGTGTTGGATTTGAATGGGTTGACGGGGCTGACGCCTGGCCGTCGGATGGGAAGTGGGCCGCTTGAAGGCGATGAAGAGAGGGAGGAGAGAGATGGGTTCGTGGTGGCGAATGGGACACCAGCACCACCTGGGAGATCTCTTATTGAAGATGAAGGCGACGAGGCCGATCCCATGCTCTCCTTCCTAAGTCTTGAGATGGCCAAACCGGAAGGAGACGAGGCCACACCTGCAAACTCCCCAGAGGCAAGCTGTCTCGGTGGCTGTGGTATGTTCCGGACAGGGATGGGTGAAGCAGCACTTGGTGTATTGCTTGCCGTCCGTGAAGGTAGGATGAAGCGCTCTGCAATCGTCGCACTCTCGTCTAGGCGCTTAGGCGGAGACCGAGACGTCGTGGAGCGCATGCCGCTACTGCTGCCGACGGACGAGTCGCGCTGGCTGTTCTTGGTCAAGGTAGGCACGAAGCCTTCGCTACCTCCCAGGTCTTGCGAGATGAAGCGTGATGATAGAACAGACTCGAGCTCTTCGAGCTGGAAGGTAGGGGTCTCCAAGAACCGTGCTGACAGAGTGAGAGTGCCCAGAGGGTGGGGAACAGAAGAGAAGGTGTGGGCCTGCGTCGACAACGGGACGCGAGTCGATGGCGAAGGTGGGCAGTCTTTGAACGAAAGGTTAATAAGCCTTTGTCTAATTAACAGCACAAGTACAAGACGCCTCACCGAATTCGAGAATCCTGTGATCCGCACCACTGCCCACTCGTAGTTCAATCGAGAGGCCAGTCCTTCTCTTTAAGCGCTTGTACAGCTTCCAAGTAGGCAATGCCCTCAAGAGGCTGTATAAACTCCTGAACAATGGGATGCCATGCTTGTAGATCGTAGGGAGTGCAACGTCGATCGAACCGTCCTCCTGGGCAGTTCTAGGGGCAAAGGACAGTGTCCACGTCTCCAGCACGATGTAGCGTGGTGTGGGCTCAACACGAAACCTCCTAGTGGTTTCTGGAGGCAGGTGTACCAGAACTTGGTTGTTGTTAAGTTCCGGGATGCAGAGTACGACCTGGATCTCAAGTGGGGGCGGTCCTCCTGCCGGCAGGGCCTGCGAGATGTTCTTGTACGGTTCCCGAGCCTCCTTGGTAAACAGATCGGAGTCGGGTGTTTCTAGATTGAACTAAAGCTCCTTTCAGTCTACAAGTGCCAACTGCAGAATAATGATTACGCACCCATTTGTCTACCTTTCCCTGAACGCGAGGCTCAGCCGTCGCGCGGGCCTGGTTCACGACATAGAATAACTTGGTATAAAAGTGGAAAGCTATCTGGTCAGCTTTCTGAAGCTCATGAGACATGTCGTTGTCGTCCGCTGTGCTGCTATGAAGGCATTAGAAAGATAACAAGATCGTGGTCGTCGAGGTTAGAGCTGTTGCTGCCTGCGCCGCGGTGCCGATCCATGGTGGAAAGATAGGGGTTAGGGTTCTTGGTTAGGAAGTATTGTCCCATCTGTAAGGACTGGCAGACCCTGTGCTAAACTCATAGACCACGAGCCGAGTATCCTGGTACTCAGAAAGTATATGCACACCAATAAACATGTGTTCATTGGGCCTCGGGAAGGATCAGCTCCTCCGAGCACTGCACTCAACAGGTGAGGGGATCGTGAAAAATCACGAAAGCCACTCTGACTGCTGAAAGGCCACATGAGAGAGGTTGTACTGAGCGTCCCCAGGAAATGTGCCAAAGTACCCCTCATGATGGATGGAGAACCCGGACACACCTACCGATACAAGGCATGGGCTTACAACATGAGGGTGGCCTCGAGGATACCTGAGAGGATAGGTCAAAGCAGGCATCTCATTCTTCAAAGAAGCTCATAGCTTGGAGACAAACGGTTACAATGCATACGAAAAAAGGAAAGGTTAAGCTTGAAATAAGTGAAGGAAGCCAGAAGTCATCATCGATGAATGCCATGGAGGCAAGGAGAGCCTTGGGGATGTTGTGGGCATGGAACTTTGGGCTGAAACCAACCCCAGAGGAGGGCAAGATTGCACCTGGGCGTCAATCGCCCCAAGAGGGCACAAGCAGAAGCCCAGATTGCTGCCTCGAAAGGAGATGTCACGTCCAAGAGAGACGCGCAGAACACGCCTGCGCTCGAGGGTATGCTCGTGAGAGAACTTCAAACCTTCGAGGGCGGTCGGTGGAGCCGCACGGACCGCCAACGAGGGCGACAGGAGGCGTAGTTGGAAAGTGTGGAAGGGGGCAAAGAAAATGGAATCACCTACGTGACAAAGGCCACCAGTTCCTTTGGCAGCTGAAATCCGAAGGATAAGCGCTGGTACCGAGCGAAAGGTGCGGACCCCGTGACCTACCTATGGTGTATGGGCGGGAAGGACTGCCCCAGCAGAGTGGAGGAGAACACATAAGCCGGAGGGTGACGCCATTGGAATCTGAGGAAGTCAGGCGAGCAAAGAAGAATATTAGCAAAGCAGGGGGGAGAGGAGGAGGATCAGGGGCGTCGAGAGGTGAGATCAAAAGAGTAGCAGAACACTCACAACCTAGCAAAAGGAGAGGGCCGACGGTCAGCAGACTCGACCCCTTCAGGGGACGAGAAGCTGGAGACGAGAAAGAAGAAGTTAGATCAGAGGAAAGGAAGTATCGTTATCGGCGACACGAGAGAGCCTCAGAGAGAGGCATGCCAAGTAAACCATTCCAAGACGCGTTGTGTGGCCGCGTTTGGCCAACGCGTGCCCTGTCCGGTACAAAATTTAAACGAATTGCTTGTGCTGCAACATTGTCCTACTTTAAACACCCGCAAACTCATAATCCAACCCTAAGCGATATGCAGTACCCCATATAAGAGCAAGTTTCAGTTATCGGTATCATACAGCCCGTCGTCAGGAAGGGGCGTAAGTTACACAGAAAAGAGTTGCATAGGGGGTACAGAAGTAGCAGAAAGACACGAAAAGCAACTATGACAACTTTTTGGCAATAAATCGAGCAAAATACCGAACCATGCTTGCCGTTTCTTCTCCAACAGGCCTGATCAGCTTCTCAGGAAGAGAGAACCCATACTAGACAAAAATATAAGCATTTGGAAGCGAGACTGTGCAAGTCAACATACCGTCCCAGTGTCACGGAGGTGGACAGAGTAGGTATACTTGATACCCACTCGCTTGTACATCCAGTCGATGAGGTTCCCAGGAGCAGCGTAGAGGTTCTCGCACAACGTTCCCTCCTTCACGTGTCTGGTCAGCAGAATAGGAATGAACAGCAAAGGGAAAGACGCACTTGGAAGTGCACATCATGTATGTCTTGGATAGCTCTTGCAGCACCAAAAGCAGCCTCTGCCTGATCTTCCGCATCTTTAGGCAGTCGCTTGCAAGAATACGAAAACGGAGCAGAGACTGCATAACTTGTCAGTTGGAAAGAACGACCCAGGGCTTGCAATGATTACTTACTCGTTTGCCCATAGCTTCGGAGGTCAATAAACGCAACCGGGTTTGGTAGAGCATTCACAAAGTTGGCAATGCTGTTCACTTCAGGAGACTCGAATGGCCGGCTACCGGGGTACCAGTGCGAGCAAGGGTCAGCAGGTACCGCTGGTTGTCCACCGACCGCAGTATTCTTCCATTTGTACCCCTGAAATTTAAAAGAGGGGTCAAGATAGGTGTCAAAAAAGCTTATCAATGAACGAGGCCCACCCAGTTCCTATTCATATCCACACCCACGCACTTGGAATGGAAGTCCACAACCTGACGGTTCTTGTACCAATAACGGTCTTTCTTCCATGCATAGGAATAACCGTCTGGGTTGGGGAGGGGGATAATGTGGAAGTTGAAGACGTCGAGGAGCGACGACATGCCATGGGGTTCAGCATGGGTTGTGTTGAAGGTCAGGGCATGAGCAAGGTATAGCGAGGTCGCAGTTGCAACCCACTATTAGAGACGTCAGAACCCCAAGAGACTTGGGATTATCAGCAGACGTACCTCTCGAGCATGTTGAGCACCAACGATCACAAAGTCCAATTTCCCGGTATGTTTAGGTCCCTTTCTCTTCTTCTTCTTCTTTTTCTTTTCGATTTCTGCCAATCCATCCGGGGTAGATATATGGAGAGCAAGGATATTTCGTTCCTGATACGACAGTCCAATCCTTGACAGCGACGTTGTATTTGGATTCAACTCCACCAGCTGCTGAAGGAAATGCTTGATCTCCTTCCCAGTATGATATCGTTCGTGGAATGTCGAGTTGTTGAGTGTCGTCAAATTCCAAACCTTGGACTTGAAGTCCTCCTCTTCCTCAAACCTCTGCGGTTGCGACACAAAAGAGGTCGTGTGAGGCAACTCCTGCAGATCCTTCGGAAGACCGGATCCTCCAGAAGGGGAGTAGATGTCAATATATGATCTGCCGGCGTGCCAAACATCCAAGTCATGACTCTATTGAGGAAAGAGCTCAGAACGAACGTTGCGACGAACGTGCATAATTCAATTGCCTACCTGGGTGATCTCTAGCACAGTACTGCGCTGGTCCTGGGTAACATTGAACCGCCACAGAACACCGGCAGCAGCCTCAGCACTATCCGAGGACAAGATTTGTTGGTCAAAAGCAGCAGCTAAGCCGAAAAGGGCGCAGAGCAGCCCTATGCATCCCTTGTTGACCATGGCCGGCACAGAGGGTGATGATGGTGGACGGTGAGAAAGGGGTAAAACGGGTGCTCCGGACATTTTCCGACGGAAGCGGTGTGTGAGATAGGGGCCTATACCAGGGCACCAATTGTACTGGCACAGTAGACTCGGCCCAGTAGACTCGGCGCACTCTGGACAATCGGTTGTTTATGCCTAATAAGATAAAATTTATGGCAGAGCATGATTAATCGTGAGATAAGGGGAGGAGGAGGAGGAAGGAGGAGGCAGGCAATTGGCTACAGTATCAAATCCTATTGCGTCCCGGTAGCGGCTGGTTTCGAGCCTACTGGCAGAGGGCTGGTCTAAGGGATCCCTATCATATGAAGCTGGCGGCAACATACAAGGGATCTGAAATACAAACTACTTCATGCGAACCCACAAGCCACCCTTGATATACATAGCAAGATTCGCTCCAATCATGATCTGCGTCGTCCCTTTCGTTCCTTCACATGCGGCCCAGCTTTCGGGAGGAACGAACTGGTGCTCCTGAGCATCGCGTGCAAAGGTGAATTCCGAAAACTGTTGGAACAGCCTAACGAGGAAGAGCGAGACTTCATTGTAAGCAAACTGCTGCCCTAGGCAGATCCGAGGTCCTGCGTTGAAGGGGACAAAGATGTATGGGTTCTTGGTGAGGTATTTCTTCGATCGTTCATCCAAGAAACGGTCGGGATCAAAGTCGTCAGCTATAAGGCTTGGTATTAGTCTGAGGGAGATAGGCATAGCAAACACGAGTACCATCTGGTCCCCATAAATCCTTTCGACGGTGCATAACAAAGACGGAGTACCGGACTCTGAGAAAGGGAAGAAAATTCTATGAGAAGAGTCATGAGAGCATAATGCCTTCTTCAGACTTACGCGGTCTCTGCTGGGACATAGATCTTCTCAGTGCTATCCTTGTAAGGGAGGACTGTGGCCCGTTTGGAATATCTTGAGTACACCATCAGCATCAAGAAACCGAGAAGCAGGAAGCCCGTACCTCCAGTTGAAAGGACTGGTTTCCAGATCAGTCGTAAGAGTACGCAAACACAGGAAGGGGGTGACTTACACAGGTGGATACAGCCTAAGAACCTCTGAAACATTGGTCGAGACAAGCTTCGTAGTAGAGAGAAGGGAAAGGAAGTACCGTTGATGAAAGCCCTCATGTACTTCATCTCTTGATGTCGTCGTAGTCGGGTCGTCGAGTTGGCCCAACTTGGTTGAGGATGTCTTCGCGCAGACGAGCGGCAATGTCAGGATTCCTGGTTAGTTCGTACATAGCATAGCTCAGTGTGCACGATGTCTGTCTGGGATTAGCTTCTATCTGCAGCGAGAAGAGCAAACACTTACCGTATCGCGCCCAGCAAGGAGGATGTTGTACAACTTGTGCGCCTTTAGCAGGCTTTTGGAGCAGAGCAGGTCAGTGGCTTACCGCGTCCTTGATTAGTGTGGCGTCTACATTCTGTTAGAGAGGTAATCTTGCATCGCAATTCGAGTGCTCACCCTGCGTCTTGTCCAACAGGTCCGCCAAGAAGGTGTCCTTTTCCCCAGACTCATCAACTTTGGACCGTCTCTCGAGATGTCGCTGAATAACGCGTTCCGAAAAGTTGTCCACGACATCACGATGTGGCTTCACTTTATCCGACCAGAACTCGAGGAGAGGCCACTCCCTGCCTAGAAATGTACGTCTGGTCGTTTCTGTGATTGACGCCAGGAAGGCATTTGCGAAGCTATTGGATGGATGCTCCAGATAGGCTTTGTTGCCAGCATTTTCCTCGACGCAGTTGTGTGGATACGCTAGTCCAGCGTCAAGCGAGTTCACGTCCTCGTCTAGGAGGTAGACGGTGGCTGAATCGAGAGTAAAGCGTGCCGTGAGCTCCTGGATAGGGATTAGGGAGACCTTGGCGACTGATAAACTTGAGTACACTTGCCTGGAAGTCGATGGCGTATCCGTCAGCCAACCTCTGCTTCGCTAGATCCAGAGCTTTCATGGCATGGGCGTCAAAGTTCTCAAAGTCACTTATCCGATCACGAGTGAAGAATGGGCGAGCCATTGAACGATGGAACCTATAAAAGATCCCTCGCTTCAATAATCAGTCTGTATAAGACACTCGAAGAACGCACTTCCACATTTCGTCTATCATCTCCGTAAGTCACTTCCATATGCCGGGACCAAGAGATCTGCTCTCACCATTCGACGCAAATATACCATTCCCCATTAATGAGTAAGCCTGTTCGATGAACAGAGGTTCTGGTTCGAGGGTTACGACTAATCGAATGAGAGCACAGCTGGCATACCTTTGGGCCAGTTCTCAAAGTCAGTGGCCAGCATTGTCTAGTGTCGCGTTTAGTGCCATGGCTGAGCTCCGGACAGGATTGACCCTTACCTTGACGTGCTCTGGTTCGGTTGTCCAAATCTGCGCGTAAACGGCTCATGAGGGAGAAAGTTCGACCCGTAGGCATGCCTTGAAACTCACAAAGCTATCGGTGAATAGGCGGGTTTGGTATACATTTCCATGCTTTTCAATCCATCCTTGCAACGCATCACCTAACAGACACGAATGAATCAATACTCTCAAACAACTCTTGCGAAACGACCAACCAGGATACCCTCTCTCAAACATCTCCAGAAGCTTCGACATGATGGTTAGAGCGCTGTCCTCAACAGGAGGAGCGATCCTCGCTCCCAAACGTCGAGCTTCCCTTGCATCTCGAGCCCTCGCGAGTTGAACCGAAATCCAGAACTGGAGAGGCTTGGCGACCACGGAAAGACAGACAACTAGCCAGCGTGGCCAGTGTGTGTCCGTAATTGCTTGAATCTGGTGTGCACCAGCATAGACAAGGACAGAGGGAAGGAGTAGGCTAGGAGCCTTGCGCAAGAGGTAAGAGATACCTGGCGGAATTTGGGTCATGATAATGGTGCAAGCGGGTCAAACAGGAGATGGAGCCATTTAAGCCCTGAGGTTAATATCTGGCACGACACTGAAACAGACGGGTTGAACGGAAGAAGGATAATTGGCAGGTTCTGAGTGGATGGGGAAAGTCTCGCGTTATACTTTGCTTCTGTCGGCCGGGCATTTGAAAGCGCCGGTTCGATGACAAGAGTTTCGTCAAGACGGCCAATCCGCAGAAGACATTCGGCAGGAAATCTATAAACAAGGGTTATGAATACTGATTCCATATCACCTGGGGGTTTATGAAGGCCGTAGGTATTAGCATGAGGACACCGGTGAGCCGAAGTTCTTAGGGAACATCAGCTTCGACCGAAGCCCCTATTTGCCTCACAAACACATTGGCTACAGGCTTCCGAGGAAGCGAAGTTGAAGGCACTGGTAGCTTGTGAGGTAGCATTCGAGATAATGGCGAAGGGTAGGACAGGGGTTCCCTCAACAGCTACTAGGTATGAGCTGCATCCGAACCCGCCAAGTCGAGTGAACCAAAGCGCAAGCTAAAAAGCAGAGCGCTTCTCGATTGCAGGAGGCCTGGACAAGAAGTATTGTAAGCGCAGAAACAACCCGAAGGTGCCAGTGGTTGGCACCGCTCAAAAGCAGCCATGGCATGTACACCCCAGCTCCTCCCAGAGCTCATCTTTATAGTCTGAAACCCCCTTTCCCGAGATTAGTTCCTTCCTTCGGTCCGAAGCCCATACCAGACATTGGTTTGCGTCGCTCCACTTCGTTGGAAGACTAGGACTGTTGTCAGCTTGTTGAACGCGATAGTAGTTCCTCCCATCAAGTACTCACCGGAAGATCTGAAGTGTTTCCAATTTTGAAAGGATTTGAAGAGCATCTTTCGGTTTCTGAGGGAGGGGTACGCCCTTGAACATGATTTGGTCGTAATCAAGGAGGACAGAAGCGTCCACAACCACTCGGCCTTCGCCAAGCTTGAACTTTGGGCTTGATAGGACCTCGTCCAAGGCTAGCCATTGCTCGAACCACCGTTGTGGGAGAAGCATCCTTTGCTGCATTCTCAGCTCGCTGTTGGTGGGGTGGTCGAAATTGATGGTTATCTCGAGGCTTTTGAGAGCAGCGTTCCCTGGAACCGGCGAGAGGAGTTTCAACGCTTCAGTAATCTCGCAAATGACATCCCTCTGCTCAGGGATCATCTCCAGGTAATAGTAGTTGAGCTCGAATGAGAGACTTTGGAGATTAGGAATGAGGTCTAGTTGAAGGAGAGATTTCGGAAACTCTGCAGGAACAACGCTGTCAGTCAGGTTATGTTGTATGGTATGGATTGACTGAGCAGGCGTTTACTTTACCTTGAGGACGTGAGTCATCTAAATCTGCTCTCTGCACCACTTCGTACGTCGCCAGGGTATCTCGGCAGAGGTCAAAGACCTGGAGCAGGTCGGCTTTGGCCTGTGGCGAACCCCATCGGTCTGACCTGAGAGACAGCTCTTTCAAGGCAGAAGATTGGAGAACGCCCTCCATGAACAAGTACCGAAGAAACGTTTCGTCGCGCATATTGTTAAGAAACAGGGCGCTAAGCTGGCGACGGGGAGCTGGGGATACTAAGGACTGGGTGGGACCATCTCGAGAGTTTAGTGGGAACGAGGCATCGAGTTCGGCTGGGTCGGGGGGGATGTCATTGAACGCCAGCTCTAGGCATTCAAGATGGTGGCACTTTGCAAAGGGCAGGACAGGGATTGCCTCGACCGCTACTAGATGCAAGTTGGTTACGGAAGGCTGAAAGCATAGCCCAAGGATGGCGCTTTGAAGCGATACAGGAAGGCTTGGCCATTTGGTGTCATCCACGCAATCCTCGAGAGTGACTTCTGCGACGCGTTCCAGCAGTGGGATAAAGGGAAGTAGCGCGTTGCACCTAACTTCGAAGGATGCAATGTCAAGCGGAGGGTCAGTGCCACTGCTGTCACCATCGGCACCATCGTCCTCGGAGCCCTCGATGGTCACGGAATGCACGAGACGCCCCAGCTCCCGGTTCTCTTCCAGGGAGTTGGCGAAAGAAAAGAGCTCTCGGTTGCCTTTGCCAACAGGTCGAAGGATAGGGATGATGATATCCCTGTAGAGATGGTACTGCGCTCTGACGCGCCAAGTTGAGTGAACCAGAGCACAAGCCAAAAGGCAGGCCGTTTCGTCCCTCAATTCGTCAATGACAGCGTCAATGAGCTCTCGAGGGAGGTGGCGCGGACGCGCCGACATGATGATGGTTGGAATGAAAGCAGAGGCGGACCAAACTTTGCGCTTGTTGCTCAGTTCAATGCACTTTCAATGAGTAACAAATGTGGAATGAAGTGACCATGATCATCCAGAGCTTGCGCGATAAACTGGCATGGAATTGACAAGCTGTATATTGGACGTGGTCAATTATCCAATTCAAATACTCGCCATTCAATCTTGGTTTTACTGGAGGCTGGACAAGGCTACAATGGAACTGACACTGGAATGATTGGCTGCGATGAGTTGGAGGAGAGTTACAGTTGGTAGTAGGCAGCTACTCGTACTAGAGAGGCTTGTAGCCGTGCGGAACCTCCGAGTCGTACATCAAACTCCCAAACAGTTCCCCCTGTAGATATGAACCCATCTCTGGAAAGCAACACTCGTTCTGTGTTCCGTAGCTGAATAAACCACTCTTCCCTTATGCACCACTCCATCGAAAGGCTGATAGTTCAGATTATTGGTCAGTTGATCGTTGGGGGGACGTAGCGAAAGAGCGAACGAGGAATCGTCGAGAACTCACCAAACCTGCTGCAGAACCTGCCCACTCCAACTGACACCCTCCAGCGGGTACATCCCGAAACCTCACCTACATATATCCCCAAGACCTAGAAGAATCAAACAAACGACCAGACCAAAGCAAAGTAACTAAACGCCTGTCTAGTACCCAGCACACTTTGAGAGAGGGAGAGGATGAATGTGTTTGGTATTTTGGTACATTACGGTACATACATACATACACGAGGGGTTTCGGGAAAGCGATGAAATGATTAAAAAAAGGAAAAGAAGAAAGAAAGAGACACTACAGCTGAGATAGCACGATGGAAAGCAGTGTAGCCAGGGAGAGGGGAGAGGGAGGGCGAGGAGGGAGGTAACGGCTGGAGAGGTTCTATGAAGGGGCTAGAGGTAGGGACGAGGTAAAGGGGGTAACGGAGATAGGAAGAGGGAAGAAGGGGGAAAGGGAATAAGATAGGCAAAACCAGACCAAGTAGTCCACAGGTGGCTGGCTACAGGGTTACAACGCCAACCGACGGATACAACAAAAAGGCGCCTCGTACATCGGTGGATCTGCAGCACAGTTACAAGAGGATTTACACACAGACAGAGGTGCGAGAGGATGGCACAGACGAAACCAAAATGCGAACCGTACAAGAGGAAGAGAGAGAGGGAGAGCAAGAGGAAAGATAGAGATAAGGGAAATTCGATTATAGATTCAAGGCGAGTCAAGCTGTGTCGGTCCTTCCGGAAAACCAGTGGTGACTGAACAAAGGTTCTGAGACATGCATTCAACAAGGGTTTGTTTCAGTCTAGTCTAGCCGGTTAGATGTGGGGGGCGCTGGTGCCTAAGCCTGTGGGCGACGAGCGCGTGGTTAGATTACCCGGTCAGCGAGGGGAAAACGATGCTTACCTGGTCTACAGCAGCAGCCTCTGCTTCGGGCTCCTCTGCGATAGTGGCGTCAACAGCAGCAGGTTCCGCAGGGGCAGCCTAAAAGACGGGATGGATTGTCAGAAAGGGTTCAAACGGCAGAGGATTGCAAATGAGATGTTTCACCACTCAGGGCGAGCAGGTTTGAGGTACAGGGTTCTTCCCTGGCAGTCCCTCACTCTCCCGCGCCAGAGCCACGCAAAGTAAAGTCAACGCTCACCTTGGAAGCAGGCTTCTTGGACCCAGCTCGTGATGCGGGTTTAGCAGAAGCAGCACGAGAAGTAGGCTTGGCTGCAGCTGCTGAAGCGGGTTTAGCAGACGATGCTGGCTTGGCCTTGGACGCAGGCTTTTCAACAGCCTTTGACGCGGGTTTAGCAGCAGCCTTTGAGGTAGGCTTTGCTGCCTTGGACGCAGGCTTCGCAGAAGCAGGTTTGGCCTAAAACCCGAGACAAAATTCATATAAGAAAAAAAAAAGCGCCTTCAAGACAGATCGGATGGCTTACCTTCTTGGTAGCAGGCTCATCGGCCTTCTCGCCGTTGGCTTCAGCCTCAGCCTCGGCAGCAGCAGCGTCGTCTGCCTTCCTCTTCTTGGCTGCGGTCGACTTGGGCTTTTCCTCGGCAACAGCGGGCTCTTTTGGTGTATCCTCCTCCATAGGTGCAGCTGCAGGCTCCTCAGCAGCAGCCACTTCCTTTTCCTTGTCGGCTGCAGCCGCCTTCTTGGCCCTAGGCTTTGCGGGTGCCTTCTTCACGGGCTCAGGCTTACCAGGCTGTTCCTTGATCCTGCTTGAACGACGGGGAGCGGCTGCGGCTGCGGCGTCGCCGCCTTCAGTGCTGGTGGGTGCTGCTGCTGCTTTGCGGGGCATGATAGACAGTGGGTTTTCGCTGGTAAGAAATACGGGGGACAAAGAAAAAGCGGGCAGAGGTACGATGAGGAGGAACAACCTGCAAAACCATCACGAATTCTGAACGCGTTGATCCAAACATCTCGTTCCCACGATTACGGTCATGTGATGCGACGCGTCGAATCACAGCCATCAAAACGAGACCATTGGGGGGACCACAGGGCATCCTACGGCTCTTGGTACAGGGAACAGCACTTGAGCGCCGAATAGAATCTATGGTCGATATCTTACTTCTCTCTCCGTTTTCTTTGGAAACCCTCTGTTATATCTTCTTCCCCTGAGCCTTTTATGTCGATATTCGTAGGGAGCAAGATGGAGTTGCGAAAGCGAAGCATTCTTTCGTTGAAGATGGCAATGAATACAGTAGAGTAAGTGCCTACTCTTGGTCCCAATCCGCTACAAGACTACGAGATGAGCTTATTATTACTGTAGGGTTTCCCGTTTCCCGAACTTAATGCCAGGGCCAAGCGCCTCAAAGAGCGATAGAACTCTTAAAGATGGACGACATTTGCGAGCGATTGGCCCTTTACACTGCTCATGAAAGACGCTCTACCCCATGTCATTGAATGCATGACAACACGAACAATCGCGCAATATTCTCGTTCATTCGGAATGTTATCGGAATGGTGACTGCATCAGGAGATTCGGCGTGTCCACGCTTTTCCTAGACGAAAGCGATCAGATTGGCATCAAATTCCCAAGTGATATCATTGATTAACTATGATAGCCAAGGTGGCAAGGGACGATAACTTCATATCAGCATCACACTATTGTGCTTCGCGAATACAATTGCTGCTCGGCTTTCGAAATTATGGTTGTAAATTAGATGCCTCTGCTAGGCGGTGGTCATAACTCGTCTTAATTTGATTTACTTGTTTAGGAATATCCACCCTCCCCACTATGCCAGTGGGCTCGCATTGTTTGCCTTCCGCGGGAAGGATGCTAGCCTTTGCTCATCGAAGCTCACACGCCGCCAGGACGCTGGTAGCCTGCTCATATCTCGTCTTCTACTACTAATATGATGGCTTCTAGTCAATTCATTGTCCCACATCGACAATAGGATGGTCCTCCTCTCAGCCTTTGTCGCGAACCAGAAGTGTGCGACTAAATCATTACCCTTGCCCATGTTTGAGGAGAGTGACAGCTTCCTCTCCATCATTTGTCGTACGGTAAGTTAATGATATTCCCCCGCTGATTGTTAATCATAAACCAGAACTACGCAATAGATTTATCTTCGTTGCTCAGCGTTCAGGAATATGTCAGTTATTGTGTCATCTTTAGTCGTTTAGACGGGACGTGATGAGTGCCAGATTATCTTTTGTGGTCCGTCAGAAGAAAGCCGACAGGCGCTTATCCTTTATCCTACTCTATATGGGCAATGATATACTCGAAGTAGTAGGTTGACTCTCCTCCAATACCACTCCAGTCACTGGTATTGCGTCGGCAGTAACCGCGACTCCTGACTCGTAATACGGATCCTCGAAATGGTGACAGGAGGCTGGCACTTGCATCGCAGTTCCGTAGTCATGATAGTACTGCGGGATGATCGCTATGACTCTTCGACCCGAGCCTGGGACGCGGTCACGGTAGTAGTAGTACTAGTAGTAGCACCTTCAAGCGCCATCCCAGTACCACGTATTAGTTCTATTAGAATCCAAAATTTCGCCGAATCGAGGGCGCTGACCATGTGAGGAGCCCAACTTGAAACAACTGGTGGTACTAGTAGTACTAGTATTTCCCAACGGGATGGGGTTCAAATCACGTTGCAGAGTCTACTAGTAGCAAAGAGTCCGAATGGTGAATCGAAGCAGTCTGGAGGGGATTTAACCCTGGCGCCTCCGATTGCTTGCACCCGGCCTGAGGCTGATGAAGTAGTGAGGCAGCTACGATGGTATAGTAGCACTCAGACTTGAAGGGGCGAGCAATTTCCATCTTGTCTCCCCAATCATATTGAAAAGGAGATATGCAAGCAACAGCGTAGTATTAACAGTAAGATTCAAATAGTGATGTGATATACTGCGACCTGGAGGCTGCCAAAGTGGTGCTCGGTACCGGTACCAGTACGAGGGTAGTACTATCAGGGGTTGAAGCTCACAGGTGCATCTTGCAACGAGGCATAACCCATCCCGAGCTCTAATAAGAATAGGATGTGAATCATGGTATCTCTTTCTAAAGGTAAATTACGAACCATGACGAAGGTGGATTGGCGTGTTCATGCTGCCTGGCACTCTGTCGAAGATGAACAAGGGACGACATTATCCGTTCAGAGAGCCCCTGTTGCTGAGAGTAGAGAGCCCTGAAGGTAGCAGCCTTCCCGCGGTAATAGGCGCATCGCTGGTCGGAGCAGTCGATCTGCCGACGGAGCTCCTCAAGCTGACTCTGTTGCTCTTCTATAACCATTCGAAGACCGAATGCCTGCGTTTCTTGGTCGGTCTCGCCATTGGCTGTAGTATCAGTCGTTTGATACGACGAAGCTGGGGCGTGGGGTTGGTTTTCAGGACTCGAAACGTCTTGCGTAGCCAGAGGAAACACATTTCCCAAGGGCAGTGGTGGCAGATTGAGAAATTCCCGACCGGTCAGCAATTCGGCGAAGAAAGCTGCTGAAAGGTCTTGGCTACCTGTCTCCATCGAATCTACAAATATTCGCGAAGAGTGTTAAACAGAAGTGTAGGATAATACGGGTTGGTCACCCACCATTTCCAGAATTCGAACCGGAGAGATGGACAGCCTGGGCGTGAGCTTGGCCTGGAATGACGCTGTCATTGGAGGCGTGTTGAGAGGGGATATCATGGGGCGAGAGCATGGCGTTGCAGACTGAGAGTGGTCACGTCTAACTTCAAGTTGAATACGTTCAAAAGAGACTGGGAAGGTCAGATGAATTCCGTCACCTGACTGTCAGATTATATGCGCCTCTAAACGCCGGTGGGGGCTTCACCGTGACCGTGACCGTGATGTAAATGGCACCTTGCGGACGTTCTAATTCTGGAAAGATTACCTGCGCAATTTTGGAATTGGAGCTAAGCATGCAACGACCGTGACTGTGATATCTCACCTGGGCCTCAGCTTTGTGTAATAAAGACGCAGTCGCATAGTACTGCGTGATTTAATTGACTGCTTTTAGATTCTAGGTGGGCTGTCCAAAAAAGCAACTTCATAGAGTGTGGCGCACTCAACTCGTTGCTTAGGAACAGCAGCAGCGTTTGCTGCGAGCTTGGACGAAAGCCAATTTGGTAACTTCTCGGCTCTGTGCCAAGCGCTTTCCCAGCAGGCGTACTGCGGGTGCGCTTAGGGGCATTAGTAGCTACACGAAACTCGCAGTGACGATTTGTCAGAGCACTGACCACCTAGCCATGTCAGTGGCCGTAGTATTTTCGGGTGCTACGCATCAAACGAATCAGGGAATGACTCGAGCCTGCTACGCAAGGGGATGCTCACCTCCTGTGGAATGCTGCGGGAAGAGCTGCTGGACGTTTGGGTGCTATAACGCTGGTCAACGGAATCTTCGCGGGTCCTCATAAAAATAGAAGAGGAGAGCGATAGTAAAAGCACCAAACCTCACCTTCAGAAAGAAACTTCTAGCCAATATGTCCATCCAATCGAATTCGAATCTGGCCAACAGAAACTTGAGGGAACGAAGCCTTGTTATCTGGGATTCATTGACTGTATCACGAGGTTAGAAACCTCGAATCCTGGTGTTGTGCTAGCCTGACCTTTAACACTTTCTGCAGAGGGCGGTCTGGATGTCCTTCAGTTGGCGGACGCTAAATCGCAACCCGCCTTCGACAATATAGACCACACTTTCAAGCATGATGGCCTAAACAGAGCCTCTGACTCCGTAATGGCTAACGAAACGTATGGCGGCATGCCTGCCAGTCAAAGCTTGAACCCGGCCCATATCATTCCTCCGACTGCAAGCTCAGAATACTCCGCGACGTCCAGAAGTGTCACTATCATCAACCGTCGTCATAAAGAGATGACGAAAGAGGAGATAATCAGAGCGAAGGATGCAGTAATCCTAGCTCAGAGGCGAATGATTGAACTCCTGCGCCGAAGGGTTCGAGAGTTGAAGAAAGAACTATACATAGCGGATCGGGGTACAGGCGTTAACGAGGGAGATTCTGGACTTATCGTTAGAGCCTGTCATGGAACTTGTTCTGTAGAGTACTTGATGAGTACTGGTACTGTCCGAAGATCTGTAGTAACAGCCCGAATGTGAGCAAATGCATACCTTGCAGTGGGTTCGGTGTCCAAACTGTGGTACTGGCCCGTTTGGAATGCACGACCGTGACTCCTCCGCGCTGACAATAGCCTTTTGACCCTCTTTCTTGTCTCAACATGCATAGAGGGTATCTGGATCATGCACGATAGCGCTGGGATGCTTGGTTAAGGTGGCCACGATGGCAAAACGATGTTCCAAAGGCGATTCGCCTACGTTGAGAAGCGAACTAGGCCGTGACCCGAGCGCGGCAACACTCTGACTCAAGCCATTCTCTGGGGCTCAGATTTGGCACTCCTAGTTGACCCTGGGCCGTTGGCGTTCTAGATGGAAATATGTGTCGTTAGAGATAGCCTCCTATAAGATCCCTCCAAGCAAAGCTCGAATCCTACCTTTCCGGTAGGCGGGACGTTTTCAAGCATGTGAGGTCCCGGAATCTCCGCAAGTACCATGTTTACTGGCAACAAGCTGTGGTGAGTATACGAGTAGATCGGGAGTTGGCAAGAACTCATACTCGCAAGGTCGACGTTCGTCGGAAAAGAGCGTGAGACGGCATGTGAAGGGTGACGCTTCAGTAGTGGATGCACTGGTTGGAAGATGTCCACGACTTGGACGATGCGACCTGAAGGTGTTTGTCATTCAACAAATGATTCATTCGAGGCGACGGAAATGACGAGACATATGGAGGAAAGGAAAACAAGAGAGCAGGTGCCAGGTGTATGACATCCTCGCCCTCCGCGCTGCCGTGGACATAAATAGAACCTGGATTGAGCGAGATAGGAGAAAGTGGCGAAGATGACTGTGAATGAAATAGGGCACAGGAGTAAGAGAAAGAAGTCCGGGTACAACCCCATGAAAGTACTGAAAGCCCACGACCGGCAAGCCTAACCCCTTCCATACGCATTTCACACACCCACTAACGCACCCAATCCACCTATGCTGATACCCCACCACCCATTTCGTTGAGACCGGGCAATCGGAAGTAGTTGCTTGTGCCTGTTTCATGGCTCGTCATATATGATGGCAAGGAGTTTGGAAGATACATACGAGAGGGACGGCAGGTTCAAAGAGGTAGAAGGAATACCCCTCATCAACAGATTGTACAAGGGCTCAGTCGCCAAGAGTCCTGGACCAGATGATCATCAGAAGCTACCTCCTTCGCCTGGCGTGCCACTAATCGCATCTGGACAACCTGAAAATAGAATGTCGTTTAGGAAGAAGGCGGCCTGCATAGTAGACCGCGCCTGGCTGCAAGTTTCCTTGGTCATGAACACCCTAGAAGAGAAGAGTCGTGTGTCAGCGTGCATGCCAAGCGCTTGGAAGAAGAAGGAAGAGGAGATGGTGTCGACAATCGTGAAAAGAGGGAAGAGAACCACGTACCATGCCAGCTAATATGCCATCATTACCGTCGAACATTCAGGTCCACATGGGTAGTCTTCGCGTTTCCTTGATAAGATCTCCAATTTCCAGGTCCATCCCACCGCATCCGAGGCCAAAGGGAGCCTCATGTCAAGGGTTGCTAGTATGGCTGATTCTAGAGCGAAACAGTCACACAGACGGGCCCATCACGCGACTGGGAAAGGGGGAGAGAAACGGAAGAGAGGCCTGCGAACTTGAACGAGAGGAGGTAATAGATGGACTGGAAGGTAGAGAAAGAGGGCGAACCTACTTTTGCTGAGCTCCAGCCGGCGCCTGTGCAAAACGGCTTTGAGCTGGCAGTTTGTGTCCCATGTTTTCGGGCGCATCTGTTCGTTCACCCATTCAATGCTTAAGGGGATTGAATCTCTTATGTCCTAGTGCAAAACGGGTTAGTTCCGGAATCCAGACAAACGACGGGGGTGCGCAGCGGTCATATGTCGTTTTGAAGGAGATCGAGAGCCATATGCGCCTCCAGAATCACAGGCATAACCAGGTTGAGCCAGAGGCATAGAGGGCGAGTGCAGAGGAAAAGGGAGAGATAGCGTACCTTAGCTATGATTCGGAACTTGAACTTGAAGTCTCCCTCGGGGCCCAGCTGACACAGAATCTTCGGGCATCGTACAAAGTGAGAAAGGTTGCCAATATACGTTCGTCCAACCGAGATCTCGATGGAAGTAGTAGGTGGAGGCTAAAAGATGGCAACGCTGATTCGCTTGAGGAAACCAACTATCAGAGTAAGGGCGGTACCAACTTGAAGGAGGCTGTAGACACGGGCCACCGAAGGTCAGCCTCAAGTGACCAACATGAGGGAACGAAGAAGCACTTACACTACAGTCTGCATCCGTCCAGCATCCTGAGAACCTCCTCACGCTCTACTCGACTTGAACATGCTCCACTTCAGAAATGAAGAGGTTGTTCTTGCGGCGCATCGTAGTACTAGGTTTGATCCTGCCACTCCAGTCCAACAATGTCTTTGTCGCCACAGCTTGGAGTGATAAATGAGCTGGGTGGCAGGTGGAGACGGAAACCGACGAGGTGGTGGTTGGTTAGTACGTCGCAACTCGAGAGCCGCATGGAGCTCAGGCTGTCGTCGGAGTCCAATCATGTGCCGGCCCGATGATGTGCCGACCCGATGATGTGCCGGCCCGATGATGTGCCGACCCGATGATGTGCCGATCCGATGATGGGGCGGCCTCCTCAGGCTGAGTGAAGAGCCACACTGCAACTTACAGCGAACTTTGGGCGGGACCAGAGGCATGATGCCACTCACTTTCCGCCGAGTTGCCGAGTCCGAAGGTTGAATCCAGCTTTTCAAGAGGTTTTGTCGTGATAGTAGAAGGGCCTCAACGAGGAGTAGATGAGCTAACATTCCTCCACACCGTAGTACAGTTGAACTGCTACTAGTACTAGTAATATCGGTGAGAAGCTGCATGGTCACGGTAGTACTAGTATCGTGCAATGACATATCTCCGACCTGGGGTACTGTGCCAGTGTACCGTTCGTACTATGGGGGCTATTGAGCAAGATGCTCGAGATACGGAGATACAGAAAGGTGGTTGAAGATCCCATAAGTCAAAGCGATCGCTACATTCAGAAGTGTGAGCCGTCTGTAATGCGAGCCTGCTGTGGTAGGTCGGCTGGGTATATTGGCAAGCAAATCCTGAAGCACCGGGCCGCCTCTCTCTCTAGTAGTAGTAATCCGGATGAAATCGATTAGCCAAATTCATGCTTGGAGAGCAAGTTCGCACCTATGTTTGGTGAAAATATATCGAAGCTGAGGCTACGGTCCCCTAGGAACACTTGCAGGAGCCTGTTACTGTGCTGGCGCATAATCAGAGAGACAGTGAACTCTCCAAAAGCGGAGTCCAAAGTCCTAGTAGAGTGGTGGATCCTCGATTCGCCGTTGGACGCTAAGCTATCCATATGGTTGAAAAGGTTTAGGTCAAGGATGATCCGAGTCTGGGTGGTACGAAGAAGGGGAAAGTCCAAGCAGGACATATATTGAGATTCAACAAGTTGAAGCCTAGTCACGCTGTACCAGTACTAGTAGTAGTACTGATAGTATTAATAGTGGTAATGACTCTCCATTCAGTCCCTGAGTCAGAGTGATCGGAGCACACTGTAATAGTCATCGAAATACGTTGTAGGTGCGCAGCGATTACGCAGCGTCCTCTAAGTCTAACTTAGTGGGATCTACCCAGCTCTGCACTAGGATGAAACAATTTCGTAGGGCCATCCATCGGAACTTTCGCTGGCATGGGACTCTCCGAGTCCGAGAGGAAGTTGCAACGAACCTTCGAATTCGTCCTAGTATTCACCAAGTTTCTGCCATGCGCTACGAATCTAAATGCTTAGTACTACCGTGACTAATAGGTTCCTTCGATTGTCCTTCCGGAATTTCTTCTACTATACATGAAGAAGACCGGACAGCATCGAGCAATCCGAACCGCTGCTTCATCGAACCCTACTAGTAGTACCAAAGGTCGTTCCTTCCTACCAAGAGCTTCGTCCCAACTCGTAGTCTTTGATCGCGGCGTCCATGATCACCACATTATTGAATCCATTCTATATCCATTGTCATACAACTGCCAAACTGTGTGGAACTATTGTTGACTGCCATGACCTCATCGAAAGGCTGCTCTGCTAGTAGTAGTGGTCGCCCGTCAGGCTCAAGGGCCTGTTTGATCCCAAAGTAACACAGTACCAGGCATGATCTTCGGGTTAATCTTCGTCGGATCCGCCATCTCGATCATCGTCATCACCGCTCAGAAGCCCCTCCTCGTGTTGCCTGAATACCCATTCGTCCTCCCCTGCTTCGACTGCATCTGTACCACAGGCTTCCTCTGCAGGGTTGGAATGCGGCCCAAACTAATAGGAGTATTCGTCAACAACAAACCCGATCTGCAACATCGGAACCTACGTCTCGACCATCCGTTGCCCCAAGTGGAAAAGCAGGAGGACCATGGCTGTCGCTCGTATCCGCCTGGCATCACAGCGATAAGATTTATGAAAAGTTGATGGGTGGATATCACGTACACCATCCGCGTTGAATCTTCCAGGCACCGTAGGCCTTTGAACTGGAGAGGGCGACCCAGACATTCCGCTTAGATTTTCTTGCGGATGAGCAGCAAGGAAACCAGCCGGTGTCAGAACAGAAAGCAGATTCGATGAGTGCGTGTAGGCGTGGCCAACGGCGTAGCCCCACTGGTACCTCATATACATATCCCTGTCCGGAAAGCTGTCAAAAAGAGGGAATCAGCAAAGGAACTGGTCAGTGAAGTGCTAGACGCACGGGTTCACGAAGTAGGCAGCGAAGTCTTCTGAGTCTTGCACCGTACTAGATACGCTTTCTTGAAGTTTAAGACTCTTCTCTGAGAATCTAGGGGCAACATAGCAGCCTCGGACAATATCAGAGGGGTCCAAAAACCCAAACGCATCGTCCTCCGTCACAGGAGGAAACGACAGGACATCGAGACCATAGGAGCTGGTGCTCTTGCCTTCCCACCGAAACCATCGGACCCAAAGAAAATACATGAGCTGTGGCTTCAGCTCCTTGGCACCCTTCGTGTAGAGAACGTTGGCGTGAAATATCCCTTGCACCTTCGCGTAAAGGAACGGATGGGCGCCATCAGTGTTCGGATAAGATGGATTGAGGACCATGACGGCTGTTTTAGACCCAGATGCGTGAACAAGATCTTCCTCTTCTCGGCAGTCGTAGGTCGTGTAGCCAAATCGCGCGGTTTTGTGCTCGTAGATTCGGCTGCTCTGTAAGGATACAAAGCTCCAGTCCATGGGCCCATCCAAATTGTGGGCACCCCCTTGGTCACCACGCTGCAAAGCGCCTTTCATGCGAAGCAGAAGATGCCTCTGCAAGTCTGGTATAAAGCTCTGTGGTACAATCAGATTTCCTGCAGACCATGCCACCACTGGGAGCGCACCAGTAGAGCTGGATCGTATCCATTATCTGAATGAGGAACGTAATCAGTGGTGGCTTTGAATGTGCTCTGCGATTTGGCGATCCTGTACCGCAACGAAGGCGATGCTCCCAAATCTGACCGTACAGTGAAAGCCTCTGGAATAGCAGACGAGCTTTTATCTTGGGTTTGATGAGCGATCTTTCGGAGGTTGGCCCTGCGTCTCTCAATCCGCGCCAGCTGAAGTCGGTAAGTTTTCTTATCGGTTCGAAGGAACCATGATTTAGGGAATTTGTGTTCCATCTCGCCCTGAATGAAGGGAAGTAGGATTCAGTTTCGCAAGTTTAGGAACGAAGGGTTAAGCCTCTCACCCTTTCTGAACTGTACGAGTCTGTGGTACCAAAGGAGCGAATCGTGGAAGCATAGTCGGCCACGGCATGGTACTTATAGGTATTCAAGTTGAACGTTTTGCTTAACCTCCCTTTAACAAATGCCTTGGGAGGAGGTAAAGGCGAGATCTGCGCTGTCGATTCCGGGGGTTGTTCAGTTGCCGATAACTCTGTAGAACCCGAGGGATGAGCTGCCGCCTGTGGGTCAAGGGGCGGAGGATTCGAATTGCCTCCGTGTTTCACAGCCTTACTGGCCCTTCTGAGCCGAGCTGTATATTCTTTAGATGTCTCGGTAGTTTGATACGCGCTGCAGGTGGTTTCTGTGAAGATGTTGAATTGGCGTGCCAGTAACACCGTGGTGGACTCCAGAAGCTGTAGGGTGTTCTCGGTATGCATGCGCAGCTTAGCCAGTGCATGCCACTCGGCGCATATGGCAAGGAGATGGCAGACGATGCTATTATGAGGCTCAGACAGGAGCCCATCAAACGCTGGTATTGCGCACTACAGCGACATCAGCACCAGAACCAGAACCATAAAAGGAAAATGTCGCACCTGAAGAAGATTTTCATAGTCTCGAGCACCTAATCGCTTCTGTTCCGAGGCGTTTGAACTGAACTTTCTAACAGCATCGGAACCGAACGCAGGCATTTGACGATATCTGCGAGGTAGGTTTAGCATTCGAAATACCACCAGTTTGTTTAGCCATCTACCTGCGATCGAGTTCATGTACAGTTGTAGACTTTTCCAGACGATCATGGGCCTCCAGGATGCGAATAAGGTGAATGAACAGCGCCTTCCAGACACCAAGTTCGACTTCATGCATAAGATCCACGACCAAAGTGGAGAAGACGTCAAACCCCAAGCCAGATAGTTTTGAAAACGCGTTCTGCAGGACGGGGCCCTTGTCAGTGACCCTTCTCCCCGTAAGATAAGGATACCGACCTGTACAGGGAGCATTGATGTCTCTTTTAAAAGGTCTTCAACATGGTCGCTACCCACGGCATACCCTTCGTCCATGATCTTGCCGATTGCATCCTTCACCAGCAGCTGCCTAGCTTGGTCATCGCATCGAAGTTGAGAGCTCCGCGAGTCGCTTGAGGTTCCCATCTGATGGAGGTCGCACTTCTTTGTCAAGCACCGAGGGCAAGGTCTTTGGCCAAGCGATCGGATAGTACCGATAAGAGCTCTGGAACTTCGTTAGCTCTATAGCAGCCCTAGGCAACTCGACCACTCACTTCTCTGGATAATCTGCTGAGTACGTGAACACCCAAGGGAAGAAGAGTCTTGTGACATTGTCGGTGCATAGGATTCGGATGCCGTGTTGCATAGCATGCACCAGTTCATCGTCTAGGAGGATATCCCACTGCCTGTGGAACATTTGTCGATTGCAATAAGTCACGAGGTCCTGCGACGGGCTGTGACCTTTGCTATCAGGCCTCAGCTTGCTTTCTGAGAAGTACCAGTCTTTGAACGCGTCTGGAAGCTAAGACCGAACGTCAGAATCTCGGCACAAACACTCGAAGGATGAAAGGGACTTACCATCTCGAAATATGCAACGTGGTTACATAGATTGGTCGAAGGCTTTGCTCTCAAGTACTTGGAGTCATTTCCGAAGAACATGTAGCAAGGCCAAAGCTTCGCTGTCCCGAAATTGGCCAGTAGCGTTGCGTCCGACCAGAACATCAGAGCCACCACGACCCTCTCAAGCCCTACGCTGCTTGGATCGGCCAGCGCCATCTTCTGCACCTTCTCTTGAACTTTAAGAAATTCATTCGACGTGTATAGCTCCCCATAGATTCGAATGGGCTCCCTCTGGAGACAGGGCTGCCACATGTGCTCGTAAGGCTGATAATGTCGTCGGGTAAATTCCTCCGGGTCGGCCATTTTCTCTTTGATCACCGACATAATTGAACGGTGGTGGAGTACACCCGCTTTGAAGGTTTTGACGCGTCGACCTTGACCCCTGTTGGGAAAGGGAACCTCCAGGTTCACTTCAGAGATGCTCCAGCCAAAGCCGGTATTATCCACCAGTGGTGGGTGATCGTGAACATCAACGGGAGAAGCACCAGCGGAAGGCACCACGATATTGTTGGGTAGAATTCGATGTATTCGATCCCAACTGGTGCTGCTGACGTCCTCCTTCTTGAAATCTGGATGTGAGAGTATTCGGAGGAGCTCTCCAAACCGCTCCTGTGAGTTAATGACACCCTTACTCCAGTACCAATTTCCCAAAGCAAATGAGCTCCAGTTAGGATACGGATGATAAGGTGACACAGTTGATCTGGAAGGGGAGGAATGCTCGAGCCTCATGCCTGAGTCCTCCGGCAGATCCTGGTTTTGTAGCGGCATGTCATCCTCTGAGCTTCTTCTGCGGGTATCTGGGCCGGTACTGGTGTTTTGAGGCTCGAAAGAACCATGGGGTTTTGAAAGCCGTGGATCGAGGTCCGGATCGTGTTTGGGCTGCTCTGAGGTGAAGAATCTCTTGAATAGACCAAACTTGTTCCTCTTTGTGGTGAATCGAGTGTTTAGATTGATGGCAAAACCTTGAAGGATGCCGTTCGAACCGTTGCCGATATCATGGCTTGGGGATGGCAAACCTGATCCTGGTGAATGGTCCTAATGGGATACCCAAGTCAACCGCATGTTAGCCAATCGCGATAGAGGCACTTACTACTGAGTTATTGACCATGCCGCGTTCTGGATCGCCGGCTGCTGAGCTGTGAGATTCATAGCTAGACGGGTCTCCCATTTGAATATCCGAGCCAGCCAAAGCACCATCTCCGAGCGTCCAGGCCTGCGAGCAAGCGAATCCAAAAGCAAATCAGTATCTGCAAAGCCAAGCTGGTAAGAAAATACGCGTACCTCTTCAGCTACTGTGGCATGATTGGACCTCCGAAAGGTGTTGCTCGATCCAAGGCGAGGGCGCTTTCGGGGGGTATTTGAGGCCCCAGCGCCTTGCTTCGGATTTACGACCTTCCAGTAGTCCCTAGCGTCCGAAAGCAGCTCTTTGATAGAACGCTTACCAGGTCGGCATTTCTTCTTTTGGTGCGTGAACAATCCAGCCGTGTTACAAAACGTTTTACCGCATTCTTCACATTCAAAGGCTGCTTCCATGATCCTGGCGCAGTCTCAATTGGGAGCCTCGAGCGGGGCGAGGAAGTTCGGGTGCTCCAGTCACCACTTCAGGGTGGCTGTTTCTATACAATCGCACCATGACCGCAAAGCTCAGTCGGGGACTACGTCCCGTAGTCCCGTAGTCCCGTAGTATTGAGTCACTCGGCTCATGACTCATATGTATGGGTCTGTCGGGAATGTGCCAAGATCGAGTGGAATCGCAGTGACTTCGGCATGACTCAATCCTCTCTCTATCATTCCCTCAGAGTCGAGGAGGAGAGTAGCAACGGCTAGAACAAGTTTGAACCTTCAAGATTTTCGGTGAAATCGTTCGATTCAGGGGACGTCGGTTCGTGGATAGAGATTTTTACGCACAGGAGCACTGATTCACGTCTATTCAAGGTACATTGGGATTTTCGGTGAAGCCCTCGCTCTGAGCTCACACAAAGCTTGTCTAGTTCTCTCAGAGCCCCCCAAACATCTCCTGCTGAGGTATATTTCGTCAACCCACCATACCTCCAACCCCAGGGGATATCACAAAACCTATACCCTGCTGGTTCGTCACAGGGTCATCGCCACAAGTTGTGCAGGTCGCACGTTCCTAGGCTGCTTGCGTGGTACTGAGACGGCTTCTATGCGATGGACGTGCCTGCTGCCTGCTTGATACGTACTCCATGATTGGAGGAAGAGTTCGTTGCTGCTGGGTTATGTTCCTTGTCGGAGGGCTGTCCCTGATACCAACCACTGATGTGGGCGGCTTTCAAGATGTGGCGGTCTGCAAAATGCAGGATCAACGGCAGAACGACAGGTTATAAGCATGCACTACCTAGCGGATTTATCCAGCTTCGTCCTCGACATCACTGAAGGTAAGGGTGTCGCCTTCGAGGGAGGGGTTTGCGATATCGCCAGGAACGTCAAACTTCCTGGCGAAGACTTTGATGTCGTCCGATACTTCGCGATGGTGCAGGACTTGCGAATGCCTCAGAAGTACGGAGATGCTGCTATGTTGTTCACGTTGCCGATGGGGGCATTGGTCGAATCTCGCAAAAGCTTTCGAGCAAGCCCAAAAAGCGCGCAACTTCGAGCTCCTGCCGAAAATGCGACAAGCCCCCCGCAATCTTCAAGCTACGAGTGGGTGGTGAGAATGTGGAGTAAGATGCTGAAGGAAGTGTGCTCACCCGGATGGATCTTTTCATCTCCTTGCTGAGCCATTCCCCTAGCCCGGGCCAGAGGACTCAATGATTTCGAAAGTTGCGGTGCGACCAGCTCCTCCGTGTTGTGGTCATATATCAAGAAAGTAACTTCCTTAGGAATAGCATGCGAGACAATCCTTCTGGACGAGGTGTATGGGGAAACGATTATTCCGAGAGTCGGCGAGCGTTTGGTATTCAAAGGGTAGACACATAGACTTTCTGGAACCCCACAAGCCTGTGAGCACTGGGAGAATACAATTCGCCAGCGGGAAGAGTTACGCCACGCTGATGTGGACGCAGTATTGAGCTGGTGTGTGCAATGGGACTATTTCCACCACTGGCGTTCTTTGATCGAGCGTGTGAGGCAGTCGGGAAACGGGTGTTTAAGAATCAAGTTGAGGAACCATGGGATGGGACCACCACCAGGCGCAGGAGGGCCTGGGAGTTCTGGATGGCCAAAGGTTGTTGACTGAGCCAGTATGCATAGTGCAATGTTGGGGTTGAAGGAGGCTGCGGTTTTAACGAGCGCAGCGTAGTGCTGGGTATTTGGCGGCAGAGATCTAAACCAACGCTGGCGCTGCGAAGCGGAGTATTTGATGGCCTGTGGAGGACTAAACGGCATTCTGGCCTGAGCTGACGTTGTGAGCGCGATCCTCGGAGGGGTTGTGGCAAAGACTGTCGAGCTCGAACGACACTCGAGAGGGACGTGGCTCTTGGTGTGGTTCCTAAGGCTGTAGTTGTCGCGAGGAGACCGTGACGGTCATGGTCTCTGCCACCTTCCTCGGTTTCCTCTTGGTCGACAAGTTGAGTCGCGATGGATGACAAGGGTGCTCCCCCTTTCTCGCTTGGCTCCTGGCGGAGGCATCGTTACAGAGATGTGTATTTGTGTGTGTGTGTGTTGACGGAGAGCGTTTCTGGAAGACTAACTGTGAGCTAGTCACCAATACCATAACCCAGGGTGGTTGTCCTTACAGTTATTCGTGCTGTAAAGCACCAGTTTGCTGCTGAAACAGTGCGCTCGCCTTGACAGACCTCGTGAGCAACCCAAACACCCAAACTTAGCCATTAGTTGATTGAAGGACTTCAGAAGCGGTATCGGGTTCGGTGCAAGGTGCTACTACTGCCAGTGACTCGGACAGATCGCCAATGATTGCCAGTGAAGTTCGATTGCAGAATTTGATTGCGTAGTAGGTGCCCAATGGGAGTCACATGATTGGAATAAACACGTCGCGTCAAGCCCCTGAGCCCGCTGAGATATACTGCTGCCACAAACCCGAGGACCACCGTGACAGTGCCGGTGATCGACACGTTCAAGTTGGAAGATTTAGTTTGAGGGCATATACGTTACCCTTATTAATCCGTGTACATATCGTTGCTACTATCAGACAAGAGCGATGCTGCAACGTTTAAAGCGTTGAAGGAACTCTGCGGTCTGACCTCCGATTGCTAAACTTAGCTGAGAGCTCGAATCGATTCTCAGGAAGAAAGTTATCTTCGGTGACAAACAACTCGCCATTCTCAATTACTAGCCATTTACGGCTTTCGGGGATGCCACTCAAGTAGTACTTACTAGTAACCCTGCTCCAAAGTTCTTCGTCAGTCCGAGTTCGTCGTAGCAGTGAAATGGATTGAGGACTGCGATCGTGAGTGCAGCGGGATCCTACTAGCAGTACCAATGTGCAAAGGATGCAATATCAGGGATAGCTATTATCAGGGATAAGCCCTCTTCATAGGTGTTCCTCCTGCAAATTCTGCTCCTCCAATTCAAGGAGGCGGTCAAAGTCTGGAAGTGTAGCTGTAGAGGTGTTTCTTTCCCGGAAACGGACTTCTCTGTTATCGATTTCAGAGCGGCGGATCTCCAACAGGGACTGGATGGGCTCGCGGAGTGACTGGTAGTTGGGTCCGACTGGTATCCTGTCCCACACCTGTTTGCAAAGGTGCAGTTTATTCAGCGGTCGCAGATGAAGCATTGAGCACGGAGGCGCCACTCACCCACCAAGCTGCCTTGTTAAGCTTCAAGGAGAGCAGCGACTTCCCGTCCTTTGCGGATTCAACATTCAAAGGACCAGAGCAAGGCCTCAAGTCGAATTTGCGAGCAACCACTGCTACCGCCACCTTGAGTGAGAACCACAGTTAAATGGGTTTGACATGAATTAGTTGGATTAGGTCGTTCTGGAGAAAACCAGTTATGCGTACTTTGATTTTACAGAACATCCAATCGTCCGATTGCAGACCCATAGCAAGTTGAACGCCTGCGATCTTGTTCTGATAATCGTACTGAAGGTTGTCGTTGCTGTCGAGCGTCTTACTAGCCTATAACCAAAATCAGCACCATGCTGGATCTAGAAGCGGGCTCGTAGAAGCAACACGGTCGTACCAACTCGCAATCAGGCCCGGTGGGGGTGCTCGTTGGTAAGTTCGTCGAAGAGAGTGACATGGTGCTTGTGATGCTTTCGAAAACGATTCGGAAGTCTGAAGAGATAGTGGGAGCCAGCACTGCCAAATGCACGCCCATACTTGAGTGTTTTGACCTCCAATGGCGTAGCCGTGGATTTTTGTTAACGAAGGTGGTGAATGTGACTCCAACTCTGGATGACTGGTTCCGTAGGCGCTGCGGTAACGCAGCAGGAGGTAGTAGGAGCCTCTGAGGTGTCGGGGCTTGGGATGTGACTGACAGTGCGCAGGATCAAGGATACGAAGAACATTCACGTTGGAAACACCGTTCTAGTCCATGGGAATGTACGCGCTAAACGCAGTCAGGAGTCACAGTAGACAAATGAAATGACAGTGAGTCCTTCCACATTGTCATGTTTGGCAGACAGCAATTTCGAAACGCAATGTGACACATTTCATTATTGCAAGATATCCTACTGCAGAAGGATCGCTCTCGCAACAGTGCGAGGAATCCTTGTCAAGGGAGTTCTGGTTTAGGACAATAGCGAGGATGCTGCAGAGCGCGGTCGAGGACAAATGGGTTCAAGAAGAAGGCTTTGATTTGGTCGTCACCTGCGTCGTCGTTTTGGCCCTTTGCACGGTCTTTGGAAAATTTCGGCACAAGGTGACATTCTCGCACAACACTTTTTGGGTCGACGAAACCAAAACAGCTGGCATCTGAAAGGGGAGGAAGGGAGAGGAGGTCAAGGCCTTCAGCGCCCATGCTCCGGCCCTTCAACGTAAGCCATCGAACCCATAAAAAATCGATCCGCTCCGACACCCCAAATCCGCCGCCCTGGTCGCTGGTTACAGAAACAATGTTCGCGTGGAAGATGCCTTCAACCCTCGCATAGTGCACGGGGTGAACGTCTGGACCGTTTGAACCTGAGTAAGATGGGTTCAGAACGGCGATGTTAGCCTTAGAGCCTTCGGTCCTGATGATACGTCGACCTTGCCCATCCAACCCTCTGCTGCCTGTCGATTCCGACGGAAGGAGCAAGACATCACGAGAATGGATCAGATTGTCGATGAGGGATATTGAAGTCGAACTGGGGATAGAGCTCGAGCCATTCTCCAGGACTTGCCTTGGTAGCCTTCTCCTATGGAAACGGGCAAGAAGGTGTTGATGTAAGCGCTGAGAAAACTCCTATCGACTTGACTTCAGAATCTTCAGGGTGTGAGCAGGGAGAGCAGATTCTTACATTCTCTGTACGTGACTCTGCCATGTAGAGGCTTGCGAGGGAGCGACAAGGGCCAACACAGGCCACCATTCCGAGCTCGGATGGCGTAGCCGCTCTACGACTGTTTAGTGGCGCCAGGCTGAGCGAAGGTCGGGAAACGATGGTTTGACGGTTTCCAGAGCTGGTGAGCAAGGATTTTGGCCAAGAGCAGCCAGACATGGGACCTAACAGCCTGGATTCCTTCGTCGAAGCGGCTGAATCTAGCCTGATTGATCTTTCGAAATCCATTAGTCGTGTCACAGTAGAAGCAGACCTCCTACACAGACCCTATATTCGACTCAACACCAGCCATGAAGTCAGGAGGAGGAGGTGCCAGAGTTTGCGGAGAAGTGCGAAGTACCAGTGCGACCACGACTTCATTGGCAGTGTTAGGGAAGTGATAGATCAACAAGCACAGACAAATGGGATCTCGGTGGACCGGCCCGTGTGTCTACTATGTCATGCCAACCCCGAATCGGCTGCGGTTTTTGAGCACTCAACGGAAGTTCAGGTTCCTCGAAGAGATGAGGGAATCGATACAATCAACATGATCACTTAGATAGGAGGAGTAACTTGTACTACTACTATATAATGCGTGCATAGCGCGACGAGCTACTACGAGTAAAGGTCACCCTTGTTGTCTAAGCTCCTTCAACATGTCAATTAGCATGGCGATAGTGCAGGTCAGAGCCAAGAATTGGAAGCACTTGAATGCCAGGTATCTGGCCACTCGAAGTACTGTGAGCCCGATCCGGAAGATTCCAAACACGACGAAGGCCAACCAGCCCCATCGTTCCACCACCTCCGAGTCGGACGATGCCATGCTTGTTACGGTGCTTTGGGCGGGTTGTTGAAGCGACGGCGCTGGCACTTCCTTCAAGTTCGTGTCCGAGCTCGCGGCCTGATCGAGGAAGCTCAGAGCTTGTAAGTCCCCGGCTTCATCTTCCTCAGGCTTGAAACCTTCACGCTCTACTTTCCATCCAGAAATGCTAGGCTGTACTTCCGCCTTACTGTAGCTTGAGATCGATTCGGGCAGTGCTGAAAGCGTACGCTGGGCAAAGCTGACTCTGATGGCCCTCCGAATAGAGGATGGGGTAGTGGTGATATGATTTTCTTCGTCAACAGGAAGGTTCGCTGTAGGGGCTGCTCCAGTTCCGGCGCCTGCTAGTACCGAGAGGGGGTTTCGGAGGAAGCCTTCAAGTTCTTCACTCTTTATGCCAGCTTCTACACTGTCGCCTATAAGCTGAGAGCACAGCGGCTTTGAATGGCCTTTGAGGGGGTCTTTGCAATGCGGGCAGCACGGAACCTTACGAACGCGGGTGCCACCAGCGCTCACCGTTGATGTTGCTGTCGACATGGCTCGAACCAGTTGGGCTTGAACGATTGGGTAAACGCCGTTCACTTGAGTTGGACTCTCGTTGATGCCTGTAACTTTCAGCAGTCAGTATTCAAACGTCCTAGCACAGCGAAGGTGTCGACGACAGATAGAACATACCTGATACGAGAAAATTGGGGCTGTTGCGGTTGCAACTGATAACGCTTCCCTAGGGAAGTTCTGAGACCTTTCGCCGCAGAGCCGGTGTATACTGCAAATTGTTCTTATTACCTGGACCAGATCTATAGTAGTAATAGCACAGTCACGGTCGCAGTAAAGCGGTGGTCTGAGTCAAAACGTCGTGGGTTTACTATGGGAGGACTCCGAACGAAGGGTGCCAAGAATTAGCGAATATCTTTAGCATGACTCCTACTACTACGCACCGTAGTATGACTCAGACCTTGGCTTTCAAATTTCGCAGCCATAACCTAGAATAAAGAAGTAACTGCGGGTTGTATTAGCCCGACACGGCCCGGGGTCCAGATCTCGTCACGGTCACGGTGGGACCCAGCAGCAGTGGGCGCCAATCGTACTAGTACCCACTCAGGCTGGCCTGGGGCCCCCGGGCTACTACTAGTACTAGTCGCGATCACCTTCAAGTTGAATGCCAGTGCGAATTTGATTACGAGTCTTTTAGAAGATTTTTAACCAATAAAACAATATCAAATTGTAGTCGATGCAGCTACTATCTCAATTACAATCGAAGCAGCTACAACGTGTGATGGTGAAGTTGGTGTCTCAAGGTGTCAAACCAGGTACACTACTTCTAATGCTACATACTACAAGTATGTCAATGATCGCTCAATCTTATCAGCAGTATACTACCGTGACAGTATCAAACTGAATATACCAACTACGAGAGAGTTTGCAGACAGCACAACCGGTGACCGCCAGCGTGGAGAAGTTAATGGCGTCCAGATGACAGAAATGGACGACACGGGGGAGATTGTGGGGGGATAGAATGAGAGAGAATGATATAGTCCGATAACGAGAGAAGGCCAAGACGGGTGGGGCGGTGGATAGATGGAAGGACTGAAATGGTCGACTGATGCAATATGAGCTAGGGGAGGTAGCTCGAGAGTGTAATTATGCACATACCAGCGATCGCAGGCTGCTTAAACGCTACGGCTTCCGAGACACCAACGTTACTACTAAGCGGATCCGATAAAGTTCAAGAAAGCGGCGTAAGCGGTGTAGAATGGCCCCATTCCACGGGGGAGGAGAGGAGCGGCAGAGTGTACAAGCCTAGAAAGGATCATGTGTCAGTCTCTTCAAAATCAATGCCAGAAGGCGCAACCAAGAATCGACGATGCAAGATCTTTGCTCAAAGGGAAACTCAACACGTACCTGAAGCAGCAGCAGGAGCCAAAGGCGCAACTTCAGCGCCGTTGTCGCAGGTGTCGGACTCCGATGCAGGAACCATGCCAGTAGTAGGGCCCCTGTTGACTGATAGGTCCTTGACTCTTCTTTTGCTCATCGAAGAACCAACACGCAGTCAAGTGCCACCAAACAGATCAAGCTTTCGCTTGCATGCTGGGGAGTTAAGCGAGGTCAGGCGGTCTTCTTTTCATAACAATGTTCCACCACTCACACCGAGGTCGACGGAAGACGCGCTGAAACTCCCTTTCGTCTTCACTGTCAGAGGAATCAAACGCAGACATGATCTCGTCGATTTCGGATCGGATCCTTGGAACCTGTACGCTCCAACAGGATTCCCTTCCGGAGGATCTCGTTGACCGTCTCGCCGACTTGAGGCATTAGGAGAGATAGTACTATATAGGTAGCGAGGCGAGGAACGAGTGTGATTGTTGGAAGCGGGTTCAAGATTCGGTCTTTTACTAGTATTGTTTGCTTTTTGGAACGGTGGGGGGTAAGAAGAAGACTATGAAATGTAGCTGAGGGCTTTCAAAGACACGACGAACAAAGGCTTATATAGAGAACTTGTAGCCCTCGTATCGCTGGGATGCGAGAAAAGGAAGCATGATTACAGCGGGATGTAGACCCTTTTTCGGGAGAAGTCTGTGAACTTCAGAGGGAGCCAATAGCAGGACGCCTGCCAGGTAGACGACCGTGACCGTGACTGCAATCTGAGATTCGGATAGTGACACACTGATAGTAGTAGTAGCCTGAACCCTCGAACGGTCAGGTCGAAGCCCGCAAGCTGGCTCAATTGCTCGAGGTTTATTGCAATTGGGGGTCTGTTTCATATGAACCAGAGCCGGCTCGACAGGTGCCACTATTTACGTGACAATGGTTGAGAAAACAGAGCTTTCAGGAGGCCTCGAGGTCACTTGCCCTTCTGATTGGTAGTTGTACTTAGGTCATTTGCGTAAACGCTCTCATTCTGAACAGGGACTTCCTATGGCCGTGTAACAAGGAACGGACAACGTTGCAACTGGCCCTGCGGGCTCTACGCGGCGAGCGCTAGTATGGTACCGCGATGTCGTTAGAATCTCCTGGAACGAGAGAGGAGCTGCCCACAATCTTTCAGGGTAGAAGAAGAACAGTGATACCACAACATCCTGCGTCGCCCCGATGTCGGCTGGCACTCACGCTCAAGTTTAATATCGAGTGAGGCGGGAAAACAATGTCCTCAGACTACTAGCAGCTACCTCGAAACCTGAGATTGCCTTCGAAGGTACTCATCGTTCGGATCATCATGACCAGACTGCTGAAGGCCGCTGAGCTCCAACCTGCAGGTTGGCCTCGCTTGAACGCAGCGGTAATGAAGATCAACTGGCCTGCATGACTTCCTTAAATTAATTCATGCGATCTGATAGAAATCAGCAAATTAACTCATTCAAAACGCCGAAGGTGGCAGTCATGACCTCAGGCCGGGCGACCTGTTCGTGGCCAACCCGGTGACCAGCAGTGAACCCTGGCTCGATGCAGGCCTGCATGTATGAAACCTTTGTTTGTATGTGGAGGTAGGTACCCCAGGTCATGCAGGGAGAGGCTAAAGACATAGCAGGGCTGGACGATCCGTTGAAGTGGTGCTAACCGACGACTACTACTGGTGGTTTGTTTGCCAAACTTAAAAGGCACGGCGCTACTAGCAGGCCTTCAAAATATCAAGGGCGGGTGATCGGCGCGAGCACCACTTGCATGGTCCTCCGCATTGCAAGGACAGATTACGACTCCCGCAGCTGGTACAACCCACTGCCAGTGCGATAAAGGGGCTTCAACCGTGATGGATGCCTAAGGGAGTCACAGTTGCTGCGATGACTTTCAGGGAAAATGTACAAGGTCTGAGTCTGCCTACCAGCCACCTCCCCTCCAAGTCAGGGGTATGATCATCGCACCTAAACGGGAGTTTCCGTCGACTTCTGATCCCGAGGTTGATGGCATTCAAGTGCTTCGTGGCAACATGGTTTGGGAGTCTTCCATCGAGATTCTCGCCTCCGTCCAACACTCAAACGTCCAGCATCGGCTTTCACATCTATCCCTAATATGTTTTCATCCCTGTTGCGATACGGCATTGAAGGCGCACCTCACTCTTCAGGTAACTCAGGCCATGCCAGGCCCTCTGCTCCAGGCCCCTCTCTGAGCACGCCGTTTGTAGGAGACAACACTGTGGTTCTTGTGAGTTGCCCGTCTGCCCTCTGAGCAATCCATCCTCCACAGCCCACTAACATGTCTTTATCTCTCTTCGATAGCCACACCCTACAACGTGGGCGACCGAAACACCTCCTCAAAGCAAACCGTTACCAGTCCTCGAATCAGGATGGAGCTTGTGGAAGACGCCCCTTGCGGTTGCCGGCGGAAGACCATCGCTCGTCCGCTGTGCGGGGAAGACCAGGACGATCCTCCCAATGCGGAGGCGGCTGGCTCAGCGGATGCCTCTGGCACCGTTTGGTTGAACCTTCGAACCCTTGGCCTCGATTCCGTGATGCCGCACGACTCCCCAGACTTCACAATTGCCGCCGTCAAGTTGGGAAGAGCCGCACGGGCTCGAGCTGAAGTTCTAGAACGAGTTGACCGCGCTGTTGACGACTTGAGGGTGCTCATCGACTCATTCAACACCGCTAACGACAATGTCGCGCTGTCCGCCTCACTGTACGAAGCTGTTCGCACTTATCATTCCCGGCCCAAGATAAGCCGAGTAATGGCGGAGCTTGTCGATGCCCTTCACCCTTTGGACTCGAAGGCCTCTCAGCCCTGAAGTCAAAGACAATGGCGTTCGTCTCTTATTTATTTATTTACATTATTATATTTATATCCGTCGTTGCTCTTTCCAGTTCTACTGACTTGCCTGTATACCGCACCACCTTCGATCCTGTTGTACCCGTTAGACGCTGTTCTCCTCGTATATCCTGAGTAATCCCAAAATCTCTGACCAATCCCTGACACGAATTTGCAATGCGAAGGCCTGTCCGATTCCTTCGGATTGCTTTGAGTCGCGAGTGGATTCATTTCGTAAATGAATGTCCCTTTATACCATCATGCATCACGACCCAAACCGCTGCAAAAACCAGCAACCAGCCGCCTTGGTGGCCACTCGTGACCTATTTACCACCATCGGATGCTGATTTCGGTGTCCACTTGGCTTTCTCATTCCGACTTTCATACTTTGGCCCATCGCAACATCTCTATACGAGCCCGCGGTATGTGTTCCAATACTCCAACTTTCTCCCGAGCTTATTGGCACCCTACAACAGTATACTAGTAGTCACAGTACGCCGCTGTCTTCTCAAAGCTGGCCCCGTGTAGGAGGAATGGCATAGTCAAATCCCCAAAGTCAACGCAAGGGCCATGATCTATGCCAGTGGGAAGGGAACCTCCAGTTAGGCCGGCGGTGGCTCAAGGTTCGTAGGAAGGACTCGTACAATTGGGGCCCTCACCAAGGTTGCTTTATGTGAGGTTTCCATCTCTACTACGCTTATTAGCCCCACAGATCCTAAGACTTTCATGCTAGGGACAATGATTCAACACCATCGCCAGTCCGACGTAACGGACGAGTAACACCCTTGCAACTTGGAAACACACCCGAATGAGCAATACGATGTTGAGTGAGAATACTAGCACCATAGCAGTGTTCTCCAAGCCGAGCTGAGGGTGTGCTTCGAGATCTACACTCCGTATGGATCGAAAGCCTATCTCAGGTGATACTCCCTTCCTCTCTCGCAAGCTCAGCACGGTGAGCAGTTACGGAGAATCTTGTGATATAGCTATGCCTATTCATTTTCAGGTTTTCTATGCACCATCTCCGGTCCAGCTTCCCTGCCGATCAAACCCCGCATCCACCACGCAGAAAAGTCCAGCAACTGGATCTTCGAAGTCATTGGGGGTGGGGGGCTCGTTGACAATAGCCTCAGGCCAATAATCGTGTTTTCACTAAACATCGGTGCGTTACGCGATGTTAAGACCAACGAACTGGCCGTTTGATAGCGTTTCGGAGTTTCGTCGACGACCCTCCTCAACACGGGGATCAAGACCACCAATGGCTTGACCAGATGATGGAAGGTGCAACATCCTTTACGATCCCTATGTAAGATCGCTTCATTTTACGTCTAGGAAGGCGACTAACGCTCGAAGATTCCCCCAGAATTCATCACAGTGCGGTGATTCCTTCCTGGTACAATGCTGATCTGGCGACAATTGCCTTTGCAACAATCGTTTCAACAGCTCTGCGCCCTTCACGAGCACCGATGGCTTGACGGCCAATCTTCAGACTCTCTCTGCTGCCAGCAACAGGAAAAGTGCGCAACTGTCGTGAATATTGTGGAAGCACGACCAGGGAGAATACGACAATCGCGTCCCGTGTCGTCATCCAACGTACGAAAGTGCGAACGTTCAGGGTGTGGCTTTGGGTCAGAATCCAACAGAACAGCCTCGCTGCCGACTTGGAGAGTAAACCTCATGAACCCCGGTAGCGCTTGGGTGTAAGTCGATCTTCCTATTATGTGACGCTTCACGCTTTGACATCCAAGCCTCAGCTTGCCTTCAACGTCAGCAACACAAACGACCATATCTCCATTGCCGATACACGTGGTGAAGGTGAAGGTGGCCTGTATAGCTTTGTTTCCAACATCCCCATGCTATCAGCACTTGAGGAAGCTATTTCCATATCCGACTCCGCCGCTTTTTCGACACCTCTCAGGGAGAAAGAGGACCTATTTAGACTTATACCGAAACCGTAAAGGTAAGATCACAGCCGTTTCTTCTCGGGTCAGATTTTGAGTGCTAACCCCTGCCCTAGATCTCTGGGGTCTTTCCCTGGCGCTATGATTCTCCAATCTAGCTTATGTGTCCAGGAAAGACACCAATTGGTGAGTCCTCCTTTCTCCCCCTTCACCTCACAAATCTAGTGTTCCTTAATCGCAGGTTCGGTGATGAATATTTACATCTCGCTTTCATTCATTCAATAACCTATGGCCCTGTCTTTCTCGTTGATGCGTGCCCTACAACAGGTTGGGTTGCCTTAAGCTACGTTTCCTTATAGTCGCCTCCCATGATCTTCGATCGTGCGTTGTGCCGTCTAATTCACTTGAATGCGTGTTCGAAGCAGTATCCTGATTTGCTTCTCCCCATTCCCCTACCCTTTTCGTGTCGTGTATTGGTACGATATGCATCTTTCTCGCTTTCATTCACCTGGCGCAAGGCTGCTTAGGTTGCTAACACTTCGTGTTACTATGGTGTGTTCTCTCTGGATTGGTCTGAGTTAGGAGGTTTCACCCAAAACCTAAAAATAGGTTCCTGCTAGTGACCGTGGTGGTAGCCTCGAATCAATCAGGGCCGCTCCTAACAGAGGTAGATGTTCACTGACTCTGAAACATAATGCACATTCAAGCTGAGTCCATCTCGCCGTGGTGCTGGAGCGAGTCACGATGGAACCCTTCACGCAGCCCAAGCAAAGGCATTAGGTCCTCAGAACCAAGGAGTAGCGCCCTGGCTGCGGCTTACTGCGTAGCGGCCGTAATTAGTAGTTGCGACTACGCAGCCACAGTCATTTACCCTTCCAGAGTCGTAGTAGTAACGTCAGTGCAAGACGATATTTCGACTCGCGACGATCACGGCGACGTTGGCCTCACACTACAACAGCAATGATATATAAAAGCTTGATTTGCAAAATGCTAAATCCCGTTCTGCATTGATCTCACAACACATCCTACCAAGCCCATCTATCATGAGAGAGACGGGAGAGAGCCAAGGAATGGAGGCGCCTCACGACGAAATTGAATCTCGCGACGTGAACCTCTTGAAGAGACCCAGAACTGAATTCGAAACTCGCAACGAGGGTGGATCGGGCGACGAAGGCTCGATCAGCACCACCGGTGGCAGGGTCGGAGAGTCCGCCCTTGGATTGGGTCCCAGAAAAAGAATGTAAGTTGAATTCGAGTATCGTTCCGTTTGAAGGCACCACGCTTACTGCTGGTCTTGTTCAGTTGCCGCACCGATCCCTTGGTTCACCATGGGCGCCACTTTGGACGAGCTATCCAAGCTTTCTGCCGGGTCCAAACTTTGATCAAAAATGGCTTATCTCGCAGCATACAGCTGAGGTATGGCCGTATTCAAGAGGATGATCTAACTACGAGGTACGATGCCTTTTACCAACAATTCTTCTTCTACTTCACTCAGAATGTACAGTGAAAAGCGAGAGCAAAGAATATATGAACAGATGCTCGCGTTGTCACCCGGATTGGAAGAGAGGCTCTGTAATGGATCAGAACAGGATATTTTTCATGTCGCCGAGCTTGTGAGTTCCCATTTCTCTTCCTCTTTTCCTTCCATCGTTGCTTAACTTCTTTCTGCTTTAGATACAGAAGGGCTCTGCCGGAGCCCGGGCTGACGACACCAAAGGTCTGAAGGGTGTAATTCTTGATTGGATTACTCCTCGTGGACAGAGCCTTCAACCTCCACTAATGCGAAACGTCAAAACCGATCGCGGGTTTTATCACCCTAGGACTGGCGAACTGCTATGTCCCATCGGATTGGACTGGACGAATAACGAGTATGCCTGCTTCTCCGTCTTGATCCTAGGGTCACTCTAACACTGAGTGCAAAGGATCAGGGACGGTCTTCGAGCAGGCTCATTGATAGTAGCGGGCGATCAGTGGCCTGTTTTTTTTACAAGGACTTCGATTGCAAAGAGGGTAACGTTTGGGATGGATTATTCCGAAGTTCACTTCTGGTTTCGGTGAGGTTAAATTTTGGTGCTGTGATACAGAGTGTTTTGACAATCTATGATCAAGGCCTTCAAACACATCTTCACCTCACCTAGCTCTGTCGATAGAGAGCCTCGAGCCACCAGATCAGGGAACGCCCGCATCCATGGAATGAAGCAAGTCACGGTCCCGTCCCTGGCATACATTGCCACTCAGGTATGAATACTGTTCCGCTGTTTTGGAACAAACGGAGTGCTAATTCAGAGTAACAGGTACGATTTGCGTTGAGTTCCTCCCCGACCTTCTCCAGAACAGATCTCGTGACGGACTCCGAGCGCTTCTATGGTTCAGTCATAGAGGCCTTCACGGAGCCTCAATACCAGGCTCGGGTGAAGCTACTTCTGAACTGGTGGGATGCGTACGTTATATCATGGTGGTACTCTCAATACTTTCAAGGTGATTGACCTTTAAGCACAGGCAAATTTTCCCTGTTTATAGCGACCGTAGCAAGCACCCAAAGAAGGGCTCAGTTCTGGCGCTCATGAAAGCTCAAATCGTGAACGAATTAGAAGGAGCTGGGCGTAACATAGGTAGTACCTCGCAAGTCTAACCTAGAATCGACACTGTGGCGTAGTTATTAGATCCGGCATGAGTTGAAAGCGCCAAGCGCTTGGACTCGGATAGTTCTACGTTACCTATGCCTCTATAATCTTGATGCCCGGGCCCGACTCGCCTTGGAAATAAACCTGGACTAGAAAGTTCCACTTTGAAGTTTTACTGCTTGGAATGCGGGTTTCAATGCCCATTCTTTTTGCCTTCTCGAAAGGCTGGTGGCGGCCGGTTGCTCGAGCATTCATGTTTAGTATCACCTTGCAAGTCAAGCGGGCCGTGGCAATCCTTTGGCTTGGCCGAGAACACCCACTGCCTCACGATGGATACCGTTAGAGTGTTAGCAACTCGACTATCACTCGGACCCCGCGCAAAATGTGCGGACTTCCGTTATAGTTGTTCGGAGAAAAACGTGAAGGCCACCTCATGATTCAGCGGCGACGCAGCAACCACCCCAACTAGTACCCGACCTTCTGACGGCTGCGGTGTGTAACCTGGTCTCAGGCTGTCTGTAACCATTCCCATTTCAAGTTGTAAAATAGTTAATTTTACGTCCGAATTGAGCAGAATGAGCAAAGTTACTACGGTGTGACGCAAAAGAGTGGAGTCACTGATTTCCGTAGTAGCGCAGGCATCCGAGTCTTACTACTAGGTTTCCATCCGAGTCATTGAGTCTACTATATAATGTATCCTCTGCTCGTGGATCAGCTCTGCAGTTCGTCCCTGCGCTATCGCCATCGATCCTCTCACTACCTGCCCTTTCGATGCCTAAAGTTGAACCAGTCACCTCTATCAGAGTAACGCGGAGCAGGAGCTCGACTCCTGCCGCTCAGGCTTCGATGAAATATCAGCAGGCTAACAATCCTTTGAGCTTGAGGCGTGCTCTCGGACGACGCCATTCTGAAGTGGAGGCTGCAACAAGTGCTGGGAGTGTGGCCCAGGATATGTTAAGTCTTCGGATCGCGAAAATTCTGGCTTTCGAATGCATCCCTACTATCAGTACGTGGCCGTTTCTCTTCGGAACAACCGGTGTACCTTGATGTACCATTCGAAATCCGGCGTGTTGCAACCACTGTCATGGCAGTGGTCGTCGCGCAAGCTCTCTAAACCCCTTGAGCTTCCAGCAAGTCTGATGAGCTTGTTTAATATAGACGCGCCCCCCCACCGAACGCCCTCGCGGAAGACAAGTGAGGAGGAAGGAGAAGTACATTTATTGATTGGGAAGACGAAGGACTACTTGCAGGTGAGTTAGCTCAAGTTATCGATCTCCCTGCTTGCTGGACGTTGCCCAGCGATTCTAACCTGTTGTGCGGTATCAAAGGCCCATCCGACTCGGGCATCTGATCTGCTTGTCGTCATTGGGGCGGCAAAAGCGCCAATTGCAGATGAAGACCGCCACCTTGGGACGAAAGAAGCAGGAGATAAAGGCATTGAGGAAAGGATAGGAGAGCTAGATGAGGAGGCCGAGGAGAGACAGTCAAACCTCACTCAGTCTCAGAAGAACGAGGTTCAGTATCGCAACTGGTGGCTCAACGAAATCCAGTTTACCAAACTCCTTTTGAACAAGGTCCCTGATCCAAACCGGGACATCGAGCTAGTTAGAGCATCTCAAGCTCACTACGTGGGTCATTATTAGTCTTGGCGTTGGGGCATTAGCCAATAAATCGAGTTTCGTGAACCTAGCCTTCTACTCGTAGTATGCTGTGTCCGAATCGTTGCCGCTGACCCAGGCGAAAAGTCTTCGTACATGAGATCTCTGGCTGATTCCGGAGACCCTACAATCGATACAAGCACCGAAACACGCACTAGTAGTGCCATGATTGACAGACTCGAGCTCCTTTGATTTGGTATGACTTTAACAGCACGATTGAATTTGAAGATCTCGTCTAGTCACGGTGATACAAAGCTTAATGCTCCTGCATTGCAAGTTATACCAAGGCTGTCACATTCTGGGGTTCAGCTTTCATGCCAACAATAGTGAGCTTAAACATGAAGGGTACGGTCACGGTGCTCGTGTTCCACCGGGCTGTAGGTAATTTACTCGGATGCCCACTGTGCTTGAGGGCTACTACTCCCGAACGTGGTGGCCATTGACAAACTTAGTAGTATCAGCGTGGGTCCGATTTACTACGCATATGTCCGACTGTCGTCGAAATTTACGAAGTTATATTCTGCACCGAGGCCCCTTCCTGGCCTTGAGCGGTCTGCTGTGCATTGGGAGGGAGCTTACTACGCGTTGACTTCAAGTTATTTTTGGAGAAGACTTAGTGAGCTTAAACATGAAGGGTACGGTCACGGTGCTCGTGTTCCACCGGGCTGTAGGTAATTTACTCGGATGCCCACTGTGCTTGAGGGCTACTACTCCGAACGTGGTGGCCATTGACAAACTTAGTAGTATCAGCGTGGGTCCGATTTACTACGCATATGTCCGACTGTCGTCGAAATTTACGAAGTTATATTCTGCACCGAGGCCCCTTCCTGGCCTTGAGCGGTCTGCTGTGCATTGGGAGGGAGCTTACTACGCGTTGACTTCAAGTTATTTTTGGAGAAGACTTAGTCGCACGTTGAACAGTGACTCGTCAAACAGCCATGCTGCGCAGATACGCACGCGTCCTGTGGAGGAGATTCCCCGATGAGTCACTGGGGCCCGGGTGAGTCAGGGGTTTGTAAATTCACACTGTTCTCGTAATGAGTAGCCTCAGCCTGAAGGCGCAGCCTCATCGCTCAGGTGCGAAGTTCCCCATACCTGCTATATATGCTACCAGATCCACTGAGTTTGGTTACGACGCGTCTTATCAACCGCGCCAACAATACTGCACGCCCCGTCTCCTCCTCCTGCTGGTTATCCAACCTAAGACCGGCACGCCAGCAGAATTTTCCCACTCTGATATTAGCGATATACAGCACAGATGGGTGGCTTCTTATCAAAGATGCCGTCGCAGATGGCAATGCCAGTTGGAGCTGGTAAGTCGAATGATCCTCTATACATTAGTTGTGAGCAAGTACAGTAGAAACTGACTTTCTTGTTAGCACAAGGCCGAGCGACAACGTCTGGAGGTTGCGCTGGGGATCTATGGGACGCGATGGCTCTTGATATGCAAGAGTCGCTGATCCTCGATCGGCCACCCACAGGCTCTGGTCAATCCTTTACATCTGTTAAGAAGATACTCGAAGACTTTGGCCTACCTCCAATGCGAACTTTGGACGTAATTCGGCAATGTCGCGGGTACATATCTGGCTCGGGGGTCTTAGCAGGGCTGCCACATATACTCCCAAAGCAACGCTTCCATCCGAAGGACCTTGACGTGTTCATTCCCCTCAAATACAGTGAGCTCTTCAAAGAGTTCCTTCTCGAGGCTTCGGGAGGACGTCATTTGTGCCGGGAAGTGGACTTGCAAAGCACCCTTGCGGTCCATTCAACGGAGGAATATGATGGATCAAAGTCACATCCACTCAGCGGCGCAAATGTCGAGGAACCCGACTTCTCGAGCTCCGATACAGATTCGGACGACGATGGCTCCAATTATGAGGCCTACTCAGGAAAGAAGTCGCGGTCGTGTATTGCCAAGATTTGGTACTTCAGAGACATCCGTGGAAGGGAAATCAATGTTATCGTCTCATCCACCAGGTAAGTACTTTAGTACATGCTACCAAAGTTGGTTTGGTTAACCCTCACATAATGCATAGATCTGCCCTTGTCCCTATCGTTGCATTTCATTCGACTCCGGTGATGAATTTCATCGCGTACTTCGGTATCGTAAGCTTGTACGGTAGCTTAACGAGCCGTGGAGTAGGGTGGGTCAACAGGTACCCAAAATCGGCCAATGGGAAGGAGCTATGGTACCATAAGAGCGACGACGTCTGGCTGGAGAAGTACGGAAATCGGGGATACGCGCTCTGGACTGGGTCCGACATTCCAGGGGCCACTCCTGGAGGCCACCGATGCGGAGTGGACGAAACCTGTACACTCACAGTGCGAAACCTCTTCGACGATGGCGTCTGGGTGACAAAGTTTGAGAATTACCAATCCGAGGACCCCATCACTCTCCTGAAAACCTTGGAGCCGAGCTTTGTCTGGCGTTTACGAAACCGTAACTGTAAAGCACATTCGAGCTCTATTTTGAAGGCTGGGGTTGTGGTCACTGTTGATGAATACTTTGTACTCTAACGGAGACTAGAGTACAAATCCTTGGATTGATCATGACACTATAGACTTTACTTCTTCGTGTGAATGTTTCTCCCATTTCGCTCCTGACTTGGATAGTGCAGCCCGTTCAGGACTGATCTCGAACTCCCATGAGCTTTCATTGAATGCTCCGAAAGGACCATCGCCACTGTCTTACTAGTAGGCTCCTCGGCGGTGCCGCAGGCCACCCCTGCCGTTTTTCAAACGTCTCTCTAATTGGCAACTTCCTTCGATGAGGACCTCCCGGCCTAACCAGAATTTGAAAGAAATCGCTTATTTTCAAGTTCGTGTCGATTTCGGAGTGCACTGGCAGGCGAGTGTGTTCAACATCGGAAAAGTGATGCAGAAGAAAGCTTATGAGCGCCTTTAACAGCTGACGTCTGGCTCAATCCAGAAGCATCGGTCGTCGGTTGTCAGTCATCCGACTAGTTAGCGAGCCGCCATCATGAGGCACTTCTTCATTCCGTGCCCACTTTCTACTACCCCCCTTCTTTCATCGAGGGTCTCTGCCAAAACCAAAACCTGCCGAGTAAGTCCAAGAGAAATGATGTGAATGAATTTTTCGAGATCAAGAGAACGCGGGAAGCTAGGCGCTGTTTCGAGACGTCCAAGGTGCAAGAATAAAACCAGGCTGAGCTGAACTTGCCAATAAGGAAGTCTGAGAAGTGGGTTGCGTTCTCAGTCTCATCCTAGACCCCTACACTAACTCTCCAACAGAGCAAAGAAGCAACGGCGCGATGAAGGGCAAGTGGAAGCAGAAAGCGAGAAAGTCGACGGCATGATCGAAGCTGCCATTGGTCACATCACGGAGGACGGTGCAGGATCACCTCCTTGGTGGCCTGGCTAGGTTGACATCGATGCGAGCTCTCTTGCCATAGAACAGGGTGCTGTAGCCGCCTTACAAGACGGGATTCATCGACAAAATGCTGTCCTGGAAGCATCCCCTGCGTTGAGTTCGGCGTGGCTGCGTGGCCATTATGGACGCCGTCAAACACCTATGCGGGTCGAATGGCAAGCCAGAAGCTATCAGGCATGTCCTACACCTCATTTACTTAGGGTCCCCCTTGAGCTTGAGCAGATGGACAGGTCGGGATCGAGAAGACGTTGCACCAAGGTCAAGGGAGTGGAGGGGATTCGACAAGAGTTGCTTGAGTGCTACATGCTGCTCTACCTTCGCTCCGTGCTTGACTGGGAGGTCAGGCTGCAAGTTCTCTCATTGACAAGAACCCCATCATGTACGCAGATTTGAATCCTTGATGCCCCTCACTGGCTGTCCACCTGACGTCTCTACAAAGGCCCTATCAGAGCTTGCCGCCTTGAAAGAGGCCATGCACGTCGTCGTGAGGCAAGGGTCGGCATACTTCGCAAGCTCTCGCAAATCTGCAGTACGTATCTCGCATTCGGTTTGCACGAAGTAGGTGGTTGATTGTCTCCATAGCGTACATCCAACGCATTGTCCACAAACAACTTTGAGTAGTTTTCGTCGTCCTGCACATGATGGGGCAAACTCGACGTTTGCTCGCTGAGCCTGTCGAAGCGACGTTGAAAGTCGCGTTTTTCAGATTTGGGAAGGTATGTTGCATGCACTAAACCATATGCCTCATGAGCGGAAGTGTCAGAACCCGGTAACGAAGCTGCTATGGCGGGGTCCTTGAACCAGGCGAGGAGTCGCACGGCTCACAATACCTTCGCTATCGAGGTCCCCATGATCCTCCATCCGTTCGGTGGTCAACCTTATCAATTCTTGGTCCACTGCCATGGCTTCTTTCCTGCTTGACTCACCTAACGATGGCAGCTGCCGAACCTAAACCTAGAGCCTACGAACTCGGCGGTGAAGAGCTCGTTGAGGGTGTCGTCTGAATTATCGCTAGGACAGATGGGTAAGCTGGTGAACCGCGAGACGAGTGTCAATGAGAGCATTTCCGGCTGGCGATCCTAACCTTTCCGGAGTCAAGTATGCAAGAGAGCTGCTGGACGGTATGTGGACTGCGCTCTGGAATATTATGGAGAGGGCTAACCGGGACCACTCGGCTATAAGTACGATCTGCACATCTTGACCTTCAGCAAGGTTTGCTCATCTCCCCCTTTCCCCAAACCGATCCCCCTTAATCTTCCAATAGGACAAACAAGCGGAGCCAGGGTTTGCGAAGTTTCCTGGCTGTTGGATAAGGCTCGCTCCTCGTCGAACTGCTATTATTGGACATCACCTGTTGCATAAATGATTAATTGGCTTTTGTATCATTTCAATCAGCACGATGGCTCCACAAAGCTTTTGGTCGGGATGTGTCTCAGTCAAAGTATAGAAGTGGACCTTCCGGGTAAGTCTATCTTTTTTCTTTTCTTTTCGTTGGCACCCTTCTTTTGATTGGAATAGTCCTCAACATCACGCACGAACATTTGGCCCAAGGAAGGTAAATCTACACGTTCAAGCCTGATTTGGTGTTTTACGGTTCTTGCGCTTATGCTCTAACCCTCTGTTCAATCTAGTTCCCGCCAGTGGGACATATTCGTAACTTGGACTTTATTTCAGATTGCCGGTATTTAATACGGCCCAGCACTCTTATCAGTCCTCTTCCGTGAGGTCAATAACTTCAATGCGGCGAACAAACCCAGGCTTACAGACGTGAGCCTGCAACTCTAGCTTTGGCAGCAGCCATTGGCAGTTAGGGCACTGCGCGATGGCAATCCAAAAATCCCTTTCGGATACCCCTCCCCTTCCAATCGCCATCGCCCAACGCCTTGTTGTCGCTACAGCTGGTAACGTGCTTCCCTCTGGAATCGAAAGATCTAATTGGCATTGTCAGTGCTCGAGCAAAACGGTCATCACGTGCAACGGACCTCGAAGGGCGTATCTCCGAATTCGAAGACCCAGCACAGGGTAGAAATCCTCGAGGTAAACTAGACGAACCAAACATCAAGATCGAGAGCAACGGAATTCTCAAGATTCAGACCGTACCATAATAGCCGCATCTGTTCTGGGCGCACTCGGCTATGTAGGCTCCCGTCCTGCTGCTTTCAGTGCCCGCTAATCCGATTCTACTTTCTGTGTAGGGTACGTCGTCCATCAAAGCACATAGCAACAAGGTGCCTTGAGCTCATGTTTGCGGCGGTAGCCCTCAAGGTCTGAGGGTGGTACCCCGAGCATTTTCTAGAGCAGGGGTCTTTCCGTACAGCTTCAATCTGTGTTGTCGTACAACCGTCCTTGAACGACGCAAGTAAGAAGACGTCAATGGCACGGGTTTGCACTTACCAAAACCAAATCGTGAGGCTTTCTGAGCGAAAGTCGAAATGGAGCACTGGGCGACCGAATGTTCTTCGCCTCTTGCTTGTCGTGTGCGATGCCAAAATGCGCCCTAGACAGGAACGAACGATCGCATCACGGGAGAAGTCGAGAGATTTGCAGGCATTGGTGATTGTTCTCAGTTCGACGGTGCGAATCACTTTTATCGTCTCTGACGCTCCCTTTAGAGCAACCGCGATCGTTGCTTCCCCGAACATCGCAGTCAAGAGGCCAGCAGCCCGCAGTGGTACCTCGCTGCGGGTTGTGCTGTGGAACTGCGGCACATTTGCTTCGAGTCAACTTGAAAGGTGAGCCTCTGTCATATATCGAGATATTTGTCCTGGGGCTGGCCTCTTGATACTCTTCCTGTAGCTTACCATGCCAGTTGCGACAAGATCTCAGTCCCTTCGTCGGGATCGCGGCGAGGATGATGCTCGTCCTGACATCACCATCAAGAAGCCAGTCCGCCGTATCATACTACTGGTGCCAGAGGGGCGCAATCCCGTCTTACGCGCACGATCTGGGAAGCTCGGCTTGAGAAGTATGTGCACGCACTTTTAAAACATGCTCGAATGTATTTGACATTTGCCTAGCTTCAAGGTTGACCCCGTGTTCCTCTCAGGTCAAACATTTGCAACGAACAGTAGATCCGTTTACAAAGATAAAGAAACTCTTAGACGATGAGGTGAAGGTTGAGCGGGAACTGATCGCAACATCCCAGACATGGAGGCACATGATCTACCCGTGAGTTCCTGACCTACTACAGGAGCTTGTATCGCTGATAACAGAACACCAGGTCTCACAGGCTAGACCAACAGAATTATCTAGCAATCAAATCCCTACTCTCTCCCGAGAAGACGTTACACGTTGCACAATGGCGGTTCGCAACCATATTGCGACTTTGGTATGTCAACCAGGCACCAACATTTGAGTCTCCCCGAAAGCACTGTCTAAATTGGACCTTTAGTTGTCGAAGGGTCAGTCTAATGCCTGGTCCTGCGACCTCCGTGCTGTCCAGGCGCTAGTCCATCGGGATTATGATGGCGACCCGGCACGCCTTTTGCGGCCCGTTGACCAACTTTCGGGAGACAGCTGGTAAGCAGCCCATCGAATCTTGTCTTCAAATGACCCGCAGTTGAACGGGCAAAAAAACGAAATACCTAGCTTGGCCTTCCAGGCTAACGCCTCATCTTCCATTGGCCGGATCGTGGCCATCCATTCTCTATCAGAACCTAGACTTTAATTCGCATGAACCTGAGGAGGGGTTTCTAATGAACCGACTGCTCGTCACGGTACCCTCTCGTTGATATTCTGCTCGTCTTTTTCTTAATGAAGTTTCTAGGTGTACAAGGCCATTCATCGACGTGCAACGGATGTTAGCCCCAGCCAAAAGTTTCCTGTCACTGCAGCATCTATTATTTACATCGCAACGCTTGTGAGTTTTTGGATCTCTGCAAGAGAAAAGTACACGAAGCTTAATGGCAGGGATGTGTAGGTTGTTTCTGCTGTCGCAGCGCCTGAAACATACCCTCACCGTAACGCTGTTTCGTCTCTTGTCAGAGTTCTTGCAACGCCATCGACAAGAGGCCTGGTACAAGGCCTTGTTAGATGGTGGGAGAGGTGCGCCAACACTCTAGGTTCCAGAACGGTCTTCAATCTAGTTATTACAGACAAATCGACGGCTTCGGCAGCTTGATGCACAGGTCTTCGGATGCTAAATCGGGGCCCAGGCATATTGGATCGGCTGAAGGCAGCCCATGTAACGTAAATGTAGTGCTTACTGACATCAAATTCACACGGTGCAAGACCTATAACAAACCTGAGACCTGCCACGTTGACTTTGTTCTTCCCCTTACCTCCCGTTCACGTTCATGTTGAGGTCAAGTTTTGTTGGTCTGCTTTAGTGGTGAGTATATCAAGCTCGTCCCTTTTTTCGAATGCCTGACATTTTATTAAGCAAGTCGATTTCGACAACTTTTGGCCCCAAACGAGGACGACACCATGACCGTCTAACCCTTTTTCTACTTCGGAAGTCGACATTTGCGGTCAATTTTCTCTATCCCTTCTCGACGTTGATGCTGGTTGCCCCTCCCCTTGGTACGGACAGCCTTGCCAACTTATTTCTTCTCGCTGAAATGCTGACCATTTTCAGCAGGCCTGAGTCACGCCCGTGATGTCGAAATCACACTTACCACGTTTCTTCTCTTGTAAGTTCTCCGGACTACACTCCGACCTTGACACACGTTTGAGTTGATCCCTTTTGAAGTTCGTGACGACCTCTCAAAGGCATTAAAAATTGAGAACGTTTCCTCAGCCTTTACAGCTTCTCTTCCACCGCCCTACGTTCGACGATCATTTGGCACCATCTCCGCGTGGAAATCTAGCGTTATCTCTAGGACTCGAGATCGTTGGCCTACCTACGCACCCGGGGATACCAGAGGCGCTATTTTTAAACGCTTGGGGATGACGCAGTCGAGAAGGACGGTCTGCAGGATTTAGGTGCGTGAACTACCGATACAAGTTCAGCGTTCTCTGACATGATGCAGGAAGGCACTTGTTTCTTAAAGTTTTAGGCCTCCCGGTTCTTCCACCATCGCAGCCGTTTCTCCTGGCTGATTACGGGCTGGAGCCGCGTATTCTCCCTTCGTCAGCGCCTCTAACTGTCATGCTGCGGCTAGCCGTCACCATCCAAACAGGTTCGTGAGTCTCGCGTATCTTCATCCAGGTCATCGCCGTTGTTAATCCAATCGACCAGCTTGCGCTGGTGTTAGAAACCATTTCAATCGACCATGATTGCACAGGGCCGGTCGTTATATCCTCGATTCTTCGATAAGCAATGCCGGGGGGGGGGGTGGGGGGGGGGGGGGGGGGGGGGGGGGGGGGGGGGGGGGGGGGGGGGGGGGGGGGGGGAGACGTGGGGCATACCCGCAACAATCTTGTATATCCTGAGGACAGGAATGGAAATATCTGTAGGATAATTTCTGTCGCATGACAGGGCTCCTTGGTTCCATTAGAATTCTCTTTACTTGTGTCTATGTTTTGTGGTGGACATTTGTATGCGATGCGTGTAAATCAATTTGTCACAATATTCATGGGCTGGTCGAGAATGCGCTGCCTCGATTTTTAGTTGCTGCCAACAAACCAAGACAGTCCGACACTCGGTCAGGGAGAGGCAAGCGCTTCCCCCAGCTCTCTGGGTTGGACCGGTCGTTCAAACCCCGTGTAACAAGGGGTGAAGGGAGTCTCTTTCGGGATCCATCAACTCTGACAGAAGCACACGGCGTAATTTCAGAGATCGTAGCTACTGTTGGGTTTACTGTCACCCCACTAGAGGGACTAAACGATGGAACGCCAATCATAAGGATCGGACACGCCTGGCCGAGAGCACCTCGGCTCGCTGCCAGATGGACTCGAGCCCTTGCTGTTTCGAGAGTGCCATTTCCTATCGCACGTCGAGTGGCCTGCATTTCGTGCTCGCCATCAATAGTCAAAGAACCAGATACAGTTTGCCGTCGCACAGCCCAGTCACTCTAACTAGTCTGAGTGTGTGATTTCATGACGCTGAAATACAGCTATAAACCGGATGCGCGGTAGTCAATAGGCCTTCGTTATGCCAGCCACTGAATCGTACCGAATACCTAATGAACGCCAAACATCCGGTGTTTGCTAGGGTGGGTCGAGTCAAACTTGCCAAAAATGGCATACTGGTTGACATAGCACCGCTCGGAGGGTCAGGCGCGGGATTGGGATGACGGATCGCTTGCTTGCATTCATTTCCAGACACAGGACATCGAATGGAGATGGCCTTGGAACCAGACCACATTCGGAAAAGGCACTGTTAAGCCTGGCTTTTCCGAACTGTTTTCTTCTGAGATGCGTGGGCAAAGGCCATTGGGCTTTTTGGCTGCTGGTTTCCAAAAAGCCAGATCAAACCATGAAGCAGATACCTAAATGATGTCTGCGACGGTCTTGCTCAGCAAGCGCCAAGGCGCGATGGGGTGCAGCCGGCACTAATACTTGCAGACACAGATACACAGACACATAAGCAGGGCCACAACTCGAACTATCAGCGACGAGTTCTGTTTCATGAGTCTTTAGTGCATTTGATGGGTGATGTCTAGTTACGCATAGTTTCGTACAAAGCTACCTCTTCGCAAACAATTCTATGATGCAATCGGAGAGGGTAATGAAAAGGACGTAGGCTCTTTGCTGGCAGGACATGCGGAGTGTTGGCGGGTTCACCTTCACTGGCTACAATTGTAATTGCAGACTATTCATAGAGACCAGACTAACCTGTTGGGTTGACGTAAACGACAAACAAGTCAGTATACGCTGCTGCTGCGCCCCTACCGATTAACTGATTCGGTTTACCCTGGCGGTCTGGAAAGCCTACCAAGGATACCGGAAGCTATTATCGTTGACAATCCCAGCCCATTATGATAAATATGGAGTACAGAAACTGGTCATATCTGAATGTTATACATGGGGGTTTAGCGGATGTCGCGATGCCGTTCTCTAACGACGTGTGGGGTTACCATCATCAGTATCCGGTAGTGGCCAACGTTATATTCAACACTGTCAGAATGATATTGATGAAGGCCCTGGTATAAATTGTCATGAATCCTAATCCGATATCCTTTTTTCGCCTTGCACCTGATGAAGAGAATGGTGATTCAGTAGTGGTTATTGCATCAGGTTGGGCTGAATCGAAGGGATTTGGGCACATACTGCTGTCGCACATGGCAATCTCGAGACACTGTAGCTGTTGTGATACAGCCTCAAGGACAGTCTGCAGCGGTCTAATTTCGTGTTCAAAGATTGGTGAATCATATGGAATCTCCAGAAACAGATTGCGCAGCTTCGATAGATCAAGTCTTGAGTTGACTCGAGCGTCGTTATTTGTGCGTACAGTAGCGACGGTCCGAAAAAAGGAAGATCCTGAGGCTGGAACATGAAGGTTTTGGGAAATGTAAACGGGCGGTTCGTCCACCGAAGGCGCCACCTGGAGGCTCTCTACATCCGCCCAGACCATGGTAGTCAGGTTGGGGAACCTCTCGAACAACGGAAGAGGTAGATTCTTCATGCCTGACAGATGTATGGTGTGAACCGAGGGGAATGTAGTCGATTGCGGTGGGGCTGTACCAGATGCCGAATTCTGGGGAAAGGGCGCTAATATCCCTACAATCTCCGGAAGAGTCAACAATAAGTGTCTCCAGCCTCGGTAAGATAGACACGACGTTGACAAAAAGGGTAAGGATATAGGAATCCGCATTTGGACTGCCGAAGACTTCCAGGTAGATTTTCTTGACGTTGGCCGCAAGTCGTTGAAGAAGTTCGAATGACCTGGATGAATATATTCCACATTCTGAGTCGTTTTTCCAGGTAGGACCGAAAAGTTTAAGAAAACAGTCCGAAAGATCCTCTTCTGGCTGGGATCCCGGAAGCGACGAGCAACAAGGCAACAGTTAAGGAGATCGCCCCTCTCATGTAGATAATCAAGGGTTGCTTCCCAAAGCTCTTGCGGAAGCTGAGTATGGTGGCACGGTGAAGGTAGTATTGGCTGGCATGCCTAGTGGTGGAAGGATAATATGTATCTGGTACTACAGCCAGGGTGCGAGCGGAGAGTATGAGGGTTGTGTGGGTGTGTGTCTGCGATAAGCCTGATCAAGCAAATGCCATCAAAATGGCGGCGAAGAACAGTCGAGGGCCTAATTTCCGATGCAAACAGGAGACTTCTCGCAATATCTTTGCATATTATTGCAATTCATAGGACTGGTCACCTTCATGCCAAATCTCATAGCGGTAACTGTACAGGAATGTACCGAAAAAACACCAAAAGGTCACATTTCGACGTGCGCCGATTTGGCTTTGTTTGGTCGCGACCTATCGGCCGCTCCCTCACCCCCTCTCCTCGTGTTAGCAAGTGAGCTCACTCCGCTCGCAGCAAGAGAGGACGATGTTGTGGGACCTGGCCATTATGCCCAAGGGATTCCCACGAGCGACATGCCCAAGTTTCGAAACCGCCCGGCTGAAAACACTTTTCACTATTGCACAAATCCGAGCCTATTTAAGATCACCTCAGTCAATAAGTATCGTACGGTTGCCCAAAATATTTGAGCTGCAAAGGCTCTGCTCTGTGCAAGGATCATAAGCATAGTTACCACTGCTCAGCACAACCGGGAACTCACCGATACCATTCACATCCAACCCACTCGCCTCAAGTCGTGCAAGACGCACTCGTATAGGTTCCAGATCTTCCTCTCTAGCACAATTCACCGATATCTTGACAAGGGGTGGCACGCGATGCTTGTCTCGAGTAAGATAGGCCTGCAACTCCAGCAACGCCGGTAGAATGACCTGCTCAATCAAGCGCCTCTGGTCAATGTCAGCTTCGTTTCCATCGAACATAACCTGGGACAGAGGTGAAATTCTTCCAGGTGTTCTCCGGCATCCACAGCCTCTATCCAATTTACAACAGATACAAGGGCGGCGTAAGCCACCGAATTCACGCCGCGGAGCATGTCTTCCTGGTCGAGCTCGATGATGACGACAAACGCTTGAGGTTAGCGTATCTGATAGCCTTGCTTGCTGGGTCTTCACAAAAGGCAGCTAAGATCCGCGTCAAAAATCAATGGCCAAGAGACGCTGCTTTTGAGTTACAACACCTGTGTTATCCAGAAAGATTTCAAAGGCATTCCAACTGCTGCGACGCGACCTTCAAGGCGAACTGAACATGTTGCAGGGCACCAGGAGGAAAAGACCTCGTGATATCCCAAGGAAATTCGAGGAATAGATTGCGCAACTTTGACACGTCAAGCTTGAGTTGTCCACCACGCTTAGCGTTGAACTCGGCAGCCTCAAATACTAAGAAGAGTTCCCAGAAACTCGTTGGAACGAGCACCAGTGTTTCAGGTAGGCTTATTGACGGCCTCTCCGATGACCCCTCCTCATCCTCCTCCTCCGTAACTTCAAGCTCCAACGAATGGGCACCAGAAGAAAAGTTTACATTGAAGAGACTCAAACTCTTCAAATTTGGGAATGGTAAGAGGAAGAGGAGAGGGAAATTGGCGATATTCGATAAACGAATTGTGTGAATGGATGGGAATTTAGAGGATTGGTAGATGTAACATTGTCGGGAAGGGAGGGCACCAAAGTTGACAGGTGTCCCGGAGAAATCAACAACGAGCCTTTCCAAGGCTGGTAGCAGCGGAACGACGTCGACAAAGAGAGACGTCGCTATGAATTCTGCACGCTGTGTCAAGTTCCAAGTGAGGTCGACGTGGGACCGACCTCACTTCCGCAGCCAGCCGTATCGAGGTAGAGATGCTTCGAGTAAAGAGATCCCATGTCGCCGCCAAGTCTTTAGTAGATCTCGTTAGGGAAATCGCATTGAAAATCCTCTTCTGACTTGACTCGCGAAAGCCTTTGGAGGTAAGAGAGAGGTTTAAGAGATCATCGACCGCCGCGTTATCCAGGATCGCCTCCCAAAGCTCTTGAGGAAGGAGGTGAAGAGCCATGACGGGGAGGTGCGGCCTTTCAAAGTTCCAACGAGAGATGAAGGGAAGGACGATGGTCGCTGCACTCAGGGCTGGTCAGTGAGTTTAGACGCGACGTGGCTCGCCGGGATTACGACCCTGCATTTGCTCGTATTTGCCACATGGTCTGCGGATATCCGGCTGGGGTCAAGCATCAAGGAGTAGCGCACAAGGAGCGATAGCAGCGTTGAACGAGCAGTGAAGACGGGCCACTGTGTATCGTGGCGGCCTATTTACAAATGTTGCAGACGAAGGGATGAAATAGATTGGATTCATATAGGAAACGACAAGGCTTCGCTCTCGATTGCTCGGGAAGGCTACGATCCGTACCCATGCCTGGCTTTCCACCTGCCGGGCCTCATGTTGATCCTAAGGGCCTTCTGACCCCTCCACGCGCCTTTGAATGTCCTTACAAGGCAAATTCTTACCCACACTTCGCCCTTCACATATCACATTGACCTGCACGTCGCCACGATGTGACGACTGGCGTGGTGGCCTTTCCACGGTCCAGGAGCGGAGAACCCTATTGGAATATCACATAGTCTGAAAAGGCAGCGGATGGTGAAGGGGGAATGGCCAGTCAGGAGACGAAACCTACTCTCAAGCCTAGACATAAACACAGTTTGGGTTAACATAAGCCTAGTCAACATGCAGTATTCCTCCATCGCTGACCCTCTTCATTACTCCTACTTTCCCCCCATTGCCTATGTGCTCAGCGTACGATGTGCAAGGTTTGAAGTTTGATGACTAAGTCGGGCGCTTAACACTGACATCATCACTTGCCATTAGACGCCTACCATATGAGCCCAGTTTCCCCCCTACTCGGATGCAGTATTGTCTCCTCTGGCTTCTCCATCATCCTCAGCCTCGGCGCCTCCCTCTTCGCCTTCTCCACCCCCTTCCCAATCAAGAAAGAGGAAATCCAAGAAGATCAGAACCACCATCCTCGTCCTCGCCAACGCATTCATTCTCTTCCGATCCGACTTCTGGGCTCACGAAAAGCAAAAGATCGACCCAATCGAGCGCAACCACCGGGACATTAGTCGTATCGCAGGCCACTGCTGGAGAAACCTCGATGCCATTTCCAAGCAATATTATCACGAACGCGCCTTTCAGCTTCGGGAGTTGCACCGACAGCAGTATCCCGAGTACAAGTTCAAGGCCAGCTTCAAAGAAGGCACGCGAGGCTAGCAAGCAACTACCTTCTGAGGACGACGAACGTTGTCGAAATCTTGCATCGACGCTGATGCCTGAGGCTTCTTGCTGCAGCTTGGGAGCGAGAGGCGACAGATTCGTATGCAGCTGCATCAGAACCTCTTCACGAGGTCCTTGTATTACCAGTGAGTTTCTTTCCTCTAATCAACACCTACTATCATCTAACTCGAGATCGCAGCCCACCGTGGATCTTCTGTGGGACGATCCTTTTGGCTTGTCCATGACCAGTTTCGAGTCCATGGCTCACGAAGCATTTGGGTGTGGCTTCCAGGAGCAACCTCATCTCTGGAGTCCAGTGAATTAACGAGCTTCAAGCCTACCATGCCGGATTGGTCACCTATCTACCACCCATGTTTTTCTTTTCCTCTCCTGCATAGTTTCCACATCACATTCCACTGTCTAACGACTTCGATCCGTACAACATCATTTACTTATTCACTTCGTTCATCATGTCCTTATGACCTCCTCAATGATACCATGCTCCTCTTCAACTCAAAATACATTCCTGACCATGTCCTTGACTCTCGAAACCACACTCTCATCCCCCGGGCCCCGATTCCCCTCACCCTCACCCCTCGCCTCCAACACAACCCCAGCCAACTCCCAAAGCGCTTGAGGCAGACACATCCTCCCCAGCCGTCCTCTCCCTCACTCCCTCTCCTCATAATTGAAACCCTGCACGCTGACCTCGTGGAATTCCTTTTCATAGTTCTCCTCTGGGACCTCTGGTGCGCACTTGCCTTTCGGCACGAGAATACGGTCGATCGGCTGGGACGTTCGAAGCGCTTTGAGGATCCAGGTGTTTCGGAACTCTTCTGTTATGGGGAGTTCGGTGATGTCGTGTGCGAGTTTGAGATTCCGGAGGCGTCGTCGGGTGCGAGTGTGTAGACAGCGCCTCTGGCGTCGACGCATAGGCTTCCTTTTGGTTGGAGCCGTCAGAGGAGAAGAGGGCGAGAGTGAAGCCTTCGGTTTCGACGGGTGCGTTTCGGAGGACGACGAGCTCTAATGACGAGCGAGGTGGTTTGAAGGATGCTGTATCGCTATATCTCGTCGCTCTAATCCAGGAACCCGGATAGAGGGGACGACCACGGTGCATTTGAACTTGATGACATTGGTGTCTTGGATAGGTCGATGATGGGTATTAGAGATAGATAACTTGAGAGTGAGCTAATAATTGGAAGATTGGGTGCGAGAGTGAAAGTGAGGATGAAGATGATGACGCAGACGAGGGGAGTGATCACGCCGTATTTAAGCTTTATCACGGACATGGGCGTCACTGGTCAAGGAAGGAAGCAAGGAAGAATGGCGCTGCGACGCAGTTGTTTATATCAGTTGTGAGGTAGTTCTTGAAATCGGGTCTGGATGCGCGCAGTGCGTAGTTCATGAGACATCATGTTGCATGTGGAAGGGCGCAGAAGATAGGGGGAGCCATATGGTCTGGAGTCGTCTGGTCCCATCTGACGCGTTGGAAGGGCCGTAGCGGGCTTCTATTAACCGAAGCATATGTCAAGGAGCAAGATTAGGTAGTTATGGGGGCTTTTCTTTGTCTGCAACTGTACGAGATGTAGAAACTGTATGTTAAGGAGGACTGTGGCGTCTAGGCGTCGTCATTACGTCCTTAGGGGCGGACAGCAATGACGCAACTCGGGCGCTTGAGTTATCGAGTGGGCCGCGGGATCGCCGTCCGCCGTTTTGCCATTTGAATATTGATGAAAGGAGGGACACTGGTGTCATGTCCAGCTTCGTACTGTAGCACCTCGAGGTGGCCTTTTCGGAAGGGTGGCTGTCAGCCTGCCTTCATGATGCCTTCCAGTCAAGCCCAGGGATGAGGTCCAGAGTCCTGCTGCAGTACCAGGCGCAACATTTCTATGGTACGTCCTCTTCAAGGTCATTTCGGCTATCCCAGAAGCGACGTTGTGATGCTGAGGCTGAGGCTGTATACCGTCTCGAAGCCAATAACCCCACCCACAAGATGCCATCACTGCTTTAGCCTAATCCTGATCTTATGTTTTTGTTCCGTCAACACCGACATCGCAACAAACGGAATTTTGGCTGTGACATCGGAGACGACTAGCTCTATATAATCAACGTCCATCCCTGGGCTTTCCTCCTCCCCACATCTTCCCCAGGTCTTCGCCACCTTCCTATCATAATAATGCGCGTCTCTCCACTCACGATCTTGGTCGCATCCGTGGCATTCATCACCACCGCCCATGCCTCCTTCGCAGACTGGGATGCGGACGAATTTGACGCTCGAGGCGTAGGCAGCGCATTCAACCCAGACGACGAAGACTTCGTCCTGCGCTCTTACGGCTTTGCCGACGAAGACGACTACGCCTCCCGCGACCTGGACGACGAGGAATCCCACTTTTACGCACGCGAATGGGAAGACGGCGAGGACCTCTTTGTCTCCCGGAGTCTCTACGGGCGACGACCAAGACGTGTACGAGCGGTCTTTTGACGACGAATGGGACCTCGACTATTCACTCCGCGACATGGGCGTAGAAGACAACCAAGAGATGTTTGAGCGCGCCATGGCGGATATGGATAGTGCGTCCGAGTTGGCGTTGCGTGGGTTTATCGGCGAGGATGATGGGCTAGCGAAATCGTCATGCGGGAATTGGAGGAAGACGAGATGGAGATTCAGAGGAGGCAGATTGAAAAGGCGCAAAAGACGTTGAGTGGGATGACGCCTCCTGCTGTACCCGCGCCTTCTGCCATTCCCCCCAGCACACCAGGAGGTGTACCGAAGGTCCATTGGAAGTTGGCACCGGTGAACTGCAAGGCTGTCACTAAGTACCTGCATACCTATCATAAAGTCCGGGCTTCGTACAAGCGCTGGAAGCTCCGATTGGACAGGCGGAGAAGCAGAAGAATACAACGGCAATTTCGGCTGCAAAGACAAGATTGGCGGAGAGGAAAGAGTTGCAGAAGAGATTGGTCTGGGCGTTGCTCATGCAGGGACGTGTACTGAACTGATTGTACATCGCCTCATGTATTTATTGCTTATTGACTTGTGCATTAATGGGCGCCGGTATAACAAGCAAGGCTAAGCCCTACTGGAAATCCGAAAGATATCTCGTTGCTGAACCCTCTCGGACCCTTCCCATCCGCTCAGCAGTCAAGCCTGTCGTCTGAGAAAACGCATCCCCATCCAAGCGCTTTGCACTCTCCATCTCTAGCTCAGCATCCGTGAGGCGACGACGCCCTCTTGAACTCTCGTCGCTCTCCAAACAAATCCCCAGCGCCAACGACCTTTGGGTTCAGGTAAACATCATCTTCTGCTCCATCTCTTACCACAGATTAGGAAACGAGACCTCGCTTAGTTCGGGTTTTAGGCTTCAAAGGCACGAGTTGCGCGAAACTGACGCCAGGATCAGTGCTTATGTTCGCCACCAAGGTCCATGCTGGGCTGCAAGCATCTGCCAGAAAGTTGTGAGCTATAGAATAGAGTTTCCCATTGATCGAAGCAAAAACTCACCAATAAGAACGCTGGTGGTGTGCTCAGACGCCTCCAGTGCTAAGCGAGAATCTGGTCAGAACTGACGATCAACGTTTTCTTTGCCCGTTCACCAAAGACAATCCAAAACATGGGTTTTCCAGAAACCAGAGCTGATCGGTACATGCTTGCAAGGCAAGGAGCGGCATGCAGTTGCGGGCACAGAATATTCGCAGGCACAGGATATTCGCAGGCACAGGATATTCGCAGGCACAGAATATTCGCAGCCACTGGATTCTCCTTTCGTGATTGCATTCTGTCAGAGCCTGGTTACTCCTGTCGCCTAGTATCGAGCCGCTGTCCTTGAGCCTCCCTTGGAAGACCGTTCGGGTTCAGAGCATTGGTCAAAGGGTATATTGGATAAGATCCTGCAAGCTACGAAGAGGGATCATGTAGAACTGCAAGAAGGTATCTATCATCTGCATCGGAGGGTCAGAACCCGCAAACGACCACATCCAAGAGACAAAGGCTCACCTGGAGAAATCATCAACTCATGTCTCTTCGTCCGGATCCTCATAAACCTAATTTCATCCTTCTCCTCATCAGCCTCTCGCCGCACTGTCCTATGAAAAAGCAAACTCACTGCAGACGATTCACTCTCCTCGGCTTCTCCAGAACCCAGACCAACGACATCATCCTCCCTCCTCAGCTCGTCCAGCCCATTCTGCACACTTTGTACGATCCTCGCTACGACCGCTGCGTACTTGCGTCCTTGTTCGCCCTCGAATACGACACCAGAATGCCGGATGATGCTCGGGTGGTGTTGGGCGCGCGCAATGAGGAGGTAGCCTAGCACCGAACGATGCGATGAGAGCAGAGATAACTTTTGTTCCAAGTCAGGAGGGAGTGGGGATGCGGAGGAGGATGTGGTCGTGGCGGGAGGTGTTGTTGTTGCTGTTGGCTGAGATGTGCCAGGGGCTATGAAAGAGGATCGAGGTGGGTTTGGTGCGACTATCCGAGATGCCTGGGTAATCAGAGATCTTAGATGTGGGTATACTAGGTCAGGAGGTACGTACCATCCTTTGTCCCTGTGTCGTGGTTAGAAGCAAGCGGGATGGACACAGCCACCTGCAGTCCCCATCACTGCCAGGAAGGAACTATCTCGAGGCCCTCAAGATGTGCGCGAAGATTTTATTCACGATGTAACATGTTCACAAACCATCTACAATAAGCCAATATATAAGATATTCATGACCCGAAGATAACAAAAAGATTTAATGTATTGATAGAATCTTCACCATGGGAAGATGTCCCCATCTTGATGAGGTGAAAATATGGTGAAGATTCGTGTCCGCCAACGTACAGTGACAAGAATATTCACCATATCTTCACCGCATCAAGATGGGCACATCTTCCCATTGTGACGATTCTATCAATATCTTAAGTCTTTTTGTTATCTTCAGGTCGTGAATAAGTTGTATATTGACCTGTTGTACATGTTTTATGAATAGGTTACATCGTAATTAAGATCTTCACGTGCATCTTCAGGGCCTCAAGATTGATCCTTCCTGGCAGTGCATGTCAATTTGATGCGCACACACTGAGGCCCATGTCAGCCGGACGCACGGATTCACCGTCTTTCCAGCCACCAGAATCAGTTCAAGTCTCGAAGAGCATTTTAATAGTAAGACACGGGACCCTCCATACAGCGTTGTTCTTTCCTCCATACCCAGGCTGTCAGGATTTTGACGGCCCTTTGTGAGGTTAGGCGCCCAAGGGTACCCGCCGATGAGCGCTGAACTCTCATTCAGCAACTGTTTATTGAAATGCTTGTGACTACCTGCTGAGAACTCCGTCATTGGGTATAATGAAAGGTGCTGATGGGCGTGTACTGATCGACCTACTGTACATCAAGGCCTGTCGTCGAGCATCTTGATTTCGCACATATGAGTGCGCTGGAGTATTTACAAAGCCCTGCTGCACATTCTACCAGCAGAATCGTTCGCTTTTCTGTCTCTCTATGATCACCCTCAAATCTTCCACATCCCGCGCGGTCAACCTTTTTTTTTTTTTTTTTTTTTTTTTTTGAAGACTCGACCAGATGGCAGAACAATGACTTTGTTTGTTGACGTTTTAAGCAGAGCATGAATAATGGCATTTGCGAGCAATAAATGATCACACTATATCAATTTGATACTCTAACCCCGGCTTCGGATGTCTGCCTCTGCCCTTGTGCCTTGGTTTCGACGATTTGGGTGGGCGTCTGATGCCAGGAGACATTCTTGCAGTACAGAGGGCATGGCGGCCCTTCTGGCCATTGGGGTGGGCAACCACGCCGCAGAGCTCAGGGGGTGGGTCTTCAAGGATGGTGACGTATAAACTATGCGGGCTGGGCCGCCTGATTCACCCCCTCGCCTCGCGTCCCGCTTGTTGTCAAATGGGTAAGGACGGCCGTCAAGGAGCACAGGAAATTCCCAGAGTTTTGCCGTGGCGCATCGTTGGGGGGCTCCGGGCCATTGGATGGCATCATGGTTTTTGAAAACGTGCGGGTATCCGCTGCGCTTCTTCTCGTCGATCTGCCTGACGGTATTGACAGCAACCTCAACAGCCGCTCTGCCCACAGAGAATTGACCCCCTGGGTGTCGAGTATTTTGACAGATGTGCTCATCCTACACGAAAAAGTGTAAGTCGCAACAAATCAAAACATTGTGTAAGCCTGAGGTTCCCTTACCGCCTGATCGGGTGGAACAATGTCGACAGAGAGGCACAATTACGGTGGACGAGGCGGCTACGGTTCAATTTGATTTTTCGCGCGCGAGCAACTCGAGATCTCGACCCCGCTCGGTTCGCCAATGCCCATCAGTTGCCCCTATCCCAAATATCGCAACGACAATATGGGCCGGAATGACACCCAGGAGGTGTAGAAGGGTGAGGGTTATGTACCAAATAGATGTGGGCAATATATAGGAATGCAACCTAGTGCCAGGCAACCCAGAGAAATAACACGAAAGGAGCGTCTCAGCGCGAACCACGATTTTGAACGTCTAGAGTCTCTTGCTCCCACAAAGAGGCTGGATTCTGATACTGATTGGGAATCCCAAGCGAAATGCAATGGCGGTATTAAAGTAAAATAGATTAGGCTGCAAGGCAACAAAACGAAAGCCAAAAGACAAGCTTTCGGCGAGCAAGGGAGCCGAAAACGATTTGGTTTACAACAGATTCTTGGTGAGGGTGATAGGACGATTTGGAGCGTTCAAAGGGTGATTGGACAGTCTGTGAATGCAAAGAAAATGTGAAAGGGAGATCCAAGCCAAGTTTACGAGTAGGAGACGACAATTGGTGAGCTTGAAATTTTATCTCGCGGTGTTTCAACTGGAATAATTAAAAGAGGCTTCGGTCATGTACATTGCTTGCACAAACCACAGTTCAAATCATCCCCTGACCCATTGTAAAGAGACTGGAGCAAAATTAAATGAAGGAATAAGATGGAAATATACAGGAGGCAAGCATCGAGTGGAACAGTATCTGCGATGGAACATAGTTCGAGCCCAGGATCCCAAATGGAAGCTTGTGCTGAAGACATCGTCGTGCTGTTAGAATACAATGCTCATGTCATGGTTTCTTCCTTACATCTCATCGTAGTTACAGAGATTCATTAGTTTAAGATTGGACGATTAACATCTATCGTTTCATATACATCGTATCTATCTTCTTCATCTTCTATCATTCTATCATTTCTATTCGATGACTACGATCTCTTCTATTTATCTTCATCATACATATCTTTGTTGTACAACTACCATCGATACTGTTCATCGATGGGTACTGTGTTATGATCTCTACTTTGCATAGCCTCCATAGGTATTTAAGTAGCTACTGCAAGTGAGGAGTTCCCTATCGAACTATTCCCCACTTGCAGGTATGTGTAACAGTATCATCCTACAGTACTCAATCTAACCATCGAACTATTCCCCACTTGCAGTGTGTGTATCGTTGAGGTTTTAACAGGTTATGAGCCCCGGTGCACAGTGCTAAAGACAAGTCGTCAACGCACAACGCTACCACTCAACCTCCCTCACGTTCGGTCAAGTCTACCACTGGTAGCATCGCCTTCTAGGCTCTTCCCTTGTCTATCGACTAGGAGCACCCGTCTGTCCCCAGTTGCACTTGTGACTGGACGATTAGACTTTCTAAATCTTCATCTCTTCGAACGGACGACTTCGTCCACGTTCTCGTTTATCTCACACGTCCTTCGAACGGCTACTGCCACATTGGGAGTACTCTCCCTTTTAGAACAAAGAACGTATCCGGACTGGTCCCGATCCTTACTGGGAAAGGGTTACCGCGAGAGGTTGAGAACACTAGGTTCAAAAAACCACGTAGGAGATAGCAGACCACCAACAACATCGCAGCTCGAGCGAGAGAGTTGGAGAACGGTGCAACACCCCGGGGTCTTATATATTTAGTCACTAAAAACTGCTACGTACTTCAAGTTCACTTGCCCAAGTGCCCATTGCTTTACCTTACAGTTTTATTTTTCAACCCTTTTTACATTATACGCTCCATCATGTCGACTTCTGTCGAGAACCCTCTCTCTGCTGCTACCATCAACAGATGGAAGAAGAATGTCATCAACCACGCGCTCACCATAAACGCGAGGGACATTCTCTTTGGCGAGGAGGATGAACCCGACAGAAACTCTTCAGATACAGAAGAGAGGAAGGCCTATAGGGACTACCGCAAGCGTCGCACCGCACTTGCAGGCTATATTCGAGGTACCCTCGATGATGCCCAACTTGACTCAGTCCTTCGCAATGTTGAGGACGACGACCCAGAGACCATGTATGACACTCTCCTTGATTTCTACCAGCCACAGACTGCCCAGTCCAGAGCAGCAGCTTTTCAAGAACTCCTTGCTCTACGCAAGACAGAGACTGATTCGTACAGCGATTTTGGTTCCAAACTCGTTGCCCTCGCCCAGCAAATCAAGGACCGAATCCCTGAAGCACCAAAGCTTATCCCAGAAGGAACTGTTGACGTATCAGTTACCCTTCCAGGTACAACAGCTGCTGCAACACATCAAGTCGTCGTTACCCCCAGCCACACTCTCAGAAGGCTACACTGCTATTGACGTTATCAACGACCTTATGATGGCCATCGCTATTATTGGTCTTCCCCATGACGAAAACTCTACCTTCCTCCGCAACACTCTCACCCACCTCGACTCTGTCAAAGGACCCAAGGAAGTCCTCGACCACCTTCGCATGGCCGACATTACGCAAAAAAACGATGAACTGGCTGAAGAGGCTGCACTTGCAGCGTCCAAGCCAAAGAAGAAGTCTTCGAACAAAAAGAAGACAACTTCCAAGGCTTCTACTTCTTCTACACCCAAGAAGCCTAAGTTCACATGCAAGGTCCATGGCGCCAACAACTCACATGGCGACGACAGATGCTACGATCAGCAGAAGTCGAAGAAGAAGGCAGATGCAAACGTTGCCCAGGAAGATTCCGATTCGGAGTTGGACCCTGAAGAGAAGGTTATGATGGCTGCCGTTGCTCACATCGCAAGTACCCCTCGTCGTCGAAAGTTTAAACAGACCGCTGACCATTCCTGGAATGCAGACTCCGGCGCTACCTCGCATATGACCCCCCACTTGAAGTGGATGCGCAATATGGTTGGTTGCAAGATACCCGTCAAACTAGCCAACAACCACATCGTCTATGCGCAAGGTCGAGGTGACGTCTTATTTAAGCCTGCTGGTAATCGCGAGTCTGTACTTTTCGAACGTGTACTATATGTCCCCCGTCTGCAAAATAATTTATTCTCTATACTCTCCATCGTTAAAAGAAGTAAAGCCAGAGTGGTCATTGAGAACGACACCCTTGAATTCTCTAAAGGTGGCAAAGACCTCTTCACTGCTACTATTCATGGCACTACTGGCATACTTGACGGTGTAACACTTGAGAAAGGAGAACAGGCCTATGTGGCCGCTGTAGACAAAGGACTCTGGCACGATCGACTTGGTCACATTGGGAAAGATCGACTGGATCGACTCATATCCCAAAATCTTGCTGACGGCATTGTAGTCAAAAAGGGAACAGATGTCAAGGAATTTTGTGAAGCATGCATTGCGGGGAAACAGCATCGCCTTCCATTCCCTAAAGTCTCCCAAAACCGCTCTCCAGAAGTACTTGGACGTGCTTTCAGTGACCTTCATGGTCCGCTACCTAGATCTCTTCGAGGGTATCGCTATTGGATTACCTTTACTGACGACTGCAGTCGCAAAGAAGGTGTCTATTGCCTGAAGAAGAAAAGCGAAGCATTTAGCGTCTTCAAGGAATGGGTTGCAAAAGTGGAGCTTGAAACAGGCCAGAAACTCAAAGAGTTCCAAGATGACAAAGGGGGCGAGTACATCTCAAAAGAATGGGATGAATGGATGAAAGCTCGGGGAATTAAACGCCGACACACAGTGAAAGGCACCCCACAGCAAAATGGCGTGGCAGAGCGGATGAACCGTACCTTAGCTGAGGGGGTGACTGCCATGCTGAATCATTCGGGATTGCCAACCAGCTGGTGGACCACAGCTGTCCTATACTATGCTGAAATCCTCAATGTCACCCCAACATCCTCCCTATCTGAAACCACCTCACACGAGGTATGGAGTGGGAAAAGACCAGACCTTTCTATGTTCAAAGTCTATGGCTGCAGGGCATTTGTAAATGTTGCCCGGAAGGATCGCGGAAACCTAGATTCACATACTATCCCGTGCATCTTTATAGGGTTTTCAGAAGGGTACAAAGGCTGGAGGTGTTATGACCCGGTGGGACGAAAAGAAATTATCTCGAGAGATGTCATATTCGACGAGACTTCGTTCCCAGGCCTATCCACGAAAGACAAAAAAGTAGTGGTGCCACCGGTAAAATTCTCTGAGCTTTGGTTTCATGAGCATGACAGTACTCAGGAGGGTGATGAAGAGAATCCACCTAACTCTGTAGATCGTCACTCACCTTCGTTGCCTCCACCACATAATCCTTCCGACTCGGATGATGATAGCTCTGATGATGATGGGGATCGTCAAATCCCTGAACGTCCTGAAACTCCCCGAGCGCCATCCCCTCGTACTCCCTCTCCAAAGGTCAAAAGAGAGGAGGAGATGACAAAAACCCCGTCAAAGTCTTCAACAGAATGGTTTACACCTCAGGCATACGTCTCCCCCACGCCAAAGGCAAAAGACGAGCCAATCTCCCCTGACGATGGGAGAACTGAGAAAACACCAATTCCTGCTCTGAGACAAATACGTCGTCCACCTAGCCCCTCACCTACTCCCACACCTGCGCCCAACAAGGGCAAGGCACCTGCTGTTGCCAAACCTAAGCCAAAAGCACCAGCCACTGACCAGGCTAAGGCTACGGAAAAGCAGCCTGCAGCACCAAAGTCCAACCCAAACAAGCCTTTTGAGGTTGCGAAAGGAGACCGTCCTGTTCGAGCTGCAGCTCGTAAAATAGTTGACTACCAAGTCCAAGCAGGGAGCAGCAGGAGAGGAACCGTGCCAGTTGCACGCAGGGAAAAGTCAGCCACTCGGCCTGACATTCCAGAGGACGATGACTCTGAGACTACTGTAATTGGTACAAGGACTCGGTCTGTGCAAGAGGCGCAAGATCGAGGGGGTGCACAAAATTCCAATCCAGCGCCACTTCCACAACAACCTACACCAATCGCAGCTCCTGCACCTCAGGTTGGAGGCATAAATCTCATGGACCTTCGTTCTGGCTTCAACCCAAACCCTGCTCGATTTGCACATATCCCTGCATCCTCATCAACTCGCCAATACTCGCCTATGTCTGAGAACCGCTTCGCACCTCTCACTGCTACAAGCATTGAGGAAGAAGATGACGAACCTGATCTGGAGAAGGCCTTAAAAGCTACTTCAGTATTAGAGTCTGTTTTTGACGTCTATGGTGTTACAGACAATCACATTTCTATGATAGAGGCAGTCGACATTGCTCTTGATATAGTAGGCGAAAAGGCTTTTGGTGCAGCAACTCGACCAGACGACGCCCCACGAAGCTGGAGAGAGGCAATGGCAAGGGATGATTCAAAGAAATGGTTGGAAGCTGCGCAAACTGAGATCGACGCTCTTGTTGACAATGGAACTTGGGAACTAGTGGAGCTACCTTCAGACCGCAAAGCCATTGGCTCTCGCTGGGTCTTCCTCATTAAGCGAGATGCAGATGGGAGAGTTGAACGGTACAAGGCACGACTTGTTGGTCAAGGATATGGTCAATCCCATGGCATCGACTATGATGAAGTCTTTGCCCCCACAACTCGTCTAGCCTCGCTCCGAGCCATCCTAGCTCAGGCTGCCATGAATGGTGACCACATCGAGTCCATCGACATCTCCAACGCCTATCTCAATGGCAAAATCGAAGATGCATTCGAGGTCTACATGAAACAGCCAGAGGGTTTTGAAGTTCCTAGTCCTAATGGCAAGAAATGGGTGTGCAAGCTAAAGAAGGGTCTATATGGTCTGAAGCAAAGCGGACGACTCTGGTACCAGAAACTTGCAGACGAACTCGAGCGCATTGGTTTCATCCAACTTCTATCCGATCCAAGCATCTATACCTGGGCCAAGGATGGTGTTCGAGTCACGCTCCCAGTTTTCGTTGACGACATTACCATAACGTCGAAGCACAAGTCCAAAATCCAATGGGTCAAGGACGAACTGCGAAAGGTCTTCAAGCTGAAGGATCTTGGTCCAACAGCATACCTTCTAGGCATAAAAGTCGAATACGATCGCGAGAACAGAACCCTCCGCCTCTCCCAAACCCAGTACATAATTGACATGCTTGCTCGTTTCCGCCTCTCAGAATGCAGACCAGTCACCACGCCTATGGAACCTGGCATCACTCTCAATAAAAGCCAGCTTCCCAGTTCAGATGAGGAGAAAGAAGAGATGAAGAAGGTTCCATATATGAACGCTATTGGTGCCCTCATGTACCTTGCTATTGGAACACGACCAGACATTGCCTATTCTGTTGCCAAACTTGCACAGTTCAATTCAAATCCTGGACTAGCACATTGGAAGGCAGTCAAGCATCTCTTCCGCTACCTACAAGGGACGAAGGACCTAAAGCTTACCTACAGAGCTGATGGGGATCGACCACATACGTCTGAACTCTTCCAGACTTTTAGTGATGCAGACTATGGAGGATGTCTTGACACTCGCAAGTCGACAAGTGGTTTTATCATGAAGATGGGTACAGGTGCAGTCAGCTGGTCTTCCAAGAAGCAAGCAACGATTGCCAACTCGTCAACTGAGGCTGAATACATATCTGCTTCTACTGCTGGACGCGACATTATCTGGATGCGAAGCCTGTTAGGCGAACTTGGGTTCAAAATGGACAAACCGTCTCTGCTTATGGTTGACAACCAATCGGCATTGAGAGTCCTCAAGAACCCTGAGCATCACAGTAAGATGAAGCATATCGATATTAAGATGCATTGGATCCGGCAGGAAATTCGTAGAGGGGCCATTGAAGTTCACTTCCTTCCTACAAATGACATGATTGCGGACATCCTTACCAAGCCGCTGCCTCGACTTGCAGTCGAACGCCATCGTATGGCAATGGGACTTTTCTAGTCCATGGACATTACATTGAGGGGGTGTGTTAGAATACAATGCTCATGTCATGGTTTCTTCCTTACATCTCATCGTAGTTACAGAGATTCATTAGTTTAAGATTGGACGATTAACATCTATCGTTTCATATACATCGTATCTATCTTCTTCATCTTCTATCATTCTATCATTTCTATTCGATGACTACGATCTCTTCTATTTATCTTCATCATACATATCTTTGTTGTACAACTACCATCGATACTGTTCATCGATGGGTACTGTGTTATGATCTCTACTTTGCATAGCCTCCATAGGTATTTAAGTAGCTACTGCAAGTGAGGAGTTCCCTATCGAACTATTCCCCACTTGCAGGTATGTGTAACAGTATCATCCTACAGTACTCAATCTAACCATCGAACTATTCCCCACTTGCAGTGTGTGTATCGTTGAGGTTTTAACACGTGCATCGCACAATAGGGCTTAGGTTGAGAGCAGAACAGCAAGAGAGAACAAAGGTGAGTTGATAGAAGTACATGCTCTCCAAGCAGCGAAGATTTGCAGCTATAATAGTGCTCATACCCCAGCCTCGATCCTTTCGAAGCTTCCATAAGATGTGAAGTCTTGACGCATAGTGCCTGCAAACTTGTCCAGTAGAGTCATTGTCAGGTGAACAAAGCAAATAGATAGAACTAATCAAGCTGCAAGCATCGACTCAAAGTCTTAGGGAAATAAAAGGGATGATTCTGTGTTTAGTCGCTGCCAATCCACTACACATCCACACCTTCAACGTTATATTTAAGATCACATGTTTGCATCACTGGTGAGGTGGATATGAATTCAAGTTGCGCCTTTAGGTGAAAGATGTTTGCCTGTGGCTTGTGTGGATCTCTGCGCTCTACATCGGTATACCTCACCCAGTGCACCAGGCAATGGTACATATCCAGCAGCCGCATGCATAGGGTTAAGTTACCCTCGAGTTTGAGCCATACTAAAAGCCACGTCTATCCCAGGACTATCTCTTTGTCTTCGATTTTTTCTTCCTAGGCCCTATGGCTTCCTTGCTTGCTCCTGAGTCTCTTGGCTGCCTAGGCTTTATCGAAGTGTCATGCCAATAGTCAATTAGGCGCCCGCACCCGTGACTGTGGCCATAAGAATACTGATACTCATTTCATATTTTTCTGTGCCGCATACACTAAATTTACTCATTATATAGTGCTTATATCTCTTACCCATGGATTGGGATACCATCTTACTAGTGTTCGGGCTAAAATACTACCGCCTCAGCAGCTGCATGTTGCTCTGCCTTGGAGGATGTGTCGCTAGGTACTCGGGATTCGGTTTGGCTTTTTCTGCGATATTCGTTACCACATTAAATTTATGTACAGTGCTCATATGGTCCGTCGACTGATCTTTGGAATGCTCCAGCCCAACAGTCACTTAGGCCGCAGGCGCCCGGTGCATATGCTGCTGGCAGCTGCAGCCATGGAAGTACTCCTGATACACATTTTGGGGTATTTTCTGTGTTATCTGGCACTAGGTTTCATTCCTGTACAGTGCTCACATCTATTTGGTACATAACCCCCACCCTTCTACTCCTTCTGGGTGTCAACCTAGCCCATATTATCGTCGCGATATTCGGGATAGGGGCAACTGATGGGCATCGGCGAACCGAGCGGGGTCGAGATCTCGAGTTGCTCGCGCGCGAAAAATCAAATTGAACCGTAGCCGTCTCGTCCACCGTAACAATGGAAGGCACAAACGCCACCAGGGCGAGGATTAAAATGAATTTGACGTATGCCATAGGTAGGAGGGGAGGTCACGAATTCACTTGTGACGTGAATTAAACAGCATTGAGATTGAAGACAGTTTCACATTTATGGACGCGTGAGTCCGGGAAATCGTCATTGATGCAAGCCAGCCGCATCAGCGCATCAGCGCCTACGTGTGGGGCGCCGTGGCGGTGCTGCTCAAAGCTTGGAGCTATGATACTCACGGTCCACTGAAGTCATTTCTGCCAGCATGCCTTATATATCCTTGCAATTCAAGTGAATCGAACCACTTGCGACCCTCTCACGCAAACCAAAATTCTTCTCCTAAATCGTCCAGCTTGCTAAAAACATAATGAAGCACCCACCTGCAGATCTTCACGTTACCCTTGATCTCGCATCAGACGAGGAAATACAAGAAGACCCCTCTCAGGCAAGTTGGAACGAAATACTCAGCATACTCATATCGTTGGTCACCACCCCCAACACCATCACCATCGACGATGCAGTCCGCAAGATCAACAACCACTTCATTACGTGCACTATGGGGGGCGACGAACGCCAGACTCCTGATGCAAAGTTGGCGGAGCAATACACATGGGCGTTCTGGTTCTACCTAATCAACGCCGCCGCTCAGGTTCCTGACGGTCACCCATCGCAGAGCCAGCTGGTAGATCTCATCAAAGGCCTTCGTGACCTGCCAGACCCGGTGGAGTACATCCCTATAGGTCAAATAATGACTGAAAGGGTGTGGGCCGACCTCCCAGGCATTGGCATCGAGTTGCGAGAGGCGATGGATGACGACGACCGCTATACACTTGGTTTGGAGGAGTTTATGGTGCGCCTAGTGCAAGAGATCGATTTAGGCTTCACGTGGATGGCGTTTGGCACAATCAACCGGGCACTGGAGAGGCCTGAAACTGCATCCAAAGGCAAGAACGGAGTAGAAACGCAACCCGTCCTTGCGCAGCGCATTGAATCGTCCTTGCGCCACATGGAAATCTGGGTGGAGATCGCGGGTCAGAAGCTGTATCAGGCCTGTCAGCTGAACGAGAGGGTAGGGGTGGATGATACTGGCCCTAGCTTCTCACTCGACCTCTGGAACAGTTGGAAGTTGAGGATCAGGGAGATCAAAGTGGGCACCGAGGAACCTGCTGACAGGAGGGAGATGGCCGAGCGTATTGAGGCTCTTATGATTGCAAGGGAAGAGGAGGAGGGAGCAGAGATGTAAAGATCGAACCAAGATCGAACGTATCTATCAGAGATCTCCTTTGTTTACCGAAATAGAAAAAACAATGCTGAAGTTTGTGTGCACCAGTCGTGTAAGCGCCTAGCGCCCGCTTTCCCCGCTTTCTATTCCAAAGGCGGCAAAGTACCGCAGCTTGAAATTTCAATGGACGAATACTGGCTCATTTGGATAGTAACCCTTTGGATTATCCGCATAATAGTACACGTATTACGGTTTGGTACAAGCCTGCTTAAACCCGTTGCGATTCGCATTGATAAAGCTAACTTCCAAGGCTATAACTCGTAATGGTGGAGTGGGGCAGACTCATGGGTGTTAGGCGCGGTTGGTGTACTTCTGGGTGGGGTCGGCGGGTCGGCGCTTGGTCCATCCGAGTCGTAATCAGGAAGCTACGCTGCAGAAATAGGGATTAGTGAACCTTGGGCGCCTGGGTATCCATGAGAGCGACATACCACATGAGGCCGTCTTATGTATTCCACCCCTGGCTGATAGGGGGACTACGAGGAGGACGTCCGCGTCGGACTACAATCGAGTAGCCACCATTCTCAGTGGGGAGCGCGACTGCAAAGAGTGCCATTCAGCAATGACGACCGCAAGGAAGAAGATGCTATCACGCACTTGTGGAATCCACCGGTCTACCAAAGACATGCCACTCCTGATGATTACCTTTCAACACCTCTTCTAGAGCTTGGGCTAATCGAAGAGAGATACCAAGCCAGCGGGGAGGTGAGAGTTGCGAGGGGCTAGCGAAAGAGCTGGGAAGTGAGCTGTCAAGGGATCGTTGATGGCGCTCATGGAACGGCTGTGTCGAGTGCAAAAGTAGATGGCAGCATCGTTGCGGAGGTCATCATTTGTGACCAAGGGAAAGGAGAGAAAGCACGAGCGCTTATCAGCCATTTTGATCGGTTGCAAGGAAAACAATGCTCTTCCTCTTCCCCTTCCCCTTTGATTTCTTACTTGTCTGATGCTCTGCCGCTTCGTCAAACTCTATCGGGCTGCTTGGACTATGTAGGGGGATTTTATTAATATCCAGGAACGCCTTATCCAGGCATCGCATGGTGAAACTTTGGCGCTGACCCCGGACCTCACTTCAGTCTTGTCTTCTCAGCCGCTCAAGGCGGGATTCTTGCCGAGTCTTGATAGCCCCTCAACGATTTTTATTGCTTCCCTGGAAGGGTGTTTCACATTCCTAGCCTACAGTGTATACATTGCTTGGAAGCAAGAGGCTTTGATCTTCCAATGTCCCGCCGGACCCCATGGTATTATTCATCTTGTAACAATCCCAGGCTGTGAATCCGAAGCTTCAAAGTACTTTTGGACTGGCACCGGTTTCGACATTTAAGCGCCGAGACTTGATAAAAACCGAGATCAAGAGGGTCGTAAGTACCTCAAATCCGGGTGATCCATGTAAGTATTCTGGGACTCCTGGGTCCTCTCCTTTGTTGCCGGGCGCGGGAGCGGATATTGGATGGGACAGGCTCTTCCTGTACAAGGACACCTATTTATAGTTGACGAATCCATACCAAAAAGGCTGTAGCTGTTGATGATCTACAAATGTAGCGCCCACTGACTTTAGCTTCGCTAGAAGAAGCAACACCCGAACCAAGTGCCATCAGACGATCCAATGTACAGGGCTGTCCACAAGCGGAGTGAGTACGGATTTTGTAATAGCTTCTACCTCAAAATATCTAATCGTATAAAGGTTGACTTGCAGGACAGCGTTTCCTCATCGTTTGACACGACCCAGCCGCAGGTGAGCTCCAGTCTTCTCTGCTCGCATATGGGCGAGCGCTCAATAATGTGCATCTATTGACAGGACGGCTGTATTGATTCTATCGACGTTCAAACTACCAACTATGTTCGTTGTCTCAGCTGACTGGATTTTTTCGTGCGCTCTGACTGACCTTGCCAATATTATTGAATAGTGATCTTCTTGTGACCTGCGATGCATTTCGCTAGAGCCCTTTTCGCGGCTGGCTTTTTGTTGTCCGCCACACTCGCCGCACCTCTCCTTCCGATCAAAGTTCACGACCTTTCCGCTCGCGACTACGATGTCGACAAGTCCGAGTATGCTGCTCGCAGTTGGCTGGATGAAGATGGGGTCATGGCGGCTCGTGATCTATCTGACTTCTTGGAGGACCTCAACACCAGGGATGAGGATTACGAAGTTGACCTCGTCGCTCGGGACAGGGCAGCCGAGTTCGAAAAAGTGAAGAGCCAGATTATTGCTAATGGGCTGAAGACACCACCTGATAAGGCGGTCTTCTGGACTGGGAGCACTCCTCGTCCCAATAAAGACCCTCTATCCGCCAAAGAAGCTGCTGGGAGATATGCACGGAAGATCAAGGGAATGACGGTGCAAATGAAGCTAAATAAAGAGAATATCAGGATGCTAAACTACGACATCAAAGACCTGAACGACTATTCAGGCCAGCTTTGGAAGCTGGCAAGCAGGCTGTTTGCACAGGGGGCAAGCGGCGAGATACACGCATTTTTGGGGCAGAACGTCAAAGAAAACGGCGTATACATGGTGGTGGAGAAGCCTGAATTGATAAACAACCCAGCTGTGACGGCGCTCATCGAGCACGTAAAGGGTCAACCGAATCTTCGCTATGTCAAGTAAGTTAATTCTTCACCTTCACCCTTCGAATCATGACTGACATGGGTTTCATCACTTCCATCAATGATCAGGGGCCGTGCCACTCGTGGCAAGCGAAGGAAGTAGACGGTCACAATTCGTTAGCTAGCCTTAGTTTGGAACAAATGATATATTGGATGTTAGATCAATCTTCCAAATGATACATTACAGGAACCAAAGTTGCCAGCAGAATGGTAGGAGATGGTCAAACAAAGTTCACTTTGCACTATCTACAACACATATCATTCTTGGAACACCCCGTTCTCCCGATCTCGCTTCTTCTCCTCTGCCATACGCTTGATATAGAATTCAGCACCCTCCTCATTCTGAAGAAACTTTTTCGAATGTGGAATCTGCATAATCTCCGCCGCGGTCATGCCTTCTGGGGTGTACCATGTCTTTGTGTTGTCCGCCACATTCACAAACATGAGTTCGCGGTTTCCTGGGGCGTTTGCAACGATCACCCAGTCCGCGGGGTTGTACTTTTGGTGTGAATGTGAGTACTCTTTGTTTGGGAATTCGACGGACGGTGGAGGGCGACACAAAGGTATTGAGGCTCACCTTCTTGTTCATAGTAGGAGCGGACGACGAGTCGACGCTCGATTCGAGCTGGGTGCTTGCCATCGCCGGTCGTGCAGAGAGCGCTCGCTTTAACGCTGCTTGGAAAAGGTGATTGCGATGAGAATGGAGCGTATGTGCACGGCGAATGTTAATGTAGAACGTTGTCAAGAAGAAAGATGTGTTTCGAGTCGAAGCTGGCTCTATACATACATGTTTTCGCGATCAAAGGTCCGTTTGCACCGGTTTGGAAGAGCTTCCTAAGCGCTGAGACCACCCAAAGACCGGCGCGAACAAGAAGAACCTTGAACGTTTTACAGCTATTTGCCGCATGTATTTTACCTGATATATACTCTCTTGTGCTTCCGTACCTCCCTCCGTGAAGCTCATGGGTGTTTTAAACTTGCTTTGGATGAGCCGCTGCATCAGACACTGGCGCCTAAAAGCGAATATTAATAGGGGCTAACCTGTCAGCCATTCAAGAATTGATCCGGTGCAAGGAAACCTCCGCTCCGCGATTTCTCTCTCCTTGTTACCGCCACGCCGCTGGCGTTGTCGAGTCCCGTCTCGCTGCGTAGATTTCTCAGGTATGTTGTCCAATTCGCTCGACTCTGATCTATCTAATGAGTCTATGTGAAGAAATGACCACCAGATGGGCTACGAGCGCTCGCAAATCGCCTTTCCTCCCCCAGCAGCAGCAGCAGCAACGGCAGTTCTTTCCACCCTCGTACTATGCTGCAGCTGGAGGATACGCCGTGCACCAGAAGAATTCTGAGGATCGCCATAAACCCACAGCGGTATCGAGTCCAAGCTGTGGATTGGGACCCGCAGAATCCAGCTCGGAATCGTCGTTTGATTACAGGCCTCCAGTACCTACCAACACGGGGAAGGGACCTCAAATGCCATCCAAGAAACGCGAATCTCAAGGTCTCCACGCTGAGGCGGACCTTTTGCCGTCCTTGCAGACGACGATAAGCCGCATGACGCGCCCGCCGACCAAGTTGCCTGTGGTCTCTACCCCCAGACAGAAGCCAGCGAAGGTGAAGAGTCCTGTGGGCATGAGCGAGCAGCTCGTACCGACATCGACGGCTGGAATGCTGTCACCCGAGACGAAGCACCGATTGACGTCCAAGTCGGGTTTAAAGTCTGCGCTACGAACGCCCACGCCAAAGACGACTGATATCGTCCCAGAGACAGCCATCTCTCTTCCTTCTCCTCGTACTCCGTCACTTCGATCCGTCAAGAGCATGTTGCTAAGGAAGACACTAAACCCTCCTACATCAGCTTCCTCACAAACCACTCCCAAACCCAGTAAAACTGTGCACCCTCAATCCAACCTCCCCCGTCCAAAACCACGCCCCGAACCACGCCACCCTGCACTGCCCACAGAAGACAACGATTCCTCCGACATCGAACACCGCTATGAACGACAATGGATGGACGGGCGTCGGTTGACAGTGGCCAACGCTGACATTCAACCCTCCACTTCGAGCTCAGAGAGTACCGTCAGCGATGCTACGCCCAGAGCTCCATCGAGACTCCGACCTCCTCTCCCTCCTCTGGCTTATCAACCTTCACCGCGATATCTTCCCTCTCAAAGTCCTGCCGTACCCCCACCAAGTCACTCACGCACTGCTTCAAAGCCCAGGAACAACAACAGCAGCAGCAGCAAGATGGTAGTAGGCCTGGGACTGGAGATTCCCCCGCCCTCACCTGCTCTTCCTTGTGAAACCATAGGGGAGGGCGAATACAATGACAAACCAAAGATCCTCCGCTTTTCGCTTCCGCCTTCTGATTCGGGTGGATCGTTGGCTTCGAATCGGTATGAGAAAAAGGTTCGGTATCCTGGGAGGTGGGATGAATCAGAGTCTGAGAGGGAGGGATGCTTGGGGGTGGGGTATGAGAGGAGGGAGAGAGGAGTTCAACCCAGGATGGTGGAGGGTTTGGTATTGGAGGGTAGGAGGGGAGAGGAGCCGATGGGGGCTTCAGAGAGGGACGACCACAATTTGTTGTCGGATTCGATGAGGGCGTCGACAGGGCACGTCTTCGAATCTGCTAGCTCAGAGCTGGGTGCTACCTCGGGGGATGAGGAAGAGTTCAAATCTGTTGACGAGCTCCTCGCCGGAACTGGTAACGCGAGAAATCCTTCTACACCAGGATGGTCCCCTCACTCACCGACAAGTATACCACCTTCATCGCAGCCTCAACCGGTAGCAGCGTCAATATCACAACTCCTCTCACAGCGTCGAGCGGGCTGGCGGAACCATCATCAACGAGGCTCGCCCAAGCCTTTGTCAGGTCCATCGTTTACGCCTGCCACTCCTCCCGTTCCCCCTCCTCCTTGGTCTCCAACTGCGTTGCGCAACAATACAGCAGCGTCAAAATCTCCACTTGTTGCAGCGCCTAGATCACCACCACTGGGTGGTTCAGCACCCATAAGATCGCCATCCCTCGTTCCCCCACCAACACGGTCACCGCTTGCAGCAGCGACTCCCAAGGCGAATCGTGTGGCGAGGAAGCCGGTTGTGCCTGTACGGCCACCAAGGGGAGATGAAGAGCACAACTGGCTTGCGGAATCCGACTTTGACGATGTATATGGGACGCACACCGTGTCTTCGACGAGCGTTTCACAACCGCGGCCACAGAAGCATCAGCAGCAAGTATCGTCACCAGTACAAGATCCACACCTGCAACCACGGCGAGGGCATCAACAGCTACCGTTTTCGCCGCCTCTAAAACAGAAGGAACGTCAGCATCCTGCCTTGCGAGCACGCGAAGCGTTTGGGATTCCACCTTCGACTTCTGATGAGCTCATCTTTATGGGGAGGGACGTCAAGCCAAGTAATAGTTTTGGCTCTGAGAGTAGTGACACGAGCCTTTCGCGGTGGGATGAAGACGAGGATTCAATCCTAGGCTCCAGTTCAGCATTGGGAGCCAAGGGGACGCAGGACGCAGCAGGGTTGAGCTGTGGAGCGGAAAAGATGATCCAGTCGTTAAATTTGACTTCTGATGAGCGCTCTGTGTCCGAGGTGAGGCTTTATTTTGTTGATGTTTCTGAGGTGGTGGCTGATAGAGTTTTGGGTGCAGTGTCCTCCAGGTCCGACGAGGTATAGCAGTTTTTCAGTGTCGACGGATTCGTCGTCGTATGATGATGACGAGGGGCGCGAGGGGGTGGAGAGTGGGCAGAGCTCGGATGGGGACGATTGGAGTCGAGGTCCTCAGGGAGGTTCAAGGCATTCTGCGCCGCATCACCGCGATGACTACCGTACTTCAGAATGTTACGTCCAGCCATCTCACCATGGTTCCACGCCCAAGCTACTGCCACCTCGAAGCACCCATCATCCACCAGATCCGCCCACCATGGCTCGGCCAGAACCATTCAACCGCGCCTTAGGCCCACAAACCGACTCCCATCCTCCAAACCTGTCCAATCATACCCTTCCTCAGCAACAACTTTCATCCCGCGATACCATCATCCACGAATTTCTCACCTCTGAACAAACCTTTCTCAACACGGCTCAGTTATGCGTGTCAACGTTTATCCTCCCGCTGCGAGCGCAGGACAAGACGTGGATTGGGGGTGTCCCAGAAGAGGTTAGCAGGTTGTTGGATTGGTATGAGGATATCGTAAATTTGCATACGGGGATTCTGAGGGGGTTGGAGGGAGGGTATGATATCCAGGGTGGAGGTTATGTTCAAGAGGGCACAAGGATCGTAGCCTACCTCATCGATTTTATCCCCAAACTCCAGATCTACCAACCTTACCTTGTGCGGCTGGAGGATCTTTCAGAGCAGATGGGGGGAGAGGTCGAGGACGAGACGAGTTGTTTTGGAGAGTTTGTTAGGATGCAGGAAAAGAGTCTAGTGACGGATGGAGGGTGGACGTTTGAGAAGTTGTTGACGGAGCCTGTGTATAGGTTGACGGCGTATTTGGATATCTTTACGGTATGTATCTCACTCTTATTTCATTTTCACCATTCGGGCTCCCTACTCACTGACTTCCTGATACCCTTTCCAGCGCCTGTTGGACGCAACACCACAAGACCACCCTGAATATCTCGCAACCTATACGCTGTCAAAGTCGACAGAGACTGTGATGGATGTGTTGACCGAGGTCAAGGTGAGGGAGGACGAGTATAGGTCTCTTAAGGCGCTTGCAGAGACGATTTCGGATCTGGGGGTACGCGAGAAGTTGGCTGTTAGAGAACGAAGGCTGCTGTTCTCTGGGTGGTTTCGTGTTGTTTCTTCCTCTTCTGCTCCTGGTTCGATGGCAACTTCGACTCTGGCAACTCCGATGACCATGACAAGGACCCCGACGATTCCTTCAGCAACGATGAGTTCAAAATCACCACATCCCCACACACCACAACTTGGCTCCCTTCTCTCCTCCTCGCTTGGCAACCCCTCAAAAAGCCCAGGAAAGAACCGGACGGCCCGACTCGTGAACGCTATCAACCTCTGGGATCGGACGCCTAAGCCGCAACGCTCTGCATCTGTAAAGTCGAGTGCGTCGTCTGTTACGACGAGTCTTGATACCGTATCTAGTTCGATGGGTTCCTCCGATGGCTCTGGACGAGGCAGTCGATTGCCGAGACTCAAGAATCTTTTTCGACGACGGTCTGGAACGCGTGATGACAAGGATTGTTCTTCCGCTACTTCCTCTGTTGGTTCTGCAGAAGCAATGCCTGGCGACGCGACACCAAATTTTGACCGGGTTTTGGTGTATGTCTTTGACGATCTTTTGTTACTTCTCGCTCCGAGTGGGACCAAGAATGGGGAATATGACCTTCTACAGAAGATGGGTTTATCCAAGGTGTTTTCTGTGGATTCCGAGCCGACAAGATTGGAAGGTGGGTTTCCAGATTCGTGAACGGTGTTTGACTTTTGATTTTGATTTTCGATGACAGGTTGTTTGATTAAGATGAAAATTACCCCTATGCCGCAAATAACCAACGATGATACGATCGCAAAGAACACAATGCTTGCCTCTCTTACTCTCGAACTTCTTGGCGATCCCTCTCATGACCCAGACATCCACCGTAAACGCTGCCTAACAGCCCTCGAGCGTTCCGCCCAACATACATCCAAGGTCCTCGCGTTTTCTGGGTGCTCTACTTCTCTCTCTGGCGACGATCCATCTGGTGTACTTGCAAACGCGGTGAAGAGCCTTCCGCCTGGGTTAATGAGAGATACGTGGTTGACTGTGTCGTCCCTTTTGGCGTCTGGGCTTCCCGTGCCCAAGAGTCCTTCTGGAGAGCTACCGCGATTGGATTCTTGGAGTGCCGGTGTTTTGGATTCGAGATTTGGGAGTTCCGCAATCAGCAGCAACGTCTCAAAGTCTGCGGTTAGCCGCGACATTTCGAAATCAAGAGCCACCAACAAGGATTCACATCGAACGAGTAAAATGGATGCTGCAGGCAAGGTGATGGAGAGGGAAGAAAGAGGGTGGTGGGCGTTGAGGTTTCAGCAGGTTTTGGGAGAGATGAAGCGAAGGACTGATGTGTGTACAGCTGAATACTAGTTGCATTTCGTTTTCATCGTCTGTTTGAACTGTTCATATGGTGCTTGCCCCTTACTCGGTCAACAGTACAAAATGTTGGTTCATTTACCGTTAAGAAACAAGAAGGGGTGATGGTACATTGACAACAAGGTTTGTAAGAGGCAAACTTGTATTCGACGTCTTCCTAAAGATCTCTGCTACGTTTCAGATCATACCAGGGCAGGGAAATCCCACTCCGTTGGGATATCGAAAGGTCTATGTTCCTTGTTGGGAGGCCCAACGCGCGCCATGGTAAGCTGAGCTGTCCTCAGGAACAAGTTCCCATCGAGCTTCTCCAGCCCGATAAGGCCAGGTGAGGTTGATCCATCGAAACTAGCAGGGTTGGACCCAAAGTGCGAAGCCCAGGCGGATAACGCTCGTTGGGTCTTTACAAGATGTTCGTCGTGATGCTCGATGGCGTGTTCGATGATGGGGAACCAAGGGTTGGATTTGCCGGGTCCCTCGGCTGAAGTCTGCTGGAGAGCGTAGAAGCCAGTAAAGTCGAGCTTGGGGCAGTCGTTGAAGGCGTACAGGGCGAAAGCCATGAGAAGGTAGGTGTGGAGAAGCCGAGCACGGGCAACAGGCGAAATCAAGGTTGCGATGGAAGGTAAGAAAATGGACGATGTGACGAGATGCATCCTGTTGGAGCCCATCAGGATCAGTTTTGAGAATAACATAGAAGATTCATGAGACGTACAAGAAGAAGTCAGCTCGTGTCGGCTGATCTTTGCTTCGAATGGTCCAACCCGAGACTCCGTAGAGGGAGACCACGAGAAAGACGATATCTTTGATCTTGCCTTGAAGATATTCATCTTCGCCGAGCTTTTCAACATCAAGTTCCCATTGATTCGCAAGTTCGAGAAGGACGGCCGCGTTTTGTGCCAGCATCTTGTCCAATTGGCTCGGATGTATCGCTTGTTTGTCGGATGCGTTATCATGCAGTTTGTCGTAGATCTGACCCAATATGTGTAATGTGTCCAGGTCCTTGGACCCGTCGGCTTTTGTTTTGAAAAGAGTGCCGTCAAATACGGTTGAAGGAACAAGGGGGTGAGTGGCTGCCGCATGGACAGCACACTGGGCAAGACCTTCAGCCAGCATCCCGGGAAGGCCAAATTCTGCTCCGTATCCCATGTGGATGATGGGGTGCAGCGCTCCTGCAATAAACCGGGATAGCATTCGAGGCTGCTTGTCCTCGGGTAGATTCGCTGATTCGCGTCCGACGTTGGCTCTGGTTGAGAAGACCCACTCTTCCAACGTTTGACCAAGCCCATTATTCTCGATGTAGGTAGAGAAGAACTCGACATAGCCCGAGTAATATCTGGTTACAGAGACTTTAGCATGAACCATGGAGCAAACGATAGCACGACTGACTTCTCATCTCCCAGGTGTTCGTCAAAATTATCGTCTGTAATTGACTGGGGAGATTGAATGGCTGCCTTCTCATAGCCACAATCTCTCTTATATCCGTCCCTAATGACTTCTGCGTGACCTCCGATGGCCCACAGCGCGATCGCTCTGTGAGAAGCATGACTAGAGCGGCGTGTCAAAGACCCGAGCAGCTGGAAACGCACGCAACGCTGCTCACTTGTGAAAGCCCCTGTCATTGAAGAAGATGTGCCATCGTTGATGATTGTCCTTCAGCACCTCTTTCAATGCGTCTGTGGACTGGGGAGAGATCCCAGGCAAGCGAGGAGGGGATAGGGCGTGGGGGCCCAAAGCAGGGGTGGGGAAACGGGCAGCCAATGGATTGCTCATGAATGACGATGTGGGTCGAGTAGAACGGGCGAAAGAATTGAACTCCAGTGCTCTGAAAACTATATAGAAAGATAAGTATATGCAATCAGATGACCCAAACTTCTGTCATCTTCTTCAACCTAATGAATAGGCGTGCTGCGGGTCCAGGTCTCCCAACGCCGTAAAGCCCGCGTTGAGAGGTACAGCACGCACTGTGTATATTGGTAATAACCAGAACAGTTTCTTTATAATATGAGGCCTGGGGTATAGTATCGGCTCAGTCAGCAGCAATACAAGTGCGAAATTGGTTTTCCTCCTTCTTTCGAAGGTGATAAGAATCATCCTCAGTCTTCTTCTTCGTCATGAAAGAGCTGTGATTGGCCCAGAAGTTTAGAATCTATGCCGAAAGGACGCGTTATTGAGTTCCGGCGTTGATGTCAAAATGTCGGTAACAGAGTAAAAAGTCAATGGCGCTTGATGCATCTGGGAGGGTCTAAACGATGGCGGAGTTTAAATTTGAAGCGCCTAAAAATGGAGGAGACGGTAGTGCACGTTGAAGTTTCAGCGACTTCTGGGAGAAATGAAGAGAGGGCATTATGCAAGTACAGCCGGATACTAGCTACGTTTTGTTCATTGGATTGTTTGAGCAAGTCTATCTTGCGCTAGATGCCACGACATCGGGGCTGCGAGTGCCAGTGGTCGGAGAGGGAAAGATGCACGCGCTCAATTGTTTACTCGGTCGATAAGCTGACCTCTGATACTGCAGCCACACGATGTGGTGATACATTGATAATACGATGTAATGTTACAAGGGGTTGGCGGGGAGAAAGCACACTATGGAAACGTTGTATTCGATTCGATGACTTCAAGAAATCTCGGTCACATTTAGATCATGCAAAGACAGGAAAATCCCACTCGGTGGGGCGAGCGAAAGGCCGATGTTCCTTGATGGGAGGCCCAACGCGCGCCACGGTAAGTTGGGCTGTCTTCAAGAACACGCTTCCATCCAGTTTCTCCAACCCTGCTATCCCAGATGAGCTTGACGGAGCGTGGGTAGCCGCCTTTGAGCCAAAGTGGGAGGCCCATGTTGATAGGGCTCGTTGGGTCTTTACGAGATGTTCGTCGTGATGTTCAATGGCATGTTCGATGATCGGTAGCCAAGGGTTGGATTTGCCAGGTCCTTCAGCTGGAGCCTCCTTGAGAGCGTAGAAGCCTGCAAAGTCGAGTTTTGGGCAGCCGTTGAAGGAGTACATGGCGAAAGCGATGGTAAGGTAGGTGTGGAGAAGCCGAGCACGGGCAACAGGCGAGATCAAGGCTGCAATGGAGGGTAAGAAGATGGACGATGTGACGAGATGCATGCTGAGGTGCCCCATCAGAGTTAGTTGAGCGAAGGTTGGTAGAGAATGGCTTACAAGAAAAAGTCGGCCCGGGTGGGCTGATCTTTGCCTCGAATGGTCCACCCCGAAACGCCATACATGGAGACCACGAGGAAAGCGATTTCCTCAATCTTGCCTTGAAGATATTCATCTTGACCAAGCCGGTCAACGTCAAGTTCCCATTGATTTGCGAGCTCGAGGAGGACAGTTGCGTTTTGTCCCATAGCTGTGTCCAATTGTGCCAGCTGCGTAGTTCCCTTCAAGTCGGAAGCTTCGGCATGAAGCTTGTCATAAACTTGGCCCAGTATGTCCAAAGGATTGGTGTTCTTTGGCCCGTCGGTCTTGGCTTTGAAGAGGGTTCCGTCAAAGACGGATGAAGGAACGAGTTGAGATGACTCTGCTGAATGCACAGCACATTGAGCGAGACCTTCAGCTAGCATTCCGGGAAGACTAAACTCTGCACCGTAGCCCGTGTGAATAATTGGATGCAATACCCCTGCGACGAATCTGGTTAGCATTTGGGGCTGCTTGTCCTCGGGAAGATTGGCGGATTCGCGTCCGATGTTGGCTCTGGTTGAGAAGACCCAATCTTCCAGCGTTTTGGCCAGGCCGTTCTTCTCGACGTGGTCAGAGAAGAACTCGACATAGCCGGAATAATATCTGAAAACTTTAGCATGGGCCAGATAATAAACGACGGCACGACGTACTTATCATCTCCCAAATGCTCATCAAAATTATCGTCTGTGATTCGCTGGGGAGACTGAATAGCTGGCTTCTCGTATCCACAGTCTCTCTTGTATCCGTCATGGATGATATCCGCTTGAGCGCCGACGGCCCAAAGAGCGATTGCTCTATGAGAGGCGTGACTAGAGAACGCGGTGTCAGCGAGGGACTCCAATGGAGAGAAACGCTACATTGCTCACTTGTGAAAGCCCATGTCGCTGAAGAAGATGTGCCATCGTTGATGGTTATCTTTGAGAACCTCTTTCAAGGCATCTGTGGTTTGGGGAGAGATTCCGGGCAAGCGAGGGGGGGAGAGGGCATGAGGGCCCAAAGCAGGAGTGGGGAAGCGGGCGGCCAATGGGTTGCTCATGATTCACAATAAGGCTCGCTTGGAATGGGTGATGACTTCGAACTAGAGCGACCTCGAAGCTATATGAGACAGCATATGCAATCATATGACCCCTCTGTCATCCTGCTCGGATACAAGAATAGCAGTGCTGCGGGTCCATATAGCCGAGCGAAGTCTTACCAAGGATCTTCATGCCTTGAAACCCGCACTGAGTCATCGAATCCTTCCTCGTTACTTTGGGCGTAACTAGCACAGTCAAGCAGATCGATGATGTCGCGACCCACTCCTCGTGCTTGCCAATAGCAGGGGTGATCCACGATTATCATTGACGGATTGAGGGTTAGGGAGCTGTTTATGTATTTATGATAAGCATCTGCGTCATCAGCCAGAGAGTTCGTGTGATCAGCCAAGTGACACAGCAGCAACGTGGCGCTCTGACTCGGAAGAAATAAGCGATGGATGACAGCGGAGTTGCAACTTGAAGCGCTCGATACTTGCGATGGGTGCATTGTTCCTTGAGTCCCTTCATCTCGGACCAGCAGTGCCCCTGGACTTAGGTTCAGCCTCACATTCCAAGGAGGAGATAAGGAGCTAGGTCACAAAAAGTGTCCCACAACTTACTTGACAGGTTCAATGCGGACGATTGGCACGGTGGTCAGAGTGATGGAGTGGTGATTGATAACGCGGCGTAGACTAAGTATTGAGTGGTGGTTTTGGTACTATACAAGATTTCGTGGTTCTGATAGACGTCGCGAGGCTATCTTAATCCTCAGAAAGGTCCGCAAAATCCCATTCAGTCGGCCGAGCGCGCAACATTGCACTTTCAGGCTCATTGACTGGAGGCCCGACACGAAGAGTTGTAAGCTGTGCCGTCTTGAGGAACAAAGTGCCGTCCAACAGCTCGAGGCCTTTCAGAGCGGGCCAACTTGCAGCGGACAACCTGAAGGTCTTCGACCCAAAGTGAGCCGACCAAGCGGCCAGCGCCCGCTGGGTCTTGGTAAGATGCTCGTCATGATGATCGATAGCATCTTGGATGAGGGAGAGCCAAGGATTGGTGTTTGTATCCCCCTTTTTATTAGGGACGCCGGTATGCGCATAGAATCCGGCGAAGTCGAGGGTCGGGCAGCTGACGAAGGCGTAGAGGGATAGCGCAGTCATGAAGTAGGTGTGAAGGAGTTTTGCACGCGCCTCTGGAGGTACCAGTGCTGCGTGAGAGGGAAGGAACACGGAAGAAGTGACGAGATGCATTCTAAGTACAGGAATTGGGTCGTTGAGTAGGCTTTCAAGGAATCATAAAGGGACACGCACAGGAAGAAATCGGCGCGGAATTCCTGATCTGTTCCTCGAGAGGTCCAACCAGAAACACCGTACAGAGAGGCCACGAGGAGGACCAACTCCTCAATCTTGGCACTGAGGTACTCGTCTTGTCCCAACTTGTTGATGTCGAGCTCCCACTTGCTCGCGTGCCTCAGGAGGGTAGGGGCATGCTGGCCTAAGCCCGCGTCAAAGTCTCGCACCTTTGTAGCCTCAGGAGCCTTGGAATGCAGCTCGTCGTGAACTTGACCCAAGACGTCAAATACGGTAAGCCCTTTCGTCTCCTTGGAAGCCTCCTTAAACAAGGTTCCGTCAAAGAGGGTGGGGGCAATGAGCGCACTGGTCGCCGCTGAGTGGACGGCGCATTGAGCGAGACCTTCTGCCATCATCCCTGGTAAATCAAACTCGGCGCCATAGCCGGTGTGGATGAGAGGATGGATCACGCCCGAGATGAATCGAGCCAACATCCGAGGCTGTTGATCTTCGGGAAGGTTGGCAGAGCCCTTTCCACGATTGGCTCTAGCCGAGTAGACCCAGTCTTCCATAGCTTTACCCATGCCGTTCTTCTCGATATACTCGGCGAAAAACTCGACATAGCCTGAATAGTACCTGGAAACCTCGGTATTAGATCTGAAAAAGGGACAGAGCCGCGAAAGGCTCACTTGTCATCGCCCAGATGTTCATCGAAGTTCTCGTCTGTGATAGGTGCGGGAGACTGCATCGCGGGTTTCTCGTACGTGAGATCCTTTTGGTACCCAGCGTTAATCACATCCCCAGGAGCGCCGATTGCCCAGAGTGCTATTGCCCTATGGGCAGCATGGCTGGAGAAACCGTTCAGCAACTAACACCAGCCAGCGGGTATAAAATTGGGCTTACTTGTGGAACCCTAAGTCGTTGAAGAAGACGTGCCACCGTTGATGGTTGTCTTTCAGCACTTCCTTGAGAGCCTCAGTGGACTGAGGAGAGATACCAGGCAAGCGTGGAGGGGAAAGCTTGGTGGGAGCCAAGGAGGGAGTAGGGAATCGAGTAGCTAGTGTGTTGCTCATGAGTGTGAATAAAGCTCGAGGACGAGTGAAAATTCTAGAGCTCAATTGCATGAAGCATATATAGAGAGGCGAAGAGAGCATGGGTCATATGACCGCGTAGAGGTCTCTGTCATCTTTCTTTAAATCAGTGTCAGCAAAGAGCTTCTCATTGGAGAGTATTACCAACAACCTTGGCTCACGCCGTAATCCCGCTCTGACAGGCATCGAGGGAAATCATGAAGATGAACCTTTGAGGAGAATATCGAGGATTGGCATGACAGAATCTGCCCTTGCGGAGGTATCTGTAGAGCGTAGCGTCACGCTGGTGATTGATGCAGACAGTAGCCCAGACGCAGTATGCTCAGAGTGTGGTCGTTTAGCTTTATCGAGGAATCTCGCATTGTTTCGAGAGTGGTAGAATCATTCAAAGTTCTTCTGGTAGATCCGTGATGTGGGTCAATGACTCATACAACCAAGCAATAGGCTGCCGAAGGCATGCGTCACTGCGGCTCGGCACCATTGAATCCACATTGAAGTCTACTGTACTCGTCGCAGGGGCTGTAGAATAGCGAAGCGTAGGGGGAACCGGAAAGTCTTCGCATATCAGCTCCCAAGTCTGTGTACTCAACTCCGTCTGCAAATAACAGCCTGCCAAAGAGTTTGATCTCAGGTTCACTTCAATTGCGGCGGCATCTGGGGAAGCTTCGATATTGAATACGGACGCTTTTATTAGTGGTTGCCTTACATAGAGCGGATGATCACCAACCTAAATTGAGGCGACCTTGAAACGCGCATATTACACGGCCAGTCCACCAGGATGTCGCCCTGGCATGATAAAGAATGATGTGATGAAGACAACGGATGACTTCCCGTAGAAATCTATGCGGAATAGATGAGCGAATAGACAATATTTCGGACGATATTGGAGCTGATGCCACCTTGAAAAGGAAGGCATAACGGCAGTGGGAATTTCGAAGGGTCGTTCAGACTGCAAAGTCTGGAGACCCCTCCCCCCCCCCTCTCCAGACTGCAAACGCACGAATAGACTGCCAATTCACGTCACCCATCAGCTTGGCCTTCCATCTATGGAGAATCTAGATTGATGGCCACCATTCCCTTCTTCGTTCATCTGCTCTATTCCCCTTTTCCTTCGCGTCTTGAGGCCTTGAGGGCACAAAAAGCAGCGGAATCTGGCATACGTGACTGGGATAAGGGCCACACGAGGTTTTAAAGCGAAATTCAGGATCCCCCATGGTATCTCGAGCATAGGAAAGATAGGGGCTAAACGCGGCGAACTCCTAAGCTCCAACGAACTTTCTACGATATTCTGGAGGTGAGCAGTTGTTACGGGGGAATAGATTTTCTGACAATAGAGTCTTACGCAATAATAAACGGTCTATTCGACAGGCTATTCCGAATAGATTCCTACGGGAAGTCATCCAACGTCAGGACGTCGCCAACGTGAAAACGGCGACTCCATCCCCAAGATATCCTGAGCAAGACGTCGTGAAGATGTCCTGGATCACATCCTGACAGCGTCTGTCGGTGTCTTTAGTCGTCGGCGGGACGTCGATATGCGGGCGTTTCGGACCAGCGCTTGTCACTCCTCCCTTTACTTTGGCAGTGGTATGTGGAATTCAGGAATCATTTATATTCAACATGATTGAATAGCTACCACATTACAGGCATGTCTACTACAGTGATCTATTCAAAACTAAATACTGGGTCGGTCTTCTTTGGTCCCTCGCATAAGTATCTACCACGTCACAAACAGGGAGGAGACTGCAAATGCCTAGCAGTTGGGGCTGTTAGAAAAAAGGATTGGTTATGAAGATAATAGACGAACGTACCACTTGGGACTCAGGAGTCAGAATCAGGGGGGACCCCAAGGCTCCGGAGAGGAAGTTGGACTTCAATGTTTGAGGTCGAAGTTGAAGGAAGCGTCGCGCAGGTGTGCTGGTTTTTGAGGTGAGAAACGCACAGCCGTACGGGAAGGTCCGGAGCCCAATTTCTGGGTCTACGGACCTCTGAGGTGGACGTTTGGAACGATGAGAACAATGATTTCTCATTTCCGAGAGCCAAGCTTGCCATTTGGGGGACGACAATGCCGTTCAGACTGGTGTGGTGATATGACACACCGCAAGACATCGTCCTGGTACAATCCAGGACGTCTTGACGGTATCCGTGTTCATTCCATGCTGGCTTCAACTTGAGTGCATGGCCGTGTAGGGGCATTTGATGAGTGGCGGAGTTTCAGTGACAGGCGCCTGACGGCTGATTGATGCTGTGAGCCTGTGACGTTTCTTCCTTCCACTGTTACAGTCATGACCATCCTGAATCCTGATACTACAAAGCTTTCTACCGTTCTCCACGCAAGGATAAGAATGTCACAAAAGGGAGAAGCCAGAGGAGAAGCAGCTTTCCTGACGCCACAAGGTGCTCGTGGCGCTCTCGCTCCCTCGTTACAGTCATTCAGACTAACTCTATCCATGCGGTAGTTCACACAATCGTCGGATGCGTCTGTCAATGCAATACAAATATCTTCTTCGAGATCTCTCAAACTTCGCCAAGCGGAGAAAAGTTTCTAACTATATCCTGCATGGCTTTTCACCAGCCTTCCTCCTACTCCGGCCCTTCTGACAGCCGAATAGACGTATATGCGGCGTTGCCGCTGCTGTGTAGCCTGCGGTCACCCTACCTTGGACGTTGGATCCCCCTGGTAGGCTCCCAGATACTTTCTGAGCACAAAGCCCCTGTCGATATAAACCCTAACCTCTTCACTTGGACTCTATGACGTTGAGTGCAGCTTGAGCAGAATCTGGGGCGCATGGGCCATTCAGTGGAATGGCTTCGAGAGGGCGAGTGGGACTTGATATTACTTCTGGCGAGCCGCTTCTATTCGGTCCTGTCATCCGCCCTTGACCTTGGAAGGGGCATAGCACCACACGGCGGCGCAATGGCGTGATTGTCAACCGCTCAGGCACACCGCACGTCAACCTCAACTCTGTTTCCATCGAGCACGCAATACTGGGCAACAAACACAAACCACCATCATTTAAAACCCCCCTTCTTTGAGGGCGGGGCAATCTTGATACCCCACCTGCCAGTTCATCCTTCAATCATGGCTGAATTCCACAAGTGCGAGTCCGGTGGCTCGACCGTGGCCGCATGAAAGCTGACGAGATAAACCTAGAGAACCCGAGTTCGATACCATCCAGCTTCACGGTGGACAGATACCTGATCCCGCCACCAACGCTCGTGCCGTTCCCATCTACGCGACCACTTCTTTTGTCTTTAACGATTCAGCTGTGCGTGTACTTTCAAATGTGCTTGCCAATACACCTGACGATCTCTTAGCATGCTGCGGATCTGTTCGGTCTACGGGCTTTCGGAAATATCTACTCTCGCATTGGGAACCCAACTGTCGACGTCTTTGAGAAGCGAATTGCTGCGCTGGAAGGAGGGGCTGCTGCTGTTGCCACTTCATCAGGTCAGGCTGCTCAGTTCCTCGCCGTTGCTGCTATCGCAAGCACTGGCGACAACATCGTATCGACGTGAGTCTCGAGATCTTTCGCCCAGACGTTTCCTCCGTTCTCTCGCTGACGTGGGTATTTCTCCAGATCGTACCTGTATGGAGGTGTAAGCATTACAGTTAGATCATTGTGTAGCTCCTCTTCTGATAGCCTTCTCCCCAACCCTCACGCACCACCCACCACCTCTGCATTGTCTTCTCTCCATCTTCCGGGATCGTGGGGGATGATCTGCTCGAACCATATAGACCTACAACCAGTTCAAAGGTGAGCTTTTTCATTGTCCCAAGCCTCGAACAGTTGGCCAACTTGAGCTTATACCATTTCTCCAGTCACCTTCAAGAAATTTGGTATTGGCGTGAAATGGGTCACGGAAACCACTCCCGAGGCTTTTGCAGCTGCCATCGACGAGAAGACGAAGGCAATCTACGTGGAATCGATCTCCAACCCCAAGTACAACATCGCTGACATCCCTGCGCTCGCCAAGGTAGCCCATGACCATGGCATCCCTCTGATCGTAGACAATACTTTCGGCGCTGGAGGTACGGAATCGTTTTGTCTTCCTCCGGGAGATGCACCTGACGCTAGTGTTTAGGATACATTATCAACCCTATCAAGTATGGAGCTGATATTGTCGTGCACTCTGCTACCAAGTGGATCGGTGGTCATGGAACGACCATTGCTGGTGTCATCATTGATTCTGGCAAATTCAACTGGACCCAAAACAACAAGTTCCCTGGATTCACCGAGCCTGCCGAGGGCTATCATGGACTGAAGTTCAGCGAAGCATTTGGCAATATTGCGTTCGCGATCAAGGTTCGAACTGAGCTCCTCCGAGACCTCGGACCTGCCCTAAACCCCTTTGGCGCCTTCCTCCTCCTCAATGGTCTCGAGACCCTTTCTCTTCGTGTGCAGAGACATTGCGACAACGCTCTTGCTCTCGCACAATGGCTTGAGCAACACCCTCAAGTCTCATGGGTTTCATACCTCGGTCTACCTTCGCATGGAACACACGAACTTGCCCGCAAACTCGTACGCAACAACGCCTTCGGCGGTGTCCTCTCATTCGGTGTCAAAGGCGACGCCACACAGACCTCGAAGTTCGTCGACTCCCTGAAGTTGGCGTCGAATTTGGCCAATGTTGGTATGTGAAACCTTTACATACTGATCGTTTCGCTCGGTGTCGCTGACGATTCTAATCACGTAGGTGACGCCAAAACTCTCGTCATCCATCCTGCGACCACCACTCATTCCCAGCTCACCGTCGATGAGCAGGCGACCTCGGGCGTGACTCCTGATCTCGTGCGCGTAAGCGTTGGGATCGAAGACATCAAGGATATTATCGCCGATTTCGACGCTTCGTTCAAAATTGTGTTTAGCGCTTAGGGTGAGTTTCCCCGCGTTCGTACCCTCCTTCATTTGTGCTCATCGCCGATCTGTGATCAGGATGCCTGGAGAAAGCTGAAGAGGGGGGAGGAATGAAGGCTCCAGAGGCTCCCAGACCTTAAAGATCCTTGGTTTCAGGAGAAGATCAGAAGCTTTTCGAGATGACAACCACCGGCTCTCTTGGGATTTCGGGGATAAAATCGAACTAATTGTACAATAGGCTCAATGGTACTAGGTTTACCAGACAAGCACGTGATGTAGGGGAATATGGAGCCGCCTTCAGGTTCTTCGTCAGTCGCTGTCGACATGAGATTGCTGGAGAGTGACCATGTTTGTGCTTGGGCTTTGTGGCGCATAGATCGATTTCAGGAAGTAGCAGGTGTTTCGTGAGGACAGCACGGCAGCCGTAGTAATTGGAGAAGGTCCTTTACCTCGAAACGTTAGAGCGCTTGGTATGGAGGCTAAATACTTACGCTCCATGGCACCGTAAGATGTTGAAGCCTTCTTACCCTTCGCTGGGTTTTGTGCTATCCTTGCACACGAATCACGATACGTGGAGGAATGCTCTGAACATGATACGTATCTGATCAGTATCATAGCTAACGAAAGCCGCGGGAGTTGACTCGGGAGTCTTGTGTGTACTACCATGAACGCCCAAGAACGCGGGGCCTTTCAATCTTCGTTTTCCCGTTCCATCTGGTAGGACACAAGTGTTCTGATTTTCTGGGTACTACTATAACGCGAGGTTTCTCCGGCCGGATGTCTTAATTGCGCAAGTTCCCAGGCAATCAAGGACAGGAATCTCTATGCTCCAGTAGTCCAGGTGAGGAACTGAATAAACTACAAGCTTCAGAGGTGGGCACTGGCCTCAGACTGGGCCTACCCAGATACGTCAGTGATGGAAGCGTTAAGCGGCGCACTTCAAGCGCCCAAGGTCGCAGCACCGCATCCTACAGCATGGTTCTGTCAGGGAACGCACGTAAGATAATCAATGTCGGGAGTGTGTTAGGCGGTAAGCATTCCTCACAGAAATAATCCCACCGTCAAGCCTATTATCTGACACGGACTTCCCAAGGAGCCGCACCTGGCTCCTCGAAGTTTGTGTCAGCCACGGAGGCCGGTCCCCAGAATTAGGTACACCTAAGAAGAATGGAACCCCTGTAGCATCTTTAGAAACCGTATAAATAGTGGGCAAGTTTGTTTCATATTCACCAGAAGCTTCACCACAATGCTCAAACACGCCAGCTTTACTCCGCTCCTCTGCACCATTCTTTTCTGCGTCTCTTCCACCCTTGCTCAGGCATGGTCATCCCCTTTGTCAGGGTTCCTCGATAGGGCCGCTGCATACACCAATACAGCCGCCTTCCAGCCACCCCGCTCCTCTCTTGAGCTCGTTGTTCTGCGCAACGCACAGGCTGAACCTGACGGGTTCACCCTCGCCTTCTACTCGTCTGACGGCACATCCAACAGCGATACCTACGCTGTTGATGCCGCAGGTTCTATCTACGTCCTCCAACAGCAGGATGCCACCGAGATCCTTGCCCTCGCCAACGAGGTTGCCTCCCTCCCCGAGACGGGTGAATTCCGCAACACATGGTTCTTGAAGTCCCCTGTTACTTCGCGACCGATCGAGCGCATTCTCATCCCCAAAGGCTCAGGTATATCCAACACCCCGGCAGCCAACTACGAGACCGAGTTTGACGAGGTCAGCGTCTATGGATTCAACTACGTGGAGCGGGAGTTGGAACAGACTACCAATGGATTGGATCTACTCCCCGAGCCGCTTTGGGAGTTGACGGGATTGGTACTGCAAGCGAGGAATGACAACGGCGCCATTTTGAACCAAGATGTGGTGTCTCTTGTCAGGGGAATGGTCCAGAATGCATTCTAGAGGGCGTAGCCAGCCAATACAATAGGTTCTCGAACAAAACTTCGTGTTCTGCCTGTAATCGTCGTTTACGAAGTACCATGCACGTTGCCGAGAGTTATCATACACCCGCTTCTGGCTTCGTTGGCGATCACTTTTCAATCTGTGCCTCCTCCGAGAATTATCACTGGACTTCTCTTTCCAAAGGCACAAGCACTACATTACAAACATAACTGCTTAGATACATCAGCCCGTGAATGCGTACCACAAAGTGCTGAAATCGCAATGACAGCTGACCAACGCCATTGAAAAGTGCACCCGGTTTACGCCAAAATTCTATGCTAGGATGCAGTTCAACGTCGATTCAACGTTTGTGTCATACTGCTCGGCTTCTTCCCGGACTCAGATTGTGGTCGAGATCGATAAGAAGTGGAAGGCAGCTCGTGGGAAACCCTACTTCTGGGCGCTTGTTCAATATTCGATGCTTGCTCTTCCACTAGAGGCCATTTGAGCCGACATCACCTCAAGATGCGACATCTACCCCTTCCACAGGAATTGTGGGAGGCCATCCTCAGCGATCTCCAGGAGATGGATGATCTTTGTAGCTTTTGCCTTGTCGCTCAGCGCTTCAGGGATACAAGCCAACAGAGGATCTTCGAGACTGTTCTCTTAGGACAGTCGAATATCCCTAGCGAACTAGACGAAAGGTGGAACGCGTTTTTCAAGGCTGTTACAGCATCACCACAACTCGCGTCTTATGTCAAGACAATTCAAGTCGTGGTCACCAACAATCCCAATGCAAATTCCATCGCTTTCGCTCTCTTTTTGGACGTCGTGCCTATTTTGTCAGGAGTGAAGAGGCTCTTCATTGAGTTCCGCGAAAAACAAGCAGACCTCAGTGGCGTGGCCACACAGTCCCCTCAGGTTACTTCCACAAAGCCGGTTAAGCTTCCGTCATTACACTTCCTTTACCTGTCAGGGATCAAGAACTTACCCTTGGCCCTGCTTGAGGGGTTCTCCAGCGCAACTACCATGGTTTGGAGAAACGTAACAGATATCCAATTGACATCGCTTATGGACAACTCGTCTTTCACACCACTCGCACCGTTCGTCCTTCCTGAAACCCTCATGCTGGCTCCTTATCAACTGCCGCACCTATTCTCCACTTGTCGGGCACTGGTCACATTGCCTGTGGGCAGCGGCAGCCAAGGACAAACGAGCGTTGGCATTTCAAAGCTACGAAATCTTTTCTTGCAGCTTCCTTACGACCCACACCTACATCGCTTTCCGCCAGACGGGTTCGAATCGCTGCAGATGTTCCTCGAGGCTGTTTCTCAGCACTTGCAGTGCCTGGAAGTCTCTTGGGAAGAGCCCAGTAAGTACTTGAATCCTTTACATTGCACCTGAATTGACAGCGCATTCCAATTTGATCTGACCGCTGCTCTGCAACAACCGTATACCTTCACAGCCGCTTTCCGTTTCTGTAGCAATCCACGAAGCCAAGCCCTCCGACTATACAACCTTCGACGTCTCTCTATTATCTTCGACGTAGATGAGAAGTTTGGGGTGGACGTTAGGGCTGTCGTCGCCCTCGTCGACTGGATCAAGGCTATCACTGCCTGCAAAGATCTGGAAGAGTTCCACCTCTCACTCAACGGTCCGAATGACGAGAGTGACAGCGAGGAGAGTGATGATGAAAGTTATGATGAAGAAAGCGACGATGACGAGAGCGATATCAATTGGTATGACCTACTTCAGGAGACATTCATGCCCTCCTTGCTCGATTTAGAGGCCCATTTCACCTCTGGAACCCACTTCAAGCAGCCCCCTCGCGTGAAGATATCACTAAAAGACGGGACGGCGATGGATCTCAAGTATGTTCAGTCCAGCCTTGCCAGACTCGAGATGAGCGGCTTGGCGGTTGTTAAGAAAGGTATAGCCAAGCTGCTCTCATTGTTCTGATGCTGTATTTTAAACTTTATTCCATAGGGCAAGGCCTGGGCAGTTCAGCTATATTGGGTAGAGGCGAAATATCCGTAAATTCAGAGGATTTGTTGACGAACGAGAGTCCTGTTTAGACACGACTATTGAAATAACTCAAGTAGTTGTTCCCATTCTCATTGAACTGTGTCGTTTGTCAAACAGACGTCGCCTGATCAGCGGGCCTGGTTTTTTTCCTTTGTTGCCGAAGTGCAAGGGGAAATGTTTGCTGGTTAATGGGATCGAACCTTGAGCATGGCGTCCGGGCGTGCGAAAAACTGCAGCGAACATTCTTGTGGCCTGGTTTAAACTGGGTTGCCCTCGAACGCCTTCTTCCACCGTTCAGAAAACCACCACGACCACGGACCCGCCCTGCCCTGACAATGGAATGCCCTCGCCTTCCACCGGAAATCCTGGACACAATCCTAGAAGGTTTACATCGGCGGCAGGATCTTCTCAGCTTTTGCCTTGCTGCTCGTCGCTTCCAGGCCCCATGCCAGATGAAAATCTTCAGGACCATCCTCTTGCCCAGGTCACTGAAGGCCCCCAAGTTGGATAAAAAATGGGCAACATTTGTTCGAGGTGTCACGGTTTCGTCACGGCTTGCCTCCCATGTCAGGACAATTTACCTTCAGGTTTGCAGCAATCCAAACGCAGACTCCATTGCCACAGCACTCTTCTCCGACGTTCTGCCTGCATTGCCAGCGCTGGAGACACTGATAGCCGACTTTCGTGTACCACATGCAGACCTCAGTGCTCTCGATCCTAGACCCGACGATGACTCGGTTCAACAGCGTAAGGCAACTCCATGCCTTACCTTACGCACCATTCACCTCTCCGGAATCGACAATTTTCCCTTTTACCTCCTTACGTTGCTCCCCAACCTTTCTGTCATGGTGTGGAAGAGAATGGTTCGTCTGCGCGGCCCATCGCTCGACATCGAGCCACGGCTGTTTCCATCGTTCAGCCTGCCCGAATCGTTTATGCTGGCACCTCGGGATATAGCAGGCCTTCTAGGTTTCTCTGAAATCGTAGAAGATTTGATCAATCTCAAAGACAAAGGGGGAAACCCAATGTTTGATGTCTCCAGGCTGCGCAATCTGTTTATCGAGTTTCCATTCGAACCATTGATGTACCTTGGAGAGAGCAACTTTTCCCCGTTGCAGGCCCTTCTCGAGGCTGTATCGCAGCAATTGCAGTGCCTCGAAGTATCCTTTGATCACGACGGTACGTCTACAGTTTCCCTACCTTAAGCCCGAAAGGACGTAGGCTACCTCAAGTACTCCTCAACTCAATATTGTCATTTCGTTACAGCGGCCATACAGTTCTGTCTGAACCCACGAACCCGAGCCCTCCGTATCATAAACCTCCAGCGCATCTCCGTTATCCTCGACGTTGATCAAGACCGTGTTGATACCCCGCCTCGTCGAAGCCCACGATACGTTTCCCAGTCCCTCCCTGTTCTGGTCGACTGGATCAAGGCCATTGTGATGCCTGAGCATCTTGAGGAGATTCATCTCTCCCTCAGGTCTCTTTATGACAGGCACGGTGATCAGTTCAATTCTTCCATGATCCAGAATTCAATCATGCCTTCATTGCTTGATTTGGAGGCGTACTTGACGTCGGACCGGTTCAACACGCTGCCTCTACTCAAAATCACAATCCCAGTGAGAGATGCGAAAGACTTGCGCCACGTCAAGGATGGACTTGTAAGTCTTCCAAAGGATAGGCTAGAGGTCTGGGTTGGTGGTGAGTTGAAGCCTTGTCTGGGTCCTGCCATTCGTCTCTGACGCTGGTGCGACAGAGCAGTGCATGGGCACCTCAGGAATTTTACCCCGAGTCAAGATTTCTTTTAGCTCAAGTGACATGCTTTAAGGATCTGAGTTGTAGGAATAATAGCTGTTGGGTAGCGTTAACAAGACTGACATGTACGAATGACCGCTTGTACCAGAATGAGTTCCGTGGGAAGTGTGGGCGCTCATCGAATGGATCAGATGGTTGGGCAGTGCTGACTCCAACAGCACAGAGTTCTTGCCCTCCACAACACTCAATACACATCTAACCCGAACCATGGACGATGATACACTTCCTCTAGAACTTTGGGAGGCAATTTTTGACCACCTTTGTGGCCTGGATCTTGCCAATTGCTCCCTCATCGCTCGTCGATTCCGCCATCCAAGCCAGAAGAGGCTGTTCTCCACGATAATCGTTAAGGAACCAGTCGAAGATCCAGAGATGGAAAGGAAATGCGATTCCTTTACTCGGGCTATCTCCTCTTCACCGCTGCTCGCAGTTAGCGTCAAGACGCTTTACCTTGGAGCCATGCGTGGTGACAACGCTGAGGGAGTTACCCTCACTCTCTTCTCCGACATCATACCCCTTCTCACTGCCTTGGAAACACTTGTCGTTGAATTTATGGTGGTACCGGCCGACATCAGTGCAATCGTCCTCAAGCCAGTCTACTCTGGCCATGAGACTGCGGTGTATTCTTCAGTACTTACCATGCGTCTTTCGATGATCACCAACTTTCCGCTGGCTCTACTTAACCGCTTTCCAAATTTGAAGCAGCTAACATTGCACAAGGTTGGGTTCCAAGAATCATCGACCCTCAGATCCTCGTTCAACCTTTTTCGCCTCCCGGAAACACTTGTGATAGCACCCGCCGCACTCCTAGACCTCTTCAGGCTTTTAAAGGTTCTTGTCGACTCATACCATCAAAAGGACGACCAAGGGCGTTCACCGGTTGACTTATCTACCCTTCGTAACCTATTTGTCGAGTTTCCATGGAAGAGTCCAACGGAAGACCTTGGGCCAAAGGGGTTCCAGGAAATGCAAGCTTTCCTCGAGGCCATTTCACCATATATAGAGTGCATAGAACTCTCATTGGACTATGCTGGTACGTGTTCCAGGAAGAAGCTCACATCGTCATCCAACTAGGCTGCTCTCTAATGCCAATTCTTCCAGCGCGCTTCTGTAACGACCAGAGGGACCGACCCATCAGGTTCACCAAGCTCCAGCGGCTGTCGGTCATCATGGAGGTTGATCAACTGGACATGCATGACGGTGCTAACTCTCTCGCTTACACCTCCCTATCGTCCGTCGTGACCTGGGTCCAAGATGTCACCGACGTGGATAAACTTCAGGAGTTCCATCTCTCACTCGCATCGCCTTGGGATCGCAGACCAGACCACTTTGGGATCACTGGGATCCAGGGGTCGATTATGCCTGCTCTCCAAAACCTGGAATCCTATCTGGCTCCAAAAAGGCGGCCTGAGCCTCTCCGTGTCAAGATATCCATGAAATCCACCAAAGAAGAGGCCCTTGAATATCTACGAGCCAACCTTGCACGGTTTGAAAGGTATACAACGCTGGAAGTTGAAGGGAAGGGTGAGTGAGCAAGTCATCATATCTTGCAATGCTTGACAGTGCTGCATTTCAGAACAGACCTTGGGCAGCTCGGATATCCTGCGGGGAGCAAGAATATCTCTGTATACAAACGACATGCTTTAGAAACATTTAGAATACTGACATATGCGATGCTTAAGGCACTAAAGCTTCATATCGTGGATCCTTGTTCAGTAGAAACTCGAAGATGTATGGATTCGTAACCGACAAGTAAACAGTGGAAAGCACAACAGATACGTAGTGAGTCTATGGAAGGAAAACCGAATATTAAACAACAAATGGAAGCGGGATAAATGCTACAGGGAGATGACAAGATGTAGAGCGATGACAGCAGGGCGACCAGGTATTATGAAAGCTACTGCCTCGCAGCAATTGCAGTCAAAAGAATATCATAATCAACTTTCGCTGCTTTCAGCACCAGCCTGACGAACACCCTCGCAAGCTCCGGCTTCTCAACCTGCATCTTGTCCAAGTTCCTTGTCGAAAGTCTCCAAAGCACCGCTGGCTGTTCAACCACGACCGTCGCATTTCTCGGCGAATCCGACAGAGCGCTCAGCTCTCCCGCAACGGTCCCAGCAACCATGCTCTCGTCGAATGTATTCAAGCGTCGATTGCCTCCTGAAATTCCATTGGCAGCCGCGGCTTTGTGGAGCTCTTGTAAATCTTCGTTGTCGTATCCTTCAAGTGAGTTGGGGCTGGCAGGAGGACGGGGAGTGGATTCACGACTAGGCCGGGATGTCAAATCGTAGCTCGCTCGCAAGACCCCTGATTCGACGACGTAGAGCCCGTCGCTGGGGTCGTTCTGTCGCCACAAAACATGACCTGCAGGCACAATTATCCGGTTGAAGTAGTCGGAGATGGGAGCAAAGAGGCGAGGCTCTACTTCGCCGTACGACGAAAAGGCCTTCGTGAGTGTGTTGAGAGGTTCCGCAGAGTAATGTGGTTCCTCTTGTCTTGCAATGATTTCTAGGGATTTGTATGAGAAGACCGAGGCGGGGATCATTACATATAAAGCATCATACCAGTGGCGATCGTACGATCCCCGGTGTCCCGGATATGGGTTCTTCTGGGAGACATGACAAGGGACCCAGACATTGGGTGGTGGAACTCGATTTGTGGTTCTCGTCGACTTGGCACGGCTATGATGGGAGGTATTTTAAAACCTGCGACTTGGGGAGATAAAGAGTAACGCACGCATAGCGGTTGCGCCAATCCCAGAAACCTCCATCTTCTGAGAGCGATACCAAGCTCTCAGGTACTCATTCTCCGTCCACTCCATACCATCATTGAACGTCCTAAACAGCTCGACGTACTCCGCACCGAGCAGGCCCACGCTATCCAAGCTTTTGCTCACAGGAGAATCCGCAACGACACCGCAGATAACGAGGGTAACACATTTGCTTGATAGCAGCCTTCGATATCTTCAGCGATAGGAGGGCGAATGGAAGGATCGACTTGCTTACCGCTGAACACGAACAAGGGCCTCAGCGGAGGACATATCGACCCCTGCCACAAGCGTAAAGTCCAGGACCAGGAACCGCACGGGGTTTTGGGTGTACGCGGGGCCCGAAATCAGATCTCGAATCGCCTCCTCCACATAGGTAATCGTCCCAAAGAAGAGGAAGCCTTGCATACCAGGTCAATCGGGGACTATCCCGGGCTGATACAGGAAAACAATGCGTACCTTGCAGCCTCAGAACGGTTGTCTGCTTGGCCACTTCACGAACATAGGCCCTCTGTACGCTTGGACGTCTCACGGCGCTCATTGCCGTATCTCCCGTGAAGACAGCCCTGATACTCCTCCTATGGGAATTCTGAACCACGAAGAAGAAGCCTGTACATGAGAGAAACATTCAGTAAATCCTGTATCAGATAACGGAATGGTCAGATATGATTTGGAACTGCACTCACAGGAAACGACGATCCCGAACAAGACTCCAATCACAAAGTCCCAAACCGTCATGCACACCATGATGCTCAGAATTGTGACATATTCTGACCGGCTGACCCTGTGTCGCGTATCCCAGAGAGCTTCCTTCACGAGGTCGATGCCCAGTACGAAGATGAGAGCTCCAACAACGAGAACAGCTATTGAGACGTGGGGTCAGCTCATACGTCGTTGATTGCGGTAAGACAAGAAGGAAGCCGCACGCAGATAAGCGATTGGACCTGTCCCGATGAGCAGCAGTCCTACGGTCGCGAGCATCAATAAGAAGCTGGCAAGACGGGTTTCACCGCCTACGCGGTAGAAGAGGAGGGTATTGACGTAGACGAGGTAGTTTGGCCTAGAGTACTAACCATCAGTACGGATGGAAGGTTCAGGTGCGAAAGAACGTACACTGTTCCAAAGAGACCTGAAACAAGATTAGAATATCCGTGCCCGACCAGTTCCTTGTTGGTATCAACATCCATATCCAGAGAGACAGCTGTAGACAACGTCTCGTTAGGTAATCGGCGAGAGTTAAGAAGTAGGGCGTACCTAGAGCAGGGACGTTCAAAGGAGGATGCAAGATGTTGAAGAACAGCAGGGCGAATTGCGTTGGGAGCGTATTCCATAGCGCCGTGAAATGGACGCTTCTGAAGTCTGCACAACATTTCAGCCTCTGTCAAGCTTTCGGCCTCTGTGGAAGCGAACCAGTAGGCGAAGCGATACTCACCATAATAGGTATAGAACTTCCACCAAGGCTCGCGTCCTCCGTCCGCCCCGATATCAAACAACCACCCATTCTCTCGTAATTGTGTCAAATCAAGTCTTGCAGCGAGAACGACAACATAAAATATCGCGGGTATGATGATGAAGTCTGGGCAGCCGAAACGTCAGCGAAAGGGACACACCGAGAAACTTCACGCCAGACTTACAAGCAGGGAAGACCAACTGATGTCGAATCTTCGCAGTGATCACCCTCAGGAGCGCGGCCAACGCAAGCGGAACGGTCCACAAAACGAGGTTATGCGTCTGCATGAACATGATGCGGAAGGTCTCAAGCGAGAAGGAAAGGTCGTCTTCCGAAAGACGCATGGATACGGCAAATCTGAGGGATTAATCGATGAGTTGAGAAAACTTCCAGGAAAGAGGATAAAGTAGGGCTCACCCAGTGATGATCAAGAACACGCCCACGCCACCTATGCAGCCCACGAGGATGTGTCTTGGGAAGAAGCCGACGAGGACACCCAGCTTGAGTGCGCCAAGGAGGAAGAAGGTGATACCTGAAGAGGACATGTAAAGGAAGGAAAAGATAGTTGGAAAAGACCAACATACCAGTCAAGATTGAGCTGAAGGCATACGCCACGAGCGTCGTCGCAATCACCTCTTTCACGTTATCTTCTCCGATCTGAGAGGCAATGTCGGCTGCGAGGATGTGAAAGAACGGCTACGAAAAAGAGGTAAGAAGACAAGCTTAGCATGTCTAGGAAGCCAGCGCCAATCAAAGTCACGTACCACTACTTCGATCATCATACTCCCATTTCCGCCCGCAAACCCACTACCTCCAGCGCTGTACACGAACTGTGCAATGATAGCGGATACGAAGAACATGGACACACCCATGGGTCCCAAGTTTGTGAATGGCGGCGTGTTGGGGAAGAGGATCATCCCGTCTGTGATATGAAAGCCAACATGAGCGTCGTGATGTTAAACGAAAAGGAACGAACTTACACGAAACCCCATCCAACACATTCAACAAGCAGCCTAGCAGTACCGCCGGGATACTCTTCAGAGTCCCCTTCCCAACGTCCAACGCCTTGACCTTCACTTCCTCCACCGTCACTCTCTTCCGAATGTCAGAGAGCTTGATGTCTCGTACTGGCTTCGTGACAGTTGCAAGACGAGTTCCAAAGCGTTTATACCAATGCGAATCGAGATCAGCGTCAGCATTGGGTGTCCCATCTGTTGAGGTTGGCGGTGAGGTTGGTCTTGCCTGGGCATTCGAAAGGAGAAGAGGTGTCCGTTCATCGACGTCCCCCTCTCCTTCCCTGCCTCCCCTTCCACCTCGCCCTTCCACCTCCTCGAACGAAACTCTCTTCCCACCCCGGCCTCGTGGCTCGACCGCAGGGGACGCCTGCCCTGCCCTGTCCCTACTTCGATCACGTTCTGTTCGCCCAAAGCCTTCAACTTGAGCACGAGGGGTTGACGTATACCCCAGCTCTCTTCCCGCCAGTGACGACGGCGTTGCCGCAAAAGGTGGCGAAAGAACCCCTGGCGTCCTCCCAGAGCTCGCCGTGTAAAAGCTCGCATTTTCACTGGTCATTCCACCCATCGCACTCGACGCTGCCGACAGGGAGGAGTCAAAACGACCCTGAAGGGGCCTCAGGAGAGGACGGGGTGTCGAGATCGGTGTCGGATCTTCGTCTTCCTGTATTCGTGAATTCGTCGACGGCGAGGTGGCGATGGTTATAGCGGGTACGTCCTGCCTTTCCTTCGATCTTGATGATGCCGTTGATGACGACGACGACGAGGAGTACGATCTCGACCCAATAGGCCTGAGCAAACTAAGCCCTGACGGCTTCTTCCTCTTTTCTTTTTTCTTCTTCCCTTTCCCAAAGCTGATTTCCCCATCCTGGCCGGCATCCACAAGACTCTCCTTTGATTCCAAGTCAAAGTCCGTCAATGAACTCAGACTTGCATCGAGCTCAGATGAAGGCCTGCTCCTGTCTCCTCCTTCCTCGCCTTCTTCCCCCATGGTGGGAAGATCACCAGTTTCTGAAGACTCCAAAATAGGGGACGTAGGGAAGATGAATCCGCCGCTTCCACTTGCTTGTCCCAGATCACGAGAGTTCCCTGGTCTTCCCCCAATTCCACCAGAAATCACCCCTGCCGTACTCGACGACGGCCCAGCCACTCCTATAGTTCCCGAGGCCAACGAAGAACTAACAAGTGACCCTGAAAGAGCTTGAGCAAGCTCCATCGTTGTCTGCCTGATCCCATCCTGCGAATGCGTATTCAGGGATCCAAGACGATGCCTGGTGTGCGACGATGGAACTCCGCTTTCCAAGCCTGAACTAGCAATGGGGTATGGGGAATCAACATCCGAAAGGGCACTGGTACTAGAATCCCGGGCATGAGTGGAGTTCGGGCTCAAGAGATGGGATGTGGCAGTGGTAGGGCCTGAGAGGAGAGACGAAGAAAAGGAGGTGGAGGGTGCGTAGGCGCCGTATGATCTTGGTTGGAGGATCCTGTGTACACGCGACGGAGAGGGCGGGCATGAAAAGGTGGCCATGTTAGCATTAGTTTCGTTGAAGGCGCGTCAAAGGCAATGTAAAAAAGGCACACAGTAAGAATGAAGGTGGGGGAAGAGGGAAGTAAAAACAGCATCGGATACAGGGGAGGATATGTTGTTCACACCCTCGGAGGCAGAAGGAAAATCCTGCAACACCTGACGAAGTTAAGGGGTGATATCAAGTAATACAGAAGGACTGATATTTGTTAATGGAAGCCAAGACGACACTCTGGGGTGACAGCGGGGAACTTGGGAGTTAAGAAAAGAACGAAGAACGGCGAAAGCCTGGGTCGTGGAACCTTTCTGATGAAGTCACCGAAGGCACAATAGCTAGCGTACATGAATTGGGGGTGTGAACACTGTAATGCGGCCTTCGCCGACATCCATAAATAGTGAAAATTAAGTTAGGGAAGAACGTTGGAAGTTGAATGCGTGGAACGGGAATAGCCATGAAGCCGACGGCCGAAGGATTAAAGATAGAAAAAGACGTACCCAGCACGGTGCAACGATGAACTTCCATCACCGAGCATTCTGTGACTCCCACTTTCCAGTTGACGAGTCGAAGAATGAGACGAATCTGATGATGATTTACGCGTTCATGTCGCGTCCCAGGATAGATGTTGTGTGGTGTAGAATGGGTCCACATTGTCGTTGGATAGCGACATCCGAGGACGTACGAGGTAGAAGCAGTTTACGTCCATTATCCGTCGATGGGTTAAAGGAGGAGATGGCGACATTTTACCAAGCATGAGCGGTGTGGTGGTCATAACGAGGGTCGATTGCGTGAACCGTGTAAAGCAAAGGCGCGACCACACATGCCGGACCAATTGACCCGAGAAGTACAGTTGAACAAGATGAACGTCAACCAGCGTCGATCCAGTGGCGTTATGCGTCAATCAAGGCAGTAAATGAGAGTGATAGGCATTTCAATCAGCCTCTTTTACAAGCCAAAGAGCCCAAAAGAACGCACCAGTTTCTCTATCCATCCGTGGCCCATTCCCTCCACTGCCCAATCTGGGACGACTTCCTCCACCTCCCATTGATAATTTCCTCCCGACATCTTTGATAATGCCTAGAAAGGAAGAGGCAGAGCTGTCGCCATTGGATCCAGCTGAAAGAACATCTTGCAGTGCTGAAGTTGCTGTCGCTCCTGCAGGCTCAGGAAGAGTCCCTTCTTCGAGTATCGGGTGCGGTTCTCTGTTATCGCCTTTCATAGCACCAGGAAGACCCTAGTCGCTTCTGTCCCAAGGCTTTTCTATACTGAGTCTCGTGAGAGCACTCTTTCTCCCTCCGTCCTCCCGTCCGATATCCCGCAGTTTTCGTCGAATCAACAGCTGTATAGAGGCTCCCTGGGGATTTCTTCGATGGACTTTAGACGCCAGAACCAACGCACTAGCAGCAGAGCACACAACGCAAGAGAGAAACGCGCAACGATAACGGATGAGAAAGAACAGGAAAAAAGACAACCGTGCCTGTGCGTCAGTTGCACGATGCCGTCATACTTTCCCGCCCTTTGATCGCCATCTCGGGTGTTTTAAACAGCACGTGGCTATAGTAGCCCCTGTCTTTTATGGCCTCCAGGCTCCAGCGGAACTACCAGCGAGGTTCCGACAGATGTATCTAGTGCATAGTTTCATCTTTACAGCTTATTCAGCTCCTCATAAGTGCACCGTTTTGGAGCGGTGGTGACATGAGAAAAGGCCACAGTCGTAGCTAAACAATTGAAGTCTAGTACACTTCGAACGGATCAAGAGATATTGTACGATTGCCCAAGATCTTCGAACTGCAAATAAATTGCTCTTCCAAGTTCCATTTAATCGTGAGTGAGGCTAGTATGATACGGAATGAGAGAGAAACTCACCGATGTTATTGACTTCGAGTCCGCTTGTCTCAAGTTCTGCTAGTCCGGCTCGAATCGGCGCAAGGTCTTCTTCTCGAGCGCAATTCACCGATATCTTGACACGCGGTGGTATACGGTGCTTGTCTTGATTGAAAAAGGCCTGTATATCCAACAAAGCCGGCATTATGGATAGCTCAATCATCTGCCTCTGATCGTTCTCAGCTTCCTTCCCATCGAACCTGAACCTAGGACTCAGATGGAACTCTTGAGGGTGTTCTCTGGCATCAACAGCTTTGATCCAGTCCACCACTGATGTGAGGGCAGCATGCGCATCAGACTCAGTGCCACGGAGCATATCTTCTTGGCTGACTTGCGCAATAAACGATAGGCGCTGAAGGTTGGCAAACCGTAAGCATCTGCTTTCTGAGCTGGCACAGAACGAAGCTAAAATCTGCGTGTAAGAGCCTGCTACCAAATTCCAGCTGGAATTACACACCTGCAGGATCCAGAAATATTTCAAGGCATTCCAAATGCTGCGACGCCGCATGGAGGACCGCCTGGATAGGTCGCAGCACCCCAGGAGAATTCTCGAAATCGAATGGAAACTCAAGAAATATGTTGCGCAACCGAGAAACATCAACCCTTCGGGCTTGCCCATTGGGTTTTCCGGTGTCAAAAAGAAAGAACCGAGAGAGCTCACGAAACCTGGTGGGTATTAGCACCAGAGTTTCAGGTAAGGTCACGAGGGAGTGTGGCAAATCGGTTTCCGACGAAAATTGAGCTTCGTTCAGGACCAGGGTTTCCAAGTTCTTGAACGGTACAAGGAACCTGAGAGGAAAATTGGTAACGTTTGAAAGGTGGATTGTGAGGACGGAAGAGAATTGAGCTGATTCAAAGAGATGGCGATGGCGAGAAATAATATCATCAAAGTCGAAAGAGCACTGAACAATGAGCTTCGTCAAGGCTGGTAGCAGTGGTAGGACATGGGTGAGGAATTCTTCTAAAATGGATGCGGCATTCCAAGAATCCAAAAGGCTGAGGTGAATGGTCCTCACTTCCCTCGCAAGTCGTGGCGAATGTTCAACCGTGCGAGTGAAGAGCTTCCATCTTGCCTCCAAGCGTCGAGTATCGCCCTTGACAACGATAGCACTGAAGAGTCTTTTTTGGCTGAACTTGCAGAGGGTTGGAGAAGCCAAGGAAATGTTCTTCAAGTCCTGGGTCGTCGCATTCTCCAGGATCTCTTTCCAGATCTCGGGGGGAAACGAGGGAAGGTACATCGGGGGGAAGACAATTCTGGGCTGGGGTAATGTTCTGGCTTGGCAGGAGGATCGGCGAAGTTGTAGAGGAGAACAACAAGGCAGTGACATCGGATTCATTGATTCATACTTTGTTCGTATTTGCCTCATGGTCTTCGGAAGGCAAGCCGTAGTCAAAGACGATATACATCGACAATTCGACAAAATGGCAACTTTGATGGGATGCTGGGCTATAGTTCATGGGTTCAGGGACACACCGCTTCAAATAAAGACCGCTGTTCCTGCTGACCATGGAAAGCTCGCTGATCGCACCGACGACGAATCTACCCTGCTGCTCGGGGAGCTTTATGAACGGTTTCCACTCTACTTAAGCAAGACGAGCCTTCAAGGGACCAGGGGCAGATTATTATAGCATCATGGTGCCTTCCCGTTTTGCTTCTGAGGCCTCATTTTGGTCTCCTGGTCGTATGACCATGACACGCGCCTGAAATTGCCTATACAAGGTATTGACGTACCCACACCTGGCCCTTCACATATCACACGGACCTGCACGTCGACACGATGTGACGAACTGGCGTGGTGGCCTTTCCACGGTCCAGGAGTGGAGAACCCTACTGAAAGATCACGTAGTCTGAAAAGGAAGTGGGGGACGTGGGGGAATGGTCACTCAAACAGACGAGATCCACTCTCAAAGCTAGCCATGAGCACAGTTGGGGTCAACATTAACGTACTCAACATGCATTACTCTTCTAACATCGATGCTCTCCACTATTATCACCTTCCTCCATTGCCTATGTGTCCAACGTACGATGTGCAAGGTATGCGCTTTGATGACTAAGCTGGGCGCTTAGCATTGACATCACAACTTAACATTAGGCGCCTATCATATGAGCCTAGTTTTCCCCAACTCAAATGCAGTATTATCTCCTCCTGCTTCTCCATCATCCTCAGCCTCGACGCCTCCCTCTTCTCCATCTCCACCCCCCTGCCTATCAAGAAAGCGGAAACCCAAGAAGATCAGAACCACCATCCCTCGTCCTCCTAACGCATTCATCCTCTTCCGATCCGACTTCTGGGCTCGCGAGAAGCAGAAGCTCAATCCAGTCGAGCGCAACCACCGGGACATCAGCCGTATCGCAGGTCACTGCTGGAGGAACCTTGACCCGATTTCCAAGCAGCGTTATTATGAACGGTCGATTCGACTTCGAGAGATGCACCGACGACAGTATCCAGACTACAAGTTTAAACCATCAGTCAAGAAGTCGCGTGTGGAGATGAAGGACTTACCATCTGAGGAGGACGCACGATGCGCACACCTTGCGTCGACGCTTATGCCAGAGTTCCTGTCTGCAACTTGGCGGCAAGATCACGGTGGCTCATACGTAGAATCATCGAAACCTCTTCAATGCGAACCTTTCACCCCTCTGGTAAGTCTTATTATTTTCTTGTACTACTCCCAGATCCGACTGAATTCTCCCAGCCCACTGTGGATCCTTTGTGGGACGATCCATTCGGACTGACCTTGATGGACCTCGAATCCATTATCTACAGTTCATTTGGCCGTACGACACACGAAAAGCAGGAGAATTTGGACTTCCACCAAGTAACAACGTACCAACGGTATGATATCCTTCAACAAGGCTCGGACACCTACATACCCTCATACGAGTCCCTATATCCTCAGTCCCACCTTCTTTTTTAACGCATCTGTCTGAAAGATAGTATAGTATCAGCTTCATATATGTACATGGATCATGCTATTATTTGTTTTTCCGCAAGGTATTCGTTACGCGTTTTCTCCGCACCCGAGAAGCGTCCCTAGACCTAAACTAAATCATCGCCTTAACCAGAGAGAGGACTTCATCATTCCGAACAGAACCCTCCCTCGACTCCCGTCCCTGCAGCACCAGTCCCGTAAGCTCCCCAAGCGAGTCGGGGAGTGTGTCCCTTCCACTGGTGGTTTCCTGCAACTCTTTCTCTCTATTGTTAAAGCCGTAGACGCTTATCTCGACGAACTCCTCTTCTACCTCTCCCCCAGGAGTCTCTTTGAGCCCAGAGGGCTTTGGGGTGAAGATGCGTTCGACCGGTCGACACGACACCCGGGATTTCAAGGTCCATCTGTTACCCCATTCTCCTGTCTGCAGCTGCGAGACTTCCTTTGCGAGGGAGAGGATACCCTTCGCATCTTGCTCTTGAAGGACATAGACGGAGCCTACAGCATCGACGGCGTAAGGGGTGTTACTGGTCGTGGTGCCGTCGGACGAGAAGAGGGCGAGGGTGAGGCCCTTGGGCTCGGCTTGCGCGTTACGGAGCACAATGAGCTCGAGAGATGAGCGGGGTGGCTTGAATGAAGCAGAATCAGGGTAGGGAGCAGCTCGATCGAGGTACCCAGAGAGAGCTGAGGGCCATGCCGAAGGACCTTGTGACAAAGACATGAAGGAAAGGTCTTCAGGGAGCTTCGCGATATGGTCGATAATGGCGGTTGCTAACCTAGATCTAGCTTTAAGGGCGGTCTACAAGATGTTTACGCTTGTCGTTTCAAGAACAATTGCCCATGTGGGCTAGAAGGCATCGGTTCTTACTTCTCCAAGGCGATGAGGGAACCATCATGATCTAATCACTCAGACTCTTTTGCGCAGCGGAAAGCTGACCCGAAAGCCCAACACTCGAAGACTCAATTCCGCCTACCATTCAGCGTGCCTTGCTCGCGGGGAACTGATTTCAGTGTTACCGTTAGTGGCTGATGGAGCCGTCAATACAAAATATATAGTATCAGTACCAGCTAATGCGAGGCCAAAGATCAGCGCATCAAGTACCAGCGGCGCCGCCCGTCAAAGCGACGGAGGAAGCTCTGTGTTGGCTGAAAAGACCATGCACTTACTTCCTATGGTAAAATACCTTCATAAATCCAGAGGAAGATACCAGGAAGTACAACTCTCCCTCTCTCGTACTGCCCTTTTTCTCGTGATGGCGAGCCTTTGGAGCCAAGGCGCAATGCAATGTGGACTGAACCCATGGGTCGTGTGCGCTGCATGTAGATTAAGGACCGGGTCTAAATCAGTGACGGAGTCGTGAAGAGGAAGATAGGATAGCACTATCGATAGGTCGACATGAATTTCTAGCTCACAGCGATAGGCACATCGTCGCGGCTGGTAGAACAGACATGGAGCCACCGCTCGCCCACACGGATGAGTTGGTGTGCTCGCTAGCCGTGCGTTTGCCAAGAATACCCGCTATCTCGGTACGGGGTCGACAAGAAGAGAAGCTGAAGTCACAAGAACACGTTCGTAGGTGAGAGGAACACACCGGGGGGGATAGCGGGAGAGGCTTTAGAGAAGAAGGTGGTGACGCCGTGGGAACAACGAGCAGTGTAATCAAGGAAAGGCGGGAGGGGAGGGAGCAAGGGCAAGGACTTCGGTCTGAGCGAGTGAAAGCATATCAACATATCCTTCCCTTGCCCAAATCCCGGAGTCCAAGCCAGGCCCCCCCTCCAGCTGCCAGTCACTCCAAGGGTAAAACCCTAATGCGGATACAGAGCGAGAGGCAAAGAGTGTGGTTCAGTTTGCTGTTACGAAAGATGGCGATGCTGAAGGCAGGGCTGAGGTTGAGTAAAAGCTGAGAGAGACGTAAGGGGAGGTTGGATTGGAAGGAAATTCAATTTCCGCTACGACGACTCGGAGCGAGCCGTGGCAAGCTTTGACAAACAGCCGACTGCTCCCTCTTTTTCGCCAAAATTGCTTGCTACCTTTCGAGATGTACATACTATTCAAGCTACTGATTATAAACGAGTCAAACTTATAATAAAACGATGTGGAACCGTATGACATATACGCCCTCTCCCCCAAGGCTCAACTCGGGTGCCTAACAGCTTGAAACTTCCGAAATCCCAATCTCCTACTCTTCCTCCATGGGATTCAACCACTTCTCAACCACCCACGCCACAACCTGAAACCACGCATGCCTTTCCATCAAATCTGTCCTAATATCCGTCAACATATAAACCACAGGCATCTCCACCTCCATCGTCTTTCTCGTCTTCACCCCTCCCTCTCCAACCTCGTGATACTCCACTACTCGCTTTCCCCCCTTGGTTTGTACCGCGTTTCGCTGTTGGCACAACGGCTTTGGGTTGGAGACGAGCGTGGTACCGAGCGGTTTGGCGTGTTGGAGATGTACAGCAGCGATATGCTTTGAGAGATTGTTGAGGTTGGTTTCGTGTGGTTCATGAGCGACGCCGCAGAGCCATCGACAGATGAATCGTCCGCTGTTCTTCTTCCCCTTCTTTCCAACCGAGTGAGCGGAAGAGAGATGTTCACATAGAGTACGCTTGGTGACGGTAACACCACAGGGTTTGTCCTCCCCAGGCTCGTGCCACCCGCAAGCGTACTGAACGTCCTTCAAGGTCTCGTGGAAGGGTTGCAACGACTTCGTTGACTGCTTCGCACGCGCTGCGGAGGAGAGCTTGGATCATGGGACTGGCGAATCTGGGGTCTTCGGCGACCTTTCTGCATGAAACAAATTCAGTGAGTCAGGGAGTTAATCTAGGCGAGTCAGAAGAAAGCAGAAAACGTACTTGAAGGAGTTCCAGTGGCCTTTTCCACGATGAACCTTGGAAACGGCCGTTTCGTCGAAGGGAAGAGGGATGGCCGGCGAGGTTGCTTTACCCTCCCCGTCTCTCCGACATCCACACGCCAGGATCCGTTTCCCCGTCATTTCGCTGGACATCAGCAAAGTGGGAATCTGGGGTGTGATGGGTGTCTTTCCTATATCCTCGACATTGACTTGGCTTTGAGCCGTTGGAGAGTAGCGTTGTTCACGGCTGCGGAGGCGGATGTGGTCGGGAATTTGGCTGGGACAAAACCGAAGGTGGAGGGAGTTGATTCTTCGTCGTCGTCGCTCTCCTCATCTGAGAGAACATAAGAAGCATGGTAATCGGCTTCGAACGTAGAGCAACAATCTTCATTCTCAACTTCCACGTCCATATCATCGTCCGAGTCATCGCCATATCGCTCGAAAGGATAAGCAGGAATGAACACCGGGTCAAACTGCCGTTTCTCAACTAGGTCTCGGGCGCCTTCTTCGATAACCTCTTCGACCAGGTTGTCTGGTTCTGGCGACGGGGGCCGTCCAGGTGTAACACCATCGTATCCTCGTTGGCTGTGGGCGACTTTGTCATAAGGTCTGGTGTGAGTGGCTTGTGGCTGGGACTCGAGAGAGCCTGGGTAGGGACCAAGTGGAGGTCGTTGGTCGATGGCGTTGGCCCTGGCATGGGAACCAAGGACGTTGCGAGCCCGAGGCGGTGAAGGTACAGAGAAGCGGGCTCTCTCGAAGCCAAAGGCCAAAGGAGGGAGCGTCAGGGAATGTTGGTCTTCGTGTCCAGGAAGGGGTACAGGTCCAGGCGGCGAAGGCAGTTGGATGCTGTAAGTGTTACCACCCGACACGACCTGCTTGTAAATTGGGTGATAGGGAGCCCCTCGCGCAGTATTCTTCCTTATTATCGGTGTGGGTGGCAGGAGGTTCTGACCTGTTGGTGGGGCACGGCGGTGTATACCATCAGGCTTAGATCTCGAGTACGGGTGGTGGCGAGAAGACAAGGATGAGGACGAGGTCGAAGAAGAGGACGAGGTCGGGTACTTGTGATGCTGTGGACGATTGTCGTTTACTTCCAAATTGCAATAAGATTGACTAGGCATCGCGTCCATTCGTAGAACAGATGCTGACGCGTCGTGTTGGTGTTGGTTGGAGTATCCATGGTGTTGAGGTCCAGCCTCAAACGCGGTTGGTCTCCTTGTAGGGTAGTTCATAGTATCTACCTGAAGCGCGGCGAGGTTAATCATTGAGGATGCTGTAATGAATTCATGAAGAACTTACGTGAATAGATGGTTCGTGTGTCGTGATTTGCGACGAGGGCTCAACTGTTGATGAACTAGCGAGAGGATGCTGTTGGGGTTTCGCGGTTGAAAAGACGTCGACAGTGGACCAGTTGCTGGTAAAAGGTATGCGTCTCGACGAAGTAGCGAAGGACGCGATAGATGTAAAAGGTAGGGAAAGAGTTGAATATCCACTCAGCCACGGCGAATTTAAGTAAAGCTGTGGACCAAACCAAGCGCGACCAAGTTCACTTTGTCCGTGTTTGATGTGCAGGCAAAGCGACCGCGTTGGCGCCCACTTTGCACCAAGAGGGAAAAACAGGGTCACTTTGACGAAGTCGACGGGGCTCTCGGAGGGGAGAGATTGGTGGCGTTCCTGGTAGTTGTGAAGGAGAGGCGCTTCAAGTGGTGTCTTGTTCAGTGAAAGGCCCTAACCAGTCAAAGAGGCACTGGGAAGCCTGCATAAGCAAGAAGAGGGTCTGAGCGCGAAGATTGCGCGGTCGTATTCCAAGTCTCAGGCAGCATGGTCCTGGAGTGCCAAAGCGACAGAGCGAGTGAGTTGGTTGGACGAGCTCTAGACCGGCGATAGCCAATACGAGTAGCACAGGAGAGTACATGGGACCGCGAATACGAAAGTTTCGGAGCAATGCACGGAGATATGATGTCAGTTAGCCGTGAACTCGGGCTGAGCAGAACTGCTTCGGATTATTGCAACGTTCCTGGCATTTGAGGGTTTGTCGAGAGGAGCGCCTTTTCGTTGTTTCTAAATGCGCCTCGGGTTGATACGCAGAGTTCTGGTGACAGGAGACGAATACATAAATGTGCGACTTCTGGGGACGGCCATCGATACCAGCCCGATTATTTGAAGTGTCCTTCGCCGAGAGAGAGAGAGAGAGAGAGGGAGAGCGTTGGTAGAGAAGAGGGAAGCCCCAGTAGCGCCAGATGTCGCACCCACACAGGCGCTGAGCACTGCGAATGGATGCGGAAAAGACGAAAGGCAAAGGCAAAGGCAAAGGCAGGAGGAAACAAGGAAAAAACCGGACTTTGGTCTGAGCAAGAGTAAATGTGCGAGCTGCCCCTTCCCTCGCTCATATCCCAAAGTCCTTATCTTCCTGCCCCTCTGGCCCCTGGGTCCACCCTCCGTTTGCATCCTGGAACGCTCAACATTTCCTTCCATCGTCATTACGTTGGGGCAGCTGGTGGACAGGGGATGCGATATGCCAGGGTTGACAACAAGAAGCTAGTCTGTGGGATCCTAGGGAGGCGCAGCCAGAGCTGAACACGAACGGTGTCGACGAAGGTTAGGGAAGAACATGCATGAGAGGAGAAAGGAAAAAAAAGTGATGTGTCCGTGTGACGCGGAGAGTCGTGAGACAATAGTCGCGGCACACGAAGAAAGGGAAAGAGTTCACTCGAGAAGTAACCACTGCAAAGCAATAGGATTCTGGGGTGAAGCTGGGGACTCTAGGGTACAAGGGGGATGGTATATATACTACTAGAGTCCCTTAGGTAATCATACAGCTGTATAGTAGGTACCATGAGGAGATATAAGAAATAGGGGCGTCGGAAGACGCAAGTACACAAGAACAAACAAACGAGATCCTGTGAGGCAGTCGAGCAGCCGTCACATACGCCCTCCAGCTATTCCCCGGAATAGCTATTCATTAGTCACGAAAATGAGAATGTGAGTAATATGCATGTTTAAAAAGAAGTAGAAGCGGCCTCAGCAGCATTAGAGGCAGAAGTCGAGGAGGAGGAGGAGGAAGAGGAAGCGCCAGGCAGGTTGTCGAAGAGAGTTGAGGTGCCGAAAGAAGTGCCATCAGCCATGGCTTGGTCGAATCCGGTAGGGATGTTGGAGCTGGTGAGATCACATGCGGATTTGGAAGTGGAAGCGATAGGTCGAGTGCTTTGGATGTCGACGAGATCGAGAAGAGTGGGATTGGGAGTTGAATAAGCGCGTGTGGCAGTGTTAGACGCCGGCGTCGTGTCGGAAACCGAATGTGGGTAGGGTGTAGCAGCCCTGGGAGGTTCTCCCTTGAGATGGGGTGCCTTGCGGCCTTCATCAACTTGAGATTGGAGGGGCCCAGCTGTGGGCACAAGAGAGGCGACACTGGTTGATCTGTTGCGATGAGAGTGTTGAGTCAAATGCCTATTGTTGGCGCGACGGTTGGAGTCGAACATGGAAAAGTCGATTAAGCGGGTGGGGATGCGAGGTGTTTGGGACATGGCAACAAATTGGTGAGTCGCCTGGTTGAATTGAACGAGCTTGTTGGGTATCTCAGCGACTTCGGCTAATGTGCGAGTAAATTCTCTAAAGCCGCCGGGAGTGACCAATTGGGTTCGCTTCTGGCGAACGGCGTGATCGAAAAGGAAATAAAGACGGATAGTGGCGGGATGGTACGATGTGATGGTTCCATTGCGAGCAGTGAGCTCAGCAAGAAGAGTTTCTTGGTTCCATCTGAAGTTCCTGACTTCAGGCGCAATGACTGGGGCGAGAGGCGTCGAGTTGATGGCGCGTTGATGGTTTTGATCGCGATTCGGTTGCGACAGAGGTGTTGAGTTGTGGATGTGGATGTGGATTGGTGGAAGAGCTGGCTGAGGAGGAAGAGGGGGATGAGGGATGTTAACAGACCGACAAGGAGGTAGAGGAATGCGAGTAGGACGGGGAGGTGCTTTGAAAGGTGCGCAAGCTGGAGGTTTGGATGGTTTGCGATTCATCTTGCTCGAGCGCGAACCAATAGGGGCGCTAAACCCAAACTCGGTAGTGGAAGTGACACACGAGTCGCAAAACGTGTTGCCTCGGCTCCCGCCCTCCTGCCGCTCCTCTGGACCTTTGGGCGCGAAGTGATGGGCCATTGGAGCGGCAGATTCCTTTCCTGCTTTGGAATTACCTCTTTTGGCAGCATTCTTGTTATCCTTTTTGGGTGCCGGAACATCCTCAATTTCCTCATACAGCGCCATGCTGTGGGACGTTATAGTGGTGACACCTTCTCCTTTCATTTGAAGAGCAGTAGTTGAACCGACCACAACCCGAGCTGGGTTGATACCAACTGAGACCTGATGTTGGAACAGGAACGGAGTTCCCAAAATAAGGTCGTAGTTGGAGATATTGATGATGTAAAAATAGCGCGGTTCGTTTATGTCCTGGTACTGGAACTGAGTACATGCGTTGAAATTGATCTTGGTCTTAGATCCTTGGACCGCCAGCTGTACTGGAATTGAGGAAAGCTCGACCCTTTTGACTTTGAGCTGTTCTGCAAGTGAATTGGACATAAAATCCCCCAGGGAACCTGTATCCACGAGTGCACGACATGGGTGTCCATCGACCCACACCTTGATTACAACGGGTTTAGGCACTGCCCGTTTTGGGTCTTTGATTGCGGATGTATTACGTTGCAATGCGGGGTAAGTGCCCCTTTCGACTTGCTGACCGTTCAATTCCATGAATTGATCAGAGTTCCCAGCTGGTCTGGTTCGGGCGCGAGTTGTAAGGTAAGACTCGCCTGCCAGCACGTTCATGAAGTGAACAGTGAGATTGTCAATCGGTTTGAGTGGCTCATCAAATAAGCACCCAAAATAGGTATCTTCGCACTCATCGGTGAGAAAATTGTCATCGAGTACATGACCGAAAAGGATGTCATTAAGGTTTTGATACCCCTTATAGACCTTCTTCCTATACCAGTTGACCAGGTCGAGGTGAGGAAGTTCAAGCACGCTTCGGTGAATGCTAGTCTTGAACTTCAACTCATGGTCCATGATGTTGTAGGTGTTCCCGTCGTACACACTCTGCCGAACGGCAAATCGATAGATGGAGTTGTAAGTGGGAGTACCGAACTCCCTGGGGTAAGGACGACCCGAAAATAGAACTTGCTCAGCTCGGAAAGCAAACGCGTCTGGGATATACACTGTCCCAACGTCAGTAGGCCGATGTTCATTAATACCATGTGTGACAAGACACTCATCCCAATAGTACTGGGCAACATTGAACAGGGGATCCTTCAGAAGTTCAGCCTCAATGGTAAAGGCACGATCCTGACGGTCATCAATGATTGTGTACAGGTGCTCGGTGGTTTTGACCGCAACAAATCGTTTGAGCAATCCGTCGTCAATCGCAGGCTGATCAATCGGATCAAAAAGCTCATCTCCCGGGTAAGTTGACCAGTGGAAGAGCATGGCTTCTGCTATTAAAACCTCAAATAGATCACACTGCAAGTGGGAGATAGTTCGATAATGATTAGAGAGAATAAAGAAAAGACATGCTCTGAGACTTACCTGCAAGTGGGAGATAGTTCGATAAGGAACTAGTCACTTGCAGTAGCTACTTATATACGTGTAAGTACAATAGCTTAAGAGTACAATAGAGTTGTCCATAAATAAGAGAACAATAAGTAACAAGGGAGAACAATAGAACGATATAGTACAATGTAGTAGTGAGAGTCCATTGTTCTAAATATAGACCGGCTATTGTTCGTTGAACAAGAGCAAAGAGAATACAAGGGAGATAGAGTGGAACCGTATGTACATGACATGCGCATTGTATTCTAATACACCCCCTCAATGCAATGTCCATGGACTACATGAGTCCGAGAGCCAAACGGTGACGTTCGACTGCGAGTCGAGGAAGAGGTTTGGTGAGGATGTCCGCAACCATATCGCCTGTAGGAAGGAAGTGGACTTCGATGTTGCGGCGACGAATTTCTTGTCTGATCCAATGCATTTTGATGTCGATATGCTTCATCTTGCTATGGTGCTCGGGATTCTTAAGGACTTTGAGTGCCGATTGGTTGTCAACCATGAGAGGTGAAGGTTTGTCCAATTTCAGCCCAAGTTCTCCTAGTAGACTACGCATCCAGATGACTTCGCGTCCTGCAGACGATGCTGAGATGTATTCAGCTTCGGTTGATGAGTTCGCAATGGTGGCTTGCTTCTTGGAAGACCAACTGATCGCTCCAGTGCCCATCTTCATCACAAAGCCGCTGGTGGACTTGCGAGTGTCAAGGCATCCTCCATAGTCTGCGTCGCTGTACGTTTGGAACAGTTCAGATGTAAGGACGTGTTCAGAAGAGGTTCTGTAGGTGAGCTTTAGGTCCTTCGTTCCTTGAAGGTAGCGGAACAAGTGTTTGACGGCTTTCCAATGTGCGATCCCTGGGCAGGAGTTGAACTGGGCAAGTTTGGACACTGAGTATGCAATGTCGGGGCGAGTGCCAATTGCAAGGTACATTAGGGCACCAACTGCGTTCATGTAGGGAACATTGCGCATCTCCTCCTTCTCAGCATTGGTAACTGGGGATAGACTCCTGTTTAGGATGACTCCAGGTTCCATTGGCGTAGTGACTGGTTTGCAGTCTGAAAGGCGGAAGCGAGCAAGCATGTCGACAATGTATTGTGTTTGGGAGAGGCAGAGCACTTTGTCAGCTCGGTTGTACTCGACTTTTATGCCAAGGAGATATGTGGTTGGGCCGAGATCCTTAAGCTTGAAGACTTTTGCCAGCGATGCTTTGACTCCTGCAATCTTTTTCTTTGACTTGGACGTAATGGTAATGTCGTCGACGAAAACAGGGAGTGTGATGCGGATGCCGTCTTTTGCCCATACATAGATGCTTGGATCGGAGAGAAGTTGTGTGAAGCCAATGTGTTCGAGTTCGTCAGCTAGCTTTTGGTACCAAAGGCGTCCGCTTTGCTTTAGCCCGTATAGTCCCTTCTTCAGCTTGCAAACCCATTGTCCTCCATCAGGATGAGGTACCTCAAATCCTTCAGGTTGCTTCATGTAGACTTCGTATTCGTCCTCGATCTTGCCATTGAGGTAAGCATTGGAAATGTCTATGGACTCGATGTGATCGCCGTTTATGGCTGCATGTGCCAGTATAGTACGGATCGATGCAAGTCGCGTAGTAGGGGCAAAGACTTCGTCGTAGTCAATGCCATGGGATTGACCGTATCCTTGTCCAACCAATCGTGCTTTGTAGCGCTCGATTTTGCCGTCTGCGTCTCGTTTGATCAGGAAGACCCATCGGGAGCCAATGGGCTTGCGTCCGTCAGGGAGGTTCACCAGTTCCCATGTGCCATTCTCAGTAAGGGCATCGATCTCGGCTTGGGCTGCAGCTCTCCATTGTTCAGCATCTGGCCTTGATAGGGCTTCCCTGAAGTTGCGTGGAGCATCTCCTGGTCTCGTTGCAGCCCCAAAAGCTTTCTCGCTTGCAATCTCAAATGCCATTTCATATCCCATCGGTACAGGAATTTGGTCATCTGCTATTCCATAGATTTGGAACACAGATTCCATGACTGGTGTGGCAAGGAGCGCTGACTGAAGAGTGGGTTCTTCGTCGTCGTCTGGCATATCGTTTGCAGTGAGTGGTGCATATCGATTTCCTGATGCAGGGCGAGTAGTTGAGATCTCCTGAGTTGGCAGGGAGATGGGCAAAGATGGTTGGATTGGGATTTGAGGGTGATCGAATGTCCATAATGCCATAGCTGCCTGGTCGTGAAGCAGGTGTAGTTGCAGGGCTTGGGGCTGGTGCTCGTGATGGTGCTCGTGAGGATATTGGAGTTGGAATGCGTGAAGGTGCCGGAGTGATATTTTGTGCACCCCCTCGATCTGGTATAGAACGAATTCCAGATGTTCCAATGACTGTTGTAGTTGCGTCTTCCTCAGCCTGGTATTATTTGCCTGCTGCTTTCCCCTCGTCTCGCCACAGGTGCCTGTTGTTCGACGTTTGCCTCCTCCCGCAGTTTGAGAGTAGTCCTGAGACCTTCTTGGATCGGATGGGACGATCACCTTGGGCAGGCACAAAAGGCTTGTTTGGGTTGGATTTTGGCGCTGCAGGTTTTGGTTGCCTGGGAGCTGCCGTCTTCTTCTGCGGTGGTGCAGGAGTAGGAGTCGCCGTTGGTGGCGGAGTAGGTGCCCGTTGTTGGGCAGGTACAGGTGTCATTGTCTTTAGGCGCTGGGACACTTTTCGCCTTTGGTGTTGGAGATGCACCTTCCGAAGGAGTAAACCATTGATCCTTGCCTTTCTTGGGAGCCTTTATGTCTGTAGGATCTCTTGGCCGTGGAGGTGGTGTCTTAGGAATGGTATGCTCTGGGTGTTCGTCATCGTCATCTGAGCTGTCGTCGTCTGAATCTGATGAGTTGGGGCAGGAGGAGTGGCAGGAGGATGTTGGTCACTGGGAGACTGATGTTCGTCGTTGTCATTGCTATCGTCTTTGTGAAACCAGAGGTCAGAAAACTTGGCAGGTGGAACGTCAACCTTTTTGTTCTTGGTTGATAGACCAGGGAAAGAGCGTTCGTCGAAGATAACATCGCGAGAGATAATCTCCTTGCGGCTTACTGGGTCATAGCATAGCCATCCCTTATATCCCTTTGCGAACCCAATGAAGATGCAGGGTCGTGTATGGGAGTCAAGGTTTTTGCGATCTTTCCGTGCAATGTTTACCCATGCTCTGCACCCGTATACTCTGAACATAGAGAGATCGGGTTTCCGTCCATTCCAGACTTCGTGTGACGTTTTCTCAGCAATAGACGACGTTGGGGTAACGTTCAGGATTTCGGCGTAGTAGAGGACAGCGGTTTTCCACCAACTAACTGGCAGTCCTGCGTGATTGAGCATGGCGACCACCCCCTCAGCTAGAGTGCGGTTGAGTCGTTCTGCGATGCCGTTCTGTTGAGGAGTACCTTTGACTGTGTGGCGTCGTTTGATACCCCGTGCCTTCATCCATTCGTCCCATTCCTTTGACATGAATTCACCTCCTTTGTCCTCCATAAATTCCTTGAGCTTTTTGCCTGTTGCCAAGCTCCACTTCAGCAACCCATTCCTTGAATCTCGCAAAGGCCTCACTCTTCTTCTTAAGGTTGTACACCCCCTTTATCCGGCTGCTCTCGTCTGTGAATGTGATCCAATAGAGATAGCCATCGATGGTTCGAGGAAGAGGACCGTGGAGGTCACTGTGTGCCCGTTCAAGGAGCTCGGTGGAGCGGTTCTGGGATACCTTTGGGAATGGCAGGCGATGCTGCTTTCCTGCTATGCATGCTTCGCAGAAGTCAGTTGACTTCCGTCCCTGGTTTGACCACAATGCCATCTGCAAGGTTCTGTGAAAGAAGCCTGTCGAGACGGTCTTTCCCAATGTGTCCCTAGTCGCTCGTGCCAAATAGACTTGTCTGCTGCGACGACGAATGCCTGCTCGTTATTCTCCAATGTGATGCCGTCAAGTGTGCCTGTAGTGCCTATGATGCTGGCAGTGAAGAGTTCTTTCCCGTTTTTTGAGAAGTCGAGTGAATCGCCTTCTATCACGACTCGGGCTCTGTTCCTTTTGACAGCGTAGAGAATGGAAAATAGATTGTTTCGGAGCGATGGGACATATAGTACATTATCGAAGATGACAGACTCTCGGTTGCCCGAAGGTTTAAATACAACGTTGCCTCGACCCCGCGCATAAACTACATGATCGTTTGCGAGTGTGATGGGTATCTTGCATTTCTTCATGTTGCGCATCCAGTTGAGGTGTGGGGTCATATGTGAGGTAGCACCCGAGTCTGTATTCCACGAGTTGTCAGCAGTCATGTTTCGAGTACGAAGTTGGGGTTTACTTGCGATGTGTGCAACTCCAGCCATCAAGGCCTGTTGGTCAGCATCCAGTTCGTCGTCAGAGTCCGAATCCTCCTGTGCGACATTGGCCTTGCTCCTCTTCTTGCTCTTCTCTCTCAACTGCGCAATGCAATGGTCGTCATCGTGCGAGTTGTTGTCACCATGCTCCTTGCAGGTGAACCTGTACTTCTTCTTCTCAGGTGGAGTTGAAGACGATGAGGCGAGAGCTTTGGAAGATTTCTTCCTCCTGTTAGGAGACTTCTTCTTCTTTGAAGGGCCAGAGGCAGCGTTGGCAGCTTCTTCAGCAAGTTCGTCGTTCTTGCGAGAAACAGTCAGCAGTGCGGAGATGATCGAGGATCTGGTCAGGACCCTTGACGGTGTCGAGGTGGGTGAGCGTGTTGCGAAGGTATTTGGAGTCCTTCATCAGTGAGGAAGACCCATAATGGCGACAGCAGACATGATGTCATGGATAACATCGTAGACGGAGTAGAACTCCTTGAACTCAGATGGTGTGAGCATGATCGACATTTGTCCAGTGGAAGGGCCGCCAGAGGCAGTTCCTGCTGTGACAGTTGTTGGCGTATGTAGTCTCCTTGGTGTATTTGTGGAGAGTGGGGAGCCTGTCTTTGATCTGCTGGCCGAGGGCAATGATGCGCGAACCAAAATCGCTGTAGGACTCGTCATCTGTCTTGCGAGCAGTGAGGAGTTCTTGGAAGGCTGCAGTGCGGGACTGAGCGGTCTGGGGTTGGTAGTACTTTAGAAGGGCGTCGTACTGAGCCTTTGGGTCAGAGTCGTCCTCGATGTCTCGGAGAATCGAGTCAGTTTGAGCACTGTCAAGATTCTGGCGGATGAAGCCGGCGAGGGCCGTCTGCCTTTTCCGATAACTGTCCCATGCCTTTCTTTCATCTTTGTCAGACGAATCGCGATCTGGCACCCTTTCTTTGCCGGACAGGATGTCGCGAGCATTGATAGTGAGTGCGTGGTTGATCACGTTCTGCTTCCATCGAGTGACGGTTGCAGGAGAAAGAGGGTTGACGATGGTCGTCGACATGGTATGAGCGTAGGTAGTAAAAGGGTTCAAAAGCAAAACGGTAAGGTAAAGCAATGTGCACGTGGGCAAGTGAACGTGAAGTATGTAGTGGCTTATACGTTTCTGTAGTTATATATATAAGACCCCGGGTGTTGCACCGTTCTCCAACTCTCTCGCTCGAGATGCAATGTTGTTGGTGGTCTGCTATCTCCTACGTGGTTTTTTGAACCTAGTGTTCTCAACCTCTCGCGGTAACCTTTTCCCAGTAAGGATCAGGACCAGTCCGGATACGTTCAGTGTTCTAAAGGGAGAGTACTCCCAATGTGGCGAACGCCGTGCGAAGGACGTGTGAGATAAACGAGAAGGGGGACGAAGCCGTCCGTGCGAAGAGGTGAAGAGATAGAATAGCTGTTCAAGCAACCACAAGTGTAGTTGTGAGACAAGCTGGGTGCTCTGTACCGTGTCAGATGGACAGTGATGTCGAAAGACGATGCTACCAAGGGTAGGCTTGACCGAACGTTAGAGAGGAAAGGTTGAGTGGTAGCTGTGCGTTGATGACTAGTCTTTAGCACTGTGCTCCAGGGCTCATAACCTATTAAAACCTCAAATAGATCACACTGCAAGTGGGAGATAGTTCGATAATGATTAGAGAGAATAAAGAAAAGACATGCTCTGAGACTTACCTGCAAGTGGGAGATAGTTCGATAAGGAACTAGTCACTTGCAGTAGCTACTTATATACGTGTAAGTACAATAGCTTAAGAGTACAATAGAGTTGTCCATAAATAAGAGAACAATAAGTAACAAGGGAGAACAATAGAACGATATAGTACAATGTAGTAGTGAGAGTCCATTGTTCTAAATATAGACCGGCTATTGTTCGTTGAACAAGAGCAAAGAGAATACAAGGGAGATAGAGTGGAACCGTATGTACATGACATGCGCATTGTATTCTAATATCTGCTCGAGCAGCAATAGGGTCGCCAAAGAACTTGGTGAGGGGAACCTCAAGCCTTTTGATGAATAGGTAGTTTCGGTAGTCGGTAAACTCAGCATCACTGTAGCGATCAAGTTCAACGTCGCTGTCGTCTGCATCAATTTCGAAGTGTATCATTCCAAAGTCAAGAGATTCAGCGAACGAATCAGATTCTCGGAGAGTTTCAATCTCCCCAATGTCCAACTCAATGTTGTGGTTGTTCAACGGGTACTTTGAGGTGCCTTGCGGCAGCTTGTTCTTATTTGGGCAATGACGTGCCTGATGGCCTGTCTCTTCGCATTCGAAGCAACGGTTTTGGGCACGAAGTTCGTCCCTTTTCCTGGAGCTAATTTCACGGAATTTAGTTTTAGAGACTTCTCGGTCAGCCCATTGCTTCTGTTTGTCCCTACTTGAAGAGAACCCAGGCGTGGCGTTGGTCCTTTTGCCGAACGAGCCTCGGCGCGTATTGTGCTTGCCTTTATTTGGCTGTTCGTTGTCATCGCTCTCACTGCGAGACGCGCGCTTATCGTCACTGCCATTTTGGGTTTTACCCCTGTCTCTGTTTCGGACGTCTCCATGTTGCTCGGACACGGATTCAGCGATCTTGTTGAGTTCGGCATATTGAACAACGCGATCCCATTTGGAGATTTCAGGATGCAACTTGTCCTTGTACAAGGCCTTCTTAATGGAAACCCTGAGGCCATCCCACAATTTACGGACGCGTTCGCGTTTGTCCGTGTAGCCGACAGTAATGAACAGTTCTTCCAGTTCAGCAACGTATTCCTTGACTGCACGGTTGTTCTGATAGCAGCGCCTGAGCCTAGTGCGTTGCTGCTCCCTGTAGTCCACTGGGAAACAGTAGTTGAAGAGCCCCTGGAAGAATACAGAGACATCCTTGTTCTTATTCCTTTTCAGGATGTATTCGCGCGTGTAATAATCATAAGCTTTCCCTTCGAGGAACTGGGAAACTGTATAGATGTGCCTATTCTTAGGCACATTACCATCCTGAAGGTAATATTTGACAGCCGTGACCAGCTTATGGAACGAGCGTGGGTCAGCTGTGCCATCATAGGACTCGGGCGCTATGGGCTTAAGGGTCGACTTTTTCTTCTTGCTCTTACAAGACTTTTTCGATTTCTTCTTGCGGTTCTTCTTTCCAGAATCACTCTCAGACTCAGAAGAGTCACTCGGATCGTCAGACGAGTCACTGCTCGACGAAGAATCATCAGACGAGTCCTCGCTGGTGGAGTTGTCGTCATCCGAAGTGTCGGAGTCAGTGCTTTGATCCTCGCTGTCGCTCGATTCGGAAGGTGAAGAATCCGACAAATCGGATGAATCGGACGAGTCGTCTCGTCGCTTCCTAGGCTTCGCCGAGAGGGCGCGACCCAGGAACGAATCTTTAGCTACTTGTTTGCTTGGGAGGAGCCTCTCCATTTCCTTATCCCGGCGGGACTTCTTAGACTTCTTAGACTTAGATTTCTTTTTCTTGTTCTTAGCAGAAGAATCAATCAAATCCGTCATATCCCCTGACAATGGGGCAGTCTTGCTACGGCGACGCTCATAAACGTCCTTCTTGGACTTTTCTTTCAAAGTCTCAGTGTGCACATCATTTTCGCGGCTGTCTTGGGCGCGCGAACCTTCGGCATCTGCCGGCTTAGGCGCTTGCATGGCCTTGAGGATCTCCAGCTCACGTTGCTGGGCCTCGACATCGAGCTCGTGTTCCGGAATATTCACGGCTCCCCATTCGCGTGGGTCGACCTGTTTCCCACGTCGAATGGATTCCCTAATGCGCTCATTACGGCGCGTAATTAAGTCCCTCTGCGGACGCGTCAGACGAGATTGAGCGATATCAATCAAATTCTCTTGCTCCCTCGCGACGGGAGTGAATGGATGTCTAACAGGACTCCCGAGGCTACGAGAACGGCCTTGTGGAGTGAACAACCCAGCTCCAGAAGCATGGGGATTGGTATCGGCTCGAACAAATATATTATTCTCGCTATTGACAAGTGACTCGGGTGCCTCTTGGGCCAAAACCACATTGTGCGCCTCTTCTTCGCCCGAACCAGGCGAAGAAGGTGTCCCATCCTGGGCACCAATAACGGGCTGCCCAGGAGGTGGAGGTATGGCCTCTCCGCCAGCGTCGGAATTCAGACTGGAAGGGGCGTACTCACTGGGGATATCGCCAGGGGTGGCAAAGCCACCAGGAACTGAATTCCCAGTAGCCGTTATGGCAGTGGAGCTCCCAGTACCGGAGGTACGAGCTCGGGATGCGGTTTGTCGGAGTCCATAGCGAGAAGTCATCATTTGTCGAGTATGGAATGCAGAAAATTTCGGGGGTCGTAGTCGAGGCGTTGGGAAGTCTTGGTTGATCAGACCAAGGGGGATCCAGCAGCGACGACGACGAGAAGGGGTTTAAGAACGAGTAAAGCGGCGAGTTCGACGGCTAGTCGATGAGCAGATAGGTGGTTAAAAAATATGTGACGCGGAGAGTCGTGAGACAATAGTCGCGGCACACGAAGAAAGGGAAAGAGTTCACTCGAGAAGTAACCACTGCAAAGCAATAGGATTCTGGGGTGAAGCTGGGGACTCTAGGGTACAAGGGGGATGGTATATATACTACTAGAGTCCCTTAGGTAATCATACAGCTGTATAGTAGGTACCATGAGGAGATATAAGAAATAGGGGCGTCGGAAGACGCAAGTACACAAGAACAAACAAACGAGATCCTGTGAGGCAGTCGAGCAGCCGTCACAGTCCGTGTCGCGCCGCGCCAAGCGCGTTTCCACATTCGACAACACTCGAATTTACAAGCTGTCAGGCCCAAGTCAGGCTTCAAAATCACCCGCATTTCTCTACTGTAGCTCTGCACAAGATGGGGACTTGTTTCAAATTCCTTTAAACTACGGCCCAAGGGCTGGGATTCGCAGAAGAGCTGAGAGACAGGGGTGGGAAAACTGCACGTGTGAAGCGGGACAGGGCTTGGCATCATCATCTCTCGTCTCGCGCCTGCTGAAGCGCATTCGTTCCTGAACCCGTACCACATACACCCGCCATCGTTATCTTGGAGAGAAACGCGTTTTGGAGCTCAATATATCAGAAAACACAAGAATACCCTCTTATTCACGGCTTTGAAGACTACCAACGACGAGCAAGAGCAAGGAAGAGGCGAAGAAGAGTAGGAAAGGATGTCGAATACGATTGCTCTGTGCGTTTCCTACCTTCTCAATGTGTTAGGTACGGTGTTCTAACCAACCGCGTATAATGCGTAGATACCCACTGTCCAACTTTACCTTCAGGTATGTCAATCTCCGGATATGAAATGACTGGCGCTTAATCTTCTTGTTGCTATCTCGCTCGCCGTACTCTTCCTACCCATCTCTTTCTCAATTCTCACCCTCTCTTTCTACCCCTTTCTCTCGCCTCCTCCTCTACCTAGCACAAAAGAAGCCCAACCAGAGGAAGACCCAAGCGTCTCAGCTCGCCTGCAGCGCCTCCAAAATAACTATGAAGATTTCGGCATGAGGCGGACTGTGGAGGGAATTCTCGTCGTACATGACCATGGGCACCCGCACATTCTGATGCTGCAGATCGCGAATGCCTTTTTCAAGCTGTAAGTTCTTGCTTCTCGCTTGTAGGGGTAACGAGAGGCTGATTAATTCTCTGCCTATTCGTCTTTTGTCTTGGTATCTCGCCCATGCCCTATTCCATCCACCTCAACACTGCTCCACGCGCCGTGTACCTATAACTGACGCGATAGACCAGGCGACTACCTCAAACCCGGCGAAGACGAGATTGAGGGTCTCAAAAAGCGGTTAGACGACCGTCTCGCACCACCCTCCAATTCCTCCCAATTCGACGGCACCCATGGTATCGACAACGACTGGGAGATTGGAGACTGCTTAGCACAGTGGTGGAGGCCGAATTTTGAGACGTTTATGGTGCGTTCAGAGCATTGCGTGTGAGTTTGGAGTAGAACTGAGGGCGGCATGATAGTACCCATTCATCCCAGCACATATCACGAAACCAAAAGAATGCAAGAAGTTGTTCTTGGTCCAGATGCCCGAGAAGAGTAGGTCGGCTTTGCTCTTTCCCCTAACCACCCTTCCACACCATCTTATCTCCTCGTCCGTCCCGCGTTCTTTCATCGGTTCTTGCCCTTCTACCCCTTCTCTTTTAGTCCGTGCAGCCCACCCGCCCATTAACTCTGCCCGATAATTGACAACGACGCGTTTCATTGTAGAAGTCCTCGCAGTCCCAAAGAACATGAAGCTCCTCGCCATCCCTCTATTTGAGCTGTACGACAACGCGGCAAGGTATGGCCCGCAGTTAAGCGCTATCCCGCACTTGTTGAGTCGGTGAGTTTGAGCCCTTTCCATTATTTCTCTTTCTTTCTCTTGGGTTTGGCGTTGTCGGGTTGGGCTGGTGCTTCTCGGAAAGGTTTCCCCGAATGCACCTTTCGAAAGATGAGAGGTACAAACAGTCCACATGACAACCACACCTCTTTCGCTCTTGCCTTTTCCTGCTGCAGCCCGTTTCAAATGAATTCCTGGATTTGTACTCCGGAAAGGGGTCGCTGCGGCTGTGGGACTTTAGCCAAGTCCCTATCGACTCCTTTCCAGTGGCCAATCCATCTGCTCGTTGTCCTCGATGCCCGCCTTCCTTTCTACCCGCGCATGGCCTCTTACAAAGTACTTTTGCTAACACTTTTTTTTTTGTCTCATCTTAGATACAATTTTATTTACCAGTAGCACATTGTCATCACAAGTTGCGAATGCGACCACTTTATCTGGACCAGGAGACTTTTAGGGCGACGGAGGGCTACTATCGAGCGCTGCACACCAATGCAACTGCGCAACTTATCATCTGCAAATGACGCCAGATGCCGCCGCGTGTGGTTGAACGAAGCTTAAGTGGACGGGGGGATACATGCCGTCTGCGACATTTGTGGTCCTGGCTTTCTATAATAAAAAAAGCCATGTCAGAAGTCCCATGACGTTCGCAGTACCACAGAGACTGGTCTCCAGCCTGGAGGCGCAAAAGTTGGTGTTTGGTATGGCGCAAGCACCCAGGATTGCAAGGCAGTGATACTTCGAGACGTATGAATCCCTTGATTTGTCCAGGTGAGGCCTTAGACAGAAGGAAATCGTATATTACATTCCTGAAGACGATATTCAAACATTGCCGATTGTACAACCCTAAAACCCATATAAGAAAAAAAAAAAACGGAAGATTGGAGAGCCTCTAGATCTACGAAAGTGGAAAGGGTCGTTCTAATCTAAATGAGGATGGACCTGGCCATAACATTAGGATCGAGGACGTGATAAGGAGTAGCATGGGAATCCATCTCGTCGTTGTACTGATCAAACAGCACCTTCAAACCCTTGATGTTATTGGCGAAATCGATGCCAGCCTTGGCAATAAGCGAGTTGGTGCTCTCCTTGGTGCTCTCTGCGTATTCTTCAATGTTGCTCTCGGGATCGACCTCGGCAGACAAGAGGTACGGAACTTGGGCCATAAGCATCCACTCGCCCATATCCATGCCAGTCGTAGGCAACGAGTTGATCACGTCCTTTTCGGTATACACCTGCAGGGATGCCAATGTGGTCGGAAGAGGGTCGGCGAGCGAGCCAGGTCGGTTGGGAACAAAGGAGAGATGGAACTGCTGGAGGTAGTTGATGGCGGTGTGTTGGGGGGACGAAATGTAGATGCACATGGTGACCATGTCGATGAACTCGTCCAGGGTCTTGACGACGGGGAAGGATGAGAGCTGAGCGCCTTGTGCGGATCGCATCTCGGCGCAGAAGCCAGAGAGGTAGGTGTCGGCGAGGACGTCGGCGTCACCGTTGGGATAAGCACCGTGGAGGACGTCAGAGACAAAGGATCGCAGGACGTCCCAGCACTTGGTGATGTTTCGGGCGTAGAGGTAGTTGTGGAACTTGGGCTCGTCAAGTTTGGAAGTATCAAAGCCCCGGTTCTTGAGATCGTTGTAAGCGTAGCGGCCAACAAAGTCAAAGTCGGTGTACGACTTGTTAATGAAGCTCAAGATCTGGGGGAGCTGGAAAGAGGCGCTGTCAGACATGCATCGCCAGGAGAAAATCTGAATGTACGAACCTGAAGAGGGGCCACATTCATGATGAAGACGGGTACAAGCATCTGGCGAGCGAGCAAGTTGAGAGAAAGGGTCTTGTACCAATGGGGGTGAAGGATTTGGCAAACGATGTGAGAGTCGGGGAAGTTGCGCTGAGCAGCGACGATGATGGCTTCTTCGAGGAGATGCGTCTCGGTGAGATGGACTGCCAATTCGTGACGAGTCCAATCGGACATGGAGCTGCACATCTTGGCGTAGCGCCATGGCCAGTCGGCCGCCTCGTCAACGTCTTGAGCGTCTGGGGTCAAGCGCTTGTTGAAGATGGTAACGCTCTTGGACATGCTACCGAGGTAGTCGAGACAGATGGCCACTGGATGAAGTCGACCGGTATCCGAAAGCGAGAAGAGCGTGACGGAGGCGCCTCCATACGCCGGCTTGCCTCCAGCGGATGGGGCAGTAAGTGGTTGGTCGGGAGCAAACCCAAGCATATCGCGATAGTCGCTGTTATCGACAACATAGAAGGACGAGGGCGAGCCAGCCAACAGCTGCTGGGCCGCTTGGTTCTCCTGCTCGGAGGCGACTTGGGCAAAGGCGCTGATCCAATCTTGAGAGGCCTGCTTCAGTCCAGTGGGGTTGACCCCAGTCAAGTGTTGTTGAGCGAACACGGCATCAGTGTACCAGTCAGTTCTGAGCCCGATATTCTCTGCCTTGTACACATCCCCAAGGTCGCTGGCTAGTGCGGCGTCATGGAGATCTTTGTACTTCTTCTCGATCAGATCCATGGTGACCAAAGTATTGTCGCCTTGCAAGGCTCCAGTCCCGAAAAACTGTCCAATTTCAACCACGATGTTTTCCTTTTGAACATCGGCCAAGCGGCTCGAATTGAAAATCTTGAGTTTGTCGACCTGGTCTTGGATGGGAATTGTGCTAAGGTGGGGCGGGTACTGGCCGTCAGTCGACCACTGATAGAGGGCGCGCTTGGCTTTCAAACTCTCCTCGTCGGACGCGGTGCCATTGGCAACGGGCGTGAGCGAGGTATCAGGCAAGGCAGTGGACTTGTCAAACAACGCCTCGATCCTGTTGGGGGTCGTTGGTTGTCAGCTTTCTGTGCAGGATAGGAAGTAGTAAATCTACGCACTCGTCACGAGCAACACAGTACTCATCGACAACGCTAGCGATGCCATTGAGGTAGGAATCACTGGTAGTGGTAGACATGGTAAAATCGCTGGGGAGTAGAGAAGATAGAACAGATGTTTTGTTCGATGAGGTCCCCTCCCTCTGAGGCAGGCCTTTTATACAGAAACCTGCGTATCGTTCCGAGAATTCCAACCTTCAAGAATTACATTCAAGCAGCGGTATGGAGTCTAGACCTCGCACTCGAATGAACAAAATGCTAAATGCCATCGGTTATAAGACACGGCCGATAACAATCCTGAGAGGAGTGTCCAAGTGCAAGACAGAAGTGGACCCAAGTTGCCGACAACGTTCATGTTTTTCCCAAAGAAGAACCAATCACGAACCCGGAATTTCCTTTGGTGGCACTCGTGGGACTATTCTTGATGCACAACGACTACAAATAGGTGCCTGGATTCATGAATAACTTAAGCTTGAAAGGTACCATTTGAGCTTGTTAGAGGATTTCATCCTCGCTTCTGTCGTCAGAAAGGAAATCGATACTCAATACATCTTCGCGTATTGGAGCTGGAGAAGTAAACGTACCGCAATGAGTATACAATGAGCAGGGAGCTGGAGTGGGGAAGTTCAACGCCTAATTGGGGTTGACACCGCTTGACATGCGTCTTGCTTATCGGCGTCGACACAAAGCAGACAACCGATGCATGGAAGTCTTTTAGATGAAGCCCCTTGATCTCCTTCAACGACCTTGACCAGGAACGGAAGGCCTCATGACTCCCTGAATAGTTCCGGCCTTCAGATTGTCGAACTACTGTGCGCTCCTTGAGAGGAATTGACACACGTGTGAAGGTAGGAGCACCCCGTCACCTTGAATCGCTGCAAGAAGGTCGGGAAGGAAGCAACAAATAAGTTAAGCAAGCAGAGTCGGACCAGCTGCTCAAAATTTGGCGTTCTCATGAAGCGGATGGCTGGAAAGCGGGTATGTACCAGAAACCAGCGCCTCAACCATGTAACATTGTCAGCATAATACTGCATGTCATCGAACATGCTCTGCCACGGCCAACGCCAAAAGCCGATTGGCCCCCACCAGAATTCAAGAATCTTAACGGGGCTTTAAGTGTGGCAAATTCAAGCGATTGCCAAGGCCTTAGGTCTTTTGCCAATACACGTTGCTCGCTATTCCATTGAAGTTGCCATGTAGAAGCGAAATTCTCAAATCGCTGCAATCGGAGACCTTTCGCAGAGAGCGATATGATCGTCTTTCGACACTGCGTCACTGCGACTCGCTGGGTGCTTTGATGAGAGTCCAGAGTCACTTCTACGCAAGCTGACCCGGGGCTTTCAGGCATATGGCACGCAACTCCCAGGAGACGGAAAAACTCCCGTTCTGTGGACAACTACAGTCTACACGATTCGTTGCAAGGGTCTTCTCGGTCCTAAAAAAACATGGAGCTCCTAGCTGTCCCTCTATCTGGAATGTATAACCACCCAGCGAGACATGTTCCACAGTTGCCTGCGATCCCGCGTTTAATTGTTGAGTCGGTGAGTTTGGACGCTTTTGCATTTTATGTTTTAGTTTCTCTGGGCCCCTCGCGTGAATGCGCCTCTTTAGGTGACGCATACCGTGGCCCTCGTTCTCTGCAAGGCTTCACGTCACTTTTTTGCCTTTGCTTTTGCGTAGTCGTGTCTGGGGAACACTTGGGAAGGGAACCTCTGGGGGAGAGTCCATCAACCCCGCCAGTCTTCCTCGTTCCTTTTGCCTTGTGCATCGCGATTCGCCCCGTACGAGCTACAGTTGCTAATCCATGTGCTATCTTGCTGCAGGGACAATTTCATCTACCAGTAGCTCGTCACTTCCGTCACAGGCTTGCTTTCAAACCCGGAGAATGAGAATCTCAGCGTGGAAATGCAACTCCACTGCCGTCTATCGTGCTGTACGGACGCCACTCTTCTGCTTTATCACGTTGGACCATCACCCGAGCTACCCTCAGGGCGATCGGCAGGTCTTTTTAAGCCTTAAAGTCAGCTGTCTCGACCAATGAACGATCGCTTATGACAGAGAAGAAGACTGTGGATGGTTCTTTATCACATAATTCACCTTGCCAAGGCTCGCAGATCCTAGTGTTCGGATGTTCCAACCGATCGGCAGGCCTTTTGTATACATCAGAATGGGTTCCCGGCTTCACTGGACTGTCAGCAAAAGGACGGTTGGAATAAGCGCTGGTGGAGACCGGCACGCAGGACTGATTGTCAATCAACGGGATTCCCTGGCATGTCCGGCCGAGGTTTCGGCAGGATCCTTCCCCTCGCTCGCGCCTCGCAAAAAACCGTATGCGTTCGCTGGAGCACAAAGTCTAAATGTCAGGGATGAGTCTCAGAGGAAATACACAGATGAAACTCGAGACTTTAAGACTGAAGGGTGACCACTCCACGGCCATGACATTTAAAGCCGTTCAACGGAAGGAAAGGTGGGCACTGTCCCGCGATACAAACGGCTGGGCGGCCTTTCAAATACGTGATCCGTCAGCGCTATTTAGAAAACGCTAAGGGCTGGAAAGTCATTATCAATGCTATGGAGGAGCTCCAAAATTACCAGACGGCCTTTAAATGTGCACAGATAGATCTGGAAGCCACTGAAAGCTAGCCTTCAAAAATGTCGCGAGCATGGTGCGCCGAAAATCATCTTTATCGGAGTTTGAACTTGCGATGGTCAACACATTTTAGTGAATGCCGAACATGCCTCCCACCGAACTTTATCGACTGAATGCCGAGTATAGAGTCTGGACAAGGGTTTCAAGGGTATTAAATCTCTTAGTAAGAAGTTTCTCCTCCTGCCTTGGCATGGCTGCTCTTATCTATTTGACAGAGCCGGCGAGGTCATCCGAACGCCCATGTCTTCCTATATAACCTCGAGAGCATTGAAGTCCAAGCTCTTCACCCACCCTACTCGAGCTATATCGTCACTCATGAGCAATCCATTGAACACCCGCTTCCCTACCCCTACTTTGGGCCCCCACGCCCTCTCCCCTCCTCGTTTGCCAGGGATCTCTCCCCAGTCTACAGATGCCTTAAAAGAGGTTCTCAAAGACAATCATCAACAATGGCACGTCTTTTTTAACGACAAAGGATTCCACAAGTAAGTGGTGTCGTCCTATTACCGCCAAACCCTTTGTTGACGCCGCAATCGCTAGCCATGCTACTCACAGGGCGATCGCCCTGTGGGCCATTGGAGCCAATGCCGACACAATCAATGCTGGATACAAGAAAGACTGTGAATATGAGAAGGCTGCCATTCAATCTCCCAAGCAGATTACGGACGACAATTTTGACGAGCATCTGGGAGACGAGAAGTATGTCGCACCATCGTTTACTTCCTGCTACTAGCTAACACTGGCTTCACCAGCTACTATTCGGGCTATCTCGAGTTTTTTGCCGACTATATCGAGAAAAATGGCTTGGGCAAAACGTTAGAAGACTGGGTCTTTTCCACCAGGGCCAACGTCGGACGCGAATCTGCCAATCTCCCCGAGGACAAGCAACCTCGTATGCTAGCTCGATTCATCTCAGGCGCACAGCACCCCATCATCCACGCTGGATATGGAGCAGAGTTTGGTCTTCCCGGGATGTTGGCCGAAGGTCTCGCGCAGGGTGCTGTCCACTCCGCCGCCACCCATCCCCTTGTTCCTTCATCTGTCTTTGACGGTACACGCTTCAAAGCCAAGGTCGACGGGTCAAAGAGCGTCAACCCGTTGGAGATCTTGGGTCAAGTCTACGACAAGCTGCACGCCGCAGATGCTGGCTTGAAGCCGGCGAAACAGCTTGCACAATTGAAGCCAATCATGGGACACAATGCGGCCGTCCTCCTCGAGCTTGCAAGTCAATGGGAACTGGATGTCGAGAAGCTGGGTCAAGATGAGTACTTGCAACACAAGATTGAAGAACTGGTTTTCCTCGTCGTGTCCATCTATGGCGTTACGGGATGGACCGTTCGAGGCAAGGATCAGGCCACCCGAGCTGACTTTTTCTTGTAAGCGTTTTCAATGGCTCTATATATTATTCAACCAGCTGACTTCAGTGAGTTCATGCAGAATGCACCTCGTCACGTCGTCCATCTTTATACCCTCCCTTGTCGCCTTGATCACGCCTACTTCCCGTGCTCAACTTCTTCATGGCTACCTCTTGATGTCCTTCGCACTCTACGCCTTCAACGGCTGCCCCAAACTCGACTTTGCGGGTTTCTATGCTCTTGAAGAGGCTTCAGTTGAAGGGCCTGGCAAAACCAACCCTTGGCTGCCCCTCATCGAACGTGCCATTGAGCATCACGACGAACATCTCACCAAGACCCAACGAGCGCTTTCAGCTTGGGCTTCCCACTTTGGGTCCAAGGCCGCTGGGTTTGCCTGCTCGACCTCGCCTGGTCTGGTTGGGTTGGAGAAACTTGATGGAAGGTTGTTCCTCAAGACGGCTCAGCTGACTGATGCTCGTGTCGGTCCCCCCATCAAGGGACACAAGGCTCTTGGTCCTCCAACAGCTGAATGGGATTTCCCCGACTCTGCCTAAGTACCTGCCATCTTTTGCAGATTCTTGATTATGGACTTTCTGTAGCCTGCGTCCTTGTTGCCACCTCTTCTGTACCAATCTCTGCCTCCCCAATGTATCATCACCTCTTTTTCTCGTGTACTTTGATAACAGATGGGGGTTCAAAAGCAAGTGAAACAGGCTAACGCAAAACATAGGTTTGTATAAGCGAGAGTGCAAGCTTCCCTCCGCCTCACCACACCAATCCTGGGGTCGTCATTCGTAGCGGTAGCGGCCCTCGCGGCGCTGCCGTAGTACCCAGATTAAATGTGAGAAGACGATGCCTCAAGGGAGGAAGAGCAACAGACAACGCGAAGTCATCCAGACAAAGTGGCCATCGCTCGCAAGCAGCCAAAATCTCTGAGTCAAGGTTAAGAGACTGTCTCCGCCAGCTTTTCACGGACTTAAACTTATCCTCTAGCAGTTGGATCTGTCAGGACGCTCAGAACGGTCTATGACACCCCCACCGACGCATAATCTGTCAAAGGTTGTCAAGTATAATTTAGCGCCAGTAAGGAGCGTAAAAGTTGATATCCACGTCGTCCAAAATAGAACTTGGGCAGCCACCAAGTTCAGCCAGACGAAGGCTCAAACGTCTATGGAAATCGTCGGAGGGTGGGACTTTAGACACTTGTATGTCACACTTCCTCAATTTCGCTATACCCCGCCCACCTCTCCACCAAGCTGTTATCCGGGAAGCTATGAGGTCGACAAAATCAAAAGGCAATACCTCACCATGATATGGCGCAGTGATATTGAATGTCTCTAAGCAAGGAAAGAGAGGTGGGGGAGAACCATCGTCATCTTCCTCGACAGTGATGTGAGGAACGAGTTTCGCGAGAAGATCCCGAGTGACCAAGGCACCACCACCATTCCTGCCAAGTTTCATTGGCTCGATGCCCAAAACGCTCAAATTCTTGACTCGTGTACCAGGGCAGCCGAAAAGTCCAAAGAGCGTTTCCAGCGCCGAACTTCCCAGTTGGTCGTAATTGAAAGTCAGTCTTTCTAGCTGGCGAGGGACGGTAGGGTTGGCATGAAGGAGAGAGAAGAGAGCTCCTCCGAATGGTGTAAATTGTGCTTCTTCGTCCAGGATATCCAAAGATACTAGCGAAGGAACTTTGAATAATGCCAAAATTTCCGACAGGTTGTGCACGCCTCTGGTGCGTAGCGTCATTTGGCGTAGGCTCGGAAAGGTCATGGCGGGAGGCGTCTGGACGGTTTTTGACGCTGAATTGTCAAACGGATTCCCTGGTAGTACACGTGTGAACGTGAACGAGGTGAGCGTTGACTTGCACCGATCGAGGATGATCAACACCTCGGCGAAGGATATCCAAGCTGTACAACCACTCTCGCCTGTGGAGTCTATCCAGAAGGTAGAGGGCCTGACGTGCAGTTCGGTCATAGTGTCCCAATTTGCTAGAGGGTAGTCCTTCAGATTTAGCGTAGGGAGTAGAGAATTGATTCGGAGCGATGTGAGTGCACGAGCAGCTACCAGGCTGCTCTTCCCTAGGATGGTACGGTCCACTTGACTGACGTCGTTGAATACCTCTGAGGTCGCCCAACACTCGAGCGACTGCAATGAGCGAAGCTCGTTCGCTGGGATACTCATAATTTGGGACCGGTAGGGTTCGTCCAGAGATCCGAGAACCAATGTCTTCCACTTGTTTGTGAGTTTTGCTGAGCATATGCGAGAGAGTATAGGTCGCATAATGTCCTGCATGAGGTGTTGCTGTGCGGCATTGGGTGTTTCCCAGCGACTCCGGTCAGTATTAACGATGCTGACCGACAGGAAGGACATGGTCGCTGGAGCAAATTCAAGCCAACGACAGATCGCCGCTCCTTTGCGAATGAGTACCTCCTCTGAATCCTCCATGGGATGCAGTCCAATTCGCATCTGGATGAAGAGACGTGTCCACAGCTGAGAGTACCGCTCAGCGATGTCTCGCCAAGACTTGCAGACGGCGGTTAGGAGGATAGGTGGGGAGGAGAGGGAGACCATAGGCCGTTCCGGAAGACTGTAAACGAAGATATCGGCCAGAATTTCTGGCGGTAGTTTGGTTACCGAGCAGACGGGCTTCATCTCGTCTTAAACTGGTGGCTCCTCGATTCAAGAAAACCGAGAGAACGAAGATACCATCAGGTCAATGCATGATATACGGCTTTTACAAGTTGACGCCTACCGCACAAACTTCCTGCTCATAAAGCGGATCCCAGTTGCGCTTAGCCCGGGATGCAATCTTGCCAGCTAAGCACGACGAGTCGTGAGGGTTCGGAGCAGAGGCTTGAGCGCTTGAGCCTCACACAGATCTGATCCTGATCAACTTGCATCTCAATCACCTGTGCGCCAAATACACCCAAACAAAGATACCAGCCTCCTGTATCATGAACTCACGATTCCATATCAAATTCATACTAAATTTTCGAAAAGATGAAACTAGGAAGTAGGCTCATCGACCTGACCCCACAACTCCAGCGACACCTCCTCCCCATCTGCATCCTCGTCCGTATACTCGAGGGTTTCTTCAACACCATCGGTTTCCCCACGGCTGTCTTCCAAAATCCCCACCGCTCCCTCGCTACTACTTGCAACACTGCCTGAAGCATCTCCATCGGATGTGTTGTGACACTGACAGACGCTGGGCTCTTCCTCGCTACTTCCATCAACGTGCTCCTCTGACAAGCCTTGCGGATCCTTGTCCAACTTAGCCTCCGCCGGCTCCTCATAGCTTAAACAAATCGCCGTGAGCTTCTTCAAGAACTGTCCTCTCAGCGTGCTCAAGCTCGTCGTCTCCACCTGCACACTCATTGGCTCGAATAGGACACTGCCAATGACAACGCTGGGTATAACAATCGGTCGGCCTTCGACTACCTCTTCAATGTCCAAATGGCGGGTGTTGATGTGTTCAGAGTACCCGTAGGGAGTCGTCTTCGACGACAGTCTGCAATGACGGTTGAGACCGCCCCAGCGACACCAGACGTGGTCGTTTTCCTTTGAGGAAGACCCGGATTCGGGGGGTTGAACGCGTGGAAAGTGCCCAGCCTCTCGTCCATGTTTTGCGAGATCCTGTGGGGCAACGGGAATATTGCAGAGTTTGGAGGTTCCGTCAGGGTAGTGGTCAACGACCCATTCACAAAATCGGGGGCGACCACGATGTCGGGTGTAGATGTCTGCTGCGAGGTGTTCAAAGAACCAACTGGCGTAGTTGATGTACCTGTGAAGAGTGGGATCGGAGGAGAAACGCTCCCTGAGCGAACTATAGAGTGGAGATGAAAAGGTGATCGGTATTGGTAGACGAGTAGATTATCAAACACATACCAGAGTTTTTGAACGCCTCCAGAGTGCTTTGCTCCTAAGAAAGATCGATAGAGCTCCATGAAGCGTTCGTTTTCTTCCTGCGTGCCATCATTTTTGGTCCAACTGTTGCGTCCATCCCCGTTTTCTAGTGCAACCTCCCGTTCCTTCCCTTTTCCTTCCTGTTCTGCCTCCCCGCCACCCACCGGTGCCCGACCATGGTCCCGGGCTGGTTGATCAGCCTCCGGGTCCCTCCTAAGAGGTTCCAGCATCTCCGGATGAGGCCGTGGCCCCCCAACAACCCATAGCTTGAGTGCGAGGCTTCTGCTTACGCCATCGTAAGTGTCGAGTTGAACACAGGCAGCTCTGGCCAAGGAGTAACGAAGAAAGTGCTGATAACGCTGCACTTGATGAGCTCGGTTGATCGCTCCAAACTGTGGCTGACAAGGTTCTAGCGCGTTTTGAAGGATGGCGGCAGGTTGCATCGGATGGGTGTTACTGGGAGGTAAGGCATGAGGCAGGATTTGGCCGCCAGAGACATATGCCCGGCCGATGAGAGGTGCAGCGTGGACATCTAGGCGACCACCAACCTGCTGAGACTGGTATTGGTAAGGCGTGGGTGCAGAGGCTTGACGAGCGATGGGTAAGAGAGGTTGACGTCCAACTACACCAGGATTCACCATCCCAAATGGTTGGTTCGTGGGCCTTGCAGCGCGATAAGGCGCCATTGGTCCACCAGGAGTTGGCGCCACTGCTAGCGTAGGCTTTCCAGCGTTGACCACTGGGCTTGCGGTGGCATGGTTGACGTGGGGAGGGGATGGGCCTGAAATGTCGCATGCTGCTTCGTGAGCTTGTCGCGAATGATTGACTGGGGTATGAGGGTTCGCGCTGGAGAGCTGCAGAAGCCGAGGGTCTATACAAGGTTCCTGCGGCATAGCGGGCGTTGAATGACAAGTTGCAGGCACGCATGTAGGATAAGGGAGAGGATTGAAGAGATGGCTATCATCAAAGGATAGAAAACGGACGTTAGCTGGGAGGACCCTGACAAACGTAGGTGGGTTGCTGGGCCTCCGGACGCCTCCAGACAGTGTGAGATTTGCAAAAGAGGGTCGGGGGAGAGGCATGAACTGGGATGCTTCATCGCGCCCATCCACCTCGTCGTTAGAAGACGCCTCGCTTCTCGGCAGACGAAACAGTACGTTTTGGCTGTCTAGAGGGACTAGTGCTGGACGAGGTGGGGAACGAGAGGAAGGAGAGGAAGGAGGGGAAGAGTTGGCTCTGCGCCGTTTACGAGCGGGAGACCCAGTGCTGCCTTTGCCTGACGAGAAGTCCCTTTCGGCTCGAACAAGCCCTATGATAGGGGCGATATCCCCAGACAGATCGGTTGGCCAGTTTTCGTTATTGGGCATGACTGAACGAGGTGTCAGCCGAAAAGAACTCGTTGAGTAATTAACGAGATTTGCTTACCAGGAGAAACAAGATTTATTTCGAAGAATGTGTGCGATTGGGGCCAACGTTTTCAGCTCTTTTATAATCTTTGAGCCGAAGGGGAGAATAAAGGGATGTTGAGGATGGCTGAGACGACGTCCGGTGTCATGATAGCTGGCCACAGCTCACAAAGACGGGTATACATTGTTGCCCTTGTCGTTAAGACTGCGACTCAAGTATCGGTGGCATTTCTAGTCCCATCTTGGTTGGTCTTGCTTGTACAGCGTGGCCCTTTTCTATATCCCGTTTAGCGAAGACAGCGACAATCCAGCCCAACTGGGACAGTCAAAGGGCTTCGTGTTATCTCATCACCATGGAGCCAAGGGAAGATAAAGGGAACGAAAGATATCTGTAAATCATTTATGGGTATTTCATAGTCTGTCGGTAGGGAGAAAGGGTGTTCAAAGTAGCCAGATGATGATGGTACGGGGGAGAGATGCTGTCATCAATTCAAAGTTCTCACATTGCCGGCCCTCCGACTATCTCGGGCTCCGCCCTGCAGTGCTCTAGTGGCCAGACGCCTTCAAGGGGCACCAACAACTCGGCGATTTCAAAGACGCATCCGATATTATGGGGTTTAACGACTACACTGACGGCTTCTGAGATGAAATGGAGGGAATAACGGTGGGGCTTCGTTTGGTTCCATCTTCGATGGGCGCTTATCAGCTCGAAGCGCCTATTGGCCCCTAATTCGGTCCGGGAAACAAAGCCCTGATCGACCACACAAGACATTGACTTTTAGGGACACTGGTAAAATGTATCGTGGCCCAAACATTGGTCGTTGCTTCTTCTCCTTTGACTTCAAGTTGACTCTCACCTAAAAATTCGCGCGCCTACTCCCATTGCTTGTCCCGCTACCTTCCGCCACTGCGTCATCCTCTCTCAGATACTTCTTAACGCCTAGAACATGGTCGCAGAACCACACATCATTCACTCTTCGGTATCTCTATCCCACCAGCTGAAAACCATTGAGCAAGCAGCTTCAGCTTTGCGTTGCCTCGCCACAACCTTTCAAGCAAACCACAGAACCTCGCTAGGAGCCCCATTGGAAATGATATCTTCTGATTGTAGCTTGATGCTACTCGTTGAAATTGTACTGGCTAAGTTGCCAGAGACACCTGAAGAGACTGTCGCGTCAATGTACGTCGTTCTTATACCTTGAAGAGTAGGTGAACTAATGGGTGATTGATGGACAGGAGGGCAATCAGAGACGCGCTCAATCGATTGACTTGTCTTGAAGATGCCAGTGAGGCTCTTGAGCTAACCAGAAGTACCTCTAGCAGTAAGCAGACATCGATGCTAGCCAACGAACGCCCTTCGAGCGATTGCGGTCGCTCTTTCTCCGTGTCCTGACGCTCTTCCACCGATCTTGCCAAAAAGTGTCAAGCAACACCTCTCTCGTGCACCCCCAAGCTTGTTTGAGCAGGTCCTGGTCTCTTCTACAGCTATCCCCTCCAACGTCCCGATGACGACGTTCCCAGCTTGCTCTCCCCCCGATACGAAACGCGCCTTGAAGCCTGCACCACACTCCTCAGATGCCCCCAGAGTCTTCATCGACACTGCTGACGATTTAGAGCGTCGTCCACCTATCGATACAGCTATTCCGAGGTCCGGTATTCTCTCTCGACTAGCTACTCCACCTTCTGGTTGTCTCGTCCTCAGAGCGCAATGGGTACAAGAGGCCCTCCCAGGCGCTTCACTCCACCAGGGAAGTTAGTGTCATAGAGAAATGCTGGCTCCCTCACTGCGGGGGAATTTGATATGCTGTGTCTTCCCTTCATCATGCGCAACCGACGGCGGAGAGGTTCTAGGGAGCGCAAGGCAGCGCTCAGCGAGCCTCGTGTCCAAGCTGATGGTCAGTTGGCCCGGAAAAAGAGAGCGAGCGTCTCTGATATGTTGGAATCCATTGAGGCGGAAATGAGGAGAGTTACCTTACAGTGAGATCCAATGGGCTACCGGCTGTATGTGTAGATTCGACGAGGAGGAGCAATGAAGAAAGGTACAAGGCTCTCGCTTTGGATGACTGTAGATGAGGATGTAGCATAAGCATAGGCCCATAGTTATTCGAAGATAATTGGCGTCCCGTTTATGTGAATTCTGAAGCTCTCTGTATCTGCGAGAAATTCCAGAGCAAGTGTTGAATCTTGAAGCTTGAGCATTGAGGTCTGAGAGCGAGACTCACAAAGCCGAGATGATCGGGTCCGTCCGTTTGTCAATGTACGACAGAGGAGGATCCAGGTAGCAGGTTCGGAAGGCGAGCCCGACATCTATTGGTTTTCGCATCGAAGTTGTACGATATACCGTAGCATGACTTGTTGTGGACTCTTTCGAATGACATGGTCATCTTTTTCCATGCCTTGTCCCGACCTGCGTCATTGACGAATCCAGAGATCGTCGCACATGCATGCCATCAATAACGACCGCCGCGTAACTTGGCAAGCAACGTCCATGTCCCTGTCCCACCTCTCTCTCCGTCAATGGTTCCTGCAGCATTTGACCCGGAACCACCGCTGTCTGAAGCATTATTTCTCCTGATCACGTCCTGGCGGCGTGCGACGAACACATGGCGTTGGGGGATGAGACGAGACGGGTTGCGAAATGACCCGGGGTGGGGTTCGGTGACGCCGTTCTTGGTTTCTACCCCCGTTGAACGGCTCGCATTTCTCATCGTACCACTCAAGGTCAGTTCTATGTATTGGAAGCTTGGAGTGGCTCGAGGCTGACGACCTTCGTAGAACGCACCAGGATACCGTCAGCTATGGATGTCTGCGAGTACTATGGCCATATCGGGCTGCTTGACAGCAATCCTCAATCGGTAAGTCCTTTGACTAGTTTGGCCAGCGTGGACGATGCCTTATATACCTTGCAGAGTCAAGAAGTGCAGGACGAGATAGCTCGCATTGAGGCTTTCATGGAACGTCTCAACCAGCGGCGGCTCGAGCTGAAACGGAAAGCCAACAGACTACTGCCCATTTCCCATCTCCCTGCCGACATACTCCTCGTCATATTCGCGCATCTCTGCAAACATGAAGCTGTTAGTGCTTCCACCGCAACGAAAGCAGAGTCACCAACCGTCACCCCACTTTTCTTGGGCTCCATCTGTGCCTATTGGCGCAGCCTGCTCTGGAATACCCCTCTCGCCTGGCGAGACCTCGTCGTGGACGTCTCGTTCTCTCGACCCTACTCCCAGCTACAGCTACTCGCAGAATGGCTTGCAAGAGCTCAGCAAGCTCCTCTGCACATCACCCTTTCCGCGGTGTGCGACGGAATGGACGACATGGAGGCCGCCCGAGTGACTGGAGAAGTCCTCGAGGTCCTCGCCATTCGATCCGCGTATTGGGAGCGGATCGACTTTCACATTCCCCCTCGGTGCCATGATACTCTCCTACAGTATCAGTTCCCCCGCCTGGCCTCTGTTCGCCTCAGGCCACCCTCAGGCTCAATCACAGCGTTTAACCCACCACCTGACATGTTTATCAACAACACACCTTCCGTCATCGGCGTCGACCTCACGGGCTACGATTACTCGTCCATGAGCTTGCCATGGCACCAACTCCAGAAGTTTCGAGCCGAGTTCCTTTCAGCCTCCCAGTGCGTCGACGTGTTACGTGCCTCACCGAACCTGGTCGAGCTGTACCTCGATAAGGTGTTTATCCCAAACCGTCATCAGTCGCTCCAACCGCCCGTTGACGATCATAACGCACCCCTCATTCACGAAGCATTGAAAGTCCTCCAAGTGGGATTCATCAGAGAAGATGCGGCGGAAGAACTGTTGAATGCCCTATCCCTTCCCGCTCTCCGTGAACTCTCCGTTGGGTTTTCAGGGACAAAGTATTGGCAATCTCTCCTTCCTCTCAAAACCCTTGCTGAGGCTTCGTCTCTGGCTTCGCGACCATGGAATCTACGCACGCTAAAGGTCGTTCAAAAACCCTCTGGACGAAGAAGGTTTGGTGGAGTGCTTGGAGGCATTACCCCGGCTTGGTCGAGCTTGATATCCAGGTCGCTGGGATCCCGACGGAAACGGCTGAATAGCTTGGACGCTATGCGGAACCAGCTTGGAGGGTTGTCTAAGAAGCTCGTTGGAAGCCTGGGTGGTTCGAGCGAGGGTGAAAGCCCACAGACTTTGCCTCTCCTTCGACACTTCAGCTATGAAGGACCTGTGCTGTGTCCTTTGATGGACGTCGCTGGCGCCCTCTCGTTGAGAGCAAACAGCGGTGTTGGCGCAGTTCGTTTGGAAATGGCTTCGATTGTGGCGAGACAGTCGTTTACCCAGGCTGAGAACTTGAGCAGGGAGGACGAGGTGCATATCGTGGGTCTGGAAAGGCATGGGATAAAGATTCGACAAGAGCGGAACCATAAGTTTTGGTAGACACTTAATATTGGGTTGTAATGTTGGAGTATATATATTGGTCGATTATTCGAATTTTCTGCCCTCTCGAGAAGCGGTTGCCTCTCCGGCTCGAAACTTAAGCGCCCATGCGGAAACGCCCTATCCCCGTAAGCAACCTCCCCCGACGGCCGACTTGCGCACTGACCAAGATATCCAAACACATACAACGCCCGCCTCAGCACTATAAAACCCTCGCGCCCCCAGCCCCTTCCTGTTTCTTTAGAACATACTCAAACAGGATCTGTTTACAGAAACTGACCGAGTCTCGCACATTTACTTGTGCCGTTCATTTCATATCCACTCGATGACTTTACGCGCTCTCTCGTTATACTGAGAACATGGCTTCCTTTTGGGGGGGTCTCGAGGACGTTTGGCTTGTGCGTTGGGTACGCTCGTGAGGGCTGCTCGATGTGCTTGTCAGCGAGATGAGCGTCTGTCTGATGGATACCTACGTACCCTTTATTTCGTAGTGTTCGCTGTAGATCGAGTTCGCCCAATGCATTTCCTGTTGAATAAATTTTCAGTTTGCTCTTTCAATACCTGTTCTTGGAGTATCACCGCACAAATCTCCGCGCCGACTGGAGTGCAACCTCTGGGAGAGAAACTGCTGCGATTCTTGTTCCTACTGGAATGGCTCTTCCGTCAAGCGCTTCCGGAGAGGAACGACGAGGAGGAAATCGCTTTAACAAGCGGCAGAATTTTGGATTCCCCGAATACGATCTCTTTCAAGACAAAGCCAATGAGTGTGCCGCAATCTGAGAATAAAATGTAACATACTATTGCCAGCTGATTGCGAGAAGAGCAGAAAGTCTCTCCTAGGGTCTCTCGTCGCAAGTGACCGCCGTGCGATTGGATTCCTGCGTGTGATCGCAGGCTGGCGCGGCGACCAACAACTTGCCTCTTGACCACACCCGCCCCCTAAATCTTTTCCCGGAGACCGGTGCAGAACGACCAGTCTAGGTCTGGAGGTGCTCTGACATTCTCTCAGCACCGTATCTGGAGGAAACTGTCAGGATTGAGAAGGTCGAGAGGGCAAGCAGGGCATACCAAAGATATACTGCAGGTTGCGATTCAAAGACTGGTGCGTTTGGTTTATACACCTCATTTTCCTAATTCTGAAAGGCACAGACGCACCCACAGAATGCCCAATGCGCCCCTCTGAGGATCGAGAGGAACTTGCAGCGGAGAGATGGCAACACGAGCGTCCCAAGATCTCCTGAGGCTTCGCTGAAGACTCCACTGAGGGAGGCGTAACAAGGCACCATCCGTTCTCAGAGCTGCTGGTACCTTTTTCACTGAGCAGGCACCGGACACGACAGAGAACAGGAGCGAGGGAAAGAAGAACGATGAGGAAGGGTGGTGTCATGAATCTGCTGGAGGTTATCGATACGGTACGCGGAGCCCATTTCGCCTCTGAAAGGCTTCTCACCTGAGCTAGACCTGTACGCAATGTCCTCTGCCTGACGGTTGCTCAAACTGCCGTTGAACGATGCTGCACGGTGGAGGCCATCGATGAGCCACTGGAGCCTACAGCGTCTGGCGTTCATGGTCCAGCGCTCAGGCGACACCCACGACACGCTGGCTGGCCTTCAGTGACTACCGCGGGGCAGAACGCCTGCGGAATGACGCCACAATTCCGATAAAGAGCTACCCAGCCCACTCGTCGATATGGTACGTGTCGCAGCTCCGCATCGCGAAAGGCTACCAACCACAAACGTCCTGCAGAACTGAGTTTGCTGGAGGCTTCTTCTGCGGCCCCAAGGCCGAACAGGGTATGGCCTCACGTTTCTGGGAGCAGGTTTGGGGAGCATTTCGTGACGGTGGTTTCTGAGGAGGAGAGGACGCCGCCGAAGCGTTATGAATTATCCTTCGGAACGTCGGAAGGGGAGGTCGTCCCGCTCGCTACGTGGCGACTTCAGCGTTGCTCATGGGCTCACTCCTATACCGACCGCCAGTGCGCTGTCCACTCGGACTTCCCCAGGAAGGTCATCGCGCTGTCGGCAAACACCCCCGCTAGACGCGCTATGCAACGTCGGGTTGAGGCCCCAATTGTTGCCTCTGAAGCTCGGCCATCGAGTATGGGAGAAGATGCATGGCGAAGTGGGCTCATCGGGAAGGGGAAAGGGACATGAAACGACGGGACGAGGCTGGGTGAGCTTTCGACTGGATTGCATGTTCGAGTGGACGGCCTCTACGAAACGGAGCCTTGATGGTGTCGAGTACTCCGCCTGGAGCGACGATGCGGGTTTTATCGTGCTAGTGAAGGGGTGGGTATGGCAGTTGTCTGTGTTGCCACAATACGGCCTTCGAGCAGCCTCCCTGGCGTCGGACTGAAGGGGCTCTGTTGCATGATCTACATTGTCGTTCTTGTTTTCTGCCTTGGGCCCGTCTTGGAGCTATCAACGTCTGGGAGCCCGGAATCTTGGAGCCTTAGGACTGAAGAGTGTTTGAGTTGGCGCCCAATCGACGATGCTTCGTTCTTCGCCGCAGGGTGTTCATGGTCCCGAACTTCTTGTTCAACGCGATACAGCCTTCTTTTTCTACCTTGGTGCCTGACGCAAGGTCTATATCACTGCAGTCTTGTGTCAATGTCTTGGAGATTGCGCCTGATTTTGGTTTTCCTGACCTTCCGCCCCGTTCTTTTATGCTCCTGGAACCTTCGTCCTAGGCCTTGCCGTTTCTGCCCAATGGTTGACCGACACCAGCCCATGACTGGCTCGAATACTCTGCGGGATGTCTGAACTTTGTGCGCATTGGGGAATCGAAGGTCTAGGATGCAGAACGTCGGCGACCGTGAACGGCGAGTTGAAGCTGTGGCAGAGCAAAGCACCATGAGGCGCTGTATATTCGGTGAACAATGCCACCGAATGTGGTCGCAACAACCGTGACTACGCTCAGCCCTCTGAATCCAGTGAGTGGAATCTTTGAATTACGAATTTCATTCTTACCTCGCCATGTCGTCCAGCTGTCTCCTTTGCATTACGCCCTCGCGGCGGTTAATCGGAGGTCCTCTCGAGCGGTTGTTCTAATCCTGATGGTGAGCCACAGCACCCCATTGCGTTCCCGTACTTTGTTCTAATTTGTTTTCTTTCCCCATTTGCGATTAGCGTTTCTCGGGAATTATCTCTCGTTGTTCTTGGGCTTTTGTCATACATTCGAACTTCACCATCCATAATATTCGCCGGCTGGAGCCCACGAGACTTGGAAAATGGCATTTATTGTCGGCGGTATTGACTCCATTTCCCCCCGTGCTCATGTCCATCTTTGGCTCTTTTGACACCTGTGGCAGGTGAACTACTAGCGAGCGCCCAAGAACCCTCAACATAGCTATCGGGGATAGGAAGCGCGTCTGGGTGTCTGGTCTCAGAGGTCTCCAGGGTTCACCTGCCCTGTCACTTGTCCCAAAAAGGACGACATGGCTCGGGTCGCGCAGAAAGCACCGATAGGCGTGTAGATCCAGGGTTACCCTAGATTCGCACGCCTATCGATACGATCGCTTTCTTCCCACTGATGAGGCCACTGATCCAGAGTCACTTGTTCAAGAAGGGGTGTCTAAAGCAACGTGGTTCTTCCAAAAACAAGGTGCCCTAAACCGTTGGAAAATGTTTCCACATTGGACGGCGGCTCGCTCAAACAACCCCAAATTTGCGACTTGCATCTCGAGGACCTGGCCTGTTAGAGTCGTGGCCACTCACGCTTTCTTTCACTCCCCTGCGGCTCTTTGTCTTCCCAATTCTGTGTGTTTGTTCAGAATTTCTGTGGCCTTGCCCAGACGATTTATAAAGATCTGGTCCTTCATCTGGTCCCATCTGTGCTGTTGGCTATACGTCCGACGTCATGACAAATTACCCGCTCCTTTCCCCCGCAGGTCAGTCTGCAAGTCTGTCAACGAGCTCCTCACGCACTAATTCGCCCCCTTAGTTTTTGCGGACTCTCGTTGTCCCTCGGCTTCCGATGGTCGAGCAAGGCCCAGCGGCAGGGAGACCACTGCGCGTCGTACCAACAGCATAACCAGTAAGATTGGCGCGCGTTTCACACCATACAAGTCGGATACGAGACCCTCGAAGGTGAAGGGGTGTCAAGGAAATTTCTCAGACACCCCAGCATCTCCCTCGTCGGTACTATCGCACCCTCAGCACCACCACCTGTCCAGAAGCCCGGATATTACTCCTGTCATCGCCGGTACTTGTGGAACAGCTGGTTCGAGCAGCCCGACCCTGTCTGCCGCTTCTGGATCGTCCAGTGGGACCACGTTGCCTTCGATCGCCGAATTCGATGCTTCCATCAAGGCCTTGTGTTCAAAAAACCGGGCATTGGCTCTCCCGAATATCTCTCAGAGCACGCCTTCGCCATCCCCCCTCCTTCATGCCGACTCAGCGAGCCAGCTACCACACGGCGCCCCAAGACACTTCCTGGGCATGGTTCAATTCTCAAAGCACCAACACCACGCTCTCTTTGCCGCGTCAGCACGCCCCTCTGCTGATGGCGAATGGGCTCCCACGGCGAGTATCGAGGCCACAGTCCGCTTCCCCTCCGGGAGCAGAGCCGTAGCCCAGCCTTGCCTATCTGTCACTCGCAAAACGCACCGGCTCTGGAGAGAGCGACCTCAAACCCGAACCAAAGCAAAGGACTACACCTCAGAGACGTAAGTTGACACGTTTAGATTTCAAGGCGCCTCGTCGCTAATTTCGTCCCCTCAGGCAGGTGGCGGAATCATTACCGACAAACCTACAGCGTACGTACTGGGCCCTTGTGGAGCACATTTACGAAGACATCGCCAGCAACAGTGGCGGACCTCATACCTGGCTTTGCGGGCTCGCCTACCGGATTGAGGCAGGTGTCATGTACGAACATACTTGCACTTATACGACGAGCCTGAACGACACACACTACCTCAACCACATCCTGGCCGAGCACGGCATCGGGTACAATCCTGACTGGCAAGTCATCTGCCACTGGAAAGGCTTAGAGAGCACGATATGCTCGCCTGCCTCGCTCGTCAAACACCTCCGCGAGAAATACCTCATCCATACGGCACCCGTGTCGACCTCTCATCAGGGTGAAACACTGTACTCTCACCGTCGCACGATGAAGACCACCCCCAAGTCTATTCACGGTCATTCCTTCCCTTCCTTCACCTACCGGGAAGAGCCATCCAGGCGGGAGACCATGATGCGACACATGAGGCCGCAGATAGTGGACTGGTTCAAGTACTTCATGGGCGAATATCAATGGCCCAAGTGGGCTGGAAAGGCTCCCGAGGCAGGTAACGGGTTTTTGTGCGAGTAAACTGACCTCATTGGATTATACTATCGCTTCTTGTGTGTCTCTTGCTTGGATATTTTACGACCACCGCACCTGTTCTTTCTCTCTATTATATTCACTCAACAACCATGTATCGTTACTTTAGCAAAGGAATTATATCATCAGATCAGAAACTCGTGACCTTGGCCACCGCAAGACAGTGGGTGATAGATGCTACAGTTGAGAAGGAGCAAATTGAAAGTTCTAACGATGGCAGCTTGACGCCTTCCGACTCGTCGATGGTACGAAGGATGCGTCACTTGAAGGCCACTGTTCGAATAATGGAATGAGCTCCCTGCTTTGTTGATAAGGCAACGACCTCGCGCGGCATGATCATTTCCTTGTTCTGGAGAGGTAGATGATGGACAAAGCGACGAAGTTCCGTTGTCCAGACTGAAGGGCCTCGGCTAGGCGCTCGGGCTGTGTCATAGTGGTGCAGAGGCAGGCGGCCACTGTGTCCAGAGCTTTGGAATACGAAAATAAAATATAAACTGCACGCCTTCTGTCTGGAGAACGTCAAGTCGAACGCAAATTTCTCTCTAACAGAGGCGTTCAGGTGCTTTGACGAGTCTGATCCGGTGCAATGGGCATCTGCACCCGCTGACCTTCCGATGCGCACACAAACACCGCGCCCCGCTGCTTCGATGATGCAACCTCCCTGAGCAGATTAGCAGTGCGAGGTGCACGGAGCCTCAAATGCTCAAGTACTTAGACTATTACTGGGTTAAGGGGTCCCTCCTCGACTGCTGAGCACAAAGTATGGATGAGCAGACTCGATGGATTGGAGTGTTTCTCAATGAGCACAAGCAAGAAGTTGATTTTATGGATGATGGGGGCACCAGGGACCAAACATTCTGGGGTGCTCTTCCCTAATAGTATGGCGTCGGCTGTGATATATGTGATATGTGACATGTGAGAGGGAGCACACTGGTATTGCTGGAAATGGGTCGGACTGCCGGCATTGTGCAGGGCAGATCGAGGGAAACAATCTTATCACTGCTTAACGAGTAGGCGTGAGACCTTTGCAGCCGACCTTGTAATTTAATCCGTCCCAAGGTTTGGGTCATAAAATTCGGCTTGGAGGTGCTAATACTTTCTGGGCCCCTCGCCTTGGCTATAGAGACACTCGATGCTTCCTCTGACACTTGTCTCATATTACCTCTCACAGAAGGATTAACATGCCACAGTGATGCGGAACTTGTGGACGCACTTCTGGCGAAAATCATCATACCCTAGAGATGGGTGGCACACTGGCAACACCAAGGACAAGAACATATCCTATGAGATCCTATGATGGTCCCTTCTGAATGTATTTGGCCTCATGTCAGAATTGATGGTAAGCAGGGTGAACCACTTTGTTCACTTCATCATTTCCCCCATTTTGCTTCTTTCTCATCGGGGAGATCAATCGAGGCGGAGTGGTCCCGAGCAATTTTTTGACTGCTTCTAAATGAGAAACACCTCTCAAACCGCTACCATTGATCAACTTCGAAATAGACGTCCCGCGTCGCGGGAGCCAAGCGTGGTGTAGAATTCCAGTGTTGTTCATTCACACGTCGTTGAGAAAGGTTTTCTAGAAGCAATGTAGATTTCTATGTCCAAAATAGATTCCTCAGTTTAATTGATTTATGGAATCGACAGAACACTTTTACACCTGCACGCCTGACTCACTATTTAACCCTTACAACAAGGGTCACTGGCTCCTTCCCATCCCACATTTTCTCTGCCACTGACGCTGAAACCCGTGTTCACCATCCCATTATCTTGTGCCACAGTCTTCAACGGCTCAGAAAGCCTACCCTCCAAGCCTTGGCATCTATATCGACTCCCAATTTACCCTCCCATAATGTACGATCGCCTGTCGGTCAACTACCCCATAAGCTCCCTTCGCACTTCTGCTGAGGACAAAGATGCGACGACCTACGACAACACCACTATTCTTCCTGCGCCTGCCGAAGTCAATCTAACGTACCGGAAGCGACGAGCAAGCAGCTCTTGGGATGATGGCGAGCGTCAAGCCACTCGACAACGCCAATCCCTAACACCTTGCATCCTTGAGCCATCTCGGTCGGGGGCTTCTCCTCGCTCTACACGTAATGCCTACAAGATCGACCCTCCACATCTTACCGCCAGTGTTGAGGCTCCGGAATACGAGCCATCCTCACCAACGCTAACATGTTCCTCGGGTACTACACTTGCCGGAACTCCCTACCCTGAAGAGCGCTCCTTGAAGGTCCCCTACACTTCTCCACCGCCTCGACTTGTCCCGGCTATCTGGGATGAGCAGCCTCTAGTATCCGGTGCCACTTCCAAGTCGGAGGTACCCTTGTCTACGGTGCCTCAGAAGGTCCAGAAGCCCGTCTCCTCGGTTTCTTCCAGAGGACCAACACCCACCATCAAGACTATCCGCATCGCTGCTGAATGCACGCTGAGCGACAAGTAAGTCCCCGCATCGTTAGCTTCATGGCAAATTATAAGCGTTCTAACGGCTGATACTAGGCAACTCATTGAACTCGGCCCTGGGCTTTCACAGGCGATCCTCCAGGCACGAAAGGACTATGAAGAGAAGAAGAAACAGCTTCAAGATCCCGTCCAGGAGGTTCAAGTCCGTTGTCCGCATCGTATCACATCCACCGTTGAAGGGACCGACGAGAGCCTCTGCAACGTGCTTCTACGTGTCAGAGACCTTTCAGACCATCTCAAGAAGGAACATGCCGACACTTGGCGCAAGGCGGACAAGGGAGTTACTTTCTCTTGTCCCTTCCATCGTCAAGCGGGCAAAAAGCAATGTCAGGAGATTGGGAAGAAGAAGACGAGGACGAAAGCAGCAGACGAGAAAGGCAACAACCTCGTTCGGCATCTCAGGTCCAACCACCTCGCCTTAGGATCGGAGAAGATTGTCGTCCACCTCACCGTCGACGAGGTCAAGCATCCCATCAGCGTCGATATGCCTCTGGGCGGCCGTACAGACCTCACCAATCGCTCTTATGGCCATGCCGTACTTTCTGTCATTCAAGACCTCCAGCGTCAGGGAAAGGTGGCTCTTCCCGGTCTAGAGGTGTATGCAAAGTGGATGAGCAAGTCTGGCAAGAGCATGAAGGAGGTGGCTTCCGAATCGCGCTCGACGCCGAGGAAGGTCACGGCTACAACCTCAAAGGCCACGAAGGTATCTGCCACCACCAACAAGGTGAAGAAGACATCTACTCTGCGCTCAAAGGCCAAGGTGGCTGCCTCCGCCCCCCACGCAATGACCAAGAAGGCCTCGGCTACCTAATCCTCCCCTCTATCTTCCACCCGTACTTGGACGTTTCTCGCTGTCGTCGCTTTCAAGTCAAGCTTTCCCTCTTCATCCTCTCTTTCATCCTTTACTACTGCTAATCGTTCTTAGCGCTTTCTGTCCGATCCTTTCGCGTTGAACGTCTGTCGTTTTTGCTATCTTGCTGTACTTCCTATCACCGTCTGTTTTTGCTGTCCTCGTCATTGCTGTTGTTGTTGTTGCTATTGTACCATCTTGCTGTCTATTCTGTGCTCTGTCGCGTTTTTGTCTCGGCTCACTATTTATATCTAATGTTGTGTTATAGTCAATTGTACGTCTATCGTAGTCCCCTTGAATGCACGTCCATCGGAATATCCCTCACTTCGCAATGCTGGAAGGTCGAAACAATCTTCCGATTTTGCTGTCGACAGTCGAGTGCGAGCTGAATGGTGTGGTTATCCGACTCGGTGGTCCGACCCACTCCGTTCTCATCTTTCTCCCTTCCGCGTCAAACCCTCAGAGACATCCTTTTGCATAGGCACAGAGGAATCAGGAGTTCATTGACTGCCAAGTACAGCTCGATTCTGTTTTGTCAACTGCGAATCTGGGATAGAACCATTTGTCAGTCCTCCTTGCCTCTAGCCCGTGTCCACAGACTCCAGTTTGGGCATGTGCTAGTGGTTGTCACTGGTTGACGCCAACTTGGTCACAGGAGATCATCGAGTCCAGATACTCAGCATGCACGAAGAGAGATAAGCTCGTAAAGCGACGTTTTATTATCTTTTTGGATTATATATAATTTATGAATAAGAATAGCTATGCGTCCCTCGCAGAGGGGTAGGTCGTACAAGTACATGATTCTATGCGTTGGTTTGAGTCGTTGATTGTGCGTGAGAGGTCCAAGATGCAATGTAGGTTGAGACGAAGATCGAATGTTGTAATGAGCGTGGTTGAGGTCCGTGATAGGAGTGGACCAGGACGATGATGAGCCGCCAATGTGACGGGGAATGAAAGATTGGTATGAATTGAGAAGCGTCGAAGGGGATTTTTGGGATGATGGTGGCGGATTACTTCCTAAGAAGCATCCAAGCAGCAAGCCCTCCAATGAGAGCGAGAGTGACGAGAGTGAGGAGTGCCCAGAGGCAGCGCTTTGCCCACTTGAGCTCGGCTTTGCGCATGTGGTCGATGAAGGCCTGACGTTCAGCCTCGGTTTTCTCTGGCATCCATGTGGGAGAGACTTCGTTTGAGGGCGGCTCTCGCAGAGGAGAGATGAGGATGAAGGCGCCGAAGATCCAGAATAGTGGGAACACTGCAATACATGTAAGTTGTTACTCCGAAGCATGGGGTTGAAGAGAATACTCACAGAAACCAAACTTGAAGAGGTACATCGCGAGCGTGACAGGCTCGGCATGAGGAGTGTACTGGGGCAGGCTGTCGTCATCCTCTGCATAAGCAGGGAGAGCTTCGGCGTCCGCAGGAATCATGATGCTCGACGCGCGAGAGCGTCCATCGTGGCGGCTCTCCTGAGTCGCGGAAGACGCGAAGCGGTATCCAAAGAATTCGTCGACGGGGTCGTAGACGCGAGGCTGGTCCTCTGCGACAGAGACAGTACGAGTGGGACTGGTAACCACCGGGGTAGGAGAAGCAATAGCAGTGCTCGAGGTCGAAGCAGTGAAGCTGGCCATTTGTGCTGAATGCGAGAGGGATGGAGAACTTGGCTTGAAGATTGGGCGGGAGCTTCACAGGCAGGAAGTGGGGAATCACCCCGACGCCCAGTCCATGGATTATATACCCGACCTGTCAGAGAGGATTGACAGGCAATCCACTCATTTCTTCCCGACGTTGCCGTACCTCAGAAATTGCCTTTTCAGGTGTGTAACCAAACAGTACCAGGCAAAGCCCCTGTCTGACACCATGCTGCTGGCAGACTCGAGACGGCGATCTTTTCGCGATTCAGCGTGTGCATTTACCTACCAAACTACTCTTGAAGTCTACATCCATAATTTTCAATGGATGTATACGAGAAAGGCATCGAAACGAGAACCCCGATTTGGGGGTTGCACCAGAAATTACCATTTTCGGAAATTTTTGAAAGGAAGTCCCCGTGGGAGCGCCTTCGACTGATCCTGTCAATCCTGGCACCCCGTCGTCCGAAAAAGTCCATTTTTCAGCGTCCATTACGGCACTCGTAGCATCCAGGCAATCGGAGGTGGATCCAGGCGGAAATGAAGTGGATGATCCATGAGAAATTCCAGTTGGGCAATGGGCACGGACTGGGCACGGACCAGCTGCTCTACCTTGGGTTGTGCTATCGGAGTTCCTTCACTAGCTTCACTTCCCCAACCTCGAGCGTCATTGATACGAAGTCAAGCGAGACCCGGAGGATCCTATGACGATCTCTCTCTGGACCGAGTCGGGATCATCTGAAAGGGAAATAGGGGGATCAAGGATGAGCTCCATTGCACATGCGCGCTTGCCCCGAGTCTCTATCCTCAACCACAACGAGCAGGATGGCCGAAATACTAGGGAAGCCTGGAACGCATTTGGGAATGGTTACAGGTCACTCTAAAATCGCTAGACGAGGAGAATATTTGCTTGATCTCGACGATACGTTCAAGTTCCCAGACATGAACAACATCCCAGTCGCACCGCCCGACCCTGGAGAGAGTTGGTACATTTTGACAGAGGTGGGTGCTCTTCACTGCCACATACGCGCCAGGGCTTAGCGTCTGCCCGTCACCCAGGCTGACTGACGAATGGCTAGATCCACTTAAAGGAGCGAACGAGACGCCCGACTTTCATCGTTTGGGACAAGATCGTCCCCAATTTCTGGGTAGTTGCCTTTCATACTGAGCACCCTTGGGAAGATTCGAAGGACTGCGCACCAGGATCGATGTTATGCATCAAAGATGGTGTCCCCAAGCGCTTTTCGGATGGGAGAGCAGGTTATCAGATTGAGGATCCTTCTACTATTTTGGTCTGTCCGATTCCGATTCTGGGTATTGCTCTCAACGTAGACGCTGATGAGTGTTACGCCATCAGATACTCCCGTGTACGATGAAGAAGCTCAGGGAGCTCAACGACTCTCTCCGAAAGCGATTTGAGGACGGCGTCCTGCGGGGTTGTGTAGTTTGTGATAAAGGTCCTCAGAAGGACGGCTGTGCCAAGTGCAAGACCCGGTATTGCTCGAAGGTAAGACGCACTTTGAGGTCTTTGTCAAGCTGGTGCCTGATCAGTTCTGTCTTTCAGGTATGCCAGAAGCGAGATTGGCCTGCGCATAAACCCATCTGCCAAGTTTTGAAGACGCTACACAAGTGGAATCGGACCGACTGGGGGGTAGATTATCGAGGCCTCAGACTTCGAAGAATCCAATCGCTCTTTATGTCCTTAACCAACACTAGCGTAAGCGTATCCGGACATGAGATGCTGGCACCCTTCCAGAGGGTTTTCGTCCCCGGTCCTGGACAACGGATCAGGCAGGTAGTGTTGGGGATAGCGACCGCAGGTTGAACGTTATCTGTTACAGACCTCTCGATCTCGGAGTTGACGTTCCGTGTCATATGAACTGGGCGCTTAAGTTCAAGGAGCTCGAGTATAGGGGGTTCAGGGATTACATAACGACCGTGATCCCAGCAAAGTAGTCCATTCATCCTTTGTCCTCGACCACGACATCCACTATTCGCCGTCCATGAATCAACGACAAATACCAACCACACCTGCACCTGGAAATGCAACGCCACCGTCTCGTAGTCGATACACGCTCGACCTGGATGACATCATCGTGTTTCCTGGCATGGCCCATATGCCTGTCTTTCCCCCTAAACCTGGGGAGAGCTGGTACGTCTTGACAGAGGTGCGTTTTGCGCCTGCTGGATACTATAATACATTTGATGAGCATGAATGGCTCGTAGATCAAGCAAGATGCCTCCCTTGTTCGGCGAGTGTATCAAGTCGAAGACAAACTCGAAGGGAACTATTGGATGGTCGCGTTCTACACTGACAATCCTCGACAGGATGCCAGAGAATGTAAATTGGGTTCGATGATATGCATCAAAGATGGGATGCCGCATCAGTTCATGGATGGGAGTACCGGCTTTACGATTGAGGATGCGTCGAGCGTCATTGTGCGTTTCTCCTTGGTGACTGGTTATCGCCAAGTCCTGAAGGCATGAATAATAGGTGCTCCCATGCAAGATGAAGAAGCTGAGAGAAGTAAACGCGTCACTAGTCAAGCGGTATCAGGATGGCCTATTGCTTTCCTGTGTGGTTTGCGATACACCTGCGAAGAAGGGTTGCTCCAAGTGTAAGACCCGGTATTGCTCCCAGGTATGTGGCTTGGTCCTGCTATTTTCCAGTCGTCCAATCATCCATCTTCACGCAGGAGTGCCAGACGAAGGACTGGCCGACACATAAGGCATTGTGCAAGGTGCTGAAGACGCTGCACGAGTGGAACCGCACGGATTGGGGTTACTCGCAGCCTTCCCCTCCCCCCTCCCCACCTCCGTCTTCATTCGTCTTTGAGATATTCTCATCAATGTACCATATCGGCAACCAACATGGATGTCATGCCTACCATCTTCCCATTTCGCGTATGCGACAGCGTCTTGCTTGAAACGTCTACCTCAAGGTGTGGTGCGACATATGCCTCGTGGAATGGATCACGGGTGCGTATTCTGTTGCTTTCGATTGACCTCTGTCGACTCGTTGCTCACGTTCAGAAATGTCCTCGCTAGAATAGACCCCCGCTCTTGACCTGACTAAACCTAACGACAGACGGCACCCCATCCACCTCCAAGATGTAATATCAGACTCCCGAGTCGCCACTGCTGCATCTGTAGAAGGAGTGTCAGAGCCTCAAAATGGATCGCCAACTCACCGAGCGGAATGTATAGTTGACACAAGCCAAGTGTGGTGCTTTCGAGTTAGGCTGGACTGGTGCTGGTCCATACAACCGAGTCCTGAGGGATTTGTTGGACCTTCACGCTTGTTCGTTATTAATCTGCTTTCACATCTTCCCAGCATCCAACGCGCGCTCGCGTTCAAGTTTTAGCGTGTATAGGCCGCCAAACAAGCAGGAAGTGCCCGAGTTGTGGTTCGTTTTAGATGTCATACTGATGTCCCACTCTGCCACGACGCTTGGGAGTCCATCCATTCAATAAATACGGTTAGGTTGAAGGTGGACATCTCACCCCTCCGGTGTATCCTGTATGGGCGCCCGTCCCAAGGGCCCCCTGCGTAGATAGGGGCTCTGTTTGCCCGTGTTTCGTTTCGAGCGCCGTTTCCGTTCTTTAGCTTTTACCACATCGTCAACCCGAACCCCGTCGTACTGTACTCTCCGTTTCCAATATAATTCGTTTGTGTGCAGTCGGCGTGGATTGAGGTCTCGATTGGTTTGTTTGCTACCCACACCCTTACACAGATCTCGTGTTTACTTCAATCATAACTTGGAGTTGACTCGTGACAGCAGCGACAGAGGGAGTAGTGGAAGAATCGGGATAGTTCTCTTGACGAAAGAGGCATGTATGTGAAAGGGTACAAAGCCCTAGTTTGAGTCGCGTCTATAATCATCTATTCAGCCCAATTCCATCTTGTTTTAGGGGGATGGTGATTGAAACCCTGCAATAGATTTCGATGTTGCATGAGCTAGATCAACTTGCACTGGCTTTTGATCAAGTCCAATATTGCGCTCCTGTGACTGCAAATTTTGAATTGCCATTCGAAAATGAGACGAACGATACAAGGAAGTTACTCGGCGACTCCGACGTGATGGGCTCTCAAACTCTCGAACTAAACGGCCTTGAGAGAAGCTCAAAACACACGTGCTCGCAGAGTGGTCTAATACAAAACACATAGCTAATAGGTCGGTGACAACAAGATCGAGATGAGATTGTTCTCGCAAAACTGACAGCGTGCGTCGCGGTCCTCGATGCCTTTCACCCTATCGTCGCTTCTGTTCTCCGCCTGTGGTAGTCACCCAAAGTTATTGCGTGGATTGGCTATCTGAATGCATTAGCGATGTTGCCTCATTCAGCGTGTCATTGTTTCCCGTTCGCTTGTAAGAAGCTCGAAGGGCGTCGGAAAGATTGTTGAGGGTTATTGCGTGGCGTGGATGGCCTGGCGGCCACAGTGACAATGCTTCTCGATAAAACGTGATGACCTCATCTAGGTTTTTAGTGGTGCCTGTACACTTGAAACGGGAGTAAAGGGAGCTGGCCAGGTTGTTCAGGGACGATGCGCGATCTGGGTGACCTGACGGCCGCAGCGACAGCACTTCTCTATGAAGCACCATTGCCTCGTCGAGGCTTTCAGTTGTGCTTGTGTGGTTTGAATAGGAGCCAAGGGAGTTGGCAAGATTGTTAAGGGACGTTGCGCGGTCTGGGTGACCTGGTGGCCGCAGTGACAACGCTTCTCGAAGAAGTGCGGTTGCCTCATCTAGGCTTTCAGCCGCGCGCGTGTGCTTGAAATGGGACCAAAGGGAGCTGCCAAGGTTGTTCAGGGACATGCCGCGGTCTGGGTGACCTGGCGGCCGCAGTGACAACGCTTCTCGTTGAAGCACAATTGCCTCGTCGAGGCTTTCAGTTGTGCCTGTGTGGTTTAAATAGGAATAAAGGCAGATGGCAAGGTTATTCAGGGACATGGCGCGCTTTGGGTGACCTGGAGGCCACAAGGACAACGCTTCTCGTTGAAGTGTGATTGCCTCATCTAGGCTTTCAGCTGTGCCTGTATGCTCAAAATAGGAGCGAAGAGAGTTGGCAAGGTTGTTAAGGGACGTTGCGCGGGATGGGTGACCTGGCGGCCACAGTGACAACGCTTCTCGTTGAAGCACAATTGCGTCTTCGAGGCTTTCAGTTGTGCCTATATGCTCAAAACAGGCGGCAAGGCAGATGGCAAGGTTATTAAGGGACATGGCGCGCTTTGAGTGACCTGGCGGCTGCAGAGATAACGCTTCTCGTTGAAGTGCGATTGCCTCATACAGGCTTTCAGCTGTGCCTGTATGCTCAAAATAGGAGCCAAGGTAGCTGGCAAGGTTATTCAGCAACGAATCGCGGTCGGGGTGACCAGACGGTGTGAGTAGCAGCACTGCTCGCTCTAGTGCAATAGCCTCGTTCAGGTCTTCCAGCCTACCAAGACGAGAAAAACGGAGCCAAAGACACGTGCCTAGCATCCGATAGATTGCATTGAGGCCCTCATTTCCACCTAGATATGTTGCATACCGGCAGCAACAAACAGCGTTGTCCACAAGATGGCTCGATGCATTGATCTGCGCAGCGTCATAACACGCTTCCCCAAGCTTGAGCCAAGCATCTGAGCTTTGGTGCTCAAGTCGTGTGGCTATATCAGCGACAGCGATGGCGTCTGGGGTGCCTTCGGTAGTCGAATATTCACCCAGTGATTGGGCGACGCGGGCGACCAAGTGTCGATGAGTATTACGAGTTGAGTTTTGCGAGGGCCTGTGAAAGACTTTGTCAAGAAACGCCCGAATGGTCTTCCGAGCGGGATGGTGTTTTGCTGCCATTGGATGCAGCGCCTGTGGTAGTGTGAGCTCTTCAGTGCTTAGATCGCCCAATGCGCTAGGGCAAACAACCTGGAGATATGATGTTGCCCAATGCATCCACTGCTGGACAGAGAGGCTACCCAGAATAGTGGAATGTGGCGTGGCTTTCCATTCAACATCCGAAATAGGGGTTACAGAAGGGGTGCCATTGGCAGTGTGGATCGGCCAATACCTCATCGCATACTTTTGCAGAGGAGATGTGAAGCTACGTTGGGGAGATGATGGGAGGCGACGAATCTCGTCGAGGCACGCTTGGCCAAGGTGAGAGTGGGAGGTGAAGGTGTCGACTTGGAATGCGAGATGAGAGGGAATGGAGGGACTTTTTAGGTACTCTAGTAGGGACAAGTGGAAGGTTGACGATGCTGGATAGACTATGTCCTGGGTCTCCTGGGCCGGGCCGGTCTGCAGAGGGCCGAGATCAGTTTGGATTTTGCGAACGACAGCGGTTTCCATTGACACCAAAGAGGCGAATGCGGCAGCGGGTAGAGGCTCTTGCAGGACCAGTACCGCTTCTAGGTAGACCCTGAGCTTCGTTTTGTGAACAGGCTTGGGGAACCGGAGGTTGATGGCGCTGTGGTACAGGCTCGCCAGGATATCGTCGTCACCCATGCTGTGTTGCGATTGTAGAATGGCCGTGAGGGTATCATTGGGTTTGGGGCAAATTATCTGGTCTTCCAGAGTTGAGCAAAGGATCGAACTCCAGATGAATAGGCCGTTGGCTTTATCCACCAATTGATCGATCATTTGAGAGGTAGGTTTTCGCCCATACTCCCAACGGACTTGCTCGAACTTGAGGCGGAAATAGTCCCCCATGACACTTTTGGAAACCTCCTGTAGGTCGTATAGCTTAACGGGAACGTCCTGGAAGCGATCTTCCAGACCCGGTCGTCCCAAGACAACGAATCGGACAATATGGGCTTCGGTGGTGAGGCAGCCAAGCGCCTCGGTGAGAATAGGATGTGGCGCCCACTGGTCGAGAGCATCCAGCAGTACTACAAGGGGTCCGGGAAGATGAAGCGATTGGATGGGTTCCAGGATGAACTTCTGGATCCTGGTCTCAAGGGAAATGGAAGGACTGACATCAAGGCGAATAGCCTCGGAAACGGCTCGCGTGAGGGATGGGTAGGCCCCGCAAAGCTGACCTGCGGCCATCCTGACCACTGATTCAGGGGTCCAGTCGGGGAGAGCGAAGCCAAGGTAAACTTCAGCAGCGAGACGGCCGTCGTTCCGCAGCCTTGTTGCGAGGTGCTTCGCCAACGTCGACTTGCCCACTCCGACTTTACCAAGGACACAGAGGACGAGCTCTGGTGGATGGCTGGTGTCGATCCATTGTAGAATACGAGCTTCGTCGTCGGTTCGGCTGTTGGGGAAATAGTCGCTGAGATGGCCACTGATGTCTGGGTGGATAGGGAGATTTCGCAGGACGTGAAATTCTTCAATCGTCTGCTGCGTAAAGTTGCCTGGTTGAATGTGTACCTTGAGATCACGACTAATTTCGCGAGGAGTCCCAGATTTCACCCACCATTGCTGGTCCCTATGAAGACGTTCCCCATCACTTGTCCCATGCTGATACTAGGGCCATAGGTCTGTTGTTGGGTTTTCACATCGCCTGTTGAAGGTCGAAAAGCGCCCTCAGTCAACAGAAGGTTTATTGTCTCTGATGGAAACTCACGGTCATTGGCGTCGTTGTCTTCCTGACCCACAGAGGTGCTGGAGGTAGCATGCTCTTCAGGCTCAAAGATCGCCAGAGATCGCGGTCTATTCTCGCTCGTTTGTGGGGTTTGACCTGATGTTTCCATCTTTCAGTATTAGCGGAGGAAGAGAGATTATATATCTTCACCTTGGGTTGCAAGAAAGAAAGGGGTTCCAGTGTTGGGCCCTGTTGAACTCATTGCAGAATCCAGCGTCCGCCAAATATACTCTCAGGCCGGGGCGCTCTCCACCAAGGCAGGGGAAGAGGGTAGAGCCTTTGATCAACCAACCGCCTTTAGTGCACAGACGGGCACGTGTGTGCTGTGTATTTGACAGCGTTCCTGATGCAAATATAGCGTAGGCCGGTGGACAAGGCGAGGTCGCCGACACGTTCCAGCCGATGGCACCTTCAGTATTTTGAGCACGGTTACAGTGAAATCGTAGAGATTCGCATTTAGTTGGCTTCTCTTTGAAAGCTTCGCCGTATTGGACTGTGAACGTTAAACGAAAACCGCTACTTATCGGGGGTGAATAAGCGCCCAGGAATAGCCCCTATCTGGCTTGATTCGCAATTTGCCGAACGGGACAGGGTCGGCGGATGCGGCTCTTCGACCTCAACTTACTTGACCAGTCCTTGACCATATTCCTTTCGAACGCGATACAATCACCAGAACTCTTGCATATGGCGCAAACTTCCATCCACATTTGGCGTACACCCTGGATAATGAGTTCATAACACTTGTCGTGGCGTATCGAATTCCATGAATGTCGACGGGAGGACAAGACTTGCTTCGAAACCGTTGGTTATATGTCTACGGTGATCGAAGAGGATGGAGTACAGGATAAAGAGACAATCTTGGGGAGTGAGCGACTGGCAGCTTCTGCCAACGAGAGAGACCTGTGGTGGGAGCCACTAGATAGAGGGGGAGGAAACGACGATGAAGCAAATGAAGCAGGGATGTCACTTACCGTGTTTATCTCTCTATTCCACGTCTGTAAGTAACGGTTATTGGAAGTCAAAGGATTGTGCTTACCTCCTCTGGCAGTAACGGCCTCCATGTACCTGTCAGAAATACTCGAAGTGGTCAGACATCTACGCTTCAAAGTGACAGGGATGGTCACGTACTATTACCCTCGAACTCCCTTCGCCAGACGACCTACGACCCAATGTCAGGTCACTACCTCATCCCGTTCATCAATGCGACGTACCCTGCATTCCGAATTACACTCTATCCTACAGCGACGCTCAACCAAGCCGTCAGTGATCAGGACGGGGGATGAACGACCAGGACTTACCCTCCCCCACCCGTCTTCCCTAGACCTGCGCATCCCGTATGACCGTCCATCCACCACCTTCCAAGTCTATTCACCTCCAACTCGCTACCAACTCGAGACCATGCCCCAGTCGCGGTTGTCGTTCCATCACGGAAGAGGATCGTTCGTTCGTCTTCCTCGTCGTCGCCGCAGGTCACTCAAACGCGCTTGAAAGGAACCTGGTACCACCCTGGTGACTTTTCAGCGGTCTACAAAGATGATGGACGTACCACATCCTTCAATCTCACTCTCCGACTGGAATATCTCACCAGCTCTCCCCTGCACCTACCCGCACCTCCATCCCACCGTCTCCCATCGTGACCGCCGCTATGCGAAGAAAACGTCAATATAAGCAAGCCAAGGTTCCACGGATATCGTCCCAGAGAGCGCAACGCCAGAGACCAGACCATCCAAATCGCATCACAGAGAGCAACAGGTCCAGCAGAGAGGAACGAGCCCAGTATCCAGAGTAGAGAACGCCCAGAAGAAGCCCAGCCAAGAGCAGCAGTCGTAGACCCAGCTTTGATACCAGCAGCAGCAGGGAAAATCTGTAATGAGGGTGAAAGTCAGCGAAGTTGGCGTTGGAGCGTTACCCCAAGTCCTCGAGCCTTCCACCCCCTCTCGATCCCTACACATATGCTCGAGATACTTGTCAGCGAACTCGATCCAGGGCAGAAGAATGGCTAGTACTCACCCTCCCCCTCTCCAACTCTCCTCCAACCTGCAAGTGTATCTATCAGCCACTGTTCACTCTCTCCCACACATACCTTTCTCCAAGTCCTGCATGTGGCCATGTCCACCTCGATCTCCCCACCCACCCCATGGAAGGTTGTCCACCCATAGTCGAAGTCGTCGTGGCCGTAGTTGCCAATATCTGCTCGAGGATGCCAACGATGGACTCCAGTATCTGGCGATGTGTCAGCGACATACGAAGATAAGGAATGGATCTTATCCTCTGCAACAACGATGTCCACTCGTCGGACTGGAAGCTCTCTGCGAACCTCCGTCCTTTCAACCCTTTCCACCATAGCTCCCAACTCTCCAACTCACCTCCCTCCACCCTCATCATCATCAACGCTCGAATATCACTACGGGAAGAAAAACGTCAGGATGAGCAAGCCAATCAACCCCAGAGAGTATCCCAGGCCAAAGCATCGTAGATCGCAGAAAGAGCAGTCCAGCCCAGAAAGCAACGAGCCCAGCCCGGAGAGCACCGAGCCCAGCGCCAAGAGCCAGAATCCATCCAGCAGAGATCCAGACGAGAGCACGAGCAGTGGACCCAGTATCAGCAGCAGGGAAACTCTGTAAAGAGGAGGGGAGGGTGAACGAAGATGGCGTGGTGAACGTTACCCAAGTCCTCAGCCCCTCGTTCCCTACAGCAATGCTCGAGGTGGTACTTGTCAGCGACCTGCATCGAAAGCGGAGAACGACCGGTACTCACCGTCCCCCTCTCCCCAACCCCAGCTTTCACTCCAATCCCACACGTGTCATCGTCTTCAAGTTCGTTCAACCTGCAAGTGTTGCGTTCAGCAGCGGTTCACTGTCGTCCATACGTACCTTGCTCCAACGTTCTCGACGACGAGAGGTGCTCATCCACCTCGAGTCTCCCCAAGACCACCCTGGTCGTTCCGTTCATGCGCACGTCGAAGATCGCTCGTCGTCGTCGTCGCTGTCATCGTCGAATGTTCGATGGAAAGCTCGGATTGGCGATGACGATGTCTCTGACCACTCTAGCGACTGCATCAGCGATCTACGAACAGGAGTCTGCAGACACACCTTCTCGGCCACCAGCGACGCTACGCCATTTCGACGACCCCTGTACACTCCATCCTCGCCTTCCCGCACCATCCTCATGTTTTGTTTGTTTTCTGTATTTTCGTTCCCCGCCTTCGTCTCGTTGCTCGATCGACCACGTTGTTTGCCACAATCACGACACTGCTATAATAAGAAAAACGTTAGCAAAACCAAGTCCAGCATCCCCAGAGTTCCGAGAGCATCTCCACATCGCACAGAGAGCACCGAGTCCAGCATCATCCACAGCAAGCATCCAGCTCAAGAGTCAAAATCAAAGTCCACACGGCGAACATCCAGCAGCGAGGTCACAGACACGCCCAGGGAAGTCATAGGCCAGCACCAGAAAAGACCCTCTAGAGAAGAGGAGAGTGGACAAAGATGGGGAACTGGACGTTGCCCAAGTTGCCTACAGCACGACCACGACCAACAGCACCAGATCCAGCATCACCAGCAGTAGGAAGAGACAACCCAGTAGCAGGAGGAGCACCAGGAACAACAAGAGACCCCACAACACCCGTTGCAGACACGGCAGCGTTTACAGCGTCAAACATCCCACCTGCAGCACCTGCGAATGACCTGAACGCGTTGTTGGCAAAGTCGGAGACGTAGGCGAGGGTCGGGGAAGTGGGTGTGGTGGAGGTGAGGAGGGTTGAGCCTTCGTCTGGGATGTCTGGGATGTCGTCTTGCTCGTCTTGCTCCTCGATGGTGTCTTCATCCTCTTCCTCGTTCTCGTCAGGGACGGAGGTGGAGGTTTCGATGGGGGTTGAAGACAAGAGCGAGGCGAGGTCGGTAGATGCTGTCGATGATGGGAAGGAAGATGTCTCTTCTGGTTGCATGTCGCCGATCTCTTGGAATGCCGAGGCTAGTTCTGCTTGGAGGAGTTGGTCGAGGTTGATGTCCTTGGCGGGGACGTCGACGGTGACGATAGTCTGCCCTGCTTCGCGAGAAACAGTGGCAGCAGGAACAGGGGCAGGAGTAGGGGCGACGGCAAGAACGGGGAAAGCGGCAAGAAAAGCGGCAGCAAGATCAGCTGGGACTTGAGCAGGAGTGGGTGCGGGTGCGAGGGTGGCAGCGACAACAGGCGCGGCGATGGGCGTAGCAGAGGGAGCACGGACAGGAGCAGGAACGGGGAGAGATTCCTGCAATGCTTTGGCCTCCTCGTACATCCTGTCGGCCTTGAGGCACGCTTCCGTCAGATCAGCTTCGAAGCGTTGCATCAAGTCGTCCTTCTTGTCGATCTTGTCGGAGCTGGGAGGGTCTTGCTTCTTTGCCTTGGAGGAGCTGACAGCATCGTGCTTGGTCCTCGTCGACTCTTTCGCCACCGCCTTGGACTTGGAGCTGCGGGCCTTGGATGGCGGAGGTACCACAGGCTTCGAGACAGCCAGCGCCTGGTCCCATATCCAAGGTTTGGCTGGAGTGGGATGGGTGGCAGCATCCAATACTTCGCGATACCTGACGAAGAGGTCGGGGCTGGAAGGTGGGAGAGATGAAGGAGTGAATGCTGTGGTTGGGTCGACTAAAACGTCGGTGTGGTTTCCGCTTTTGCTGGGGACGAATGAGACGTGATAGCTGAACTTGGAATCTATGGGGTCGGCTTTGGACTTTGCGGGTGCGGCGGCAGGAGTGGGAGAAGGTGCAGGAGAGGGAGCGGGCGCAGGAGACGCAGGACGGGAAGGAGGAGGAGGAGCGCCACCTTTGTCCTTGTCGTCTTTGGCAAGGAGAGAAAGATCCGAAGAGACGGCTGGAAGAGAGGACATGTGGAACGACGAGGAAGCGTGGGTGAGGCCGTTGGCATTGCTCTCGGAAAAAGCGAGGTGGTAGACGGCTTGATTGGAAGGGATGGTGGTGTCCTTGAGCGTAGAAGACACAGCACGCGAAGAGGAGGCAACGGGGGAAGGCTCCTCGTCCTCGTCGTCCCACTCCGGCAACTTTGGGACGCCATGCCAGGTACCCCTGCGATAACCGTAATGATCATCCTCTGGGTGGTCAGGAAGCATGTGGTCGTCCTTCCGGGTGATACCCATTGCCTTGCGTGCACGCTCCTTTGCAATCTCGTCGTACGACCCGTCCGGGTGCGCAGCCTTGATCCGCCCAATCTTGAACAACTTGGTGATCAAGTCGTCGTCGGGTCTGTCCGCGTCGGGGTCGTAGTCCACAGCCTTGGGCAACGTCGCCATGTCCACGCCGGATTCAAAGGAGGGGTTGGGAGCGATGAGACCGTCCATGTCTGGGTCTGCGTAAATGTCGGACATGATGGGTGGGAGACGACCCGTTGGGAACTCTGGCAGGACCTGACCGAGCTCCTTGCGTTCGACCAGAGGGTTCTTGAGGTACTTGGCGTTGGGGTTCTCGCCATATGTCTCTGCATCGTGTTGTTCAGCCATCTTGGCGATCTGGTCGGGGGCGAGACCGGGAAAGCGAGCGTCGATGCGTTGGTGCAGTATGGCGAGGCGGCCTGCTTCCAACGCTTGGTTGAGGTTTCGGAAGGGACGGTTGACGTAGAGGGATTTTAAGGATTTGGCGGCGTATGGGCTCGGTTCGAGCTCTGGAAGTGTGTTGCGCTTTTTGCTGGTGGTGGGGGTGGGGGTAGGAGCGGGAGCGGGAGTGGGAGGAGTAGGCTTGGGAGAGGCGGTTCGGCGAGGAGGGGTGGATGGGTTGGCCTTGGAGGTCTTCGACGAGGGAGAAGGAGGGACGGAGCTGCCTTTCTTGTTCTGAAAGCGCCGGAAAACTGGCTTCTTGTACGTCGCCTCCTTCAATACCTCTGAGCCGACGGGAAGTGAGACCATGGACCAGTCTGCCTCCAATGAGCCGGCTAAAGTTCGAGACGACGTCGTCAGCATTGGATGTCGAGGATAGGAGAAAGGACGAGCGTACCATCGAACAATGTACCATCGATCTTTGCATTAATCAATTCAGCCCACTCAGGACTAGCTGCACCAGGCACGCTAATCAGAGTCACAGGCTGGTCGTCGCGTTGACGTTGGAACAAGCTACGGGTAAAAGTCATGGTTACCGATTAATATGAATATAAACACTCAGTGTTTTTTGGGTGGACGAAACGGTGGTTTGGGGGTTGGTAAAGGTTGGGGGGATTGTGGGGGGAAGAGCGAAAGGAGAGAAGGAAGGGTGAGACAGGGCTCGAGGCCTTTTATAGGTGTCTGAGACGTGGTTCAGATTGCGAATTTTTGGTCACAGCCACACGAGGCGGGACGATGAGACTGCTTGGCGCTCGTAGGCGCTCGTTTTCGGCAATTCCCGATGTGGTGAGCGAGACGACCTGCGGAATGAGATGGCACTGGGATACTTCGAATAAAGAGGATAGGAATCGATATGAGAAGGTAGAAAGCCCCGGTAATATGAGCTCTGCATGAGATTATAAGCTTACTCTCGAACCAATGGGACGCAAGGCTCAACATCTGGCATCGCGAGTCCCGCCAGTGATCGACTTCGGTGAACCAACAGTCGAGTTAATCTAAAACAATCGCAGGGATCCTGTTTCCATAGATTTGGGACTGTTATAGGAGCACAGCTATGCGAGTATTGAGCTTTTGTACAGTTTCTGACCTAGCTCAGTGTATTGGTAGAAGTTCAGGGGGTGTATCCAATAATACGATAGTGCGGTGGCAACATCGAATAGTCTGAATCAGCTACTGATTGATAGATTCACCTCTGTGTCACTTCAGGCAATAAAGACATTGCCTCATTCAAGATGTTCATGTTACCTGTCCGCCAGTAAGAAGCGTGGAGTGCATCGGTAAGGTTTCTGAGGGACGATGCGCGGCGTGGATGACCTGGAGGACGAAGGAATAATGCTTCTCGATGAAGCATGATCGCCTCGTCAAGACTATCCGTTGCACCCGTGTGATTGGAATGGGATACCAGAGAGTTGGCTAGGTTGTTCAGCGACAACGAGCGGTGTGGGTGGCCAGAAGGCCGTAGCGACAGGGCTTCTCGATGAAGCAGAATTGCCTCATCGAGGCTCTCCATCCTTCCTGTTTGTTTAAATTGTGTTCCAAGGGAGTCAGCCAAGTTGTTGAGAGCTGATGCCCGGCTCGAGTGACCTGGTGGCCGTAGCGACACTGCTTCTCGGTGGAGCGTGATAGCCTCGTCCAGGGTATCCCTGCTGCCTGTCAGGAGAGAATGGGACCAGAGGCAGGTAGCCAGGTTATTTAAGGTCGATGCGCGGCCTGGATGACCTAGCGGCCACAGCGACAATGCTTCTCGATGAACCACGATCGCCTCATCCAGGCTTTCAGCCGCACCTGTGTGGTCGAAATGGGATCCGAGGGAGCCACCCAGCTCATTTAGGCACGGTGCACGATCTGGGTGACCTGGTGGCGTCAGGAGTAGCACTGCCCTCTGCAGTATTATAGCCTCATCAAGGTCCTCTTTTGAACCAAGACGGGAAAAGCGCAACCAGAGACAATTGCCTAGCATCCGAAGGGCTTTATGACCTCCATTACCAGATAGGTCTGCTGCACACCGACAAGCCCCCACGGCGTTTTCTAGAAGTCGGCTCAACAAATGATTCTCGGCGGCATCGTAGTATGCTATCCCAAGACCCAGCCAAGCGTCTGCGCTTTGGTGCTGAAGTCGAACGGCTACTTCGGCCACGGCGATCGCACCTGGGGAACCTGTAGTAGGCCGTGATCTACGCAGTTGCTGAGCGAGGCGAAGGATGAGGTATCAAGAACTATCGTGAGTCGGGGTGACCAAGGCTTCCTTGTGAAAGAGTTTGTTCCACAGCACTCGCGTGAATTTACGAATAGACTTTGTTCCCATTGGAGGCAGCGCCTGTGGTGGCGCCAGCCATTCGGTACTTGATTACGGAACTGCGCTAGGGCAGACAGCGTGGAGATACGATGTGACCCAATTCTGCCACTGCAGGACGGAGAAGCCGTCGAGAATGGCAGAATGTGGCGTAGCCTTCCATTCGACATCCGAAGTGGGCGTCACAGCTGGGGTGCCATGGGCCACATGGATTGGCCAATGCTTCACTGCGTACGTCCACAGGTGCAGTTGGAAGCTGGATTGGGGAGAAGATAAAAGGCGACGCAATTCTTCGAGACATGCTCGACCGAGATGAGAGTGGGAGATGAAAGTATCGATTGGGAATGCAAGATGAGAGGGAGTATCCCGACTTCGTAGGTACTCCATCAAAGACATGTGGAAGGTCGAAGATGCTGGGTACACCATATCTTGGCTGTCCAACAACTTCCCGATCTGCAGAAGGCCAAGACTGGCTTGGATCTTCCGAACAACGGCAACATCCATTGATACCAGAGAAGCAAAGGCGGCAACGGAGAGAGGTTCTTGAAGAACTATCGCCGCTCCCAGGAACACCTTCAGCTTTTCCTGGTGGTCTGGCTTGGGAAACCGCAGCCTGATGGCGCTGTGGTACAGATTCGCCAGAGCGTCGATGTCACCAATGCTTTGTTGCGATTGCAGAATGGCTGTGAGAGTATCATGCGGCTTCGGGCAGCTTAGCTCGTCTTCCAGAACGGAGCAAAGGATCGAGCTCCAGATGAATAGGCCATTGGCCTTTTCCACCAGTTGATCAATCATTTGAGCATTTGGCTTGCGCTCATACTCCCATTGCACTTGCTCGAACCGGAGCCGGAAATAGTCCCGCATGACGCTTGTGGAGACCTCTGTCAGGTTGTATTGCCTGCAGGATACATTCCGGAAGCGCCCTTCCAGGCCTGGTCTTCCCAAGGCAATGAATCGGATGAGATGGGTTTCAGTTGAAAGGCAGCTGAGAGCCTTGATGAGAACTGGATGTGGTGCCCATTCGTCGAGGGCATCCAGGAGTACTACAAGGGGCCCAGGAAGGCAAAGCAATCGGATGGGTTCTAGGATGAGCTTTTGGATCCTGGTCTCAAGGGAGACAGAAGGGCCAACATCAAGGCGGATGGCTTTGGATACAGTTCGCGTGAGCGCGGGGCAAGTCCCGCAAAGTTGGCCCGCAACCATTCTAAAAACCGATTCAACGCTCCAATCAGGAAGAGCGAAGCCGAAGAAGACTTCAGCAGCAAGACGGTTGTTCTGACGTAGCCTTGTAGCAAGCTGCTTCGCCAACGTTGATTTCCCTACCCCGACCTTGCCAAGCACACAGAGGACGAGTTCTGATGGATTTGGATGATTAGAATCAATCCATTGAAGGATAAAAGCTTCGTCTTCGGCTCGACTGTCGGGGAAGTAGTCACTGAGATGACTATTGATATCAGGATGGACGGGAAGGTTGTGCAGGACTTGGAACTCTTCGATCGTTTGCGTAATATAGCCTGGGCGAGGCACGTGTGAGATCCCTGCTGCTGATTCTGCAATTCATCCTGGTTGTACCCACCGTAGTTTGTCCCTGTAAAAACATTTCCTCGTTCCATGTTGATAACTGAGGCGCTGGTCTGTTCAACATGTGCTCGGCCATCGACTGTCGGAGTCCAAGCAGTGTTCTCAGTCAAGAGACCATGAGAATCCCCTGGATGAAAGCTCACCATTATGTGAGTCCTCGTCCTGTTGAGCTGCTGAGATACTGGAGGTACTGGCTTGAAGTGCTTCAGTGACGAAGATCGGCAGTGATGCTGGTCTATTCAAGTTGGTTTCTACTCATGCGTTCGAACAGTAATAAAAATATGAAAATGCAGGTATCCTCACTTGAGGGTGTGAGGGAGGAAGGGTTCGCAGCAGCAGGCGGTGTACTCCACGGCATCGACTCTTGATCCAGGAAATCGGGCCTCCCGAGCGAATTCCGTTGGGTATTGGCCGATGCTGCATTAAAGGGAGGAGGAAAGGGATCCTGCGTCGACATTGTGAAGAATAACGTGGGTGAAGGGAGCAGAAATGTTTGAGCGGCCAACCACGAGCGCTAATCCCACTGGATACCACGTGTCCGACAGAGCCCTCGGCCCCAAAGGTTGAACTTTGATCATCTTGACCAGCAATAATTGTCGACATTTCAAAGCCTGGTGTCGATGAGGTGTCAGGCCAAAAGAATGACGATGAAAGGGCAAGGATCACGGTGTCAGCGCCAGTTAAAAAAATGATTCGACCCAGGCTCGAACTGAGGACCTTCTGTGTGTTAGACAGATGCGATAACCAACTACGCCATCGAACCGCTGGCGATTCCACTGTTGTGTGCCATCCCATTCGCAGTACCCTCTGAAAAGACGCAAGTTTGACTTTGATGCACAAGCCAATTGCAGAGACGATATGTTGGATAATGGAATGGATAGAAGAACTCAAAATGATATGTACTATGATTAGATGTGCAATAAGTGGTGTAGTAAGTATTAAGTAGTATAAGAGCCCAAAGTAGGCGATGGGGATGCAAAAGCGGCGTATCGTGAACAAATAGGCACTCGAGGTTTCGCATTGCCTATTCTATTTCTCGTCCTCTGTTCGCAGCGGCGATCACTCGACGGATGCTAGAGGCAACATCGCGATACGACATATCAGAACGTCCGCCAGGCTTGTAGCGGAAGCTCCCAAACACCGTATTACCAAATCTACCCCCGTTGACGGTGGCACTCTTGGGCACACTGGGCGAAAGATCGTGCTTGAGAAGGTGACGCTTCAGCTCGCCCGTGATCACCTCGTTGCGACAGTTGTCCCAGTTGCACCTCTTGGTCTTTGCCTTGAAGCCATGATGAGCTTTCAGATGGGCCATGACCGTCGTCGACGTGAGAATCGCGGTGCATGTCTGAGCCTTCTTGCCCCTCGCCCCGACGTGGCAGTTCCAGAGGCACGGAAAGGTGTCAGAATCCACAGCAGACTTGACGGCTGCCCGGTTTCTGTAGAAAACCGCCAGGGCGTGTTCGATGTACGCAAATGCTTCTCCGTTGTTGGAAAATTCTTTCATCAGCGTCCTATGCAACGCTAAAGTCAGAAACTGATTCCGCTCAGACTGTTGAGCTTCACATACTGGAAATGTTTTGAAAGCTTGAGAGGTCTCGGCGATCGCTTGACGTGAACTAGCTCTGAGTCTGAGTCTGAAGAGCCAGGCGATACGGGTAATGGGGTGCCCCTTTGAGGTGCCCTCCAAGATATATCTCGTCCATAGGTGAAAGGAAGGTTAGGGACTCCTTGTGTGGCGTTCCCTTGACCAGGACCCGAGTGAATGTGGCCATCATCGTGAGGTGACCTAAAAGGGGCGATCGTGAAGTCGCAAAGGTTGTGAGGATGGATCAAGGCCAGGTATGGGTTGAAAGCCACAATGGACGCGGTGAGTTGAGGTTCAGGGGATATCTGGGACAGTTGAGGGAGTTCTTGGAGGCAGTCGAGGGAGTTGTCAACAACCATAGCCACCTCGTCGCTAGTGGCGTTGGTGTCTAAGAGGGTGGGATCGATACCAGCAGTTGCCCTCGAACGCGAAGGGCGTGGCTTCAGTATAGCTGGTGTGTCGCAAGTTCCTTGCAATTTGGTGGCAGCCTCTTTTGAAGCAGGAGCAGCAGCCTTGGGGAAATGAGGCGCGAAAGCAGGGTGAGATTTCGCCTCTTCGTAAGCCTTGTCAATCGAACCCTCTTGGTTGGGCGAATATTGGGTGAGCACCATTTGGAAGTGTCGATTAAACTCTGATGGCCACGCTGGCGACGACGGGAATTCTGGCACAGACGGGGATTCGTTTGTTGGCATGGTCGGAGACACGTTGTTGGCTTGATATGACTGAGTGTATGAGATACGACGGCCGAGAGCTATGAGAGGGCCGATGTCGTGAATGCGTTAATGGAGGCGATTGGTCGCGTAGAGCGCGTCTGTGAGGGTTGGATTCAACTTCAAGGTAACATTGTGGTACTATAGCGCATACCTAGAAGTGTCTAGCAGTTGACTAGATGAGTGCCACCGGCCTGGGGTCAAAGTTCGGAGCCGTGGGCTAGGCGATTAGCTTGTTCTAGTGATAGATGACTCTCCAGAGAGTCGAATGTGCGTGTGGAAACTAGGAGGATTCTTGGAGAATGTGCAGATAGCAGCTAGCAACGATGGTAGGCCTGGAAAGACGGATAGAGCAAATGGTCTAGATGAGAGCCGACAGACCACAACAACGCGCGCTTAAGTAGGTCACGGTGGCGCGTCTAAGCCACTCACTTACATAAGAGCACATTTAACAAAACCATTTCTCCTAGCGACAACAGCCACAATACCGCTGTGCCTCGGTTCCCGGAGGTATCATTGGAGATCCCCGATTTCGATGGTCCCTCCCCGGAGGTTTGTGTTTGGCATGGTTTTACGGACAATGCTTGGGCCAGACACCAAGCTTCGGTTCCAAGACGACAATTCCATCTTCTTTTCGACGGCGCTGACAAGGAACGATTACAAGCCGATGACGAAGTTTTGTATCCAGACGAAGAGAGGTCGTTGCCAGGACAGAATGGACGTGAATCCTGGGGTTGTATCATGTTGAGTAGACGATAGATTCCAGGGCGCAGCCTTGCTGAATGGACGTCGAGATAGGGAGAACGTTGCAACCGAGGTGGCAAGAGTAACGATACACATCCTACCATATACTGCGCGTTCAATTACGTCCACTCCATTAAGGTTGATTCGAGAGTCTGAATGAAGTGTTTTGGTGAAACGCAAGTAGAAAGGTGGTTGGCCTACCATTGCGGAGGTGTAGCAGGCAGTGACCCAGCGTTTATTCCTGGTGTAGCTTCCCAAGCTCGATACAGTTCGGTGGCAGCGGCAAAAGCATTGCGAAGCTGAAAGCAGGCGCGACCTATGTTTCAGCATCTCCCGCAGGGACCAATGGACTAGTGCAGTTAATTGCCTGGCGCTGGATGTCGTCCTGGATGCTGGCATTAATCCCAGCCAAGGGCCTTCTCTCTGGAACTGATTCGCCAAGGACTACGAGGCCCATAACCCAGGACAGATCGAGAGAGAGGCGAGGCCTTGTAGAGAAGGCTGAGAAGACTCTCTGAGTAATGCTGAAAACATCAAACAACTTTGCCAGGATGAACGACGCTGCCAGCTAAGTGAAAAGGCAGTCGATGCGCGAAGGCTGCCGTGAGTGTCGATGATGGTTCCCTAAGGAGGGCCCTATAAGACCTTTATAGGAGGATGTGTGACTCTGAGCAAGAGAGGAACCGTTGCTGAGGAAATAGACCAGAGGAAAGCAGCTAGAAAGGCCAATTGCACCCGTCTCGGGTTGGATTGCAATCCATCAAACGTCACTGCCAAAACGGGAAGGACGAATACTGGAAGGTTTAAGGAAGAAAAGATAGATTGAGTACAGTAATCTATGAAGCAGGTATGTATAGTCTGTCAAGCACACTAAATTATAAAGTAACTCTACATGGTATCAAACCCTCGAATCAGCAGCCGCACCGAATGAGCTCGTCACAGGGCTCCATCCATCCTCCGGCGCCCGCTCGTCGTTCCTAATCAGACTAGCAATGCTCGCCGTATGCTTGTGGCTCTTCTTGGGCTTGGGTGGAGGGTACTCTGATACCACAGGTGACCTATAAGTGATGTCTATCTCCCCCTGGTCCTCCGGCTCCGACTCAATCCCATCGAAATCCATCTCCCCATCCCGCCTAGGGTCCTCCAAGTCATACGCATCGTACTTGCTCTTGGGGTGGTTAAAGTTGAAGTTGTATGGGCCGTTGAGGGCTGCGGAGCCCTTAAGGTCGTCGGGGAGGAAGAGGTAGAAAAAGGCAGAAGCCATGCAAGCTCCGCCAACGACGTCGATGAGGTAGTGGTGGGTGAGGTACATGGTGGCCCAGTACAGGATTCCGACGTAGATCCAAACGAATTTCCGGACTTGAGGGAAGAAGTGGGAGAGGAATAGCGCCTCCATAGTGGATGCACCCGCATGCAGACTTGGGAATGCACCAAACACCATGGGGGAGTTGCTGAACGCGTTGGTATACATGTGGGTGCCGAGGAGGTCATCGATACGGTGAAGACCGCCTGGAGAACCCTTCATGCCGTAATTGGCGGGGAGAAGGCCATGGATGACTTGATACCACGGAGGTGAGCAAGGGAACGCGATTTGCATGAGGACACCGGTGAGGTTCATCCATCCAAACACGCTTGCCCAGAACACGAGGACCTTCTTGTCGCGGAAGAGCCAAACCAAGGCTGCGACTACGAAGGGCACTGTGAAGTGGCCAACCCCGTAAGGTATCCACGCGATGATATCGAGGAGTGGGTGGGTAAACCGTGTCAGGATATCGGAAATGTTGGCCCCATAAAAGACCGACTCGAGTGTTGGGAGGATGGAAACCGAGACGGATGGTCGAAAGTCTGCGGAAACGAATCTTGAGGAATAGAATGACAGCAGGTAGCTGAAGATGGGTGTTGCTGGGAAAAAGAACTGGGATGTTGCAGGAATTAAAAGTGCTACAACCCATACAATTGGAATAAGCAGTTTGAATGGAAATGGGGGAGACTGCATGATCGTGAACCACATAGATGCAAGGAGGAAATGGAAGACATAAACCAGGTCTCCAAGTGTCCACTGGTGACTCCTGAGCTTCTTCAGGGTCACATTGGGGTCGAGAGACTTGTCCAGACGAGCGATGGCAGCTCTCAGGGCATCCACCACCAACCGCAGCGTCGTGGTCATCGTCGAAGGAGCGTGAGAACGAAAATGATGCCGATGGGGAACATCTATCAATATATCAGGAGCGAAGTGTGGATCCCCAACCCATTTTCCTGAAACTTTCATACCATTTCCGGAGAGGAAATACTCTCCAAACGGGTTCTGTGTATATGAAGATGCAGCAATTGTCGAAGTAGAATAATGGAAGCAAATGTATAGGTTCGATGGCGTAGTTGGTTATCGCATCTGTCTAACACACAGAAGGTCCTCAGTTCGAGCCTGGGTCGAATCACTTTTTGACGGATGCGTAGGAAATCTCAGGCAAGGTAGAGGCCGTCAGCTTTTCGACGGCATGTTAAGTTTTGCAGAAGATTGCAAACTTAGTTCACCCTCGATTGAACTCAGGAAATCTGCCAACTGAAGTCCTAATGTCGTTGCTGATGGCAACGGATCATTGAAAACCGGATCATTGAGAAATTGTATTCGTTGCTTCACAACCACGACCACGCGCCTCCAACAACAATATGAACTCAGAAACAACTTATGCCTCTGTAGACGAAGCACGCAGGCTTCTTGATGATCGCGTACTGGCTCTTGAAAAGCAGATCGTCGATATTAAGCATCAACGAAACCAACTTGCCCCGACATCTCGCCTTCCTGTCGAAATCCTTACAAAAATCTTTCTCGATCAGGCTCGGAGCGCACAATCTCCACCCCAAGCCCCGCAGCATGGCTCTACAGGCATAAACAGTCACCCTTCCACCATGTGGATGGGAATCAGCCATGTTTGTCGACAGTGGCGGGAGGTAGCACTTAGCTGCTCCGAGCTGTGGTCAGTGCTCAACCCAGGGATCCCGACGAAGTGGATAGAAGCCATGATTGAGCGGTCCAAAGCGGCACCCATCTCTATCCTCAACTTCGATATATCCTACAACCAGAACCCAAAGAAACGTGAAATACTCCTCAAAGTCCTCTCTGAGCCAGGCAGATGGAGAAGGATTCAACTCCATCCCACACATATTCGTGACGAGGTCGTCAAGCTCATGTCCCGTATTACATCTCCGGCCCCTTCTCTCGTCGAGCTCTCTGTCAATTTCGATGGGGGGATCTATGGTCTGACAGCCCCGAGGGTCCTTCCCTGGAATTTTCTCGGAGCGAGTGCACCATCTCTACGCCGCCTCGAAATGGTCCACTGCCATCCGTCCTGGAACCCAAAGCTATTCAGCAGCAGCCTTATATCTCTCAAGCTATCCAATCCGCCTCTCTTCAAAAGTCCTCTCGAAGACATTCAAGTTCCCTCTTGTCCATCCCCTCGGGAACTTGCCGAGGTTCTAGACCGTATCCCACTCCTCACCGAGCTCGACCTCGACATGAAGATTCCTGACATGACCACACTGAGCCCTACCGGTAGAACCTTTGGGTTCCCTCATCTTCAAAAACTTTGCCTTGTCGGAGAGTGCGAGGAACTTGCTGGGCTCCTCGGTTGCCTTCGCATTCCCCCCACCGCCCACGTCGAAGTCAACTGCACCAAGGCTAGCGAGATGGCGCTGCTTCCGTTGGGTTGGGCGCTGGATAAAGCCTGGGTTACCAAGCCCGTCATTGATAGAGTATCATTGTGGCAACCTCCAGCAGGAGGCAGTCGTATCGAAGGATCGAACGCATCCTCACCGGGCATAAACCCCCTGCTTATTTCGATAACTAGGATCAGCAATTGGAAGTGGGAAACCTTCCCTGAACCTCGTAGCCTTCTTGCCGCCATTTGCTGGGACCACGTGGAAACATTGAGTGTGGAATGTTCTCTTGGGGAAGGCGCCGAGTGGAAAACGCTCTTCGAGAAGATGAAGCGGGTCAAGAACCTCAAACTCTTTGACGAATCTGTGCAGGAATTCATCAAGGCGCTTACCCATCTCACCAGGATTGCTGGCTCACCTCCCGGCTTGACAAACTTCGCTGACACTGTGCCATTACCCTACCTCGAAACACTCATGATTCGCCGGGCCAATATTATCCTCTCCAGCAAGAACTTGTCAAGGTACGGGCCAAACACCCAGGCTATGACTGTAACGTTCCAAGATCTCGTCGAATGGATGCAGAAAAGACGGGTGTTGGGGGCATCAAAGCTCAAGGAGGTCACGTTCAAGGACTGTGGTGGTTTCTCCCAAAAGGTCAAGGAGCTCTTACAAAAGCTGCAGGAGCTCGGGGCGGTCGAGAACTTGAAGCGAATGATATGCAGGGTTGAGGTAGACGATTTTGATGCCAGGTCGGAATCAGAGGAAGCCGATGAAGACGAGGATGATTGTGATGAAGGTTTTTGCTATGCCAGTGGTGATAGCGACGATGATGTCTGCAACGCCTGCTTGGAGCCTGGATGCGAGGGTGAATGCGAGATTTATATATAATCACGTAACGCACTCAGGAGGACCATGATCTCTTTTATCAGCATGCAAACAGATGAATGAAAAATCCGTTCTTGGAAATGTTTACTTTGCATTAGGGAAGAGCGAAACGTGAAACAGTGACGACTTTTGCAACCATGAACGAGGCACGCACGGAGGGCCTTGGGCTGTTAGGAATGCAGATATAGCGCACCTCAATAACACCCAATGCTTCAAACCAACGTCTAGAATGCCTATTGGCTATCAATTGGGCCCTAACCCTTCGCAAAGAGGAACTTGAAGCCATTCAAGTTGCCGCATCACTGATGGTGCCCGGATCATTGGCAATGGCATGCCACATCCACTGGGTCATACACGTTCCACCTGCAAACGCCCTTCCCCAAGCCCTACGTCTTTATCAACACGGTACCAGCATAAACCGAAGAATGGCATGTTCAAGCATAGAAGAAGCACGTAGGCTTCTAGATGCTCGCGTGTTGGCGCTGGAGAAGGAGATCCTTGACATCAAAAGCCAGCGAAACCAGCTTGCCCCTATCGCCCGCATTCCTCTCGAAGTCCTCACCGAAATATTTTTCGAATGCGCAACTAATCTGTGGCCTATGCATCAGCGCTCTCAGCATGGGCTTAATATTGACCTGACATATACCAAATGGACGGTCGTTAGTCATGTCTGTCGCCAGTGGCGAGACGTGGCACTTGGATGTTCGGAGCTATGGTCATTGCTGAGCCCATGCATGCCGAAGAGGTGGATAGAAGCTATGGTTGAGAGGTCCAAGGCTTCCCCTATTTCCGTTGTCAACCTCGAATACGAAATCGCAGGTCTCAGACCTGAGAGATTCCCCAATAATATCCAAGCACTCCTCACTGCCCTCTCGGCCACAAGCAGATGGCGGAGCGTCCATCTCCGTCTAACACACAGGAGCGACGATATAACCAAACTTATTCCCAGCCTTAACTCGCCAAACCCTTCCCTCATCACCTTCTCATTGAAAGTCGACACTCGCAGATATGGGCACAATTTGGGATCCCTTCCCAGCGACTTTCTCGGAGGGACTGCACCATCCTTGCGTCATCTCTCACTAGAGCATTGTCAACTGCCATGGGGCTCAAGCCTGCTGCATCAAGGCCTAACATCCCTCACACTTGTCAATCCCCCTCTTTCGAAGAGTGTCACTGGTGAACACCCTCTTTGCCCATCCGCTCATGAATTTGCCGCAGTTCTCGCGCGCCTTCCTCTCCTCACCACATTGGAGCTCAACATGAAGCTTCCTGATCTTGGGGCCCTCGGACGTGTTGGCACGACCTTCGAGTTTCCATCCCTCCACAACCTTCGTCTCATCGGAGAATGTGGGGAGCTTGCTGGGCTGTTCAGCTGTCTTCGTATACCTCCCACCACAAGTGCTCAAATTCGCTGCGCCAAAGCAAGCAGTTTGAGCCTGCTATCGCTGGGCCGTAACCTGGAACGAGCATGGACTAGCAAGCCAATCATCACCGACGTGCATTGGGACAATAACACCGATATAGGAAACAGTTGGAGTGCAGAAATTTACGCAGGCACATCCGGTCATGCGGTCTCGGAGATAGCGATTATAATGGTCAGGGCAGATCATTGGTATCCAAGTCGGGACTCGCCTACAAACTTTCCCCATCCTCGTAACCTTCTTGGCCTTTTGAGTTGGGACCATGTGGAGACAGTAAGCCTTGTCAACGCCTTTGGATACGGAGCACAGGATGTGCAGTGGAACAAGATCTTCGAGGGCATGAGGCGAGTCAAATACCTCACACTCGTCAGGGAGCCTGCACAAGAATTCGTCAACGCCCTGATGCATTTTACCAAGCCCCAGGCTATTTCACGCAGCGCGGCAAGGCCAGCACGCATAGTACCATTCCCCCAGCTCGAAAAGCTTGAGATCCACCTATGCAAGGTCATTGCCTACGCCAAAACCTTGTCGTCTTACCCACCGGAACACGATGACAGACTTCTGATTATAGCGCTTGATGACATCGCGAGGTGCCTTCGTCAAAGATTTGCGCTGGGTGGATCAAACATTAATGAAGTCCTTTTCGAGGCTTGTTGGGGATTCTCGCCAGAGATCAAGGCCATACTCCAGAAACTACAAAACCGGAATGTAGCTGAGAAAGTTCACCACATGGCGTGTGACGAGTGATGGAGGACTTGAGCACCATCCCCAGGATCGGAAGATGTTGGGGTGGAGGGTGTTTATCCAAGTCATTAGCTATTTTGTTTCTAGCATCTACTTTACATTCGGATGCGAGGGTACAGTCGTTTACTCTAAAGAATACTATGTGACTTGAACGAGGCCGACGGCCCGACTCAAACGAATAAAATAGGAACAACCAAGCCCAAGCCTGCAAATTCGCCACTTGAGTGCCCGGGCCCTCTGGTACGAAAAGACGTCGCGGCAGGAGCCTAGGTAGATGTGTATACTCATGGTAAGTTCCCTTATTCTGGTTCTATTTATGTAACAGTGGTAAAGGCAAACTCACCGTTTTCTTTACAGCTGTTTTCAAAACTCTGACCAATCCAAAAATTTCGACACATCTCCGCCTATGCCCTAACATAGGAATCTTACGGGAGGTGGAAGCCACTCGCTCCAACTTATTTCGGTAAAAGTGCATGGATTAGGTAGCACCGAGGTCCAGGCACGCCGTAACAGGCTCGAAATCGGCTCGGACCATGGCGGGATGTGCTCCTCCCGGTTGTGTCATGTCCTTAACAGGGAATGGGCGGAGATGTGTCGAAAATTATGGATTGGTCAGAGTTTTGAAAACAGCTGTAAGCGCCTGGCCAATGCCAGTCTGAGTCAAGATCCTGACAATCAGCATTCCAGGTACTTGCTATCTCCCATCAATGATGGTGGGATGGCAGTCTATTTAAGCCTTGAACGGCTGGCTCACGACAAACGCTTGCCCGCAACGCCATCTGACTCAAACCCATCACCAGTACAAGGTCACGAATGTCATACCCAGAGGTGGAAGAGGCACACAGGCTCTTGGATAGCCACATTCTTACTATGGAGAAAGAGATTCTTATCGTCAGGAGTCAGCGAAACCGGCTCGCCCCTATCTCCCGTCTACCCGTCGAGATGCTCACTAACATCTTTCTCGAATGCGCTGCCAGTCCATGGCCAACATCTAACTCGAAAAAGGAAGGTTCTTCAGCTTTATACACCAAATGGACGGTCGTCAGCCATGTCTGCCGTCAATGGCGAGACGTCGCACTTGGGTGCTCCGAGCTATGGTCAACTCTAAACCAAAAGATGTCGGTGAAGTGGATGGAGGCCATGATTGAGAGGTCAAAGGCTTCACCTATCTCCATCCTTAACTATAATCCAGGCGCTATCGACCCCAAGACTAATAAATCCCAGACTCTCCTCAAAGCCCTATCCGAAACGGGCAAATTGCGGAAAATCGAACTTCGCCTCGGCGTGGTCCACTGGAATGAAGAGGCGGCCAAAGTAATCTCCAGCCTGAACTCTCCTGCTCCTTTCCTCGTCGACTTTTCCATGACGGTTCACTTGTCTATCCGTGGTCGAAGTCTTCGGTCTCTTCCCAGAGACTTTCTTGGAGGCGATGCACCCATGTTGCGGCGCCTCGAACTCATCCACTGCCATCCTTCTTGGAACCCAACTCTATTTTCCCCAAACTTGACCTCACTAAGGTTGACAAATCCACCCTTCTTGACGGGTGTTCTTGATGAACCCTCCACTCCCTCGTCTCGCGAGTTTGCCAAAGTTCTTGCTCGGATTCCATGGCTCACCAACTTGGACCTTGGGATCCAACTTCCAGACATGACCACTCTCGATAACGCAGCTACAACCTTCGAGTTCCTTTCACTACGAAAACTCCGTCTTGTTGGAGAATGTGGAAACCTGGCTGGATTGCTGGGTCGCATTCGCATACCTTCTACTACTGAAGTGAAGATATACTGCGCCGACGTAAAGAAGGGGGCCGTAATTCTGTTGGATTTGGCTCTGGAACGGACATGGATCACCCAGCCCACGCTGAGTCGCCTAAGATTGAGCCAGTTTGGGTTGGGGGGATATCTGGAAGGATTCAACATGCCTTCATCTGTGCATCCAGAATCAAACCAATTGGTAATATCAATGGACAGGATTAACTCTTGGTCTGGACCCGAGACATCTGGATGGGAACCCGAGCCCTTCCCAAGCCCTCATTACCTTCTCGACACCGTCTGTTGGGATGACGTAGAAACGGTGGATGTGGAATGCCCACTTGGGCTCGGAGCGAGGGACGAGATGTGGGCCAACATCTTCGAGAAGATGAAGCAGGTGAAGGACCTCGGGTTGGTCGGGAAATCTGCACGAGAGTTCATGGACGCCCTCATGCATTTCACCAAGCCACAGGGCTCCCATGGCGGTTCCAACTTTGCGGACGTTGTACCTCTTCCTCGCCTCGAGACCCTCAAGCTTCACAAGTGCAACGTCGTCCTTGACGCCAGGAGCATGGCCTCGTATGGACCAAATACCAGGGAAACGATGGTGGCGCTGGGGAGTATCGCCGAATATCTGGAGCAAAGAAACGCGCTGGGCGCACCCAAGGTCAAGGAAGTGGCATTCGAGCTGTGTGGCGGGTTTACGACAGGTGTTGGAGCTCTGTTCAAGAAGCTACAGGCGCTCGAGATAGCTGAAAGCTTCCATCGACGGGAATGCTCGGCTCCGGTGGAAGATTTGGACGTCGAGTTGGGATATGAGGATCAGTATGAAGCTCAAGAAGACAGCAATGAAGGTGAAGATTTGGACGATGATTATCCCTATGATGATTGGGCCAGCTACGACGGCCCATAGATCAGTGACAATGGCAGTTGCAACGCGTGCGAAGTATTTGGATGCGGGGGAGAATGCGAGGGTGACCAGTGATTGGTAGAAGAATAAAGAAGGCAGTCGATTATACGCTTTATGTATTACACACCGCACTGGTGGCGCCCAACAAGATAATGAAAATGATTACCTCACTTGACATCTGACAACTTGCCCCCTGCAGCCTTCTCAATCCCCGAATACATCTTCTTGTACTGATCCTTCTTCTTCTGCGTATTCTGTGCCTCCTCATCCCCATCCGACCCCTCGACCATAAACTCGGTTACAAACCTAGCGATAGCCTCTTCTCCTACTTCGCACATGGCTCTTGTACCCCATCGCCACTCGTACATCTCTCGGGCACCATCATCGTCGTCTCGACGTTGTGTTTGAGTGGCGCGGCCACGTTTCCCGCCTCCCGTGCGACCAGTGTCGCCAGTGGCCCTTCGCTCCAGGTAGTTTTGTTTGATCAGCTGGTTGAGGAATGCTTCGGTTGACAAGCCGTGGATTGGGGATGCGGTGGTGAAGGTGACGGGAGCGCCCGTTGCTGTGTTTGGGAGGTGTAGGTTCTTCAAATACGAGCGGAGTTCACCTGCGGTACCTGTAAGTCAATCGACTCTTAGAGGTATTGATGCGACATACCGTCACTCAAAACGCGTCCGTTCACGAGAATCAAAGCCAGAATGGTATACAAGATACCTATAGAGCCAATTTGTTCAGTGTGACTCCACGAAATGATACTCCCGTAGGTCGTGGGTGGCTGGTCTTCGTTTCCTCTGGCATATCCTGCAGCCTCTTCTTCGGGCAAGTCTTTCTTCTCCTCGGCCAGAATCTTGTTATCGGGTTCATGAGCCATCTCAATCAAAGAGGTGTTCAGGCAGGATCGCAGAATGTAGGTCTTGGAACCTGCAGCCGTTGCTAGAAGAAGCATGACGTGTCAGATAGTGTTTAGCGGCTTAGTTTCGATAGACGGGATACCTTTCTTCTTCACGCCTGTAGCTCGTCTGGCTTCGTTGAGCCCAGAATCTTGGGCCTGTGTGGCTCCTCCTCGTCCGGACCCTCCCTGAGTTGCTGCTGGCACGGTGTCTGCTTCGCCATTCTCCAACCAGGCACGGCTGGGCAGCTCAACCATCTCCATGCCAAATGTGTCGCGTAGGATCTTTTGAGCTGCCGCAAAGACCTTGTTGAAGAGTTTGTTATGGGGTGCGAGTACTAGTAAACGCAGTCAGTTTTCTAGAGTTTTCAGAGTAGATGAAGCGACGCACCTTTCTTATTAATCTCATCCCTTCTCAGATGGGCCCTCTTCTGCTCCGTGAAGAGGGCCAGTCGAACCAGGTCATTGGCTCGACGAGTAACCTCCTGAATCAAGATCATAAGCTCTCCAGTTGAGCTCCAGTCATTAGTTACGCACCTCATCCTGCTGATCTACATCCATAGCCTGGCTCTGCTGAGCCTCCTCTTCTTCCTCTTCCTCCTCGTCAGAATCTCGCTGCGTTTGCGATGGGCCTGCACGCTGAGACTTGCCAGCCCTCTGATTGCGACCATGTTGCGTCTGCGGGGGTGCTTGTGTACCTGAAGGTCTCTGAGAACGCGTTCCCGCCCTTGGTGCCATGTTTACAGAGATACAACGTCCCGAACTGGGATAGATGGTCGTGGTCGGAAGAAATGAGTTATGAGTTGGACGCGACTGTCGCGACACGAAAACGCGGTCATTTTGGCATTCACGTGAATCGTGGGAACCGGACTTCAAAATAAGCGCCGGTGATCAGAACGGCTTTCTGCCTCACCGTTGGTGCAAGGCTAGTCACGCTCAACGTTATTGGCATGAAGATAGCTGCTGACGCAGCTGCTTGCCGTCCATGACTACCCGTTGACGATGCGATCCAGTGCCAAGCGCACTTTCGACCAGATGGGGTCCGACGGCTTCAAGTTCAGCCATAGTTCAGGAGGAGGGAATGACATCGTTCCTGTCTAAACTCTTACCCAAAATTTCTTTAAAAACTGCTGCGAGCAGCGCGCTAGCCAGTCAGAACTTTCTCTCGATACCCCCTCACGCAAGCCTCAGATTCCACACGGATACCAACCACCTGGAATACAGGCATATCCTTAATTCAAAAATGCCCCTCTTCTACATGTAAGTTGTTCACTATCTCAACGCACGGGGCTTTTGCTTACAAGGGCTGCAGGCAAGGCATGCCCATAGGCGGCGTTGCCATTATGTTAGCCTTGGTCGCCAGCATTGGTGGCTTCATCTTTGGTTATGACACGGGCCAAATTAGTGACATCCTTGTTATGGACGACTTTCGCAGACGCTTTGGTGATTGCGCCGACTACGCTGTCGTCAGCACCTGCGAATTCACGAATGTTCGCGCTGGTCTGATCGTCGCGTTGCTCAGCATCGGTACGCTTTCGGGGGCATTGGCTGGCGCCGTGTAAGTGACCTCTTTCTCATCATGGCTGGGCTCTGAACAAGAGTAGTGTTGCAGAGTTCTTGGGTCGTCGATGGGCGATGATATCCGAGAGCTTGCTGGTTTGCGTGGGGCTCGTCATCCAGATTACGGCTTCTGCAGTGTGGCAGCAAATTGCTGTTGGACGTTTCGTTGCTGGCTTGGGTATCGGTGCTCTGAGTGCTGCCGTCCCTATGGTGCGCACTTTTCAGGGGCGTCTCGTTTTCAGCCACTCATATCTTGTCGACAGTATCAAGCTGAGACGGCACCCATTCAACTGCGTGGTACGCTTACGGCCACATATCAACTATTCATCACAGCTGGAATCCTGTCTGCCTGTAAGGATTCAATCATTCTTTTCGCCAAACGATTTCGTTTACCTCTTCTTCAGATTCTATATCGATCGGCACAAGAACTCTCGAGGGAGCCGCATCATGGAGAACCGTAATCGGCTTAGCTTTCATCTGGCCGACAATGCTCGCTTGTGGCATCTTTTTCATGCCCGAGTCACCGCGATGGCTGGCAGCCCAAGGACGACGCGAAGACGTTGCGAAAGCTGTTGCAAGAACATACGGTGTCCCCGCCAGTCAGGTTGCTAACGACCGATTCGTACAGGCCGAAGTCGAGGACATCTTCAACCAATTCGAAGCAGAGCAGATGATGAAGTCTGGCTGGATCGATTGCTTCAGGCAGAAGAATCGCACGTTGTATAGGACGTTGCTAGGAATGGCCCTGCAGTCCTTTCAGCAGCTCACTGGCGCCAACTTTTTCTTTTACTATGGAGCTTCGGTTTTCAGAGGCGTGGGTATCGCGGATTCGTTTATCAGTCAGCTTATCCTTGGTGCGGTTAATTTTGGGTGTACATTCGGAGGACTTTATGTTATGGAACGGGTAAGTGGCAGCGATCGCGCTAGTCAACCTTTCTCACTTTCGTCCTTTGCAGTTTGGACGGCGACTACCTCTCATCCTTGGCGGGATATGGCAGTCATTTTGGTTGTTCGTCTTCGCTGCTGCTGGTACTGCGAGGGATCCCTCCACCGACCCAGCTATTGGAAAGTGTACGTTGCTTTCTTCTACGACCCTTCATCTCTGTCTAACTCACCCTTTCCCTCTCCCAGTGATGATCACCAGTGCCTGCCTCTTCATCCTCGGATTCGCCATGTCTTGGGCTCCTGGTATCTGGATCATCATCGGAGAGACGTTCCCTACCAAGACACGAGCAAAGCAAGGAGCGCTGTCCACGATGTGCAACTGGTCTGTCTATATCTTGCTCATCTCCTTTCAGGATGTTAACGCAGCCGCAATAGGATATGGAACTTCCTCATCGCCTTCTTCACCCCGCTCATCACAGGCTCCATTGGCTTCCGTTATGGATTCGTCTTTGCAGCTTGTAACCTCGCAGGGGCAGTCATCGTCTACCTCTTCCTCTACGAATCATCCAATCTGTCGTTGGAGAGTGTTGATAATGTGTGTCCTTTCTCTGACCCTGTATTGAATTATGGCTTACGATCGGCCTCCCTTAGATGTACAACGACCCCGACTGCAAACCGTGGACCTCACGGCAGTGGGTGCCGGCAGGCTACAAGTCGAGATTCGACCTTGTTGAGCAGACCAAGGCGGCTCAGGCGCGCAAGCCGTTGGCGATGGACACAGAGGAGAAGCAGATTGAGCATGCAGGCGATTTGGGAGAGGACGCCACACATGGACCGAAACTTGGCACTCATGGCTCTGAGAGTGGAGATCGTGTTCTCGATATTGCTTGAGGAGAGTAGGAAAATACCTAATAGAGCTGAAGGTTAGCTTGGAGATATTAGAACCTAATTCTGCGCTGTTGTCGTCGCAATGTATATCAGCTTAATATCTATAGATGTCGATTACTCTTTCTGTTCACTCCATGGAAAATACGCCACACGCCTTCTCGCTTCGCTCACCCGTTGCACACTCAACACTGAAGCGTCCGGTGGAAGCTGCCTCCAGGCACTTGGGAACAACATAAGGATTCTCCTGACTTTCTGAGGTGGGCTCCTGCACCACTATCGACGTGTAGGATTTGCCCTAGTAAAGTGCGGTGATAAAGGCATCGTGCGCAATGTCCATCATCAATCTTTTCTTTCCGCCATTCCAAACTACCAAAGGCCAACTGTGGAGTGAAATCCAGTGGATAGCCCCTGTGGGGAAGAGTTCAAGATCAGTAGGAGGAAGAGGGCGCAGGCAAGGCTAATGAACTCGAGAACGATTAAAGTTAGAGCCAGCCAGCTATACCACATCGGGTCAAACCATGTAGAAACAAACACATCAGTAAGATAACAGCAATTACTCGCATGTAAATAAGAGCGATGTTTCTGAGTCCGCTGAACCACCACATGCAATTCTCACATTCACCCTTACATCTAAACTCCAAGCAGGCGTTGCAAACACTGTCGTCCCTTCTAGTATCTACATCCCGCTTGGTCCAAATTCTCGGCCCCGCGGAGCCCACCACAGTCTTTGAACGCGACCTTCTTGAGCTCCTGGGCCGATGTCAGCCTACGTGAACCGTGGGAACCGGAATTCGAAATAAGCGCCGGTGATCAGAACGGCTTTCTGCCTTCCCTTTGCACCGTCACAGCATGAGGAGTCCTTCTGAATGTTGTCGGCGTGAAGACAACTTCAGGAGCAACTGCTTGTCGCACGTAACCGTTTCTACGGGTCTTCGATACGACCCAGGGCCAAGCGAATATTCGACCTGAGATGTCTCGCTTCGACCGGCTCTTTTCCCGGGGCTTTCATAGCTCAGCCCTAGCACCATGTAGCAGGGAATAACATCGATATGTCTTACCTCTCATCCCGGAATCGTTAAGACCCCCGCTGCGAACAGCTTGCTGGCCATTCAGATCCCCTGATACGACCCCAAGAAAGCTGTCGATTCTCCACAAATATCAACCACTTGGAACGACAGGCACAAATCATTCGCCCAAATGCCTCTGTTTTACATGTAAGTTGTCACCTAGCTTTGTGTCCCGGGCATGCGCTAAGAAGAGTTGCAGGCAAGGCATGCCCATTGGCGGCGTTGCCATCATGTTGGCGTTGGTCGCCAGTATAGGTGGTTTCATCTTCGGCTACGATACTGGACAGATCAGCGACATCCTTATTATGGACGACTTTCGCCGACGCTTTGGTGCTTGCACCGACTATGCTGTCGCCAGCACCTGCGAATTCACGAATAGGGGAAGTCAAAGTTGACGTACCGACCGGTACGGTACAGTTTTTTCGATACGTTTCAGATTTGGGATTTTCTCCCACGAGTAGGAACTGTACCGTTTTGCTTTCTTGTCAGGTTCGGTACAGTCCTGAATCTGGCGGACCTTCAAAATCTGCGATGGCGGGGGGCGCATCATTCGCGCATCCTCCCGCTCTCGCACCTCGCCAAGGTTGTTGTCTCTGCTAACAGGACAAAGTTAGTGTATATGCTGTAGTTAAGTAATATATACCAGATACCCGCTCAAATTCGCCAAGGACGTGGTATAATTCCTTGCCAATGCCCTGTATCTAAATTCGGCACTGAGACAGGCGCATCATTTCTTTCACACTCCGAGTGTTTTGTACCGGTTTCGAAAGAGGACGTACCGAAGCAGTCAAAGCTAAAACCGGTTTGATTGCTCAAAAATCTGAAACGTATCGAAAAAACTGTACCGTACCGGTCGGTACGTCAACTTTGACTTCCCCTAATGTTCGCGTCAGTTTGATCGTTGCGTTGCTCAGTACCGGCACGCTTGCTGGGGCATTGGCTGGCGCCATGTGCGTGGCTTCCTTCTCCTCACAAAGTACGCTCTGATCTTGAGTAGCATCGCAGACTTCCTGGGTCGTCGTTGGGCGATGATTTCTGAGAGCCTGCTGGTTTGCGTAGGACTCGTGATCCAGATGACTGCGTTCACGGTGTGGCAGCAAGTTGCTGTTGGGCGCTTTGTTGCTGGCTTGGGTATTGGTGCTCTGAGCGCTGCTGTCCCTATGGTGTGTAGCCTTCAAAAACGTCTGTTGACTACAGTACTGACTTTACCGGCAGTATCAAGCCGAGACCGCACCCATTCAGCTACGAGGCACACTCACGGCCACATACCAACTCTTTATCACTGCTGGAATCCTCGCTGCCTGTAAGGATTCAATCATTTGTGGTGTCGTAGCCTTCGTTCAACCCCTCTACAGACGCCATATCGACCGGGACAAGATATCTCGAGGGTGCCGCATCATGGGAGACCGTCATCGGGCCAGGCTTTGTCTGGCCTGCCATGCTCATTTTCGGCATCTTCTTCATGCCCGAGTCACCTCGGTGGCTGGCAGCTCAAGGACGAAACGACGACGTCGCGAAAGCCGTCGCGAGAACATACGGCATACCCGCCAGTCAAGCTCCCCACGACCGATTTGTCCAGGCCGAAGTCGAAGAGATCTTTAACCAACTAGAAGCGGAGAAGATGCTGAAATCCGGCTGGATCGATTGTTTTAGGGCGAAGAATCAGACGTTGTATAGGACGCTGCTGGGGATGACTCTGCAGAGCCTTCGGCAACTGACCGGCGCCAACTTTTTCTTTTATTATGGAGCTTCAATCTTTAGAGGCGTCGCGGATTCGTTTATCAGCCAGCTTATCCTTGGTGCAGTCAATTTGGCTGTACGTTTGGGGGGCTATACGTCATGGAACGGGTATGTCCAAATACTCAAGTGCTCGTCCGTCGACCTTTCTTACCTTCATCCTATCCAGTTTGGAAGGCGGCTGCCTCTTATCTTTGGTGGGATATGGCAGTCAATCTGGCTGTTCGTTTTTGCCGCTGCTGGTACCGCAGGGGATCCTTCCACAGACCAGGGAATTGGAAAGTGTATGTTATTCTTTATATGCCTCCACTTCTGTATGCTGCTCACTCTTCCTCTCACTCAGTGATGATCACGAGTGCCTGCCTCTTCATCCTCGGATTCGCCATGTCTTGGGCCCCTGGTATCTGGATCATCATTGGAGAGACGTTCCCCCCCAAGACGCGAGCCAAGCAGGGAGCATTATCCACTACATGCAACTGGTTTGTCTGAACAATCGTTCATTGCTATCCAAGAAGCTGACCCCGCTGCAATAGGGTATGGAACTTCCTCATCGCTTTCTTCACCCCGCTTATCACAGGCTCCATCGGCTTCCGCTATGGGTTCGTCTTTGCAGCTTGCAACCTCGCAGGGGCCGTTATCGTCTATCTCTTCCTCTACGAATCATCCAACCTGTCTCTGGAGAGCGTCGATAACGTGCGTTTCTCTGGTCTGGTGTCGAAGTCTCGCTCATCCTTGGTTAGATGTACAACGACCCCGAATGCAAACCGTGGAGTTCACGAAAGTGGGCACCAGCAGGGTACAAGTCTCGATTCGACCTTGTCGAGCAGACCAAGGCTGCTCAGGCACGCAAGCCATTAGCAATCGATACCGAGAAGCAGATTGAGCATGCGGGCAAGTCGGGAGAGATCGCCACACAAGGACCTCAAGTTGGTGCTCATGACTTTGAGGGAAGAGATCGTGTCCTTGATATCGCTGGAGGGCAAAGGAATGGTCAATAAGGCGAAGGTTAGCTTGAATAAATACAATCTAGCACTGGCGTGGTTGGGATGTATATTAGCTGAACATCCAGATAGTTTTGTCTCCACCCAAGTGCAAAAGCTTTGTGCCGCGTGTGCAACTCCTGCCCCTCCATTGGCTGGCTCCTTTCATACACAAGCGTTTACTCCCTAAGCACACGCCGTTCAAAGATGCGCGCGGATTCCAAGTACCTAAAATTCCAAGCGACTGGTGGTACTTCGCGTCTTTGGAGCTAATTGTGTAAGCTTACTCTCAAGGACGATGGTAAACACCGCGTGTGCAACCTGCATCAATGTTGGTGACCTGTCGACATTTTCCATTCTAATCCCAACGGTGGCCCACAAATATGGACGTTAACGCCAGGAACCCAGCCCTCTACGACGCAGAAATCAAGTCGCAGCGCAACCGACTCGCACCCATATGCCTTTTGCCAGTCGAGATCTTCTGCCGGATTCTGTTGTATTGCAAATCCGGCCCGTGGAGCAAGCCAACAGAAACTACTGCTCTAACGTCGCCCCTTGAATATTTCTCCGCGATGATAACGTCCATGCGTAATCCGCCTCCAATTGCCGGGTGGACACTCGTCACCCATGTGTGTCGCCATTGGAGGAGTGTTGCGCTCGGATGCGCAGAGCTTTGGGCCGACCTGGATGGGAGACTCTCCTCCAAATGGCTTGAGGCGATGGTGGAGAGGTCTGCCAACGTACCCATATCTATAAATTTCCGCTCCAGCTATCGACGGGATCCACGCTCCTTGGGCATCCTATCGACCGCCATCTCGAACCCTGATAGGTGGCGAAATGTCAGCATTGGCTACCGCAACATCAGCACCGACCCGAATATCAACATTCCAGAGAAACTAGGAGCGTTGCGTAAACCCGCACCGCTGCTAGTGCGTTTAAGCCTCGCAATGGATGACTCCTCTTCACCCGACATCTATTCGCTTCCAGAGGATTTTCTTCAAGGCTCAGCGCCAGCGCTACGGGAGCTCGAGCTCCACCGATGCTTCCTCCCGTGGCAATCCAACTTATTTCGCAGATTGACCTCTCTCCGCCTTTCATTTCCACGACATTTGCAAGCCCCAATCACCCGGCCCACGCCCGACCGTTTAGCAGAGATCTTGTCTCTAATGCCAGGGCTCAATGAGCTTTATCTCAAGATCCAGGTCCCCGACATGTGCTCGGGGTTGCCGAGCAACAGAGCCTTCCACTTTCGATCCTTGACATCCCTTCGCCTTGTCGGTGCAACCGCTGAGTTGGCTGGGCTTCTCAGCCGCCTCCGGATACCATCTTCCACCAAGGTCGACCTGCAATGTGTCAACGCCGATGGAACATCTATTGCCTGCGTGGGTTCTGCCCTCAGACAAGCATTATCTACCTTGCCCATGATCCTTGACGTCCAAATCGAGGGATATGAGGATCGGGATAACGAGGACGATGGGATGACTCTCCGCGGATATACAGAGCGTCGCGACAATCACTCTATTCCCGCCGCCATTACCATATCTGCTCTAAGCTTCCGCGAGTCGTCGGGGGCTGCACCTCCGTTGCCCGATCTCCACCCTTTGCTTGCTGTCTTCCCCCTTGACCACCTCGAGGCGGTGGAGTTTACTGGATCTTCGGTCGAAAATTCATCGAAAATGAACTGGCCTCTGATATTCGAGGCTTTGGAGCCAGTCAAGCAACTCACACTGCTCAGCATCGCTGTTGAGGAATACATGACGGCTACCCTCCACCATCCCAAGAATACCGCGGACGGTACCACCCATCTTCCCCATCTCGAAAGAATTATTCTCAAGGAAATGAACGGCGAGTATCAGGAGGGACGGGAGGTTGTCCCTGACGAGCTGATCACATGGCTAGCCGATTGTGTAACGTCTAGACAGGCAGGCCAATTGAAGAGGCTCGAATTTGCGGATCCCTCTGCCACCTTGTCAGCGTCTCAGATCAAGAAGCTCATTGAAATGGACATCGATGAAATCCTGTTGACATTTTCCCATGGTGAACAGCTCGAGCTCAGTAAGCTGCTCAGAGGGGAGGGCACAACCAGTGGAGGAGAGGTGCCCATCATCGGGGGTTCAGATCAATGAGAGCTCAGATATGGAAGAGGGCGTGGATGGGATGAGTGGCCCGGATGATAAAGTCGCTGGGAATGAGGTCTGCGGAGATGAGTTAAATGTCGATTTTTTGTTCCTTTGAGTCTTGGAGGCTGAGGGTGGATACACGACAAGCCACTTTTTGATGTTGTCTTGGCAATGTAGTAGCTGGGGCCTGGAGGCTATGAGACATCTTGACAAAATACTTTAGAGACGGAGAGACGACGAAGCTACAAACCGTGCGCAAACTTTAAAAAAAAGATACGAATGAGGATACGTTGCGGAATGCGCTATATCTACGCCATTAGCAACCCAAAGAGAGCAAGCAAGAACCCCAAAACACCGCGAATTCTATTTAGGGGGACCGTCTTTCCCGATCATCACACCACGGTTCTCAAACTATCAAACTAGCGTACTCAAGAATCTTCCATCTCACGGGGCAACCGTTCGATCCAGGGCATTTGTATTCAACTGCTCGAATGTAAATAAAAGTGATGCTCTGGAGTCTGCTGAATCATTAGAAATCTTCGCATTCACCCTCGCATCCGGGCTCCAAGCAGGCGTTGCAAACACCGTCATCACTAAGGTAGGGATTACCGTTATAGCCATACCCATCATAATAATCATCCTCGTCTTCATCTTCTTCCTCTGAATCCGACTCGGCATCCAGGTCTTCCACCTCGGCCATGCATCTCTCTTGGCTCAAGTTCTCGGCCCCATCGAGCTTCTGCAGCTTCTGAAAAAGTTCTTGGACCTTTGGGGAGAAGCCGTAGCAGTCCTTGAATGCGACCTGCTTGAGTTTCGGTGCCCCCAATACTTGTCTTCGCTGCATCCACTGGATGATATCCCTCAACGTCACAATCGAAGCTTGGGTGTTGGGCCCATAGGTTGACGTGTTCTTGTTGGTGAGGAGGACGTTGGCCCCAGTTATGATTAGGGTGTCGAGGTAGGGTAACGGCACAGTGTCCGTGAAGCTTGTCGAGCCACTGTGCGAACCAGGTTGCTTGGTATGATGCGTGAGGGCCTTGGTGAATTCCCGTGCAGCTTCCCCGGAGAGATTGAGGGTTTTCACCCGCTTCATCCTCTCGAAGACTATTATCCATTCCATGCTCTTTTCACCCAGCCCGACAGAACATTCCGCATCCAACGTCTCCACATCGTCCCAGGAAACGACGCCAAGAAGGCTGTAAGCTTTAGGGAGCCCGGACCACTCCCAATGGCTGATTATGTCCATTGAAATGATCAAAGGGATTACGCCGGGCGAGGAAGCGTGAAACCCTTGTATGCGACCGCCTACCGACGACGGGGGCTGCCACAACGATAGGCCATCAATGGCGGGATGCGTTGTCCATGCTTTCTCGACAGCGCAGCCCAACAAAAGCAGCGTCGCTTCGCTAGCCTTAGCGCAGCTGATTTCCATGCGAGCGGTGGAGGGAATGCGAAGGCTGGCGAGCAGCCCAGCGAGTTCCCCACATTCTCCGACAAGACAAAGCTTTCGGAGATGGAGGAATTCGAAAGACCTGCCTGTGGGCTCAAGCGTGGTCATGTCAGGAAGCTGCATTTGGAGGTCAAGCTCGGTGAGGAGTGGAATGCGACCCAAAATATCCGCAAGCTCCTGAGCAGACGGACCAAGGAAGGGTCCACCGGCAGCAAGTTTGAAGACAGGTGGATTGGAGAGCTTGAGTGATGTGAGGCTGTTGCTAAACAGGTCTGGGTTCCAGGATGGATGGCAATGTGTGATCGCGAGGCGGCGTAGAGATGGGACATTCCCTCCAAGAAAGTCCCGGCGAAGGGCACTTCGGGATCGGCTAAAGGTTGAACCTTCGAGGTTCAGAGACAGGTCAACGAGATACGGAGCCGGAGATGTAAGGCGGCAGATGAGCTTGGACACATCGTCCCCTCCGTCTGTGACGCGGAGCTCAACGCTTCGCCATCTGCCTGGATCAGAGAGGACTTTGAGGAGTAGTTCGCGCTTCTTGGAGTTATAGATATAGGATATGTTGAAATCGACAATGGATATGGGTGTATCTTGGGACCTCTCGATCATGGCTTCGATCCACTTTGCCGACATGTTTGGGTTTATCAGGGACCACAGCTCAGAGCACCCAAGTGCCACTTCGCGCCATTGATGGCAGACGTGGCTAATCCCTGTCCACCTGGTGCCTGCCGGACCATGCAGGCTTGCAAAGGGGGAATAAGTGGTCTGAGGTGAAGACCACGGATTCCGAGAGCAGTCGAGAAAGATTTTGGACATAACTTCGACTGGAAGGCGAGAGATAGGGGCCAATTGGTTTCGTTGGTGTTTGGTATCAATAATCTCCTTCTCCAGAGCTAATAAGCGATCATCGAGACGCTTGCGCGCTTCTTCTACGCTTTCGTAAGGTGTTTCTGAGCTCATGCTGTCGATGGTGGAAGAGGTGTGTGGTGGTTGGGGAGAGAGGCATGCATGATGCAGGGAATGCAATGATCCGTTGCCATCAGCGGTGACAATGGGGTGTTCTTGCGGTTCCCCCGGTTCTAAGCTTGAATTTCAGTCGAGTTGCAGAAAGGTGCAACCTTCCGGGGAGTTTAACGTTTGGTCAACGATCTTGTAGCCCGCATCGTAGCCAAAAGTTCCAGGAAATCCATCAAAAAGTGATTCGACCCAGGCTCGAACTGAGGACCTTCTGTGTGTTGGACAGATGCGATAACCAACTACGCCATCGAACCAGTGAAGCTTGCACCCGGGCCAGCGTACATTGCAGGGGTCTTCCGAAAAGATCGAGAACACAGTTACAATAGGCTATAGCAGACCAGTGCTTTTCAAAAGGGCGGATTAATGGGAGAAGCCATGTGAAGTGGTATTAGTGAAACAATGAGAGTATTATAATATAGTACAAGGAACTATCTAAAGTCGTCAGCGTCAAGCCCTCTTCCTCCCGCGTCTCCCGCCCCTCTTGGCTTGGGTCTTGGTCCCTTTATTCGAAGTCGGCCTGTTCGAAGGCGGTTTTGGAACCTTTAAACCGCACACGTCCGCGATCTGTTTCCGGATTTGAGTCCCAACAGCACGAGGTGCCATGTCAGACCGTCCAACAGGATCAGGCATGTACTCAAAAGCGCCGAAGGTCTTGTTGCCAAACTTGGTTCCCTGGATAACAGCACGACGGGGTACGATGCCTGAAGGGTTGTGTCTCGGGAGGTGACGTTTGAGCTCTCCGTCGATCTGCTGGTTACGACATTTGTCCCAGTTACACACTCTGGCCTTTGATTTGACCCCGTGGTGCGTCTTCAGGTGGGCCATCATCGTTTCCGTCGTGAGGATCGCTGTGCAAGGCTGACCGTTGACGGGCGGGTTCCAACTGCAAGGAAAGCTGATGGATGCTGCAACCAGCGTAGCTGCTGAGAGGTTTCTGAAGTAGGCTTCGAGGGCGTACTGGATGTACGCAAACGCCTCCCCATGGCCGCTGAAGTCCTCCATGAGCCTCCTAAGAGGGTAGATCAGAACCTCAACCTCGTTGATACAGATGACTGAGACACTCACACAAAGTCCATGGGCAGTTTGAGATCCACAGATGTACCATGCCTAAGTGACGGTTGGATATCGACACCCATGCCTTCCAAAGAGGATTTTTCAGAACCAGAGGGCGAGAAAACGGGACTACCCGTCTGGGGTGCTACCCAGCCCGAAGGCTCCGCCTGTGTGGCGTACGCTTGGCTGGGACCCGCGTGAGCGTGGCCATCATTGTGAGGCCATCCGAAATCGGCAGAGGCATGGCTGAAATGAGCGCTGTAGCCAGCGACGTTGTTGGCGAAAGGTGTTTGGTCGTTAAAAGGAGATGAAACCCCAGAAACGACTTGGGAAGGCGTTGACGTCGGGCCAGAGAACTGTTGAAGGGCATGAGGATGGGTAAGAGCCATGTATGGGTTCAAGTCCACAACGGACGCGGCGAGTGGAGGTGATGAAGGTATCTGGGACAGCCGAGGTAGTTCTTCCAGATAATCGAGTGAGTGATCAACGGTCATAGCGTCGCTGTCGGCGTTATCGTCCAAGAGGGTGGGATCAATACCAAGAGTTGCTCTCGGAAGGGAAGAGCGTGGTTTCAGGACGATCGGTGTATCACAAGACTTTGCCTTGGTGGAAGCCTCTTTCCCAGCAGCGTAGGCACCCTTGGCAAAGTGAGGCGCAAAGGCAGGGTGCGATTTCGCCTCTTCATAGGCCTTGTCAATCGAATCCTCTTGGTTGGGCGAGTATCGAGTAAGCACCATTTGGAAATGGCGATTGAACTCGGATGACCACGACGGCGAGGATGGTGTCCCTGTTGCCGATGGGACTTGATAGGTGGGCATGGTCGGGGACATGTGTTTGCAACGGTATAACTGAGGTTGAGATGTGGTCGAAAGCGACAGGAAAGCCGTGAATAGATTGGTGTAGAGAAGAATTGGTCGCGTCGAACGCGTCTGCGAACGTCAAGTTAGCCGAAAGGCGCGCTAGTTATCCTGTGAAGCATACCTAGATGTGGCTGGGCGTTTCAGAGATGGTTGCCACCGGTTTGGCGTCAAGACTGGGAGACTTCGGCGAGTAGCTTGTTCTATTGGTAGACGACTCTCCAGAGAGTCGAGTGTGTGTGTGTGTAGAAAGTAGTAAGAGTATCCAAGGACGTGTAAAGAGCAAGCGACAACGGCGATAGGCCTGGGCAGGCGGACAGTACAGGTGGTCCAGATGAGAGAGGTCACAGACCACAGCAACGCGCGCTTAAGTATGTCACGGTCGCGCGTCTAAGCCACTCACTTACATAAGAAGATAATCAACAAACCTGTTGCCCCTACCGACAAGGCCACAATATCACTTTGCTTCGCCTCCCGAAGGTGATCGCCGAGTGTGATTATCCCTTCCCGGAGGTTTATGTTTAGCATGGCTGTACGGATAATGCTTGGACCAGACACGGGGCTTCAGGTCCAAGGCGACAGTCAATGATCATTTGGAGGGGACATCGAGATCGATGGAGGACAAAGCTTTCTGCTGCACCTAGGTGTAGAAGAGGTTGTTTCAAGCCTGGAATGAACGTGCCTCGTTGAGGTTTTCGTTCCAGAGGTTGCCCTCTGAGCAGTCGGCAAAGCAGTGAATCCTGGGCTCAGCGCTCAGCCCCGTCGAGTGTCTGTCCGGATAGGCGGAGGACCATGGGCGAGCCAGTACGGATACACCTTGTCGCTAAATCCCTTGCCTTCTATGGGGTGTAGTTTCGATTGCTAGAACATCGAAATCAAGTATCGATGTAAAACGGAGGTCATGAAGGGACACAACGATGTACTGTAGCGATGGAGTTGATTTGTCGGCAGTGAACCTCGCCATAGGGCCGCCCGAGTCAACGGAGCCAGACATTCCTGATCAACTGCTTCAGAGACCTCAGCCTGTACAAGGCAGCGTTGGTGCAGCTGTCGGGAAGACGTCCGAGCTAAGAACGTTGGTGAAGTAGGGCAAGATCGCGAGGATGGTCGAGGCCCTTGACGGCGCTGGAAGAAAGGCATGATGACGCAAGAAAGCCTGCCGAAGGCACAAATAGGACTCGAATTAGCATGCATAGTTGATTCATAATGAGAGAGGGGAGGGTTCCAGAGCACGGAAACCTTTCCCCAGAAAAGAGAAGAGAGGAAAAGAGCAGATTGCTCCCGCGTCGGGAGGTGTCGGGCTACTCGGGTTGGCCTGCAATCCATCAATAAACGTGTCGTCAAGCCAGGGAGGGTCCTGGATGCATGGTGCACTGCAATGGAAAAAGGTCTTTGTGTGAGATATGGGTTGGTTGATCAATAAAATGAGCTCGAAAACTGCAAAAGTGATTCGACCCAGGCTCGAACTGAGGACCTTCTGTGTGTTAGACAGATGCGATAACCAACTACGCCATCGAACCGATGACGGAACGTACCCAAACGTCATGTTCGCCGAAGGAATCTCTCCTGAGTACATCATGCGGGGAAGCGAGTCCTTCCTTGGTCCTTCCAACTGCTTTCTCGAGACGCTTTCTAGAACGTAGTATAAGTATCGAACAGTGAGAACTCGTGACCCGGGAAGAGCTTCAATTAACAGCACCTGCCGCAGTCGTACGTTTCTTGACTCCTCGCGACATGAGCGCTGTCAATCTATCAATAAGCGCGTCTCCATTCCCCAATGTCGCCAATAGAGCTGATAGCGGCTCATCAACTGCAAATCTGTCGCCTGACCTCCAGGAATTGGTCAACTGTAATCATGATGCCTTCCCATCACAGCCTTTTATCTTCTGAGGCTGCAACACCGGTCATGCTGCAATCATATGCTCTGCAGCTCTTCCTCTACTGCCTGATTACCTCACAGCATAAATGGTGCCATGCTCTCCTTTTTGGGGGTCGTGTGCTGGTGTAACGTCACGCCTGACCCACCATGAGCTGCGGAGGATTCTCCGTCGGCACTGAGTCAGAACGGAACGGAGGCCGGGCTCGGAGGAGCAAACAGGACACAACAGTGGGACCTATACCCCGTTACCATTTGCGGGGTAACCGGCTCTCCTTATCGCCTGCACCTGCTTCACCGCTTGTGCACCTTCTCAACCACCTCCAGTCCTTCTACAGCCCACTCTCTGCTCATCCAGAGCTCTGTATAGTCCGACTACAGACGACTGTACACATTAATTCTGTCCAACTAGACCCGTCCGGCGCCTGTCTTTGTGATGCGTCACTTCTTCTCGACTGCGCTCCTGGTTGCCAGCCTTGCTGGCCATGTCTATGGTCACCGAGAGGCCAGGTCATCTCCTTACGATGAGGCTCCTGTGAAGCGCCGCAAGACCTTGGGCTTCGGTGCTCACCACCCCCATGCTGTGTACCACGCAACCCCTTACACCATCCAGACCAATGGGTTCACACCCCAGGACCCCTCTATGTGCCCAATGAAGGTGGCCCGTGTCTTCATTGACGACGTTCTCTCCTCTGTCTCAGGCGAGGGCAAGACCTACAAGATCCGTGACGACTCGTATACCGACAAGAACACTGGCGTCACCCACGTCTACGCTCGTCAGGTCGTCAACGGGCTTGAAGTCGTTGATGGGGATATGAACATCAACATCAAGGACGGAGTGGTTATCTCGTACGGCAACTCGGTAAGCATCTGTTGGTTTGTCGCTGGAATTCCAGACTCTGACGTGGCGAGGTTCAGTTCTATCCAGGTTCCGCCCCCGCCGGCGGCCTCTGGAATCCTCAGGATGTTTCCGCGCTCCGGGACTACCGCTTGGATGCGTGCAATGAAGCCCAAGCACGTCTCGACTCCTTTGCTGCACCCATGGGTGACGGCCAGGTCGTCATGGGCGCTGAGCGCGTTTCGGTTCCCCATGACTTCAAGGAGGTCGTCGACCACAACTGCCAGACCGCATTCCAACCTCCTTCCTTCACCAGCGACGACCCAGCTGATTTCCGCCCTGCTCTCCTCCACTTCATGCACACTGCCACTCCCAACGTCGAGCTCTCTGCTGACATTGAGAACCGCTTCCAGGAGTTGGTCGACAAGATGGTTCCTACCCCAGTTCATCACTTTGCACCTACCGAGGATGGCACCCATATCGAGTTCACCGTCGACAACGTCCCCGACGCCGTCAACCCCGTCAAGGCCAAGTTGGCGTATGTCCAGGTGCCCAACCAGGCTGGTGACGCTACCGAGCTCCAGCTCGTCTGGAAGTTCGAGGTCGAGATGCAGGACAACTGGTATGACGCTACCGTCTCTGCTCAGACACCCCACAAGATCGTCTCAGTCGTCGACTGGGCATCTGATTCCCCCATCCCCAAGCCTGACCACTCTACCCCTGCCGAGTATAACGTCTTCAAGTGGGGTATTAACGACCCCTCTGTCGGCGAGCGCTCGACTGAGAAGGAGAGCTTTGACTCTCTCGCTTCTCCCGCTGGATGGCACGCGCTTCCTTATGCCAACGACCCCCAGTCGACTCACGTCCGGCGCAAGGGTGGAGAATTCTGGAGGAACACGACCACCACTTGGGGTAACAACGTCTTTGCTCAGGAGAACTGGGAGGGAGCCAACTCGTTCATCAACAACTATCGTCCTGACGGTGGTGCGGAGAGGAATTTTGACTTCAAGTACAAGCCCAAGGAGACTGAGAAGCCTGATGCGCTCGAGGAGGCAAAGAAATATATCAACACGACTGTTTCTCAGCTCTTCTACACCACCAACATGGTCCACGATCTCTACTACCGGTATGCCTTTGTTCTCCCTCTATTGGAGCTTCACTGACAATGTTCTTGATAGATACGGCTTTGACGAAGAGGCTGGTAACTTCCAGCAATACAACTTTGGCCGTGGTGGACGCGAGAACGACGGTGTCATCGCCAACGCCCAAGACGGTTCAGGATACAACAACGCCAACTTCATGACCCCACCCGACGGTCAGAACGGTCGCATGAGGATGTACCTCTGGAACACTGCCCTCCCCTTCCGTGACGGTGACCTTGAAGCCGGTATCGTCATCCACGAGCTCACTCACGGTCTCTCCACTCGTCTCACCGGTGGACCTCTCAACTCTGGCTGCCTCGGCTGGGGTGAATCCGGTGGAATGGGTGAAGGATGGGGAGATTTCCTCGCCACCACTATCCGTGCCAACAAGGTCTACTCGGACTATGGTATGGGTTCGTGGGCTGCGAACCGTGATTCGGGTATCCGCAACTACATCTACAGCTTGAAACACCACTGTCAACCCGTCGGTGTACAAGACACTTCGACAAGCCTGGATACTGGGGTGTCCATGCTATTGGTGAAGTCTGGGCGGAGATGCTTTGGGTTGTCAGCCAGAGGTTGATCGAGAAGCACGGGTACTCGGACGACTTGTTCCCTCCTCAGGCTAATGCGGATGGAATTGTTCCCGAAGGCGACTTTCTACAGGACCAGGGAGGCTGGTAAGCCCCTTGTTCCCAAGCATGGTAACTCTTTGAGCATCCAGTGAGTATTCATATCCTTTTATTGCTCTGAACGCCGTACTCATAATCCTTCGCAGGCTCGTTCTCAACGGCATGAAGCTCCAGCCCTGCCGACCTACCTTCTTCCAGGCTCGTGACGCCATCATCTCCGCTGACCAGGTCCTCACTGGCGGCGAGAACTTCTGCATCCTGTGGAAGGGCTTTGCTGAGCGCGGTCTTGGATCGGATGCTCGTATTGAGGGTCAGACCCCATGGGGTGGAGGAATCAGGACCAACGGCTATGCTGTCCCTAGCGCTTGCCAGGATGAGGATTAGACGTTTCGTTTCGTCTTTTCTTCGTCACCTGCTCGTCGCCCACCTTGTGGTCTAGACTGATATCTACTCGATCGCTTTAATCTCCCCTCGTTGATTATCTATTGTGCTGTAGGGTCGTGTATCATAGCTTCATTCACCTCGTCGTCGTTCGCTGTTTGTGTCGTTGTTCACTTTGCTATACCGCCGTGTACTATATCCCATTCGTTGGTTGCTACTCCATACATACATCTTTTGTCGTGCTTTTCTGGTGCGCATCGTAAATCGTTTTTGTCCATTTACCGCAATACACGCTATAGGTTTTGGATCAATTTCTGAAACAGGCGCGGTCTCACTCGTCAAATTGCGAACCAAGCAGATAGGGTGTTCAGCCTGACTCTGCAGATCTGAATATCCACGTTAACAAACCCATGAATCAGGATTTGGGAGACCGAAGGACATCCTACTTCATTGCAGCACCTCGCCAGGTGAGCAGCACGAGGATGGTGATGAGTCTTTGCTTCACAGCACGACCCCTTGGATATTGACCGAATGCGCTATTTGGCCACCAGGGTTAACATCGGCTCATGTAGGGGCATCTCTTTAGGGGTATAGACTATGGTGGGTACAAGGCAAGGCTCCTCGCTTAATTAGCCGGGGTGAACACCTTTGTCTAGGCTATCCTAGACGACAAACGATTGAGGAGTCCTAGGTTCTGCCCAAAGTCCCCCATCCAGATGCTATCCTATCAGTTGGGACGCATCTGGCTTCCCATCCGAGTCGACGCCCAACCAGCGATATCTAGTATGTGCATCAGGAGTTGGGCGGCGAGCCCCTTCGATGGAAAGGAAGAGTATCAAAACCACCGTTGCGCTCGGCAAGTGGCAAATTTGCCCGAGACGGAGCTTTCGTCAGTGTGTCCGACCAGCCTTGCCTCCCGACTGTTCGTCCCGCACTCTGTCCCCGTGCTGGGCTGGGATACCGAGCGTGTCGCATTCTGTGACGGTGTGCTGTCGCATCGTATCAAATGACCACGGAGCCGAATCTCATTTGCCGATTGCGAGCTTGGGCACACAAATCGCACATGTAGAATCACGCTGCAAAGTAGTCCCAACCCCTTGAATCATTCAGACAAATAGATTCAGAGAACATGATTTCCTTATGTGAACTAAGTGCTTACTCTGGGGTCACTGACAATATTGAACTGTGTATCGGCCTTCAGGAGCCCTGTTAGATATATCATATAAGTGGCACCATCCTTCTCCCGTCTTCGTGCAAGTACTCCCATTTCTGTCGCCCTCGTTTAATATAGAGACGTAACGTTAGCGTTCCTTGAACCTGGACAAGCTTCAGCATTGTTTAATAAATCTGCTCGTGAATACATTTAATATCTACAACTCAGTTCCATCCTCTTCCCTTGCAATCATAAGCGCTTCGATACGTTCTGCTATCTCCCTCCTGTCATTAGGCTCCGTGGTGTCCATCCTGATCTCTCTGACCCTTGACTTCCAACTGTTCCAGAGGGCGACTGTGAGGCCAGGGCTGGTGTTATCCAAGGCCACCTCGCCTTTATTCTTCGTGTTTCGCTGACAGGCTTGATATAACTTCTGGCCTGCGATCCCCACCCAAATCTCCATGTGGTGAATGGCATGATCGATAGGCAGCACCACCACCGGTCGCTTTTTGACCCCTTTCTTGGCTTTGGGAGCAGTTTCAGGCCTCTCCAAGACGCCATTAATTCTTATAAGCGCGAAGTATTTGATGTCGCAGTCGGCCTCCTGCAACAGGCGCGCCGCGAGCTCCTCCAACCCGAGGGTGTAGCGGTCAGAGTCTCTCAGGGCTTCATAGATCGCCGACGCAAGGCCAGGTAGGTCAACCCACATCCTCTGCGCTGTGGGATCACCTTCTGGCGTATACTCCACTGGGTCTGGCAAGTCGTGGAGGCCTTTGATGAGGGATACTAGCTGGTCTTGTGCAGGGTGACCATCGGGTATCTGAATGGCGACGTTGACGAGGTAGAACCAGAATGCCCATGTAAAGTGGTCTGCTTGCTTTGCATCAATAGCTCGGCCTTTCTCGCCCCCCATAGCATGTGTGATGAAATGGTTATTGATGTTATGTACAGCTTCGTCGATGGTGATGGCTTTGGGAGTGTTGACTAGCGAGGTAAGGACGTTTAATGTCTCGTTCCATCTTGCCTCAGAGGGATCTTGCTTGATTTCCTCGTCTGAGCTGAGTTCACTGGCAAGGGTAACCAGGAAATCTTCGGGTGGGTGCTCCATATTTCTCAGATAATAGGCGTAGAAATTGTGCGAGTGGGGATGGGAGTAAGGAAGGATCCCCGGGACTTTGAATCAAAAACACCAAAGACTTTGTCTCAGTACATAATGCAACACAGGCGCTTCATTTAAGCAGGAACTTTTCGGCTGGACTTCCGAGTCTGTAACCCCTATCATTCTTCCCCTTTGCGCTCGTTTGCATTTGAACATTAATTTGAACTAGCGCTTTTACGTTTCTGGCGGTTTTGCTGGGACGGTGCAATGCTGCTATAGGCCCCCGAATCTCAGGTCGTCTCGCCCAACTACGTAACGCGAAGAAAATTTGAGTTCAACTGAAGGTTGATTCAAAGAGGTGGCTAGTAAGGTCACTGATCGATATCGATTCTCAAAACCTCAGCGCGATTCGTCCCGTCGACCGGTTTGAGCTGATGTCAACGTCTGAAAGTTGTTGCATTCGGAGGGAGGATCCCGTCGAAGAGTGTTTGCAATTGGTATTCCGCTCGGCATATTGCGTATTGAATTGGATAGGGGCTTTGCTTTTCCAAGCGTTTATTCAGGTCAGATGCAGCTTTCGGTCAACGTCCAATACGTCCACTATCAGCAGTAGATGGAACATTGCTATACGATATTCTATTCCCTGATGCCCTGTTCTTGCTCCAATCCGTCAGCTGTAAACCCCGGGCCTGAGTGTTCAGCTGTATTTGCTTCAGGCTGAGGAAGGCTGTCATTGTCACATACAGCAGGCACGTGCCGGGCTGTGAAATGGGCGCTCGCCGTTGGCTACTCAGACGCTTTGCTCCCTTCCTCCATCTTACCGATCGTCATCCCCTAGGAAGGGCACCGGGCCTCGAAGACCGCTCAGCAACCCCCGTTCAGGGCTGCTGAAGCCCTGTTGGACGGCTTGGTGCCGACTGCGACACCTTGTAGTTCAAACCCTTCTCTATCGAAGCCACAAGCTCAAGTAAGGCTGGTTGCTGTTGTCTGTTGTGCTGGTTCTGAAGGATGCGAACAGCAGCTCGAGAAGCGCAAACCAGCTCGCCATCGCTGCAGCTGGTCCCTGAAACCGGAAGAATGGCTCCTTCTAGCACCTCGGCGGGACGAGAGTACCAGGACTCTTATAACAGTGGGTTTCCATCCGGGGGATCATCCTCAGTCTATTGACTAATCACTCTGCTTGGTCTCGCACAGACGATCGACGAGTTCCCCAGCAAACCACTACCACGGCACTATTAATCAACCCCGAAGGGGGGAACGTCTTCGCGGGAATAAATAATGGTAGGCAGAAGCTCGTAAAATCGACAGCAGTGGATCAACGTCTGATCTTGTCCAGGGCATGTTACGCAGGCGGTCGAGGAATTCCATGTCCTGCGAAACCTCCTGATCCATCCAGATATCAGTAGGCCATCTGAGCGACTACTTCCCCAGCAGTCGAGCTGATGACGAGGTGCAGATCCTACAATGGATCGACTCGAGCCATCTATCCGAGCTCGTTCTCTGTGTGCTCGGCAAGGTTGGTGTGGGTAAGTCGACTTTTGCGAAGCATCTCGCAACAAGGCTGCGGCAAGATGGTCGCCTCGCTGCTGAAGTTTACCTGGGCTTTGCCCTCCCTGACTGGAGCCCTGAGTCGGTTGTTAGGATGGTCTCAGGCCAGCTTTGTGTGACCTACCCAGAGCTCACGCGAGCCGTCTCCGATGCCATTCGCCTCGATGTCGCTCCTTCCGTCTCTCTCGAGACCAGGATCCAAACACTCATCGTGGAACCCATCCGATCGCTTCACCTCCCGGGCCCACTTGTGGTACTCATGGATGCCCTCGACCAATGGGCACCCCACACTCTCCTCGCTAAGGCTCTCAGCTGCCTTTCCTCCGAAACCCATGCCATCCGATTCATCGTCTTGGGACGACCAGGCTTGGAAGGTTGCTTCCAGAACATCCCCCTCAAGCGGTACGACCTCACAGAGGTTTCAAAACGCGTCATGGGGGACTATTTCCGAGACCAATTCGAACAGATATGCTGGGAGTACGGGCGCAAGCCAAGTCCTCAAACTGATCGATCGTCTGGTGGACAAGGCCAACGGCCTATTCATCTGGAGTTCGACCCTTTGCTCTCTGCTGGCAGACAAGCTGAGCTGCCCAAATCCACATGACACTCTCGCAGCCACTGTACACTCGCAACAAAGCATCGGCGACAACAACATCCTGGCGAATCTCTACCACAGCGCCATCAACCTGCGGTTCCCCAACCCTGATCATAAGGCCAAGCTCAAGGTGTTCCTGGGAGCGGTGCTTGTTCTGCAAGAGCCTCTCCCTGTTGCAGCCTTTGCTTCCTTGATATCACTGGACGCCACTGTGGTTCGGAACATCCAAGCAGAACTTGGCCCTCTGCATACCGGGAAGGTTCAGGACACCCAGGATATGGTTTACCCAGCTTCATCGAGCTTTCACTTGTCACTGTTGGAGTACCTACAAAGTCCCAACACTCCCCCTCACCTTGCATTTCCAATTGACACTTTCGTCTCCCACTCTCACCTTGGCCTGGCATGCCTCAACGAACTGCATCGTCTCTTATCGTCTTCCCAATCCACCTTCACAACTCCCCTCCAGAAGTATGCGATGAGGTATTGGCCCATCCATATAGTCCATGGCACCCCGTCCGTGACCCCCACCTCGGATATCAAATGGAGGGCTACACCACACTCTATCGTTCTTGACAGCTTCACTGCCTTGCAGTGGCAGCATTGGGCCACGTCATATCTCCAGGTCGTTTGCCCGGGTGCAGCACAGGACCTAAGCACTGAAGCTCTCACACTACCACAGGCAGGAACAACTACAACTAGCCCGTCCGCCTCAAAAATCCATTCGGTCGTTTTTGGGCAAACTCCTTCATAACCCAAGGGACAAGGCCCTGGTCACTCCTGCTCACAGTACTTACCAACACTTGATCTCTCGTGTCGTCCAGTCACTGTACAAATCCTCGGCTACCGAAGGTACACCAGATGCCATCGCTGTCGCTGAAGTAGCCGTTCGACTTCTGCACCAAAGCTCAGGTGCTTGGCTCAAGCTTGGGCAAGCGTATTATGACGCCGCACGGATCAATGCATCGAGTCACCTCATAGAAAATGCTGTCCGTTCTTGCCGCTATGCGGCAGATCTAGGCGGCGATGAAGGTCGCAAAGCCCATCAGACGCTAGGCAGTTGTCTTGCGCTGCGTTTTTCTCGTCTTGGCTCACTGGAAGACCTAAACGAAGCCATTTCGCTGGAGAGAGCAGCGCTGCTACTGAGGCCGCCAGGTCACCCAAACCGTGCTTTGTCGCTGAATAACTTAGCCTCATCCCTCCGCTCTCACTCCAAACATACGGGCACAACTGAGAGCCTAGTTGAGGCAATCCTGCTTCTACGAGAAGCGTTGTTGCTACGTCCTCCAAGTCACCCAGACCGCGCATTTGCCCTGAATAACCTGGCCACCTCCGTCCTATCCCATTTCGGCCACACAGGCAAGGCTGAAAGCCTAGACGAGGCAATCACGCTTGGTCGAGAAGTGCTGTCACTTCGGCAGCCAGGTCACCCAAGCCGCGCATTATCCTTGAATAACCTGGCTGAATTCCTGAAATCTCATTTCGAGCATACAGGCGCAGCTGAAAGCATAGATGAGGCCATTTTGCTTCATCGAGAAGCACTGTCCCTGCGGCCGCCAGGTCACCCAGACCACGCATTGTCGCTGAATAGCCTGGCCTGCTCCCTGAAGTTCCATTTTGATCACACAGGCAGGGCGGAAAGCCTAGATGAGGCCATTGTGCTTTGTCGAGATGCACTATCACTGCGGCCGCCAGGCCATCCACGCCACGCGACAACCCTCAACAATCTCTCTGTCGTACTCCGGGCGTCTCACAAGCTAACAGGCAACATTGTCGCACTGAATGAGGCGAACTCGCTCATGCCTCCGGATAGCCAGCTCCCGTGATAGCTTTGGGCGTTGACCATAGGCGGAGCATAGACGAACCGTCGATGAGGTGAGGGCTATCGACTCGGAGAAGGAGGGTGGCGTACGCTGTCAGTTCTGAGGGAACAGTTTCCACTCGATCTCATGGTCCTGGTCATCAGCTTAGTTGTACCTTATGCACCATGTGTTTTGATCTGCTGCCAACACCATTTAGCTTGAGGATTCGAAAGCCGATCGAGAACCCTAGTTGCGTAACCACTTGTACATCTGATTTTCGAATGACGAACCAAAGTTGAACGTTGAACCCTAGTAGAAACGGACTGAAGCCTCCAGCGCAGACAATGACGACATACACCGTGGGGTGTTCCCCATCAACGAAATGGATTTGGTTTGGCTAGACGATGGTACTCACGTCTCAAATCAATACTATGCACTCTCTCAACTACATCCGCCTTCCCATGAGGAGAAGGATCCCAGTTATTCCGCTACTCCTTCCCCGTCCTTCCCGTTTCTCCTGTCAACGCCCTCATCGGGACTTCTACTCTTTTCCCGTCGCTGCTCTCTCCGTTGATCCTGCTCATCCCGCTTTGGTTCTTGCTGCTTTCGTCAACGCTGCATCAAGTATGAGGGGGAACAAACCTCGTACATCTTCCCGTTGGACCCGCAGACGCCGATCTCCTCCCTGACGCGAAGCACGATCCGACACGTAGCTCCTCCGAGGACGACCTCCGAGACAAAGGATCGACCGTTCAGCACCACCCCCACCCCGCCTAAGTATCCAACGACTCCAGCACGCACCACCTTCTGGCCGCTTGCAAGCTGCCGCAAGGGAAAGGCCGGCACTGTGAAAGCCGCGATGGATGTGGTGGTAATCTTATTGTTCTCGGTGCCCTCGTGCTATCCTGTTCCATCCTTGTCGATCTTGAAGCATCTCTCTGGTGCTGATGATGCTCGTCAAGGCCCCCGGCTCCTCTTGACTCTTGATGCGGGCTATGGACAATGCGCAAAGGTCCAGCGGCAATGTGGAGGAAGAGCCGGATTAAAGGTGTGGAAGGTGAGTGCGAGTGCGAGGGGATCAAGGTCGTTGAGGTCATTGCAGCGCGGCTTAGGTCAAGCCAACGACTCAAGGGGGTTGACTCTCCCCAGTGAGGGCTAAAGACCTCGGTGATCCTCTTCGAAGACATCAGGTTCACGAAGCCGAACCCTCCTTTGCGAAGGCGATAGCAATGGGAGGGGCAAAGAACGATCCTCAACGTGCCGGGGAAAGGAACAAACGCGAAAAGGTGTGTGGTCTTGACGTGCAGGCCCGAGGTGGATAGAGCTGCCCGTTGTCGCGACGGCTCGAAGATAAGAGTACTTGAAGCTCGAGTTGGAAGATGGGAGCTGTAGATGGGGAGGTGGGTAGTTGAGTACCGCCCATTCTCCGTCTGAGATCAAGTTTGCTGACGAGGGCCTCGGGCACAGCTGTAGGGAGAGGGAGAGAGAAAGAGAGAGGGTAAGGCTGTGTAGGCGGTCGTCATAATCTTGTATGGGTATATATCCGGCAACTAGCGAGTGCTTCGGATAGATATAAGGAGAATATCACTGGTGACAAACCTAAGTAAGATCCTTCAAGTTGTAGAAATCCTTGCTCACATTGGGTGGGACGACGGAGTGATGACCGACGCTTCTGTCCTGAGGAAGATGCCCAACAGGTTGACCAGGAGCTTCCAAGCGGTGGCGGACGAGGGAGGTATGCGAAGGAGCTCAAGCCGACTGTGGATACCAGTCACGACCAAGATCTTCTGCAATCTGTCTTCTTGTTATCCTGGTCGTTGTCTCCGTCACTTCTTTTGGTCTAGGAGCAGAGGATTACGCCGAGGTAGGGGCCATTGTGGTGCTAAAGGCGGGTGTCGTACAAATGTGATGTTGAGCAGTGTTGCATGCGGCCAAGAGAATGTGCCATCCATATGAGCGAGGCGCTGGGGTGCTTCAAGTTGGGTGCGAAGGAGACTCAGCCTTTCGTAAAAGACTTTCCCGATGTTCCTCGCCATCTCCATGTTGGCCACAGCGTCGATTCCTGGTGGCGACCGGAACCGGGCAGTTCTTGCAGGGGAACGTGCTGCTGTAATTCGCTGCAGAAGTATTTCTTCGTTCCCTTCCCCTATTCAACATCCCTTTGATCCTCGTGGACAGAGGTCGATAGTCGCGATGCCGTTCAACTCCCACCAAGCGCCGGACGATACACGTTAGGCCACATTTGGCACCCTAAGCGACAAGCCCTGTTCAAAAAGCCGTAGCAAGTATCGAGTGTTGGAGATCTGGCAAGGTCTGAAAGCCGTCGTATTGGAAAGGATGATGAGGATGAGTCGAAGAGTGTTGAAGCCAAGACGTTTTCGCTCGGCAAATTGCGAATCCAGCCAGATAGGGGCTTAAATCGCTGTATTCCGCGGTCGCTCTTGTCTGGCATCTGCCTTTGAGTGCGTCCAATAAGAGGCTCCACAACCCACAAAGTCGCATAGTCTCTCTTATAACCTGTGACATACTCTTGTCGGCCTTCCGGTTAGCCTCTCAGATTCGAGCTGTCTCTTTCCACCTCTCCCTCTGCAATCTCCGGCGCATCTCGAGCCACCATCTTCCGCTCTTCCATCAGTGGGACTATTCCTCATTCGTTTGCTATCTTTCCGGCCCCTTGGCTTCTCGGCAATTAAACCAGTCGGTCTTGGACTGTAGTTTCAAGGATTCAAGGAGCCGGTGTGGGCAATGCGGGCCTGTGTTCTGGGCGAAGGAAAGCAGACTGGTTTGAAGAGCAATTCGCTCAGCGATGGCAATAATGGAGGGGGTTTTGAGCACCCTACTTCACCTGCTGCGCCAGGAGATACCCCAATTCCCTATCCTCAGGTCCATAGACCGCTCAACTCCCCAATCATCTTCCGCGAGGGCAACGCTGTCATGGAAGAACCGGGAGCGCTAGAGGAGGAGCCAAACCGTTGGGCTCAGCAGGGCTCAGCGACGCCTTCCGCCAGTGTAGCATCAAGCAAGTCTGGTTCGCCACCGAGTCTCTCGGCCCTTCCATCCACTTCCCCAACTGTCATTCACTCCCCTCATCACCATGACATAACCCTGCCCTTGCCTCAGCAACCCATGGAGGCTGAAGAAACAAACAGGGGGGATCGAGAGAAGGCCAAAAGCCTATTGGAACCCATTTGGAGCAGCACAAGCTGGTCATGCTTCAGCGCCGACGAGCTACATGCTATCGAACAGATAAAGCAACGCCTTTCCACTGGTTATATCAATATTTTACCAGCGTCAAACCCCAACGATATCGACGTTCTCCTTCAGCGCAAGTACACGGGCAACGAACCGGTAATCCCAGCAACTCTTGCCGACATTCCATGTTCCAGATTCACCGTTTCTCAACTCCTCCTCTGCCTCAACTCGCTTCTCTACACACTGTATGACTCTCAACATGCCCATCTTGCCAATCTACTTCAAAGCTACATCGACAACGAAGCTATCGACTTTGGGACGGCATATGCTCGACTTCGCACTGACTGGTGCGAGGGCAACTTTGAGGATTTCGAGCTCAAGGGACGACATTTACAGGAAGAATGGGATGGATGCCGAGAGTCGCTGGTGAAGAGTGGGATAATTGTATCATCGCGCCTTCCACCTCGTCGTATGTGGGACCTCTACAGCAACAGGGTCATTCACGCATCACTCACCATGTCAAGATCTACCTCCGAAGAGGACCCTGCCCACGAAAGTTGCATTCCTGGGGAGAAATCGGTATGCGAGCCCCGATCATTTTATGCGGTGTCTCATAGCTGGGTAGACGAGAGGGAGCGACAATGGGTCTTGTCCAAGGTTAACAGGGGAGAATGGAGAGTACCCCTCCCCCGTGACGTCTCACTGGAGCAAGTGAGGGTCGAGATCTTGAACTTGATCTTTCAGCGACGCCAAGCACAGAGACAAACACTTGCATTATTTCTACTAAGTGCTCAAGCACCCCCAGCTGCATACGCTTGGATGGACTTACTTTGCCTCAGGCAACGGGATAAGGAAGCACAAGGGGATTATCTGCGGCCACAAGAGCACTCTATTGATGTTCCGACAATCGGCTACGTCTATCAGAGATGTCAGGCTGTTGTGCAGTACTTCTGTGGCCTTGGCCGGGCTCTTGTGTACGGAAACGAGGAAGGCGAACGGCACTGGCTAAATCGGGCTTGGACACTCCAGGAGCTAGGACGCAAGGACAAAGCCGTCACTGGCGGGATAACATTGACGTCGCCTTCCGACCCCTGGCAGATGGTGGAGCCTTCCTCACTTGACATCAACAACCCTTTCCAGCGCAAGTTTAACAAATTGCAGGCTTATTCCACTTCATTCGTGTTCAATTTCCTTCTTGAGATGCGCCACAGATCTTTCACCAACCCAGTCGATCAAATCGCTGGACTCCTCTATCCTTTGGATGCCGAGAAGGTTTATGTCTACAATGCCAATGAAACAATCCAACAAGCATGGGAAAAGCTTCTTCCCGTGCTCGATGTGGAGAGCATTCTCTGCATCACAGCTACATTTCCCTTTGCAGGGGAAGGGAGATTCCACTTCCTTCCAACCTGGAATCAGATCCAGCGTCATGATGTTTTAACCTTCCAAACCTATGAGTTTGTGCCAGTGCGCTACGCCGAGCTTGGTCCGGCTCCGGAAGTGCGATTATCCATTCACAATGACGGTCATTGGCACGGCTTCTTTCCCATTTTCCTCCAATGCACCCTCACAGATTCTGCTCTCCCAAAGGCGCACGCCTTAATTCCTCAAGGAAAAAACCCTCGATATGGGTCAATCACCTTTACGACAGTGAAAGGATGTGATCCTGTTAGGGATTGCATTATTCCTGTGGGTGTTTCCCCGGGCATCTACGATCTTGTTTTGATAAGGGCAGCCCGTCGTCCTCGTTGGATTAAGGGTGGCGATGAAGCAGCTGGTCACTTCCTCATTGGTCATTGGAGTCCTGAGTCGTTTTCATTCTCGAAAACGGCCGCATTGACGATTCTTCGCAAGGACAACGACGAGTGGCTCTTGGAGCTTCCAATGGACGAACAGTATTTAAGGTTCCTTTAAATCAGTAATGGCCCCTCGACGAGCCATTTGCCCAGAGGGGACTCCTGTGTGCACCAGGCTTCGAGTTTTCTATTTCCTTGTAAGTGTCCAGGATAGCAACCCTTTCAAAATATGCAAAAAAACCTTTGCGTTTGATATTGTAGTTATAGACATGGTTACGCGTTATGTATTGGTTTTCGTAGGAAAAAAAATAGCCGTTGATTCAGCTCAGACACAAGGCCGATTGAGCCGCATGACACTATACACAGAGTTCCTATCAGCACTCTGTGACCCCTCACTTCAATTCCTCAACTTTAGTCAAGGCATCCTAGTTTACCTTGCTCGGCACATCACCTCCCTCACCAAAATCGGGTATGAAGGAACACGAGCGCCTACAGTCGGCAGGAGGCCTCATTGTCCAGGATGACGCGACCCTCCAAGCTCCTTCAAAACGGGCGGCTTGGTTGCGTACATTGAAGTAGGCCTTGTAGAAGCATAGCGCAACATTTTGAACGGGAGAATCAAAGCGTTGCAGGAATCCCTCCTCTAGGCTCTTCCTTTCCCTCTCTCTGCTTCTGTTCGCGGCTTCTACTCTTTCCCCCATCGCTTCTCCTTCCACCACTCCTGCTCCTGTTGCTAGGGCTATTGCTGCCTTCGTTACCGCTCTCGCCATCCTCGCAAGCCAAAGCAAGACCTCGTTGATGATGCTTCCAAAAACAAGTCGAGGTAAACTTCTAAAATTTCCCCAGGGCACGACTGTCATTGGGGATCCATGGCATCACGTGCTCGTCCGAGCAGAGCCATTCCGTGACATACGCCTAGATGCACATAGGAGAGACGACCGCCTTTCCATAGCCCAAAGTGTCAACAGACTTCTAGTTCTTCCTCTAGTACAACTTCCCCATGGACGCCCACATCAGCTGCTCCAAGAAAGATGGGCCAACTCTTTGACTATGGTGGACACCTTGGGGGAGGTTCAAGGCCTTCTTCACCCTCCGGGCCATTCCCCTTGGCCTCGCTCTGTTCTTGGCTGCTGCTTCTGGTGGCAGCGGCTACAGGGCGGCAGCCGTGCCCTAGTCATTTCATCCGTGAGAGGTCCCACCTCTCCTTCTTCCGTGTACAAGCTCATCGTTCCTCGTTGACATATTTCCAAAAAATTTAGAGGTCGTTCCACATATCACAATATTCAAGTGGGTAGAGCCGTTAAGCGACACACGCTATGTCGAGTTCGTTGTCCCAAGCACCGAGCCATTCGTTCAGGACGCGGAGTGCCCGCCGGGTCTTGAGGATCTAGTTGAAAATTGTCGGAGGAGGAGAGGAAAGCGCCCAAACGCAAGGAAGAGCAACGATAATTTATACTGCACGCTTCCCGACCATACAGACAATTCCTATGGCTATCACTTGAAGAATTCCCTTGCGGGAAATCTGTAATGGAACCGCCGAAGGAGGAGGAAGATGCACCTGCCCTTCTCGTAGCATGGGCTTCGTACCTTATGAGGCGTTGTTGGCACTCTCATCGTTCCCTGTCGTGCCACTCGTGCTGATCGCGTTGCTCGTGCTCATTGCGCCCTTGAGAACTTGGGCAATGTCCCATGTCCCATCTTCGTCTATCCCATCGGTCCTTCAAGGGTTGTAGGGCGATGATAACGATGGTCGACGTCCCTTCCAGGTTCTAGTCCAGGCTGCTTGGGCTCTCATGTTGCAAAGACTGGGCTCCTTGCTATCTGTGCTGTGATGCAATGTGGGACTGGATAGCTCTTTGGGGTTGATCTGCCTCAAGTGGTGGAAGGGGCGTCACTGACGTCTTTTGTGTTATAGCAGGTTTTGACCCGGGATGATGAAGTGAAGGTGATAAGCGAGTTGGCGGACTACAGCGCCAAGTGCAGAGTAAGACATATGACGAGGCTGGGTGGACACTTGGGAGAATGGGAGACGTAAGGGAAGGGCGAAGGTCCAATGGGCGAATAGGGGGGGACAAGGGCATTTGCGGTGGCTGGAGATCAGGTACGCCCTCCGCGCTCGTTTTCGTGTACCGCTAAAGTGTCAATGGCGCGGTACGAGACGTTCTGTAGGGTATTGGAGAGGCCATCGGCGAGCACGATGAGAGTGACAACGGGCAACCGCTCGACAACCCGGCGAGGATAACGCCCGGGAATGCAGGCTTGGGGAGATGAGCCTGAGTTGACGGCGAGCTGGAGGTGGATGGAGCTGTAAGTTGTGGACGGCTTTGGAGAAACGGGGCTTTTGGAGGTGGTGAACGGTAGCCGATAGGATTTGCATGTTTGATAAAGATGGGGGCTAGGCAAGGGCGAAAGTGGCTAACCGCCATGGCCCATCCTCCCTTCAAAGACCCAGACCGTATCGAAAGTGCTAGTAAGGCCATGGTTCGTGGGGCGGAAGAAGGAGCTGAGGACGCAATTTTGCATTGGCTTGATAGTGTTTGGTGAAGGGATTAGTGATAGTGTACCTTCCTTGGCGGTGCTCGCGTTCGGCATGGTTCAGATGACTGTTGAGTGTTGCTGGCAGAGAGTAGAAGAATGTGCACTGGTGGAACAGTAAGCACAATTCTTCGCGTTCCAGTAGTTCAACTTACTATCACAACCAGAGTTGGAGAGAGAGCAAGCCAGGGATTGTGGGGAAGGATGGCAGAGTGGAGGGGACGCTTGTGGCCTTGAGGAAGGTATTGGGATCGAGCATTATCAGACGAGGGAGTTGTCGGCGTTGTTTGGATTGGGTCTCAAATCTTCTTTCTAAGAGGTTTTACTGATCTTCCCTGCCATCCTCCTTTGCCCCGCCCTCCATCTTAGCCCCAGCTGCCACTCCGGATGGCTACAGCGATCCGGCGGCTAATGCAGACCACCGCAGCCCAGGCATCTGCTCCAGAAATATATCCAAGGCTCCTTCTCTCCTATCTCTTGCCCTTCGTCGACATATTTAACCAAAGGCTTGAGAACAACATCCGCCCGTCGCAATGGTGCTCAATTGGAGAGAACCGCTGAGCCATACGCGTTAAGCCGAGTTTCGCATCCTGAGCGGCGAGCCATTCAAAAGCCGTAGTGCACACTAGCTGTCAGAGGTCTGGCAACGCCTGAGCTGAAAGTTGGTGCATTCGGAGGGATGAGCTGGAGGAGCAAGTCGTTGATCCGTCGACGAGTGCTTGCAATTGGTATTGCGCTCGGCATATTGCGTATTGGGCTGGATAGGGGCTTTACTTTTCCAAGCGGCTATTTAGGTCACATACAGCTTTTGTTTTCCAACGAGTCCACCATTAGTGATAGGTGAAACATGGACATACTAGAGCTCACTCATCCATGCTCCATTCTTACTCCGATCCTTTTGGGAATGCCTCCCTCATCTTTCCAGCTATATGTGCGCCCTAGGAACGCTGTCCGAATCATCAAATATGCAGCAGACACGTGCCGGGCTGTGAAATGAGCGCTCATCGTTGGCTGCTCAGAGCCTCCCTTCCCTTCTCCCTTCTGTGTGATCGTCATGCCCCAGGAGGAGTACGCTGAGCAAAGGAGGGCTGAAGCTCTGCCAGGGGATGGTTCTGGAACATCTGCACTCGTCTTCGAGAATGAAAGACCCGGTACTTCCAGTACTCCTGCAAGGCGACGGTACCAAGACTCCGATAACAGTAAGCCCACACCCAAGGGATTATCTTTCGTTTACTGACGATCATGCTGCTCGACCTTGAACAGGCGATGGACGAGATTTTCAACAAACGGTGATCAACATGGAACGGGGGAACGTTTTCACAGGGACAAACTATGGTAAGTGTGAGCTGAAGCTCGTCCCAGAATTATCAGCAGAAAGCTCACTCGTGGTCTGTCTAGGCCACGTTACACAACAAACCATTGAGGAGTTCCAACTCCTGAGAAACCTCCCCATCCATCCGGACATCAGTGGTCTCCTCAGTGACTACTTTCCCAACAGCCGAGCTGACGATGAGGCTCGTATTCTTCAATGGGTCAACACGAGTCGTCCATCAGAGCTCGTCCTCTGTGTGCTCGGCAAGTGCGAAGCACCTTGCTAAAAGGGTACGTCAGGAAGGCCGCCTCGCTGCTGATCGGCTTTGCCCTCCCAGACTGGACCGCTGAATCGGTTGTCAGGATGGTCGCAGGTCAGATTTGTGGGACGTACCCAGAGCTCATGCGAGCTATCTCCGAAGCGATTCGCCTCGACGTCGGTCCTTCTGTGACCCTCGAGACCAGGATCCAAACGCTCATCCTGGAACCCATCCGATCGCTTCACCTCTCTGGCCCCCTCGTGGTTCTGCTGGATGCCCTCGACCAATGGGCGCCACATCCTCTCCTCGCCAACGCTCTGAGCTGCCTTGTGGCAGAAAGCCAACTTATCGGATTCATCATTTTGGGACGACCAGGCGTGGAGGATGGCTTCCAGAATGTTTCAATCAAGCGATACGACTTATTAGAAGTTTCAAAGAGCACCATGGGGGACTATCTCCACAATCACTTTCAACGAGTACCATGGGAGTACGGGCGAAAGCCTGATGCTCAAACGGTTGATCAACTGGTGGATAAAGCCAATGGCCTATTCATCTGGAGCTCGATTGTTTGCTCTCTGCTCGAAGACCAGGTGATCTGCCCGAAGCCCCATGATACCCTCACGTCCATTCTACAATCGCAACACAGCATAGGAGACGACGACATCCTAGAAAATCTGTACCACAACGCCATCAACCTCAGGTTCCCCAAAGCCGCTCACAAGGCAACGCTCAAGGTGTACTTGGAAGTGGTGCCGATTCTGCAAGAGCCTCTACCGACTTCTGCATTTCCTTCCCTTGTTTCAATGGAAGTCGCTTCGCTGCGCAAAATCCGGGCTGATCTCGGCCCCCTACAGACCGGACAGTCAATGGACAATCAGGACATGATCCACCCAGCCTCATCAAGGTTCCACCTGTCGCTGTCGGAGTACCTACAAAGCTCCAATACTCCCTCTCATCTCGCGTTTCCAATCGACACTTTCATCTCCCACTCTCGCCTTGGCCTGGCGTGCCTCGACGAAATGCGTTGTGTGCTATCATCTCCCCAATCCAGCTTTACATCTCCCCTCCAGAAGTACGCGATGAGATATTGGCCCATCCATATAGCTCATGGTACCCCATCCGTGGCCCCCACCTCGGATGACGCATGGAAGGCAACACCACACTCTCTCATTCTCGACAGCTTCTCAGCCCACCAGTGGAAGCATTGGGCCACATCATATCTCGAGGTTGTCTGCCCTGGCGCAGAGGAGGAACTAAGCACTGAAGAGCTCACCCTACCAAAGGCACTGCATTCAATTGGAACAAAGCGCCCGTCCGCTCGGAAGACCATTTGGTTGTTTCTGGGTAAAATATTTCATAAGCCTAGGCAAGAAACCTCGGTTATCTCAGCTCATGACACTCCTCGACGCTTGATCTTTCGAGTCGCCCAGGCACTGTATCAATCTCCGTCTACTGAAGGTACGGCAGATGCTGTCGCTGTCGTTGAAGTAGCCGTTCGACTTCACCACCGAAGCTCAGATGCTTGGCTCGAGCTTGGGAAAGCTTATTACAACGCAACAAAGATCAATGCATCGAGTCACCTCATAGAATATGCTGTGCGCTCTTGCCGCTATGCAGCAGATCTAGGTGGCGATGAAGGTCATAAAGCCCATCAGACGCTAGGCGTCTGTCTTTGGCTACGTTTTTCTCGTCTCGGTGCACAAGAAGACTTGGACCAGGCTATTTTGCTAGAGAGGGCAGTACTGCTACTCACGCCGTCAGGTCACCCAGACCGTGCTTTGTCGCTAAATAACCTAGCCACATCCCTCTACTACCATTTCATACATACAGGCGCAATTGAGAGCCTAGACGAGTCAATTGTGCTTCATCGAGAAGCAATGTCTCTTTGGCCATCAGGTCACCCGGACCGCGCATCGTCCCTGAATAACTTGGCCAGCTCCCTTTACTCCCATTTCGAGCGCACAGGCAGAATTGAAAGCTTGGACGAGGCCATCGCGCTTCATCAAGAAGCACTGTCGCTTCGGCCGCCAGGTCACCCAGACTGCGCTCAGTCCCTGAACAACCTAGCCGCATCCCTCAACTCCCATTTCGAACATACAGGCGCAGCGAAGAGCCTAGATGAGGCAATTGTGCTTCATCGAGAAGCGCTGTCCCTTCGGCCGCCAGGCCACCCAGACCGGTCATGGTCCCTGAACAACCTGGCTTGGTCTCTACATTCCCATTTTAACCACTCAGGCACTGCTGAAATCCTAGATGAGGCAATCATCCTTTATCAAGACGCGCTGTCGCTGTCACTGCAGCCCGCAGGTAATCCGCGCCACCCAGCCGCGCTTGCCAATCTTGCCAGCGCACTCCAGGCTTCTTACAGGGTTACAGGCAACATTGACACACTCAATGAGGCAACATCGCTAATGCCTCCAGAGAACCAGCCCACACAATAGCGTTGAGCGACTGCCACAGGCAGAGGCCGGGGAGCACAGATGGAGCAACGATGGGGTGAAGGCTATCGAGAAGGAGGGCGGCGGCGTATGCTGTCAATACCATCTAGTTTGAGGGGTCGAGAGCCAATCACGAACATTAATCGTGTAGCAACTTTTACATTTGCCTGAATGACAAACCCAAATTGAATCCTACTTGAAACCAGCTGGAGTTTGTTGATCCAGCTCAGAGATTGACGACTTGCGAGGTGTTCCATTAGTGAAGTGGATTTGATCTGGCTAGACGATGATACAGACGTCTCAAACTAACACGATGAACTCTCCCATTTCCCTTCCCAACTGGAGGAGCATGTCAGTTCTTGGGCTACTCCTTCCCCGTCACTGCTACTTCTCTTAACCCTGTCGAGTCTGTCCTTTCACCGTTCCTTCCACCAACCCTGGCCCTATTGCTTGAATTTTGCTCCTTTCGCTGCTCGTCAACACTGCGCTTGAAAGCGATATCAAATGGATGACAAGGTCGACGTCGACAAAATTTAGCAGAGCAGAGCTGCCATGTGTATTCCATGACATCATGTTCGAGGACGAGCGAGCCTCGCTGCCTCATACACGCGTCGTCCACATCATCCACAGACCTCACCTCCTGGACGGAAAGGCCCAGCAACACCTCCCAAGGCAGCTCTTTCGACGAAGGCTACCTCCCAGACGAAGGTTCGACCGTGACCACCACCCCCAACCCTCGCCTACATATCCAACTACTGCAGAAGCACCATCTGGTCGTTCGCAGATGCCGCAAGCTGGGTTGTTTGACACTGCATGCGCCATGGTGGACTCTTGCTGTTCTCGGTGGTGCTACCAACGCTGGAGCAGCTGGGTTGCCCGCTTCCACAGCTTCTGATGCCGATGCCGGCTCTAGTGCCCTTGCCATGCTCCACCTTCTTCCAACCTTGTAAGTCTTGAAAGGCTGCTCTGGCACTGATGATGTCAACCTCGCCGCTTGCTTGGTGGGCCCTCCTATTGATTCTTGATACTTGTTGTATGGCAATGCGTAGAGGTCCAGCGATGATGACAGCGATCGTGCGATGAGATGGAGATGGAGAAAGAGTAGGATTGAAGAGGTGGGAGGCGGGTAGGAAGGCGGGTGTGAGGGTATTGAGGATTCTGAGCTTGTCTCGGTAGATCAGGCAACGAGTCCGGGAGTTGACGTTCAATGGTCGTGGTTGAAAGAAAAGGTACGTCCCCAACATTCTTCTTCACATCCCGTTAAGATCTCTCCGGGGTGCTGGGAGATTTCGCATGCCTAAACTTTCTTTTGCAGAAACGATGGCGACGAGAGCAGCAAAGAATTATGCCCAACGTGCCAGCGAATGGGACGAACACGAAAGGTGCATGGCTTTCCCATGCAGACCCGAGTTGGATAGGGGCGCCTTCGTCAAGAAAGCTCGGATTAGATGATTGGAGTTGGAGGGGGGAGAGGAGGGCTTGAGTACCGGCCATTCTCCGTGGAAGATCAAGTTCGCTGTTAAACGGGTGTGTCGAGCATGGCTATTGGGGTCGAGAGCCGGAAGCATAGGATTGTGTAGGCGGTCGTTGTCATCTTGTACGGGTATATGTTCGGCAACTGTCGAGTGCTTCGGATAGATAGGGAGGATACCACTCGCGACAGAGATAAGTACAATGCTTCAGGTCGTAGGAACGGTGGCTCACAGTTGCATCCCGCCTTTGAATAACGGGCAAACCGAGAGGTTGGGTAGGAGGGTGAAGAGGTAAACGACATTTCCGTCCTCAGGAAGATGCCCAACAGGTTGACGAGAAGTTTCTGAGCGTTGGTGGATAAGGGACGTATGTGCGGGAGCTCAAGTTGACTGCAGTTAACAGTCAGGGCCACAATTTCCGCGATCTGTGCCCTTACCATACTGCTCGCCGTTGTTGTGTTAGCGCATGACCTTCCGTCTGGTGTGGAAGCGGAGGATTGGCTCTGGTGCTGAAGGCGGGTGCCGTACGGATGCGATGTTGGGTGTGTTGGACGCAACTAAGAGAAGGTGCTTTTTGAATGAGGGAAGTACTGGGACCCTTCTGCTTGGGTGTGGAGGAAGTGTCTTCTGTGGAAGGCTTGAATGATGTTCCTCGCCATCCTCCCTCGCTGTGCTCTCCATCTCGGTTACAGCTGTGAGTCCTGGGGGCTACGGCTGCCGGGCAGCTCTTGCAGAAGCCCGTGACTCCGAGAGTATTTCTTCATCTCCGTCTCCTAGGTCCCCGTAGGAGGAGGTCAACAGTCGCGATGCTCTTCAACTCCCTCCGTGCCATTGGGCGATCCACGTTACGCCGAATTGTGCATCCTGGGTAGAAATACCAGTTCAGAACTTGTAGCAAACACCGCGTGTCAGAGGTCAAGCAAAGACTGAAAGCCGTTGCATTCAACAGGACGATTCGGAGGCAATGGTCAAAAAGGATCGAAGCCAAGACATTCTGCTCGGCAAATTGCGAACTCAGCCAGATAGGGGCTGTTGCCCGACGAGATCTTCCGTTCCAACGTCCGCGAGCAGTCATGCTTCCACCATAAACTTACTCGTCTACCTTCACCCGCACTCTGCCGCTATACTCCCCACCTTTTAGCTATGCCTTTATTGTTGCCCTGCATTGAACGTTCGCGTAGCCCAGTGCCATCTACCCATAGCGAACCTGGATACGAGCAGCACATCGAATGGCGACCCCATGCTGCATAGCACGCAACGCCTTAAAGTATTCAGACGAATGGACTCAAATCACAGAATCACACCATGTAACCAATGAAGATGACCTGTATCTTCATCGACGATGTGCTCTCTGGCGAGGGCAAGACCTACAAACCACAGGACGACTCGCGCACCGGCAATAACACTAGTCCCTGCCCATCAGGTCGTCTATGAGTTCGAAGCCGTTGGTGGGGATATGAACGTCAGGGATGGGACTCCTGCTGCTACTCGGTGAGCATCCTTTTGTCTCGACGTCTTGACCCAGGCTCTGATATGACGACCCCCATTACTATCCAGATTCTGCCCCTGCCTGTATCCTCTAGAAGTTTCGGAATGCTTTCACAATCCGAGCCTACCACTTGGATGCCTACCGTACTCTCGACTCCCGTCTTGCTACCATCATGGCAGATGGTCAGGTCACGATAAGCGCTGATCACGAGTCGTTGACCACAACTTGGGACGGCATTTCCAGACGGATTCCCATATCCTTTCTTCAGCAGCGCCAACCGCAACAATCTCCGCGCTACTCTTTACGCAGGCTACCACTCCCAACACCCAGGTCTACGCCAGCATCGAGAAATGCTTCCACCAATTGTTCGACAAGCTGGAGCCTGCCCCAGCTCACCACTTTGCACCCACCAAAGATGGAACATACATTGGGTTCAATGTTGACAGCGTCGGGACCATCAAGAGCAATTTGGCGTACGTCCAAGGACCTTGGCTACCGAGCTCTAACTCTTCTGGGCATCCGAGGTTGGGATGCAAGGAGAATCGACATGATGCCATCGTTTCGGCCCAAAAGATCGTCTCGGTCGTCAACTGGGCGTCTGATTTCCCTATCCCCAAGCCCGACCACCCTGTCGCTGCGTTGTGCAGCACCCTCACAGGGGCGTCGATGGCCCTTCTGCTCCCAGCGCTTTGTCGGGAACGTCGATTCGCTGGCCGGCACACCTTTTCCTTATGACAATGAACCCCGGTCGACACACCTCAAGCAGAAGGGTAGCAAGTTCCGGAGGAACACGACCACCACTTGGGGTAACTCGGGAGAACTGGGAGGGAGCCAACTTCTTCATTCACAACTACCCTCCTGATGGCGGTGCAGAGAGGAACTTTGACCCCAACTACCAGCCCAAGGAGACTGAGAAGCTTGACACGCTTGCGGAGGACAAATCAACGCTACTGTTGCTCAGCTCCTCTCCACTACCAGCATGGCCCACAAACTCTGCTCCCGGTACGTTTTTCGTTCCCATTTCGTTTCTGGCTCATCGCGTTTGATTGCGTAGATACGGCGCCGATGAGGAGGCTGGCAGCCTCCAGTAGTTCAAGTTTTACCGTGGTGGACGCGAACACGACGGTGTCAGTGCCAACGCCTAAGACGGTTCAGGACACAACAACGCCAACTTCATGGCCCAACCCGAGGGCCAGTGCGGTCGCATGATGTCCTACGTCTGGAACACTGCCCTCCCCTCCCGTGACGGCGACCCTGAAGCCGCCATCATCATTCATGAGCTCACCCGCTGTCTTTCTACTCGTCTCACTGGTGGACCTCTCCAACTCTTGCTTTGGAATGGGCGAACGATGGGGAGATTTCCTCGCAACGATTGTTCGTGCCAATAAGGTCTATTCGGAGTATGGCATGAGTTCGTAGGGTGTAAACCATGATTTGGATAGTTGCAATCACATTTACAGCTAGAACATCAGTGTGAATCCTGAGGGTGTCTACAGCACCAAGGAAGCTGGTAACGGTACACAGGATGCAGGCGAGGTGCGTCTCGACACATCCAACTCTACGCATGGGTGATAACATGACCGTGTCCAGCTACAATCACTCGTCCCTCTTCTACCAACACACCCGCTTGATCAATTTTCATCATCAAGCGTCAAACGAACTTCAGAGCCCGTCGGAAACCGAACTTGTGATCTGCGGTCGTCTATTGGCAGACAACTCTTTCCCCCACTGTCTGTTGCTTATGAACTTACGGGCCAGTGTGTCGTGCCATCTACACTGAACTTCTCCCGTATCAGCTCCCATCAGCGTGTCCAATCCTGTGGACTACGAGGCAGCAGGAAACCAGTTCGACTATATCCGTGATATCAACCCATGTCGGATCGACGATATTGGCATCTTTTCCGACATTCGCTACATGCAAAATAAGGAGCTGGAACTCTCAATAATGGCTGCGGAATGCTATCCTCTGGATTTCGTGAGTGCTCCTGATCCAGGGCATTAAGCTCGACAACTAATGACGATGCTGCTGTAGGAAGCAACTATTCCATCAGACAGGAAGACGAAAAAGCTGTAAGGTATATCAGAAGGCCGGCACAGCTTGATAGGACCTGCCTTACGGCTTGGCGCTCATTGCACACGAGTACGTTGAAATGAGGAACTCGCACGCTGTTATCGAGGCATGCCAGCGAAGAGTTGGTACCTGTTCCGGATCTATTCAACCCTGCTTCATCACTACGCCTATTATTCTTTTCAACATGCGACGGCCCTGAGACTGTATGATGTGCAGTTATGGCAAGCGCAAGATTCTTGCTACGAAGAAGTCAGGAGGTGAGTGCCCAAGACCCTTTTTCCCCTGTGGTGTGACAGCTGCGGCTGCGCACAGACCGAGAGAGGCCACTGAACGCAATAAAAAAGCGCTGATCTCTTCAGAGACACATGAGGCAACCCCGTGCTTTAAACTCACTAGAATACACCGCCTTCTTGAAGAACACGGAAATGCTGTTGCTTAGTGAGTGGTTGATTTTGTCTAATCTAATAGTATGCTGACTTCGTTTCCTTCCAGGCCTTCTCCTTTGTAAACTGATCTCCGTTTCGTGGAGATCAGCCAGCAACAGAATGCGCTAAATCCAGCCTGGAAGTCGCTCAATATCACATGAATGTCCCTTAGGGTGACCTGCTGCTTGCTAAAGGACCGCTGGAGCAGGTATCGACGAGTAACGCGGAGGATGTGGCCCAGGCATTGAAAGTGGTCAAGGCCAGGATGCAGCAGAAGGACAGGGTCTAATGGGGGATGGATCGGGGTCAAGTCGTACTGCCAATGTGTCAATGAATGGGTAGATGATACGGATAATACAAGGTCAATGAAGCAAGACCAATTGGGAGATGTGAACGTCTGAATGAAACGAAGCGAGTTTGGTTAGGCTGGGCTACATTTCAGAGATCATCGCTAGCCGCCGCCGCATCGCAATCTGTGGGTAGGTATTCCCCACCAGTAAATTCACTGTTCTCGCTCGGGGGCTGGACGGTTTAGGGTTTCTTGACAGATTTCCACAGCCAATGCTCCCGTGTTTTAGGAGCTCGTCCGAAAACGGGCAAGTGGTGACCAAACTTGACCACATGTGTTCACATCAATATCGCGCACATTGAGTCCGATTTTGGGGTCGGAGGTCATCCAAACCCACCTGGAATGAATGTGTCCTTCTTTTAAAGTGGGGTTGGTCTAAACACCGCCGCTAAGCTCGGACGTGCCTCCTAAATGTACTTTAGAAGGAACCATCTCTTTCTGCCCAGAACCGGAATGTTTCCGTAGTTCCCACCTGATACCGCTTTCATCGTTTTCATGAGATCAAAGAAGTGGCTGCTTCCCCACCGTTTTTACACCTTTTCTCTGCATATCCTCATGAGTAGGATGCGCTTTTGGATATGCTTACTGGAGTGTACAACTGTGAGGCCCTTTGCACACTGCAACCAGGACTTCCAGATTCAAAGACATTACATGCGTCACTGTGCAGTACTCATCACCGGCGTCTTATGAGTGGCCGACCCAAAATCTTTCATCACTACTTTCTTCCATATGGTCCCTGCTTGATGCATTCTGATCCAAACAATGCCTGCCACTGTGCACTATGCGATGTGCCTTCGTTATCATGTAAGAGCACAGAGATTTGCTTTGCCGCTGAGAACTGTATTCTTCTTGCCAAAATAATGATGCCGGCCCTGGCCGCCATGGGGACTTAACCCACAGAAAGACCCACGTCCAAGATCTGACAAGAGCATTTAAACCTTGAATGGGTGGCCGGACAGATGATCCAAGTTGGATTTACCAATCATCGCGACATGGGCACGGTAAGGGATGATACGCAGGAGGCAATACCCATTCAAAAAGGGTTGGGACACTAAGGAGGGATATGTTATATTATCCGTGCTTGCGAAGAATCCAGATGGCTTGAATGAATGGCAAAACACACGACACGATCGGACTCGCCAACAGGCAAAGAGACTACGGGAAATGGCAGCAAGCATCGCCGAAAAGGCCATACAGTGGCGTTCAGGGTCGTGCCTCGTGCTCAGGATGGATGAACAAATGGTTCCGCCGGGCGTGTTGATATCATCGCGACGGAAACTTTGGCTTTCTATAGCTTCTTGAACTATCCAACGAAGCGGCATCATAGATATTCAGAACCTACGTAGATCTTCCTCGAGTTCGGAACTTCAATTTGGGCATAAGTATTTCGCAAGTATAAAGGGCGATGATGCCCGCTCTTCACAGAGACAGATTAGACCCGCAACTCTCTAAAGCTCTACCAGCCCCTTCTACTAATCCAAGATCTCTATCATGTTCTCCCTGAACGTTCGCACGTCACTTCAGACAACACCAGGCAACGACGTTGAGTTTAATCTTGCGGACGCCGCCCACTCTGGCCAGCGTCAAGTTGACATGCCCTGCCCTTGGGCAACTGGTGATATTGTGAGCGACTCTGCACCTCGCCAGACCTCACCGTAATAATCCGCGACTCAAGAATTATACAACCACCCCAAGCCCTGCAGGAAGTGTTGGTGAGATGAGTGGCATTCGGGACCATAATATCGGTGTAAGCCCTTTTCCTTACCAGACGGATCCCCTTGTTGAGGATTCTGGCGCCCTACCAGGTTTCAGACACCGTCACCACTGCCATCCCAGGGAACGGTACTGCTGATATTGCGTCAAGGTGAGCGGTACATCTCAAGCTCCAATTTGTGGGCAGAACACTGGATCATGTTATACATAGTCATCCCGGAGACGTTGGATCCTCCTCGGCTTTGCCTCAGCCAATGACCTCTGTGGACGCCACTCAGCTACCTACCTACCGATTCACCTCGTCCCTCCTGAACCCAACTTGCCCAGACCAATGAAGCTGGTAAGTTGGAGGGATCCAGAGCTCCTGTATATAGAGGAAGAGAGTATTTGACTGACTCGCTTGCAACTAATAATGAATTAAGTGGGTCTTGTACCATTTACATCGGGGGCCTCCACTGCAACAAATAATCAATGTACTTTAGTGTCTGTTTTCACCAAGATTTTACCCTGATTCTGTCTGCACTGTATCCACATAACCAACCGCAACTCTATTCTTTATCTCCTTAACACCGTGCCGTGAAGCACACGGAAAAGATACCAAAACGAACTTGAATGCCTCTTATTTGCAAGGTGAATGTACCACGACACTGGGCTCGCAGGGTAGGTTCATCTCAAGATAGTCCCGGGAATATGGTGGTCCAATGTGACTTCTTGGAGGAGCGAGAAGGACTCAAAGTTGCAAGGCCCTGAAAGTGGCGGTATGTAGCGGCAGTTGTTTGAATTGCAAGTTGTGCGTCCTTATGGGTTCCACGGCGTCCCTCATCCCAAAGATACTATACAAAGCCTAGCTCCAGCGCGATCAGAACGCGAGCTTAATCTTACTTGCGCATTTCACCTCCAGTTCAGACATACAGGCATAGATGATGCCATTGTGCTTCATCGAGAAGCACTATTGCTTTAGCCGCCAGGTCACCCAGACCGCGCATGGTCCCTCAATAACATGGCCTACTCCCTCGACTCCTATTTCGAGGATACAGGGTCAATTGAAAGCTTGGACGAGGTCATCCACACCGCGCGGACACCCTCAGAAATCTTTCCAGCGCACTCCGGGCTTCTTACGAGCTGACAGGCAACATTGACACTCTGAATGAGGCAAACTCACTAATGCCTCGAGATGACCAACCTGAACAATAGCTTTGGGCCACTATGACACCCGGAATATCGGCGTGATGGTAACGAGGCCTCACTATTGGATAGGGCTGGCCGTCGAAAAGCATTGCTGGATGTTGTCAGTTTCTACAAAAACCCTTTTCTTTCGTTACTGTGGCCATGACCATCTTTAAGCGATATGTATTGGTTTTCTTAGTATCGTATAGACGCGTTGGCCTTGCGTCATTACAATTTCGTTCCAGCGCTCAGAAGCAGTATACACCTGGCTTTGAATGGCAGTCCCGATATACAAAGAACGGAGCCCAATGTTTCACCTTTGCTCCGACCAACTGTTGATCTTGCTCAAGCTGCTCGCGAGCTGGAGCACGACTGTGCACCCATAGGCGACATCTAAAAGGTCGATGAATCCATCAGAGCAGATCCACCACTGGTATTCCGCGGCATCCAGTACGAAGAGGAACAAACCTCGTACACCTCCACCACCTTCCTATCGCCCATACGATCCGTAAACATCACCTCCTTGTTCACGCTGCAACCCCATCAGCACCTCCCAAGGCAGCTCCTTTGACGAAGACGACCCCCCGGGACGACGGCTCGACCTGCACCACCTCGCCCACCCTCGCCTACATATCCAACTTCCCAGCACCGTGTTCTAGCCGTTTTCAGAGTGCCGCAAGGGAAGCTTGATGCTGCAAACACCGTGGTGGAAGCAACGGGTGCAGTGGCACCCTTGCTGTTCTCGGTGGTGCTGCAGCTAGGTTGGTGTGCTCAAACCTGCCATCTTCCTCGTCGTTCTGAAAAGGTTGCTCTGGTACTGGTGATGCTAGTCTACACCCCATATGCTTGCTGCGGACGATGGGCAAAGGTCCAGGGGTGATGATGAAGATTCTGAGGTGAGATGGAGGTGGAGGAAGAGGCTGACGAAAGAGGTGGGAGGTGGGAGGGAAGACGAGTGTGAGGAGATTGAGGACGCTCGAGGTTCTCTCGACCCGCGTAAGTCAAGCCAACGAGTCGAGGGAGTTGTCGTTCACCACTGGTGGTTGAAGGCCTCGCCGTTCTTTGTCTTCTTCATGAGCCGATGAGCTCTCTCCAGGGTGCGCAGAGACGTCGGGCTCGCGAAGCTTGCGGAAACGGAAGTGACGAGAGCGGCACAGAGCGATCCCGAACGTGCCAACGAATGGTACAAAAGCGAAACGTGCATGTATGGCTTTCACGTGTACGCTCGAGGTGGATGGGGCCGACCGCCATCAAGAAGGCTCGAGGATAGGCATTGGAAGATGCGAGTTGGAGAGGGTAGGTGAATACCGGCCATTTCTCTTCGCATGATTCAAGTTTGCGCGTAGGTGTCCCGAGCGTATCTGTAGGGAGAGCGAAGGGTTGTGTAGCTGGTCACCGTTATCTTGTACGGGTATAGATCCCACAACTTAGGCTGTCGAGTGTGTCGGGTAGATATATGGGGGATACCACTGGCGACGAAAGATCAGTACGATCCTTCAAGCTTCAAGTTGTAGGAGTCGCTACTTACAGTTGTACCGAGCCCCCGAAGGACGGAAAATCCAGGAGATTTGGTAGGAGGACAAAGTGGTTGGTAACGTTTCTGTCCCTCGGAATATGCCCGATAGGTTGACGGGGACGAGGAGTCTTTGAGGAGGTATGCGAGGGAGCTCAAGTCCACTGCGGATAACAGTCAGGGCCAGGTCCTTTAGCAAATTGTTTTCTCGTCACTCTGGTCGCCGTCTCCGTTGCTTCTTCTGGTCTTGAGGCAGAGGATTGGGCCAATGTAGTGGCCATTGCGGTCCTGAAGGCGGGTGTCATATAGATGTGATGTTGAGCGTGCTGGATGCGGCCAGGAGAAGGTGCAGTCCAGATTAGGGAGGTATTGAGGTACCTCTAGTTGCATGCGAAGCAGACCAAGTCGTTCGTAAAAGGCTTTCCCGAACTTCCTCGCCATCCTCCTTTGCTTTGCTCTCCATCTTGGCTACAGCTGCGAGTCCTGGTGGCGACCAGAACCGGGCAGCGCTTGAAGGAGACCGTGCACCAGCCACTTGCTGCAGGATTACTTCTGCATCTCCGTCCCCTATGCAACATCCATTCGATCCTCGTAGACAGAGGTCAATGGTCGCGATCCCCTGCAACTCCATGAGCCGTAACGAGTATTGAGTGTTGCAGGTCTGGCAAGGTCAAAAAGCTGTTGCATTCGACAGGATGATGAGGGAGAGGTCCAAGAGCGTCGAAGCCAAACTTGCATTCCACTCGGCAAATTGCGAACTAAGCTAGATAGGGGCTCTTGCCTGCTTTTGTCAGTGCGTCCATGACCAAACTTGCCCTCTTGCATGCTCACACCCTGTCCCTGTGCTAGGCTGAGATACCAAATGCCTCATCTCCTTGGACCGTGCTTGCTATCTCCTCGCCTCAAACGACAATGCCATTCGCCCTTTGCGAACCTGGACACAAATCTTGCGGAAATCGCACGTGGAATACCAAACCCCACGCTGCGTAACGCTCCCAACCCCTTGAATTACCCAGACGAATAGATTCAAAACGCATGATCTCCTCATGTGCACGACGTTCCCTCTGCTGTATCTGACGAGAGCAACACCTACACCATCGTGTACCCACAAGAACGCCAGTCTATGCCTGACAGGTCTTCAACGAGCTTGAAGTCATTGACCGGGATATGGTCATCAAGGACGCGACTCCTGCGGCGAATCGGTACGCATCCTTCATTTTCGACGTCCTAGTTTTAGGCTCTGACGACTTCAAGCTCTATCCAGGTTCTGCCCTTGCCGATGGCCTCTGGCATCTCCAGGATGCCTATACACTCCGAGGCCATCATTGGGATGCCTGCTGTGCTCTCAACGCCTACCTTGCTACCGTCATGGAAGATGACCACAGTTGAGCACGAGACTGTTCACCACGAACTCGCAAGAGGTCTTTGAGAACGACTGCCAGAACGGAGCCCAACCCCCTTTCTGCACAAGCGGCGACCCCTCCCTCCCTTCTCCGCACTGCGTTCCTCCACATTATGCATACCACCACTCCCAACGTCCAGCTCTCTGCCGGTATCAAGAACCATTTCCAGAAACCTGCCGACAAGATGGAACCTCCCCGGTGCACCATTCTTCACCCACCAAGGGTGCCAAAACACGCATCAAATTCGCCGTCGACGCCTACGTCGAGGTACCCAACCACGCTGGCGAACCTACCGACTCGGCTCGTCTGGAAGTTCGAGGTCGAGATGCGAGTCATGCCGCCGTTTCGGTTGTCAACAGGGCGTCGGATTCCCCTATCCCGAACCTGACTGAACACCCAGTGATTTCAACGACCCCTCTGTTGGCGAGCTCCCGACTGGGGATGAGAGCCTCAACTCTCTCGCCACTCCCGCTGGCTAAAACTCCATTCCCTCCGCCAACGACCTCCAGTCAGCTCGCCTCAAGCACAAGTGTGGCGAGTTCTGGAGGAACACGACCACCACCCGATTTACAAGGCCTTTGCTCAGGAGAACCGGGAAATGCTCAACTCGTTCATCAACAACTCCCGTCTTGACGGCGGTGCAGTACAAACCGGAGCAAACTGAGAAGCCCGATGCGCTTGAGGAAGCCAAGGAGTACATCAACACGACTGTTGTCCAGCTCTTCTACACCACCAACGCGGCTCACGATCTCCACTACTGGTACGTTTCTTTCTTCGATCTCTGTTCAATCCGTGGCTCATCGCGTTTACTTTGACAGATGCGCCGTCGAAGAGTAGGCTGAAAACTTCCAGTAGCCCAATTTTGGTCGCGGCGGTCGCGAAAACGACAGTGTTGTTGTGAACGCCCAAGACGGTTCAGAATCCAACGATTTCAACTTCATGACCCCACCCGACTGTCAGAACGGTTGCATGAGGATCTAAGCGCCCCTGGAACACCGCCCTCCCCTTCCATGACGGTCGAAGCTGGGATCGCGTCATCCGCGAGCTCAACCATGGTCTCTTCACCCGTCTTACCTACCGGTGGACTTTAACCCAACTTCGCTATCTTGGCTGGGGCGAACACAGTGGAAGGGGTCAAGGGTGGGAAGTCCTTTGCGACTACTCTCCGCGCACGGCCACCAAGGTCTGCCTTGCGGTTTCGTCGGCTTCGAACCGTGACTCGGGTATCCCCAACCACATCTACAGTCCAAATACCGCTGCCAACCCGCCAGGGGACAAGATGCTCAATGACAAGCCTGGTTACCGGGGCATCCATGCCATCGGTGAAGTCTAGTCGGAGATGCTTTGGGTCGTCAGCCAGAGACTCATCGAGAAGCATGGGTATTTGGGCAACTTCTTCCGTGCTCAGGCTAATGAGGGCGGGGCCGTCCCAGAGAGTGACCACTACAGAACCAAAGAGGCTGTGAAGTCTCTTGTCCCCAAGCATGGTAACCCTTTGAGCATCCAGTGAGTACTCTTCCCGTTCCCTGACTGAAATGACATGCTAACCGCTTTTACGCAGGCTTGTTCTCAATAGCATGAAGCTCCAGTCTTGCAGTACCTACCTTCTTCCAAAATCGCTACACCTTCATCTCCGCTGAACAGGTCCTCACTGGCTGTGAAACCGTTTACACCTTGCGGCTGGGCTCTGCTGAGGGTGGTCTCAGGTCGGATGCTCGTATCCAGGGCCAGTGGACCACCGGGAATTATCGAGAAGGATCTGGTTATTGTTGATATATGTTCTCAGGTTGCAGAGGACATATCCTTCCGATATTATAGTCATAAACCTTGGTGCACCTTTTGTGGCATGGTAATGACATACCAGTATACCTATGTGTTCTGGACTACTATCATTATCGTTACATTTGAGGGTTTGAAAACCAATCGAGAGGATTCATTCCAGGTTAACTTCCTCGTGTTCGTACGTACGGTTTTCGAATGATGATTCCGAATCTGCAGCGAGTAAAATGCCGGAGCCTGGTATTCAGCAGCAGCCGAAACCAGTCGTTGAAATAGCTTACGTCTCGTTATATCACCTCACACAGCAGGAGGCAAAGTTCATGGTACCATTCTGAGCCATATCTAATACATTCCCCGCTCTATGAAGATTTGGAACCTCCGCCCGTATCAACCCCACCAGGTGCCAACACTCAGCCCGTACCGTCCTCCCCTTCGGAATGGGACGTTGGGCTGGGCATGTTGGAAGAGACGGTGTCTCCGATGCTCCTATATCCAGACACCACGGCTCCTACTCCAGGAAGACAACGCAAGGTTCTCCCCAATCCTCCAAGCTGAACCGAGATTCAGCCATGAATGACGAGAGCGACGGTTCAATTGGCCAAGTTGAAGCAGAGCTTGCAGAAGCGTGGCGTGACGATGGCAGGGTGTGTGATAAAGCGAAATTGTGGCACGAGTCTCTCCCTGTCCCTGGCTGCGTTCCTGCTGCGACTGCTGTTGCCTCTTTTGGTGTGCACTCTCCGTCACAAGCGCACCAGCATCAGTCCCTCTTGCTTTAGTTGCTGTTCTCATCGTTTCTCCTGCCCCCGTCCCTGTTTCCTCCATCAATGACCTTCGAGAGCGAGACATCGTCACCGCGTCTGCAAAGAACAACCAATGCCGACCAGTGGGCGCAACGTGTATGGTTGGGAATCTGTGCATATGGTGGTGTTGGGTTGTCTGCTCCACCGCTGCTGGTGCTGAACCTGGCGTAGCCGCTGGTGTTGCCTTCGACCGCTTGAGTAACATCCGGTACACCGCCCTCATCCATCTTCCCAATCCTGAAAGGCTATCTGGTCCTTGCAACGCTAGTTCACGAACCCCTCTTTCTCTGGGTGCTAGCCTTCTAGTGATCGTCTCCTCTCTTGACGCTTTAATGAATAACTTGTGCTGCGATGTGATGTGGAACTGGAAGTGCTCGATGATGATCTGTATTCGGTGCTGGATGTCGTGTCGTCCGTATGACGATAACTGTCCCAGGGACAATGAGGCTGAGTTGAAGTGTGATGGGGTGGAATAAAACGCCAGAAAAAGAGCAAAGGAGGGCGAAATTGCGGGGAAGGCTGAAGGCTGGATTGGTGAGCGGCGTTGAGTTAAGAGATGGGCGAATGCAGAGCCGACGAGCGTCGATTAGAGGGAATCGGGGGTTTTGGACATCTGCGTTGATTGGGAAGTAAGATATGTCCCAATGTCCTTGATACTCCGCTTCGTGGGACGCTGAGGTGGTACCAGACTTCTTGTCAGCGTACTTGAGTGGTCATCAACGACCTGGATAACGATAAGGACGGTGCCAGAGGAACGATCCTCGACGCGACGGGAAAAGGACCGCGGCTGGAGACCTCGGGACGTAGCATTGAGGTGGTGGCAAAATGGGGATGGATAGAGCCGTGAGTTGTCCAAAGATTTAAGGGAAGAGGCATGAGGGCGGTGGTGAACGGTAGTTGATAGTGTGATGGGAGATGGGAGGGGGCAAAAGTGGTCACCCGCCATGGCCCATGAGTCTGTGCCCAACGATCCAGATCACTTGTGGATAGCCCGACTGGGGATGGTGATGGAGGGTTTGGATCCAAGGTATGACACGTGGATAAAGGAGCTGAATAAGTATTCTGACATTGACTTTGCGGGGAGTTCCATGAAAGGCTTTCGGTGCACGGTAGCGTAGGTAGGTGGCGTCGGCCGCGTTCCATGAGGCGTAGATTGTTACGAGTAGAATAGCGTAGCTTGTGAGCGTGTGAGTACATCATTCGTGTTCCAGCGGTTGAAACTTACTATCGTAGCCTGACTTGGAGGGAGAGCAAGCCAGGGAAGATAGGGCAGGATGGCGAAGTGGTGAGGACCTTTGTCCTCTTCAGGAAGATGGACGAGCTGTTGGATCAGAGCGTTGTTAGACGAGAGAGGTGTCGACGTGCGGGGCTCAAGTCTTCCTCGCCATCCTCGTGGTCCTCGCTCTACATCTTGCCCGCAGCTGCCACTCCTAGTGTCTACGGCGATCTGGCAGCTGATGCAAACAGACATTTCCTGGGCGATGGTGAGTGATACGCGTTAAGCCGAGTTTGCATTCTAAGCGGCGAGCCGCTGTTCAAGATTCGTAGAGGCACATTGACTCTCCCAGGTCTGGCAAAGTGGTGCATTGGGAGGGATGAGTAGGTTGTTGATCCGGAGTGCTTGGGATTGGCATTCGGCTCGGCAAATTGCGTCCTGAGCTAGATAGGGGCTTCTCTTTTCCAACCTGCTATTCAGCTCAGATGCAGCATTCACCCAACATCCGATGCATCCACCACCAGCAAGGAATGGAAGGTGACCATACTAGACTACACTCACTTATGCATCGCTCTTACTATGAGTCCGTCAGCTGGGGGCTTTCTTTTCGACTCAACCATATCTGCTTCGGGAACGCTGTGGCAGTCACGCACAGCAGACACGTGCCGGGCTGTGAAATGAGCGCTCGTCGTTGGCTGCTCAGAGGCTTTGTCCCCTTCTCCCATCTCAGTGACCCTCATCCTCTAGAAGGAGTACCAAGCCTTGAAGGCTGCTGAGCATACTTCGCTCAGAAGTGACTTGAAGCTCTGCTAGACGGGTTGGTGCCGACTGCACCACATCGTGCTTCAAACTCATTCCCTATCAACACCCGAGGTAAGGGCTGCCGCTGTTTTCTGTTGTGTTGACTCTGAAAGAAGTGAACAGCACCTCGAGGAGCGTAAATCAGCCCGCCATCACTGCCGCTGGTCTCTGAGACTGAAGGGATGGCTACTTCAAGCATCTCAACTGGACGAGAGTACCAGGCCTCTGATAATAGTGAGTCCACATCCAGGGAATCATCGCCAGTCTACTCACTGATCACGCTGCTGGGTCGTACATAGGCAATGGACAGGTTCCCCAAGAGACCACTACCATGGTAATCAACACCAACCAAGGGAACATCTTCGCTGGAATAAATAATGGTAAGGAGAAGCTCGTACAATAGGCAGCAGTGGATCAATGTCTGATCTTGTCCAGGGCACGTTACGCAGACGATTGAGGAATTCCAGGTCTTGCGAAACCTCCCCATTCATCCAGATATCAGCGGCCATCTCAGCGACTACTTGCCCAACAGCCGAGCAGACGACGAGGCTCGTATCTTCCAGTGGATCAACTCACCTCATCCGTCGGAGCTCGTGCTCTGCATGCTCGGCAAGGTTGGTGTGGGCAAGTCGACGTTTGCGAAGCACCTTGCTACGAGGCTGCGTGAGCAAGGCCGCCTCGCTGCTGAAATTTACCTCGGATTTGCCCTCCCCGACTGGAGTGCTGAATCGGTTGTCAGGATGGCCGCAGGTCAACTGTGCGGGACCTACCCAGAGCTCACGCGAGCGGTCTCCGAGGCGATTCGCCTCGATGTCGCTCCTTCAGTCTCTCTCGAGACCAGGATCCAAACACTCATCCTGGAACCCATCCGATCGCTTCGCCTCCCAGGCCCACTTGTCGTACTGCTGGATGCCCTCGACCAATGGGTGTCACATCCTATCCTTGCCAAGGCCCTCAGCTGCCTCGCCACCAAAACACGTCTAATCCGATTCATCATCTTGGGACGACCGGGCTTGGAAGATCACTTCCAGAACGTCCCCGTTAAGCTATACGACCTACAGGTGGTTTCCAAGAGTGTCATGGGGGACTATTTCCGCCTCCAATTCGAGCAGGTAGACTGGGAGCACAAGCGAAAACCCACCTCTCAAATGATCGAACAACTAGTGGATAAAGCCAACGGCCTATTCATCTGGAGCTCGATCCTTTGCTCAATTCTGGAAGACCAGGTGATCTGCCCAAAGCCCCATGATACCCTCACAGCCATTCTACAATCACAACACAGCATCGGCAATGACGATGTCCTAGCAGATCTGTACCACAGCACCATCAACTTCCAGTTCCCCAAGCCTGCTCACAAAGCAAAGCTCAAGGTGTACCTGGAAGCAGTGCTGGTTCTGCAAGAGCCCCTCCCCGCTGCTGCCTTTGCGTCCCTCATCTCCCTGGAAGTCGCTTTGGTGCGTAAAATCCGAGCCGATCTCAGCCCTCTGCAGACCGGTCAGGCAAAGGACACCCAGGATATGGTCTACCCAGCCTCCTCAACCTTTCACTTGTCACTGCTGGAGTACCTACAAAGTGCCAACACCCCCTCTCATCTTGCATTTCCAATCGACATTTTCGCCTCCCACTCTTGCCTTGGCCTTGTGTGCCTCGATGAACTGCGTCGTCTCCTATCATCTCCCCAACCTGGCTTCACATTCCCTCTCCAGATGTATGCAATGAGGTATTGGGCCATCCATATAGCTCATGGTACCCCATCCGTGACCCCTGATTCGGATGATGCATGGAAGGCTACACCACACTCTGCCATTCTCAACAGCCTCTCAGCTCAGCAGTGGCAGCATTGGGCCACATCATATCTCCAGGTTGTCTGCCCTAGCGCAGTGCAGGAACTCAGCACCAAAGAGCTGACACTGCCCCAGGCAGGAATAATTACTACTCCGAGTCGCCCGTCCGCTCGGAAATCCATTCGGTTATTTTTAGGCAAACTCCTTCATAAGCCTAGGCACCAAGTCCCCTTAACCCCAGCACAAAATATCCATCGATACTTCATCACTCGCATCGCCCAGTCACTGTATGAATGTTCAGCTACCGAGGGTACGCCAGATGCCATTGCTATGGCTGAAGTAGCCATTCGACTTCAGTACCAAAGCTCGGATGCTTGGCTCAAGCTTGCACAAGTGTATTATGATGCAGCACAGATCAATGCATCAAGTCACCTCGTAGAAAATGCTGTGCATTATTGCTGCTATGCGGTAGATCTGCGGGACAAGCAAGACGATGAAGCCTGTCAGATGCTAGGCAAGTGTCTCTGGCTGCGTTTTTCTCGTCTCGGTGCACAAGAAGACTTGGACGAGGCTATTTTGCTGAGGAGAGCAGTCCTGCTACTCACACCGCCAGGCCACCCGGACCATGCTTTGTCGTTGGATCACCTAGCCAACTCCCTTCACTCCTGTTTCAAGCATACAGGCACCACTGAAAACCTAGATGAGGCAATTGTGCTTCATCGAGAAGCGCTGTCACTACTGCCAGCAGGTCACCCACACCGCGCTCAGTTGCTGAATAACCTTGCCAGCTCCCTTTACTCCTGTTTCGGGCATACAGGCACCACTGAAAACCTAGACGAGGCAATTGTGCTTCATCAAGAAGCGCTGTCGCTACAGCCGCCAGGTCACCCACACCATGCATTGTCCCTGAATAACCTTGCCAACTCCCTTTACTCCCGTTTCGAGTGTACAGGCACCACTGAAAACCTAGATGAGGCAATTGTGCTTCATCAAGAAGCGCTGTCACTACTGCCGGCAGGTCACCCAGACCGCACATTTTCCCTGAATAACCTAGCCGAGTCCCTCTACTTCCGTTTTGAGTGTACAGGCACCACTGAAAACCTAGACGAGGCAATTGTGCTTCATCGAGAAGCGTTGTCACTGCGGCCGCCAGGTCACCCAAACCGTGCATCGTCCCTGAATAACTTTGCCAACTCCCTGGACTCCCGTTTCAAGCATACAGGCATGACCGAAAGCTTGGATGAGGCCATCGTGCTTCATCGAGAAGCGCTGTCACTACTGCCAGCAGGTCACCCAAACCGCGCATTATCCTTGAATAACCTAGCCACGTCCCTTTACTCCCGTTTCGAGCATACAGGCACAATCAAAGGCTTGGACGAGGCCATCGTGCTTCATCGAGAAGCACTGTCACTGTGGCCGCCAGGCCATCCACGCCACGCAATAACCCTCAGCAATCTTTCCGACGCACTTCGAGCTTCTTACAAGCTAACAGGCAACATCGACTGCTTGAACGAGGCAAACTCTCTGAATGCCTCCAGATAGTCCACCTGCGCAATAGCTTTGGGCGCTACCACAAGCAGAAGACGGACGAAGCGGCGATAGGTTGAGGGCGATGGAGAAGGAGGGCGACACATGCAGTCAAGTATGAGGGAACAATTTTACGTCAACATCATAGTTACCAACCTAGTTACACCTTATGCCGTATGTGATTCGTACTGCTGTCGACGTCAATACCAAGATTACGATTTAGTTTGGGGGTTTCGAAAGCTGATCGAGAGCCGTAATTGTAGAGCAACTTGCACACCTGATTTAGAACAATTAGCTGAACCCTCCAGCTCAGATAACAAAGACATAGAATGCGAGATGTTCACCATCAACAAAATGAATTTGATTCATGTCTCGAATCGATGCTATGCACTCTCCCAAATTCATCTCGAGAAAGGCGTCCCCGTGTTTCCGCCACTCCTTGCCCATCTTTCCCGCTTCTCCTGCCAATGCCCCCATCGACGCTTCTAGCCTTTTCTTTTCGCTGCCCTCTCCGTTGATCCTGCTGCTGCCCCTTTGGTTCTTGCTCCTTTCTTCAATGCTGCATCAAGTACAAGGATGAGCAAACCACGTACACCTCGTACACCTTCCCGTTGTCCGCAGCACCCACAGATCCCAACCTCCTCCGAGGAAGATGGCCTCTAAGATAATCATTTGACCGTCACCACTTCGCCCACCTTCGCCAACGTGTCCAATGATGGTAGCACCTCCTGGTCGTTCCTAGGGGTGTTCGATGCTGGGAGCGTCGCGGTGGATGCAGCGGTTGTGGTGGCACTCTTGTTGTTCATAGTGATGCTGCAGCGGAGTTGGCGTGCTCAAACCCACCATCTTCCCCTATCCGAGTCGTCGTTCTTATTCTGGCGCTGATAACACCCCTTGCTTGGTCAATTCTCCTGTTGATTCTTGGTGTTTACTGTGGACGATGCCCAGAGGTCCGGCGGTGATGTCGATGGCAAACGTGCGGTGGGACGGAGGTGAAGGAAGAGCCGGATGAGAGAGGTCGGAGGTGGGTGTAAAGTCGAGTGCGAGGGGGGATCGAGGAGCTGAGCTTCTTTTAACGCGCGTAGGTCGAGCCAAAGAGCCCAGAGAGGTGACCTTCATCAGAGGCGGTTAAAGGACGAGGTACGTCGTCAGCGTTCTTCTTCGCGTGCCGTTGACATCCCTTCAGGTTGCTGTTCGCAAATTCAAGCCCTGCTTTACGAAGCAACGGCGACGAGAACGGAAAAGGACGGTCTTCAATGTGCCAAGTAAAGCAGCGATCGCAAGAGGTGCGTGGCCTTGATAATGCAGGCTGGAGGTGGATAGGCCGTGCTCGAGAAGGCTGGAGGGTGTGTAGGTTTGAATTGGAACTTGAAGATGGGGGTTGACGGGGGCGGGGGGGTGAATACTTGGGTACACTCATTCTCCGGCCATAATAAAGTTTGCAAACGGGTTCTTGAGCATATCTGCAGGGATCGAGGGCTTCAAGCGTAGGGCTGGCGAGGTGGCCGTCGTCGTCATCTTCTGTGAAGGATAGATGTCCGACATAACTGGCAACAAAGATAAGTACGATGCTTCGAGTTGCAAGCATCATTACTTACAGTTGTATACAGAATTCTATGTGACAGACAAGCCAGGAGGTTGGGTCGGGGGACGGAGTGGTGACCGACATTTTTGTCCTGAGGAAGATGCCCGAGCTCGACAAGGGGTCTCCAAGCAGTGACGGACGAGGGAGGGATGTGAGGGGGTTCGAGTCAACTACGGACACCAGTCATGGCCAAGTCCTTCCGCGACCAGTCTTCTTGTCATCCTGATCGCCGTCCCTGTCGCTTCTTCTGGTCTTGGAGCAGAGGATTGGGCCAAGGTAGGGCCATCGTGGTGCTGAAGGCAGGTGTTGTAAAATGTGATGTTGAGCATGATGGATGCGGCCACGAGAATGTGCCATCCAGATGGGGGAGGTGCTGTGGTGCTTCTAGTTGGGTGCGAAGGAGACTCCGTCTTTCGTGAAACGCTTTCCTGATGTTCCTCGCCATCTCCATGTTGGTCACAGCGTCGATTCTTGATGGCGAAAGCAACCGGGCAGCTCTTGCAGTATGGCATGCCTCTTTAATTCGTTGCAGGTGCACATCTTCATCTCCTTCCCCCATGCAATATCCCTTCGATCCTCGTGGACAGAGGTCGAGAGTTGCGATGCCCCTCAACTCCCGCCGAGTGACAGGCGATTTATGTTATGCCAAATGTTGCATCCGAAGCAGCGTTTTCTGCTTGTAAGTCGTAGCAAGCGCTCAATGCTGTAAGTCTAGCAAGGTTTGTCAGTCGTCGCATTCGAGAGGATGATGAGGAAGTGGTCAAAGAGTTGATGCACCGCTCGGCAAGTCGCGAACCGACCCAGATAGGGGCTCTTGCTCAAGATGACACTTTCATTGGTGCATCCATGACCAACCTTGCCCTCTCGACTGTTCACGCTCTTCCTTTGTCCCTATGCGGGGCTGGGATACCGAATGTCTCGTCTTCTATGACCGTGTCTGCTGTCGCATCGCATCGAACAACCTCCCAGACAATGCCAGTCGCTCGTTGCGAACACAAACCGCACATGGAGTAACTGCTCCCACGCTGCTCAGAAGCGCCAGTCCCTTGAATCCCTCAGGCGAATGTATTCAAAACCCATGATTTCTTCATGTGAACAACGTGCCCTTTTCTGTCTCTGACGAGAGCAACACCTACCACATCGTGTGCCTGCAAGAAAGCTGGTCTATATTTGGTTGGTCTTCAATAAGTTGAACAGTCATATGATCATTAGGGACGCGACTCCTGCAGCGCTGCAGCGAATCGGTACGCATCCTTTAGTTTCGACATGCAAGTTTAGTCCCTGATGACCTCCAGCTCTATAGCCTCTGGCATCCTCAGGATGTTTCTGCACTCCGAGACCATCGTTAGGATTCCTGCCGTGCTCTCAACACCTACCCTGCTGCCGTCGTCGAAGGTGACTACGTTTGAGCGCGAGACGGTTCGCTGCGACTCGCACGAGTCTTCGAGAACGATGGCCAGATCGTAATCCAACCCCCTTCCTGCACTAGCGATGACCCCGCCCTTTTCCACCCTGTCCTCCTACACCGTATGCACCCCGCCACTCCCAAAGTCCCGGTTTCGAGGACCATTTCCAGGAACCCGTCACTAAGATGGAAGCTCCTACCGGTGCACCACTCTTCATCCGCAAGGGTGCTAGAACACACGCCGAATTCGCTGTTGACGCATATGTCTAGGTGCCCAACCACGCTGGCGAATCTATGGACGTTAGAAGTCGAGATGCAGGTCAACCGTTGTGATGCCATCGTCTCGGTTGTCGACTGGGCGTTGGATTACCCTATCCCACAAGCCTGACTGACCACCCGGTGACCGCCTTGTACGACATCTCCAACGATCCCTCGTTGGCGAGCGCCTGACTGAGGAGGGCGACTTCAACGCCCTCGCCACTCCCACTGGTTGAACCGCTATTCCCTACACCAACGACCGCGCAGGTGACTGATGTGAGGCGCAAGGGTGGCGGATTCTAGAGGAACACGACTACCACCTGGGGTAGTAACATCTTTGCTCAGGAGAACTAGGAGGGACCCAAGTCGTTCGTCAACACCTGGCTATCGTCCAGGTGGTGGTGTGGAGAGGAGATTTGCCTTCAAAAGCAAGCCCGAGGACACTGGAAAACCCGACACGCTTAAGGAAGTCAAGGAGTACGTCAACATGACTGTCGCGCAACTCTTCCACACGACCTACATGGTTCATGATCTCCACTACCGGTACGTCTTATTACTTCTTTCTGTGACGACTCTTGACTGACGTCAAACAAATACGGTTTGGCGAGGAGACTGGTAACTTGCAGAAGTACAACCTTGAACGTGGTGATCGCGAGAACGACATAGTCATCGCCAATGCTAAAGACGGTTTAGGCTACGATAACACGGCCATAACGGTCGCATGAGGATACACCTCTGGAACACCGCCCTCCCCTTCCGCAACGGTCGAAGCTGGCATCGTGTCGTCAACAAGCTCGACCATGGTCTCTTCACCCGGTGGACCCCCCAACTTTGGCGTCTTGGTTGGGCAAGGGGTGGGGAGATATCCTAGCATCCGTACCAACAAGGCCTACTAGAACGACACATGGGTTCGTGAGCTGCGAACTGCGATTCGGGTATCCGCAACTACATCTACAGTCCAAACACCATCGCCAACGTATTGATGTACGAGACGCTCGATAGGCGTGGATACTGGGGCGATCACGCTATCGGTGAAGGCTGGGCGAAGATGCTCTGGGTTATGAGCCAGGTGTTGATCGAGAAGTATGGGTACTCGGACGATTTGGCTCCTCCTCAGGGTAGAGAGGATGTCCCAGAGGGCGAGTTGAATTCGAGGCTGGGAGGCTGCTCGTCCTCAATCATGGTAACTCTCTGACCATCCGGTGAGTCTTTTTTATCACTCTCCGACCGCGACCATGATGCTAATGCTGAGTGATTCCTCGCAGGCTCCAATAACATGAAGCCTCAGCCCTGCCGACCCGCCTCCTTCCAAGCTCGCAGCGTCATCTATCTCCGCTGACCAAGTCCTCACTTGTGCCGAGAACTTCCGCATCCTGTGCAGTGGCTTTGCTGAGTGCGGACTGGGATCGGATCCTCGGATAGCCTCGGATTGAGGATCAGACCCCGTGGGGGTGGAGCAACGGCTATGCTGCGGCCAATGCCTACAAGGATGAGGATCAGGTGAATCGATTTGTCTATTCTTCGTCACCTGCGTGGCTTGACGAACGCATCGCCTACATCTACCAAATCGACTGGCTGGGCCACGATAAAGGCGCGGGATGCTCGGAGTGCTTCATCTTCTCCAGCTACTGTGTCTCTTCCATAAGAGCTGCGGTCTGGATTTCGACAAGGGGTGATAGCACCTGACTTGCCTGCCTGAGGACATCGAGCGCTCAGACTGAGGCCGTATAGTCGGCAAGCACGGAGCAAAGGACCAAGAACAAGTCTAGTTAGGACCAAATTTCGCCGGCCAACCGTTTAGAGAATGGCAATCAAACCATGGACGTTCCTAGGAGCAGTGGCGACGACGCACCCTCGAATTTGGGGCACTGCGATCTTCTCCTTCTTCCTCCCCCCTCGAATATCTTGAACACCGACTCCTCGTGACTAACAGAGCAACGGATATACCCGTGTCATACGCCCCTCGTTTTCATGCCTCGCCCTAGATTTTTTCACCGGTACCCCACTCTCGTACACGCGACCATAGGCCATCAACAACCCTCTCCACAGCTACGTCTATAATTCGAATACAGATTTACATTCACCTTACCGGGCTTCTCAACGTGTTGGTCGGTCACTGAATAGGTATATTTGACCCGGAACCGCAAGTGTGACCAATGCATTGAGGCCAGCAAGCAAGCTCCCTTTGTTAAGCACCGACAAGCGCTCTGTAGTGGGGAAAATACTCGCCACTTAGTTCTATGAGGATCGCATACTCCCCAAAACAAATGAGGAGCCATTCAATCCCAGAAATAGGAAGCTGTGTGAATTGAGGTCCGAAAGCTGTCGAGAAGTAGGCCAGAGCCTGGCTCCTGTTGTTACCTCTCAACGAACGCTTACATCCCGAGCTCACTTCCATCACACAAACTTCTTCCGAGTTGTGAGCATCAAGAGTTGCTCTTGCGACTCGGTCATCAAACGAGTCTAACCACGTGTCAGGAATTCATACCGATCGACGCCCTGACATAACCCATCTCAGCGAGGTGTTTTAATGTCCGTGAGATTTCCACAATCTTGGAAGTCAAGTACCGAGCACTTAAAGGCTCATTCAGTTGTTCAGCGGTTTGACACGCGATCACCTTGTGGTTCGGGTCTTTGCATCATCTCAAAGATGGAAGTTGTTGGTCAATTAGATTCATTAACAGTGTGAAAGACAAAGTTATATGACATGCTCCGGACCCTTTGGGCGCCTATGAGATAGCACCAGCTAATGAGCACGCCGTTTTATCACGCTTCCGCTCTGTGATAGGTCTAAGTGATTAAAGCATGAGGTACGCCTTGCGTTACTTGTACCCTCTTCTCAGTGCCAAAGGTGGAATCCCGTAAACGATGGGATCGGTGGTTTGCTTATCTGCATCGTCCAGTTAAAACACCGTGCTATGTTCATAGCAAAAGTACCTCACAACTGGAGGCCGAAGGACAAACCATAGGGTTTTGATTAAAACTTGGTGCTTTCGCACCAGAAGAAGTGATTTTCAAGGATTCTCAGCAGGTGTGGCGTTGACACTGCATGCCCAGCGCAAACTTTGAAGTGCAACAGAGACCTTTCGACCCCAGGGTGGCAGGGCTGAATACTCTTGTTATTCGCCGCCACACACCACTGGCACAGTGGTACTATCTCATTATTACTTGGTCCAGCTTCATCACTGAGCATTATCTCGCCTCTGAGCAACAAGGCCAAACTGGCTCAACGTCCCTATCAGATTTTGATGGATTTTCGACGCAGCAAGACTGGTGGCTAAGCTTCCTGCCAAATGATTTAGGAGCGAAAGCATATAGTGCCTAACTCAAATGAGCTATAGTGCTGTTGTAGTTCGACTAAAGGAACATAATAGCGAAAGTGAATCCGGTGTTTCTTGCTATGGTCCACGGCCTTGTCACGACATTATTCCTACTTGTGGCGTAAGAGCTTCGAACGATCAACGACCGTTTACACAAGATGTAGCTCGAGTACAAGGTGCATCGTTGGCAAAGGCAGTATTTGAAGCCTGATATATTGCGGAGATGGCGTAAAGCCCTTACTCCCCCCACCATTCATACATGGCCCTTCAGTCAAATAAAAGGCGCATGATAGATGTACCATCCGTCAGGAGGTTGGGTGCAAGAAACTACTCGAGGCACTGTAGCCTGTTACCGTGCTTATGGTGCAACGTCTGAGATATTTGAGGTTCCATGATACATACAGGGCTATGCTCTCACCTTACTACCGTGCACCTGGACCAAAATTACGCGGCCATGCGTCGCATGTTGGAAGGACTGGAACGTGAGTCGCGGTACCAATCTCTTCAGATGTTCTCAGTCGCCCAACGCGTCGCATTGGTGAGCTATATTGAAAGTTATGTAGTGTAAGATATGTTATGCGTACAAAAGGATGCATTGCGGCTCAACATCTTCAGGCTTGGGGTGCTGTTACCACTCCACGGTACCACCAGCTGGTCTTGCCAAATCGAGTTCTAATCTTCCTTTGCTTTTCATTTCCAGATCGCCGGCACTGAAGCACCACGCTTACCCAAGGCTTACGCATTCTATTTTATCTGTACTATAGCAGACAAAACTACATTGCCCACTGGTAGAATCCAAAGAGGAGACACAGGCGCCCACGAGTCTATTAGCGCCTACCGTCAAGTGCGGAACACACATTTCGCACCAAACTCTGCCCTTTTGTGTGCCATTGCATGGGCTCAGAATCCCGCATGCTAGATAGATACCGGACCACGTTCTGAAGCTTTGCGCTGATATAAGAGGTTCGAGGAACCGCCACTACGCTTCATTTCACCACCAAGTCATTCATTTCAATGTCTCCATCGCTCACATCCGAATCGAAGAACGTACAAAGTTATGACTCTCTCTTACGGCAGTCATCAGCGCCTCAGACTGCGCCGGGCGCCTTACGGGTCTGTCCTACTCTACTCTCTCTCTATTCAATCCCACATCATTAACATTGCATTCTAGGATACGAAACAATCCGACAAAGCCAACAAGGATGGCAATAAAAAGGTTCCTGAATGGTTTCCTCAAGCAATGAAGGACGGGGTGAGACTGACATCTTGTTGATCTGTGTATCTTGCTGACCTTCTTATAGACAAAAAGTGGATGGGGTCGTCGCGATTATAAGAAAGGCGTTGAGCAAAATCGAGAACCTCCATTTGTTGGGGTTCTCTCGTTCAGCTCAGAAGGAACCCCTTCCCATTCAGCTTCGACCTTGGAGAGATTCTCCGAAAAAGCAGTTCGGAATCTTGATCGAGCGTTTACGGAGGAGAAACCAAAGCGCTTGCGTGCTAGCAAAAGTGCCACTAGCCGAAGTTGTCGCCCAGCACCAGGGGCCCCTCCCCCCTCCCCACACAAAGCCAAAGCCCAGGCCATAATCCATAGCCCTCAGCCGGCGTACGCCTTTGACGCAGACTTGGCGTATCATCTCTTCCCAACGCCACATTTCGGCCCGTCGCTTCTGCACGTCCCAGAGCGTCCTATGCCCTGCAGACCACTGTCATCCCCTGCGGTTTTCACCTCTAGCTCGCTCAGCGACTCAAGTTGCATGTCCAACCCTCCCATTCAAGAGGACATGCTCCACCAGGGTTCTGAGCTAGCGGAAGTGATGTGGCGAAACAGTGCTATCGACGAGCCATGGTACAAGGCATATCCAAGCTATGCCAGCTTGAACTCTACCAACGATTTCACGCCCTCCGACTCTGTCCCACATTCCACGGGTACCTGGAACATAGGGGATGATGGTCCTCTGAGTAATCGTCTCCCCCTGTTTGGCTCCCCGGCTGCCTCGTTCGAGATGGCTACAGAAACCTTAAATGTGGATTTCGGGGAACATTCAGGGCAAGCTCTGAGTTATTTCCAGACCATATCAGGCCCCAGCATATCCGTTTTGCCACCAGGTGCATTCGCCCATCCCGACGGACAGTACCCTGTCGCACCTCAGTTGGTGCACAACGCGTATGAGGGACCCTCTTTTCTCGCCAACGAAGAAGGTCAGATCAACGCGGTGAACATCCAAGGGAAGGCTCTGTTTCTAGGAGCAATGCCAGGCCAGGATCCTACGTCCAGCACTGCATCTGAAGTCTACGACTTCTAAGGGCACGTCGGGCATGTGTACTTCTGAAACTTTTTTTCCGTTCTGAGAACGAAAAATACATCCCAATTGCACCCTACGAGCGCTATCTGTACTGGAATTATACATAGCCGCGCCATCCGTTTTCCTTTCTTTTTCTTTTTCGTTCTCCTGCTGTATCCGACTCTGTCTCCTCAGCAAATAGCCACTGTTGATTGTCAGTAGTCTAGCTTGCACTGGAACTGTCGCAGGGATAGAACCAGTCAAGAGCCAGTGATACTGATTTTGATAGATACTATTAGTGACAATAACAGTGTTTGGCGAATATGAATCAACGATGCTCCGCAGCTAATGCAGACAACCGCGCCTCAGGCACTTTTCCAGGGATTTATCCACGTCTCCCTCTCTCTCCCATCTCTTGCCCCTCGTTGAGATATTTGCCAAAGACCTTGATACTTGTTCCACCCATCGCGTTGGTGCTTAATTGCAGAGAGTCCTGAGCGATACGCGTTAAGCTGATTTTCGCATTCTAAGGGAAGAGCCATTGTTTAAACGTCGCAGCGCACGTTACCTGTCGGTCTGGCAAAGTCTGAAAGTTGTCGCATTCGGAGCTTGCAATTGGTATTCCGCTCGGCAAATTGCGTTTGGGGCCGAAATAGGGGCTTTTAGGCGCTTAAATAGAGCTTTTGCTCAATGCTCAACTTTTCGCCCTTATTCTAGTGACTTATTTGACCTGAGGCTACTATAATACATGCCCAAACTGTCTTTCAACTTCTACTAGACGTTCGCCTCGACTAGGACGGCACCTGCTGCGCCGGTAGCGAAGGATAAGAGCTGTACATTGGATAATATTCGTTGATTCTAATACGCTCTCCGCTGACTCTCGAGCGACAGGGCCAGTTAATTGCTGCGCAATATGCATGCATGCTTTCTTGCCTGTTTGGAGCCCCTATTAGACGCGATGCGTCGATATCATGAGTCGGAGATTGAAATATCAATCTTCTCCCGAACCAACAATGGAAGCCATTCAATGACTCCTCAACCACAACATGGCTGTCTTCGGGGGAGAAAGCAGGCTGATCGCAGCAAATGTATCTTCTTCTTTCTGTGAACGCTCACATGAAAGGAAAGACCATCCTCGTTGCTGCTGCCTCTCTGGCTGCTCTGGGCTTCCTAGCTTCCAGCCTCCTTCACTCGAGTTTGGAAAAGATACAGACCTACTGTACCACCGGTGGGGAGAAGAAGGATGCTGGTTTCTCGTGGGACTCCGTGAGCGAATCTACCCTCGACACCATCGACATGAAGCTTACGTTCAAGTTTCCATGTCTAGATTACACCAACCAAGGAGTTGATCTGGCACGAGTGCTATGAAAAGCTTCAATGCGCCCGCCTGGAGGTTCGCGAAATCTCTTTTAATGGCTCAGGTGTTACGGCCCTCAACATAATTCCAGGTTCCTTTGGATTACGCTGATCCTGAAGGGCGCAAGGCAGCGATCGCGCTGACCAGGAAGCCAGCCCTCGTATCTCCTGACCTTCCGTTATACAAGGGCCCTATCCTCTTCAATCCCGGAGGCCCTGGAGGACGTGGCGTAGAATTTATTCGGCGATCTGGCGCTATGTTGTCGGCCATCTTGGGTCCTCGATTCGATATAGTCGGCTTTGACCCAAGAGGTACTCCATCTTACCATTCGATGCATGAAGCAGGATGATGAATTTCTTACTTAGGTGTGGGTCTTTCCACTCCTCGTGCGTCAATCTTTAAGACAGCTGCTGAAAGGGCATTGTTTAACGCTGCTGCCAACGTGGATATGCCCGTGTTTAACAGTTCGGATGGAGGCATCTCGCGAGCGTGGGGTGCCACGCAACTCTTGGGAATGCTAGCTGGCGATCGAGACGATGGGAGCTTGACCCATATCAACACTCCTAACACTGCGAGGGATATGTTGAGTATTGTTGAGGCATATGGACAAGAAAGGCTGCAGTATTGGGGTCTTTCGTGAGTTTGGAAATGGACCTACATTGGACAACCCGAATACTGAAGCATTCATATTAGCTATGGAAGCATCCTTGGGGCCACGTTTGCCACCATGTTTCCCGTAAGTCGTTCTTTCATTTGCGTGACGATCCCCGGTTTTATTCGATGCAGGACAAAGTCGAGCGTTTGGTCATCGATGGTGTCGCAGACGCAGATAGTTACTACGCTGGTAAGTCCCCAGCAACTGCAATGCGGCTTACTCTGATGAAATCTCACCTTTTGCCAGCGGAGTGGAACACGGACCTCCTTGATGCCGACAAGTCTTTTGACTCTTTCTTTACAAGTTGTGTAGAGGCCGGGCCAGACCGATGCGCTCTATACTCTCCGCAGGCCGACGACATTCGGAGCAACCTAACTCGAATCCTGGACAGAATCAAACGCCAGCCCATCCCCGTCAAGACAGAGAGATCTTATGGCCTGATCGACGTCCCCCGTATACGCGCCGCCATTTTCGTAGCTCTGCATTTGCCTCGAGCTCTGTTTTCCCCTTTGGCAGACGCCCTTGCAAAGCTCGCAACAGGCGATGCCATTCCCATGTTTGAAATGCCAGTCGCGCCGTTCACTAGACCCCCCTTTGAGTGCTCTTGCGACGGTCCTCCTGATAATGAATTTGTTGACACTGGTAGCTCAACCTCGATAATCTGCAATGATGGAGCCAAAGTATCAGACAAACTCAGCGACGCGGAAGACTACCTCAGGGACCTCTCAAAGCGTTCGCAGTTTGCTGATATGTGGGTTAGTATTTGAATGGCGTGCTCGTGAGTTTTTTCTTGCATGAATAGGGTTGAGAATCATCTGACAACGGAACTTAATAGAGGGTGGCCGAATCCTTCAGCTTCTTTCAAGAAACCTTTTGAGGCAAATACAATCCATCCAATTCTTCTTGTTGGCAACACTGCTGGTATGAAGCCTTGCCTTCTCGCTCTGTGTCCTATCAATTTGCTGACAGGTACGATTTTGCAGATCCGGTTACACCACTGGCCTCGTGTGTTTCTCTCAAGTATTCCATTTCTGTTCATCTAATGCGCCTTCTAGTGCAAAGAAGATGTCCACCGGTTTCAAAGATTCTGTCGTGCTGACACAAGATTCTGCCGGGGTGAGTTTTTCCGACGAGATCTGCGCACCTTTCGCTTATCAATGGCCTTTGCAGCACACCTCCTTCTCGGCGCCTTCCATCTGCACTCAGGGCCATATTAGGCGCTACTTTGACGATGGGATGTTGCCCAAGCCAGGGACAATATGCCAAACCATCGGGTCTGACTTTCCGGCTAGGCACGGCGAGGTGGTAGAAACTGATCGCAGGCAGGCACTACTGCAAGAAAACGAAAGCGATACAGAGGCAGATTTGGCGTTTTGGGATGCGGTCGAACAGCTATCGCTGATGTACCCTGTACATGTTCCTTCTCGTTTACTCTAGCTTCATCCCTGGCCCCGAAGTTGTAGCATACTGCGAATCAAGATCATATCTGTTCCTACTTTGCAATCAGTTCGTTATTCTCCAAAGGCTTTACCCAGCGCACCACGACATCGATAGACACCCCCGACGAGGCGACGACTAACGGACGACCCCTAGCGTGGCGATGAAATAACGACTAGGACTTCAGGGTTGCTAGAGGTGTGGGTGGAAGGTGATCAACGTTACTGAACAGCAGGGCTTGTTGGCTCGATAAAAATGGGAATTGGAGAGGGAAGGATGGGCATCGCCCTTCTTGGTAAAGCGTGAACGCAACTCCTCGCAAGTTCGTATATGAAAGGATCGCCCAACAGCTGCCTTCCAATCGTTCCGCTCAGCAAATTTTGAAAGTCGACAGATAGGGGCTTTTCAAGCGCCACCGTTTCAAATCAATCATGGAGCTTTTCCCTCGACGTTCGACATTCACAGCACGTTCAGCATCTAACATGAACTCAATAGGCTTCGCACATGCATTCTCTGTCGCTAGTCTGGCTCGAGATACTACATCTCCCGTCGACCACTAGAAATGTAAGTGTTCAAGAAGTACTGTCCAAGGCATCTCGCTTTGGAACGGCACCCATCTAAATCTACTCCAGGCACGCTGTCAGACATGCTGCACAGCAGTACACGTGCCAACCTGTGCAATGGGCGCTCGTCAACAGTAGATAAGTAGGGGGAATGATGCTTGAACGCTCTGCTCCCTTCACCCATCCCAGTGAGCATCATGCCCCAAGATAACCTTCTGGGCCCGGATCCCACCTTGGAAGTACCACCAAAGATGACTGAACAATCATTGACTGCTGAATTTCTGGGTGGACCCGTACCAACTGCACTATCGCACCCCCACCTCTCTTGCAGCCTCAGGTGAGGATAGCCGTCTTTTCTCGCTGCGGCGATTCTGAAAGGCGAAAACAGCAGATAGTAGAACACAAAGCAATAGGCCAGAATCACCTGAGGTTGCTGAGGCTGAAGGGCTTGCCACCTCTAGTGTCTTCGCGGGTCGACAGGACGGGGATTCCGGTGAGTTCCCATCCAGGGGATGATCGTTGTTCCATTGACTGAGCACGATGCGCATCCAACAGGTAGTATACGGGTTCATCAACAAGCCCAAGGCTCAGCCATCAATTTGGACCAGGTAGTGGGGAACATCTTATACCTCCCAACTTCCGGTTCAACGAGCGGTGAGAGAGTCCCCCGCCCAGCCCCTGCCGCTGCGATAAGCATGAACCAGGTGATTGGAAACGTCTTCACGGGAACAAATCATGGTAGGTGGAGGCCAGAGCTCCTTGCGGGTTTAACACCGGTGAACTGACATGCCCATGTGTCCAGGTCACATTACGCAGACGATCGAAGAGTTCCAAGTTCTTCGAAATCTCCCCATCCATCCAGACATCAGTGGCCACCTCAGTGACTACTTTCCCAACAGCCGAGCCGACGATGAAGCTGCCATTCTCGAATGGATCGACTCCAAACATTCACCAGAGCTGGTGCTCTGTGTGCTTGGCAAGGTTGGGGTTGGAAAGTCGACTCTTGCAAAGCACCTTGCAACAAGGCTTCGAGAGAACAAGCGTCTCGCTGCTGAAATTTACCTCGGCTTCGCTCTCCCTGACTGGAGCCCCGAGTCGGTCTTCAGGATGGTCGCGGGTCAGCTCTGTGGAACTTATCCAACGCTCACGCGAGTTATCTCAGAAGCCATTCGCCTCGACGTCAGTCCTTCTGTCTCTCTTGAGACCAGAATCCAAACATTGATCCTCGAACCCATCAGATCGCTTCACCACTCTGGCCCCCTTGTGGTAGTGATGGATGCACTCGATCAATGGGCAACGCACGCTATTCTCACCAAGGCTCTTAAATGCCTCACCAGCGAAACCCATCTTATTCGCTTCGTTGTCTTGGGAAGACCAGGATTGGAACACCGCTTCCAGAACGTCCCCCTCAAGCGATACGACCTGCCCGGGGTCTCCAAAAGCGTTATGGGAGACTATTTCCGTGACCGGTTTGAGCAAGTGCAATGGGAGTACGGTCGCAAACCGAGTGCTCAAACCATCGAGAAACTGGTGGACAAAGCCAACGGCCTATTCGTCTGGAGCTCGATCCTCTGCTCAATCCTAGAAGACCAACTAAGCTGTCCAGGTCCACATGATACCCTCGTGGCCATTCTGCAATCGCAACAAAGCATCGGTGATAACGACAGCTTGGCGAATCTGTACGACAGTGCCATCAATCTGTGGTTCCCCAAGACTGCTCACAAGGCAAAGCTCAAGTTGTATCTCGAAGCGGTACTGGTTCTGCGGGAGCCTCTACCCTCTTCTGCCTTTGCTTCTCTTGTGTCAATGGAAGTTGCGGCAGTTCGGAGAGTTCGAGCCGATCTTGAGCCTCTGCAGACTGGGCAGGCGCGGAACACCCAGGACGTGGTCTACCCAGCATCGTCAACCTTCCACTTATCCTTTTTGGAGTATCTTCAAAGCTCCGATACTCCCTCCCATCTGGTGTTTCCGATTGACATCCTCACCTCCCAATTTCGCCTTGGCTTAGCTTGCCTTGAGGAACTGCGCCGTCTTCCATCCTCTCCCACAGGATTCCGTTACATTTCGCCTCTGCAGAGGTATGCAATGAGGTACTGGCCAATTCATGTAGGCTGTGGTACCCCTTTGGTGAGCCCCACTTCAGACGTCGCATGGAGGGCTACGCCACACTCCGCAATTCTCCACAGCCTCTCTGTCTTGCAATGGCAGCATTGGGCCGGATGGTATCTTCAGACCGTCTGCCGTGTTGCAGTACAGGACCTGAGCATAGGAGAGCTCGCGGAATCGCAGGCACCATGTTCCGTGGAAGCAAAACCCCTGTCCGTGTTCACAGCCATCCGCTCACTTTGGGTCAAACTCTTTCATCAGCCTGCACAAGAGGCTTCGGTCACCATGATCTGTCGTATTTCCCAGTCTTTGCGTCGATCTCAGGCTACAGCAGGTTCGCCAGATGCAATTGCTGTGGCCGAAGCGGCCATTCGACTTCAGCACCGAAACTCAGATGCCTGGCTCATTGTCGGGACAGCATACTATGATGCCACACAGAGAAATCTGTCCAGCAGACTCCTACAGACAGCGGTACAGGCTTGTCGGTATGCAGCGGATCTATGTGGAGATGGAGGTCGCCAAGTCCGTAGGGCGCTAGCTGATTGTCTTTGGCTGCGTTTCCTTCTTCTCCACTCACTCGAAGACCTCAACGAAGCGATTCTTCTACAAAGAACGGTACTGCAGCTTACACCATTAGGACACCTAGACCGCGCAAGGTCCCTAAATGACTTAGCTATCTCCCTCATATCCCGTTTAGATCATATACGTACAACTGAAAACCTGGAGGAGGCAATTGTGCTTCATCGAGAAGCGCTGTCGCTGCAGCCGCCAAGTCACCCAGACCGCCCATCGTCCCTGGATCACCTGGCCACATCCCTTGAATCCCACTACAAACACACGGGCAAACCTGAAAGCCTAGACGGGGCTATCTTGCTTCATCGAGAAGCACTTGCACTGCGGCTACCGGATCACCCAGACTACGTGGTGCTGCTGCATAGCCTGGCGAACTCCCTACTATCCCATTACGACCTGACGGGTACCAGTGAAAGCCTGGATGAGGCAATTTTGCTTCAACGAGAAGCGCTGTCACTGCAAGCGCCGGGCCACCCAGACCGCCCATTATCCCTGCATAATCTAGCTTACTCTCTCCACTCCCGTTCCGACTACAGAAGAGCGAGCGATGATCTGGATGAGGCAATCACACTTCATCGAGAATCATTGTCGCTGTGGCCGCTAGATCATCCCCACCGCGCACAGTCCCTAAACAATCTGGCCAGCGCCCTCCAATCCCACTCCGACCTAACAGGCAGCGCCGATAGCCAAGACGAGGTAATCGCGCTTCGTCGAGAAGTATTATTGCTTTGGCATCCAGGCCATCCAGGCCACGCAATATCCCTGAACAATCTGGCTGACTCTCTCAGATCCCACTTTGATCACACGGGCACCATCCATAGCGTGGGCGAGGCGATCGCGCTTCACCGAGAAGCATTGTTACTATGGCCTCCAGGACATCCAAACCGTGCGTTCGCTCTGATTGGCCTAGCCAGATCGCTCCAATCCCATTTTGACCGGACGGGCACTCCTGAAAGCCTGGACGAGGCAATTATGCTCCGTCGAGAAGGGCTGTCACTACTGCCACCAGGTCGCCCAAAACGCCAACATTCACTACGTAACCTATCCCACTTGCTCCACTGCCATTTCGATTTGACGGGCACGACCGAAAGCTTGGATGAGGCCATCTCGCTTGGTCGAGAAGCATTGTCGCTATGCCCGCCGGGTCACCCAAACCGCTCGACGTGCCTCAGCACACTTTCCAACGCACTCTTCGCCTCTCACAGGCTCACAGGCAGCATCGACAGCCTGAATGAGGCCAGGTTACTATCCCCTCTAGATGCCCAACCCACGCAGTAGCCTAAGAGCACCAAGCATCTCAGGCTGAAAGTTGATAAAGAACGATTGCGTTAAACTATCGAGAGGATAACTTGCTCTATACTGTCAATATTCGGAATTATTTCTTTCAATGATGTGGCCATAGCCACAGCCATAGCGCTAGACTCGCGTTACGCGGTATGGCTGATGTGTCAACGTTTCAACACTCATTGTGCTATGATATACATGGGTTGGATTCCAGGAGTCTCTCCCTGAACTTCCTGTCCGTGCTGCTGCTAGCACACGACTTCCTGGCGTTTGTCGTCGACGATGCGCGATGCTCCAGCGGCTATGATGGAAACAATACAAGTCAGGCGGGATAGAAAGAAATGGGGCGGAACAGGGCGCTGAGAACGCATCAAACATAGCGAGGAGGCGGGGAGGCGACTGTGGAGAGAAAGGAAGACTTTGCGCTTGCGGCCAGGGGTGTCATTGGTTGAGCAGATAGCTTGGATTCTGAAGCAGGCAAGCCGAGCTCTGGATCCAAGTCGGTGTGTAGAATTCCTCTGCGCAGTGAGAAAGTGAGAATTCTGGACGCGTCCGTGCGCGAGAGGATTTCCGGGGCGTTGCCAGGGCGATCGCTTCGGTGTGAATGGGTGGGCTTGAGAAGGTTTGGAAGCTTCCTCATCCCACTCACAATCCCGTACGAGCACCTAAAAGTTACCCTTTCGGGCAAGAAGCTGGGGAAAGTTGACATGATCCGTCAACAGCCCACTTGAGCTGCCGGAAGGTCAAAATTGCCTTGAAAGGAAGTTTGCGAACGGTGATATCTGAGTGTCGACGCTGGAAGGTCCCATAGATACTGTATTGTCTCATTCAAAACCTAAATCTTACTACCTGTAGCATTTTAGGGGCTTGTCCTGCAGCTAGAGAACAGAAGACATGAAAGAAAATAAAGCAAACGAGGGCGAGTATCCCAATAGGGGTTTTGCTTGGTGCTCTTTGGCTACATGCCAGAAACGGCAATTTTTGAAGTACGGCAGCGTCGGGAGGAAAAAGGCGGATTGGCTGTCAATCCTCCCTGGCAGGTCGGGTATATAACCCAGGGGCAGGTCGTCGGGATGATTCCCCACTTCCGTCCTCTGAAGCTCCCGCCCAATCCTCAAGCCAAATTCTCCATCCCTCTCACACTCTGCAAACAATGGCCAGCTTCGCTGCTTCGACCTCTATTGCTTCCCCTACCGCAGTGGTCACCACTCCTGCTCGTACCGCTTCTGTCGCAAAGGACCAGGCTCGCGTCTACGACCCCGTCGACGAGTTTTTCGGGTACCGCTTCGCCTCTTCGGCTACTCAGGAGAGCCGCCATGACGGCCGTTCTCGCGCGTCGAGCATCATGATTCCTGCGGACGTCGAAGCCCTTCCTGCCTACGCAGAGGACGACGACAGTCTGCCCGAGTACACACCACACGCTGAGCCTGTCACGCTCGCGATGTACCTCTTCAAGTTTGGTTTCTGTGAGTATTCCTTTTCCACTGTATGCTTCAGAATAGCAACTTACGGTCGTTTCAGTGTTCCCACTATTCTGGATCTTCGGCGCCTTCATCCTCATCTCTCCTCTCCGAGAGCCACCCTCGAGCGAAGTCTCGCCTACCTGGATGCCAGAGAAGACCGAGGCTGAACGCCAGGCCTTCATCGACCATATGCGCAAAGCTGAGCTCAAGTGGGCAAAGCGATGCCTATGGGCACTCCTCACTCTCACCACTCTCGCTCTCATTGGAGGGCTTGCAGCATCGATGCTTCTCAGGAAATAAACTCCTACCACCATCCCCATATTCGAAATATCCTCCGGCCTTCTCGATTCTTCGCCATTCTTTCATTCGCCATCGTCGCATCGACGCCTAAGCAAAAGACATTCGTCCACCACTATCATGAACCTCAAGCACACTCATTCACCCACACATTCGATCTTCATCTCTACGCACATTGCATTACGGACCGTCACGCATATTCCATGACTCAAACTAACGCATAGAATCATGTATTTGTACGACCTACACCCTCCGCGAGGGACGCATACTAGCTATCCTTATTCATAAACTATATATAATCCAAAAAGATAATAAAATTCTACCTTCATAACTCAGTCTCTTGTACGTTCGAGTGGTCTTTTAGCAATGCATCGTCGGGGAGTCGTCGTGACCCTATATTTAAGGAGCCCGAGATTTACCTCGGACGCAGGCTATCGCCCTTCTTACGGTACTCCTTTGGGATGCAAAACTCGGGCATGGAAGAGTGGATCGTCGGGAAACGCCTTGCGCGAGCTTGCTGCGCGAAAGGACATAGAAGACCTTCTGAGAACCTTCAAGAGCATCCTACTTGGGTTGAGATACCATCGAGCCAAAGTTTCCGGCTATGGCGTTCAGGAAGGTCTACAGGAAATATCCCCTGATTTCTTCGATATAAAGAGGCCGGTATGCAGTCGCCCTCTATCCTGATTGAGAAAAAAGGCGCGGACACCTGCGTCTAATTGTGGCGACGAAGCGCCCATTTGTCGTCAACGGGCGCTTAACGTCCCTCATTGATTCCCACGTTCTTGGACCACAATTCTCCACACACAAAGTGACTTTCAAAGCGTTGGCGCCACAACCACAGAAAGAGAAGGTATAAGAGTCTGCGATAGCTATACTCTTAAGCCACACCGTCGTTGAACCTCGTTCACCCCATCCGACAACACCTCAACTTCGCTTTTCATATTTCACGCAAGCCTAAGTCACCAAGAATGAGTGCCGCGTCTCCCGTCGAGTACACGCCGGACCTCGCCGTCCGCCTCATGTGTCCTGACTGTAAAAATCCCCAACCCAACCTCGTGGAGGAGTACTCGAGCGGCGACATTGTTTGTGGTGACTGTGGTCTGATCTTAGGCGACATCAGGGAAAGGCCAATTCCCTAACGAGACGTAAATGTACATCATTAGTAGAAACGAGGCCTCATTCCGCCGGAATGTATCGAGTAGTCTAAGTTTGCCTGAATATTAAGTGGCGATCTCATCTGGAGTAACCGAACGTCAAATGTGGATCATTTAGTCTATTTAGCGCCTTCTTGGAAACGGATGATTTGATTGACATTCTCAATTAGACGGCTTCACACACAAGTAGGAACAGATCAGGGAAGTCAAATTGGCCTATTCGAAGTACATGTTGTAAATAAACAGCTAAAAGCGAAGAATTTTTGGGACTAGGCATCGTCACCAGCCATAGGGGCATCACCAACAGGCATGTTAGCAATGTCAAGGAGCTGGATAGCACCATCAGAAGTGGCGATAGTAGCGTGATCAACTCCGCGGCTAAAGGACGACCGACGACATGAGAAATGGAAGACAAACGATGTTATGAGAACTTGCCTGCACTCGGTGTAAAGCCGTGCCATGAGGTAGTCGTAGGCTGCGCCGTCTCGAGCAGGGCGAATGGTGTCGAGAATAGGAATCATTGTTTGATAAACATCTTCATAAACGTCGGCATTGAAATTGGCGGGGTGGTGGTCGCCACCCTTCCAATCGTCAAGCGCAGCATAGACCTGGGAAGATTGAATTTCGAGAGATGGGAAATGAATAAAAATAGGACGCACCATAGTAGCTGAGAAGCAGACCATAGCATCTGAGACAGCTTTCCTTTCGACTCCACCAATAGTGACTTCACGGAAGGAGCTCTCGTACTTCTGGGCGAGGGAGGTGCTGCGGGCTCCAGACTTGGCGAAGACGATTTGGCGAAGTGTACTGACGATGCCAGAGTGCATGAAGGGCTGGGTGAAATTGCGATTGGGTCCCTAAACAAGTTATGTGACGGAGTATAAAGCTCTTGTTAGCCATCAACTTACCTTGCCAGCCAACGGGTAAACGAAATGAAGGTCTTTGATCTCCTTCTGAACCACCTTCATAATATCCTGCGGTTCGCCGATGAGCCCATAGTGGGCCTCCACCTTGCGCATAGCCTCTTGCTTGGCGTTGCCACGAAAGTTGGTGAGATGTTGGATAAGCTTGCAAAATGTCAGCTATGAACAGGAGAAGAGTTGATCAACTTACCAAGCGGGCAAGGATAACACCATAGTCGGAGTCACGAGTTATCCTGTCAGCGATTTCGGTGTGTCCGAGGAGCTCAGCAGCCTTGCGAAGTGCTTTTCGTTGCAGCCGATAATTGTACGCAACCGAAGGGAAGGGTGTACTGAACAAGGCACCCCCAATCACGTCAGTGATGGCAGTGGCAATCGTAGCGCGGACGGCTGGCTGTTGCTCCTTGATCCTGAGGTTACGGACACCTCGAGGGGGTGGAACAAGACGTGTAGACTCGGGCCACTGGCTTTCATTGGCACCAATGACTCCTCCTCCATTTCCGCCAGGAGGTCCCAGAGGTCCTCCTCCAGGAGCTGACAAGCCTCGGAACCTTCCGACCCCACCAACAAGGTCGGGCATGACGTCGGGGTCCTCATCTTCGGTGGGATTGGTGTCCTCGTCATTGTCGAAGACAGGGGAGAGAAGTGATTCCTAAAAGATAACATCAGATGGGCCTCGAGATCTGATAAATGGTTACATACCTTCATCTTTGTAGCTTTGGCAGGTGTTGCAAATTGAGGAACCTCCTGGCGGCGAGCAGCGGCTCTTGTGGTAGTGGCAGGAGCCTTCCTGGCAGTCTGGACAACATCATCAATTTGGAGTTGTCGATGTCAAACAGGACACATACCTTGCAAACAAGAGGCGACTCGTCATCGTCACCACCCGAGTCGGAGTTGGTAACAAGTTCGGTACCCAAGCGACGGCGAGATTTTTTAGCAGGAGGATCCTGCTTCTTCTGGAAGGTGGTGGCCTCCAACGAATATTAGCAATGGTCATGGTCATCTAGAAGGGCCAATGAACGTACTTCGTTGGCGAGGGTCCTCTTGATCTCGGCCTTGCCCAGCTTGGAGAGCTCTTCAAGGTCGTCGTCACCAATGTCCTCGTCCTCATCCTCGAGAGACTCAACATCGGACGGGTTCTCGGCAAACGAGTCGTCGTTGTCATCCTCACGCTCTTCGATGATGAGGTGCTCCTCCTCGTCGACCTCATCATCCGAGAGAACAGCAGGGGGAGGGCGGCGATGAGAGGTGCCTTGAGCCTTTGCAGAGGCCTTTGCTATAAAGCAGAAGTGGTTGTTAGCTCTGTGAATCAAAGAGAAGAGGAAGTAACTTACCTTTTGTCGCTCCTTTAGCAGAGCGAGAGGAAGAGGCACCCACAAGTTGAGGGCGCGGAGGGACAACAGACTCGGATACCTTCGAGTAGGTGGCCGCTCCTCGGTGTTGATCTTATCTTACGTAGATTAGATTCGACTCGAACTATCTGACTCGGATTATCTCCGACTCGGACTCTCCTAGATATATTCTTGTGAGGCTATGCGATATCTACAGTATTCGTCATTCTATCGTCTTCACGACTCATACTGACTCACATGATTACTCGTCACGCATGTGACTGCTTACTCAGTCCTTACATAGCTCTATATTTAGTATGCTCCTTTATGTATATAAGGACGCTGGTAGCTACTACAATCTCTATCACTTTAACCTACCAGTTAAGCCTACAAGCTACTCAGTAAGACATCTACTTGCTAGTCGCAGTAGTGTTCTTCAGGTTATGAGCCCTGAAGCTCAGTAGTGGCGCTGTAATGGCTGCACTACAAACTTGGTCGGCGCTGTAATGGCTGCCTCTATAGACTGCTACTAGTCTGCGCTTAACCGCTGCGAACTATGGATGTCTAAACCAAGTGGCTGATAGGCCGAACCTATGCCTTTATTCTGCGCTGTTATGGCAGCAGAGATCTGCGCTGTAATGGCTGCAGAATGGGGCAAAGAACGCGCTGTTATGGCTGCTTTCTTTGATCTGTGATATACGTTGCTGACGAACTTTGTTTTGACAGATCTCAACAATCAACAGAATGTCTTCTAACAACGCTCACAACAGTATCCCCATGCTCGATGGAACCAACTACCTGGATTGGGCCATGCGTGCGGAGCAATACCTCCAAATGCAACGTCTTTCGTCCTTCATTGATACGTCTCGCCCTGAAGGTGCCGCTTCAGATGCCACTGCGGCGGAAAAGCTGGCTCAGGAAGAGAAAATCGCGAAATGGGACATCGACGATGACCAATCCATAGGAGCTCTCCTCCTCCGTATCAACAGAAACGTCTGCGCCCAAGTTGTGGGCAAAGCAACGACTATGGAGTTATGGGATGCTCTCAAAGAGCTTTACGGTAGTCCGGGCCTCGCTGCAATCTTCGCAGATTTCAGCCGAGCAATCAAGTTCCACATCGGGACTGGAGATCCTCGCCCTGCGATCGCCGAGCTCCAGAACTACCTGGGTCGTCTTGCTACGAACAACGTCTCGATTGATTCATTCATCGAGGCGATGATCTTGATAAGTAGCCTTCCTACCAAGTACGACAATACCGTCGCCATCCTTCTTAACAACAACAAGAAGGATCTCACCTTCGAGACCGTCGTCAAAGCCATCACGGCTGAGTACAATCGCGTCGCCAACCCGGCTAACCTTAACAAGTTCACTGGTATCAAAAGGAAAGGGGGAAACCCTAACTTCCGCCAGCAGCAACAGGGGCAGCAGAAGGATACCGGCAACTCGGGTAACCAAAACCCGGGTTCTTCCCAGTCCAAGGGGAAGAACTTAGAAGCGCGGGTCCAAGGGTGGCAACAAGAAGAAGGAGAAGGAAAGGAAGTCTCAAGGTCACAGCTCCCACATGGTACAGGCCGCCTTCTTAGGTAACCATCTCGTCTCTCCCGCTCCTCAGGAGCATGTGCCTCCCCAGGCCAAGGTCTCGGTCCTTTCATTCGTGAAGACCGGACCCTCTATCGTCCAAAGATCAGTCGATCTTACTCCATCAACCCATCTCCCTGCCTCGGCTGCTAAAGCCAAGGTCGCTCCATCCACTGAAACCTTGTGCTATCCCGACGTGGAACGCGCCAGGAAGAACTGCGGTAAGCTCGATCTACCCAAAACCGCCCGCAACCTCAAATCGTTCGAGGAAGTGGATAAGCGGAAACGAGCTCTTATTGACCGCATCAGTTCCCCCAGGCCTTCCAAACATCAACGTTCACTCGAACCCGCCGAACCGGCTGAGGTGCACGAGGCCAGCTCGCCTCTGCACCGACTCTCATCTCCCCCACTGGCACACGGTGGATCTGGAGAAGGGATCGACGTTCCCCAAGCAACCATGGTGCATCAATCTCGATTGCCTATGGAAGGGGACGGCTCACAAGCACTGGATGGACTCAGTGACACCGACGCCTTGGGGGAAAACGACGACAGTGTCTCCCTCGGTGACGAAGGTGAGGACCCCTCGCTCTTCGGCGCGCCCAAGACAGTCTGGGAGAGGATCCGCGACGGCGAACTGGAGGACCCGCTCCACCCCGACAACGAAGTCTCCGACTGGGGCTCCGATGACGGGATGGGAGGCGAATATCCAGATCGTGATGGATCAGATCGCGTTCCAGATGCAAAACCATCCGTCTACCTACTGGACTGGGACGCTCTGAGGACTGGTCATTTCGACGACGATAAGTATGTCCCCTCTGTTTCTACCGGGAAACACTTGGCTAACTCGTTGCCTACACAGCCTCTTCAATTAGATTTTGATAGCTTGGACGACGATGTATTCTTAGAATTATGCTGTGCATTAAATTCTATCGTTTCTATTCATGATACAACAAATACCGCTAAGTGTAAAGATGCGCAATGCGCCTCCTGTAAGAAATTTGAGACATTCATACACTGGATGATGGACTCTGGGGCATCAATGCACGTTACCCCCTCGAAAGAGGACTTGTTCGATTACAAAGTCGTTAGGAACAGTCCATCGGTTAACACCGCTTCCAAGGGTACTACCCTGTCCATAAAAGGAATTGGAAAACTTCGAGTAATTCACACTATCAAAGGTGTTGACGGTAACGATCGAGACGTAGAATCTATCATCAAACCAGTATATCACATACCCAATCTATCGACCCGATTGTTCTCTACGGGAACTTCTTGAGTCAACCCAAAACTACTCTTTGGGGCGATTCCTTATCTATGGGAGTCAACGATTCTGATGGGAGAAATCTCATTAAAGGTCATCCACTTCATCCGGACAACACGATTTATTGGGTATCTGTAAAGAACTCCAACGGATCGCCGATAGAAGTGCAGAAGGTCTCTGGACCACCTGTCGATTACAAGGTTATGCATAAACACTTTGGTCATCCATCGCGGGAAGTGCTCAAACGAGCCAAAAAGCATACCACAAACTTCCCACCTATGGTGGAAATCCCCAAACATGAACCTTTGTGCCGCGGATGCGCGCAAGGGAAGATGACGCTTGAGCCGTTCCCGGCTTCAAGCAAGCGTGCGAAGCGCAGATTCCAGAAGATCCATTCGGATCTGAAAGAATTCTCCGTCGAGTCATACCACAAATTCAAACATTTCATCTCCTTCTTTGATGATTGTACGAGTCGTGGATCGTGTGTCCTTCTTCGACAGAAGAGTGGATCAATCCAAGCGATCAAAGATTTCGTTACCATGGTTGAGACAATATACCATGAGAAAATCGAAGAATGGCAGGTGGATGGTGGTGGAGAGTTCATCAACGAAGAACTCATAGCATTCTTCAAATCAAAAGGAATCAAGCTCTCAATTAGCGCTCCGTATATGCATCAGCAGAACGGACGAGCTGAGCGCTTCAATCGCACTATCATGGAGAAGGCCGAGTCAATGCGTCACGACGCCTGCCTGCCCCCATCATGGTGGGAATTTTCTATTCTATATGCCGTTTACGTGTATAACCGGACGCCTCTCAAGCGTCTTGGTTGGATTACTCCACACGAGGCTGTAGAAGGAGAAGCTCCGGACGTCTCTAAATTAAGAGTCTTCGGATGTGGTGCCTGGGTGTATATTCCCAAGGAACAACGATCTAACAAGCTCCTTCCACGGTCGGAGTATATGATCTTCCTAGGATTCCCAGAGGGCATGAAGGCGTATCTATTCATGAGATCGCCAAGGAACGTTCTATTCAAAGCGACTACTGCTCGCTTTGATGAACTTCACTTCCCAAGGTGTCCTGATGCGAAAGCACCTCAAGACCAACCACGAGTTGAAGACTACCCACCTTCCTCATTTGGAAATAATGGACCTCCATCTGAATCTGAAGATGATGATGACGACGATGACTTCCTTCCTCGTCCATCAAACTCCCAAACCCCTCAAAGAGGTAGCGGTCCTGATCGTGCCGACGATCGGAACGTTGGTGAACAACCAGCTGACCAGCACCCGCCGAACCCTGCGCCGGGAAACGCTCCTGGTGATGAACCAAGGAGATCTGCGCGGAATCGGACCCAAACCAAGCCTCAGCCTGGCGATGTCTACGGAAATAAAACTCCGACAGAAAAGCATCAGACGGATCGGAGAAAAGCACTTGATAAAGATGACAGACGGCCATCTGGATCTAATCAAGGTGCTACAAGCAAGGAAAAAGGTGTTCCCGCGCCAAAACCTGCTACTCCCGTGTCCGAAAGTGAATCTGATTCAACTTTTGACATACCTGAGGACTTAGAACGCTTGACGCGTGAAGGGGGAGTTAATTTTATGCATTTCCTGCTTTCTAAAGCGGTTTTGCCTTCAGTTCCTTCTGTCGATAGCGCTCCACGCGAGTGGACGTTTAAAGACATCTTGCGGATGCCACTGCAGGAGAAGAAAGGATGGATCGATGCTTGCAAAGATGAGTTAAAGGCACTCTCTGAACGCAATGTATTCGAAATGGTCGATCTTCCCAAAGGTCGCAAAGCGATTACCAATCGCTGGGTATTCGACGTCAAATCTGACGGTCGTAAACGCGCCCGACTTGTTGCCAAGGGTTTCCAAGAAATCGAAGGCATTGACTACAACGAGATTTTCTCACCGGTGGTTCATTTCGAATCAGTCCGAACCATGTTAGCTCTCACGGCTCTCAAGGATTGGCACATCACCGGGGTCGATGTCAAGACCACATTCCTCTATGGGAAACTAGATGAGGAAATCTACATGCGTCAACCCGAAGGCTTTGTCATGAAGGGCAAAGAGCACAAGGTGTACCGGCTCCTTCGTGCTATCTATGGTCTGAAGCAAGCATCCCGTGCATGGTACATGGAACTTGCGAAGTCGATGAAGATTCTTGGCTTCAAACGACTATCGACCGATACCGGGATCTTCATCCTTCAGGATGGTCATGGTGGCTTTGTCATCATGATTGCCTACGTCGATGATCTCATCTTCGCGGGTCCTAACAAGAGACTTGTTAATGCCAAGAAAGAGGCGTTCAAGCTCAAGTGGGAATGTCGAGATTTCGAAAATCCAACCGAGTTCTTACGAATGAGGATCAGACGTGACGGACAAAATATCCGTCTGGACCAGTCTGCCTATCTTGGCACAGTCCTGGAACGTTTTGATATGAAGGATTGCCGACCGGCACCTACACCTATGGTCGAGGGATATAGGCCTCTCGAACATACTGGACCTGTCGATACGAAACGACGCCACTACTTCCAGTCGATCATTGGATCTCTGCTCTACTTGATGCTGGGTACTCGCCCAGATATCGCCTACGCTGTTGTCAAGCTGTTCCGAGGCATTTTGACTCGGGTGCAGTCTACCCTCAGCTTTTTATGCCAAGCAAATGTCCCCGCTTTCCGATACAGCCACAGTACAGCCACAGTCCAAAGCGCGCTGACCGACGTTTCCCGATTGGGTCTTCTGGCTTTGCGTGAGAGAGTGCTAAGAGATGCCGCCTGCCAAGGTTTACGTATGTGCTTGATATATTGTTTGAACACTAATAAGCGCCCATGGGCCGATGCTGCCTCAGTGATGTTTCGACATCAAGTTGTAAGGGCGCTAGTCGGTCAATAGGGACGACATATATATCATTTGAAGCGTAAAAATCACAGCTACTAGAATATGTATTCCGTTTTACAAATGAATGAGAAATGAGCGAAAGCGCTCGAAATCAATAGAATAACGAATTGCATGCATGTATTGTGCTCGATTATTGCATTCATCATGTCCTGGCCTCTAATGGTGTACATCATTCGAAAGCTGTGGCTCGCCGCTTTTGAACGCACAAAGAATCGTCCCTACTAGATCGAAACTGGCGAAGCTATCGAGTTTACTATGACATGACATGGCAGACTCGGACTTGGTACAGCTGGCAGCGCCTGTACCCCTTTAATGAAGTATTACTGACCGATTTATTGAGATTTCAAGATATGACGCGGCCCCTTTGGTGCAGCTGGCAATATGCAAGGTCTCAAATTTAAACACCGACAAGTGCCCAAGCGGCAGGCTTCGTCCTAATGTTTGGGCTCATTTCTCATCCAGTGAGTGTATATTACATATCATTAGAAGCATATAATTGCCCTCTACGTGAATATGAAAAATGCTCAGGAAATGGATAACAATTGATGAAGATCGCTTGCAAACAAGGAAAATACGAAGTAGAATCATGTATATGCAGCGATCTCCCCCTTCCACCCTGTTAAATGATCTCTAATAGACACCGTTCAAAAGGTAATAATCATTGCTTTCGAACGCACATAAAATCAGCCCTAACAGTGAATACTTGACAAACCTGTTGAGTTTCTGAGGCTGTGACGTGTCGTTCTTGCAGCATCTTGACATCATTTGTTGGTTCTGCTTTCTAAGGATAGCTGAGTACTTCTTTGTGTTCTTCAGGCATTAATATAGCTATTAGAGCAACAAATTTGCTTTGCGCACCCTCCTATCCATGACAAACCGCACCTGCACAATGATAGCTCAGCACTCAGCCATTATCTCACACATCAAAATTCAATCCATATCCTTCTTGTACACCATACAGGGGTCTGCCAAACCCCTGTCCAACACTACAGACTGTGCCAACTGCCAACTGCCTACATATACAGGTTGGCTGTAGATTCTTATATCTACCCATGGGTGCAAACAATGTCTGATACCCTGGGCTTGTCTTCCTAATCACTGTGGTGTGAGCTAAGATTTGCTCCTAATCATTCTGTATTCAATCTTATAATGGCTGGTGTCAACAATGGTGAGCCCATGGTTTTCAGGCCAATAGTCACCATGGCTTATACTCAGCTTCTGTATAGTGCCAGTCCTGCCCTGGAGTATATCACAGGGACAGACACAATATTTGAGCTGAAAGATTGTGTTTCCAGAGCACATTCCTAAGTCTCTATTTTTAATGGAGGCAACCCATTGCAGTACTAGTAACTGGTGCAAGAAGCCGAGTCAAAATGCCGAGGTATTGCCATGCAAAGCATTGGCCTCTTTACTCACAGGTCTCAATTTGCAGCTAATCCTTCCGAGGAACACATCAGCAAGGCAAAGTACATCTGCAGATACCTCCGAGGAACTATGGACTACGCTCTGGTTCTTGATGGCGCATCCCAAAATGGATTGATCGCCTACTCGGACTCTGATCACGCTGCGGATCTGGTTGCACGCCGATCCACGACTGGAAACATGGTGATGTTGGCAAACGCTAGCATTAGCTGGATTTCACACGCTCAAAAGACTGTCGCTAATTCCTCCACCAAAGCCGAATACATGGCTGTGTCTGACTGTAGTCGACAGGTGATGTGGTTCAAACACATGTTCAAAGAGCTTGGCATGCCGATCATCGTGCCAATCCCTATCTGTTCCGACAACAACGGTGCTATCTTCATTAGCAACAATCCTATTCAGGAACGTCGCATGAAACATATCGATGTCAAGTTTCACTACATCCGTGAACTCATCGAAAATGGAGACATCGAAGTCTTGCGAGTTGATACCAATGACAACATCGCTGACATCTTCACCAAACCGTTGGGACGTGTGAAGTTTGAACACTTCAGGGGATTACTAGGACTTGAGTTCTACTCGTCTTAGTCCAATGGGTACACTCATTAGGAGATGCACTCATTGAGGGGGAGTGTTGATCTTATCTTACGTAGATTAGATTCGACTCGAACTATCTGACTCGGATTATCTCCGACTCGGACTCTCCTAGATATATTCTTGTGAGGCTATGCGATATCTACAGTATTCGTCATTCTATCGTCTTCACGACTCATACTGACTCACATGATTACTCGTCACGCATGTGACTGCTTACTCAGTCCTTACATAGCTCTATATTTAGTACGCTCCTTTATGTATATAAGGACGCTGGTAGCTACTACAATCTCTATCACTTTAACCTACCAGTTAAGCCTACAAGCTACTCGGTAAGACATCTACTTGCTAGTCGCAGTAGTGTTCTTCACTCGGTTGGAGCTGCGGCGCTGAACACCTGTGTCGCCATGGCCCGAGTTTGGGCTAAGACCGCGCTTGGTGCGAGTCTTACGAACAGCAGGCTCAGGTTCTGCAGCCCTTTTTTTACCAGCTTCTGGACAAACGTAAGATATCATGCAAATAACAGTAGCATAAATGGACGTACTGGTGTTGGAACGAGAAGTCATTGCTGAGTTCTCGAGTTGGAGGTTGGATGGAAGAGAAGCTGGCAGGATGACAAGTGGTTGAGCAAGCGAAAAAAAGTGAAGGAAAGCAAGGAGGAATTGATGAGCATAGCCGGAAGTTGCCATCGCGCAAGACGAACTCACGTGGTTGTAAACCCTTCTAGAGGTAAGACCAGTGTCGCGCGGGTACTCTGGTGGCTCTACAACACTTTGCAACCCATGCTGAAACGCTGCCCAGGATGTGGTGAACTTGTCAAAGCCAGAGGGCTACGGATGCACGCTCTTCGGAGCGGAAATCCTCGATGCACTGGCAAAGTCACAGATGATCTGTCATCAGACTCTGAATTCGACGAAGCAGCTGTCGAAAGCTTACCTGTGCCTTCCAATAGCAGTAGCCTCCCAAATCTTCCTTCACCAGGGATACCACCCAATTCTGAACCCATCCCTCGAACCCCTGACATCGGACCAACACCTGAACCAGAGCTCTCTGAAGGTCTTCCCCTGCCCCTGGCCCCTGAAGGTTTTTTCGACCCAACCCAAGACCTCTTTAGATCTCATGGGATTTTATTGGACACGATATTCTCTGGTGGCGATGCGGCAGAGGCCGAGGATGAGGAAGCCGAGGACGAGGGAACAGCAGAGGATGACGAAGATCTTGATGTCGATGGTGAGTATGCACAGCAGGAGGGTGGCTTGGAGCCTGCTCGCAATACCACCCCCTTGGAGGTGGTGATGGATGTGGACGAGGACAGGCCTCTTGAGCGTTCTTTGGTGTTACGCTTGAGGGGTGGGGCGGAGGGCAGCTTGAACAGGCACCCGTTTGCTGTACGATACCGAAAGCAAGCAAATGATGTTCATGGCGAGGGAACTGCACCAGGGGAGACCTTCTATAAGGATCAGCAACAACATCGTCAGGCCGAGAACGTTTACGCACCCTTCGAATCCCAAATCGACTGGGAGGTTGCACGATGGGCAAAACTACGGGGACCGAGCTCTACAGCTTTTTCAGAGCTAATGGCTATCGAAGGGGTAAGTTCAGTTGGTCGAGGCTCAGGGTAACATTGAGACTGACCAACTTGTGACACCAACATCAGGTGGCTGACCGTCTAGGTCTCTCATACCGTAACTCAGTCCAGCTCAACAAGAAGATCGACAACCATTTGTCTGGTCGGCCAGGTTTCACCCGGCAGGAGGTGATGTCCGGCGGGGAGGTGTGCGAGCTGTACTACAGAGATGTTGTTGCCTGCGTTCGAGCGCTCTTCAGCGATCCCGACTTCGCCCCCTATCTAGTATTTGCACCCGAGCGCCACTATACCGGGGCAGACAAAGACTGTCGCGTCTTCCACGATATGCATACTGGAAAGTGGTGGTGGGCAACGCAGGTGAGTTGGGCTCCTAGTCGACAATGGGTTGAACTGAGACATGGTTCGACGTGGCAGGAGGCTGTAGAGCGCGAGAAGCCAGGCGCAACCATCGTTCCCATCAATCTCGCAACTGACAAGACACTTCTCACCCTCTTTCGAAACAAACAAGCGTACCCACTGTACCTAACCATCGGAAATATACCAAAGGAAATTTGGCGCAAGGTCTCATCTCGTGCATATGTCCTCTTGGCCTATCTACCAACGACGAAGCTCGAAAATGTCACCAACAAAGCCTCTCGTCGCCGTCAGCTGAACAACCTGTATCACGCATGCATGACATTTGTACTTTCGCCGCTCAGGCAGGCAGGTGTTGATGGGGTTTTGATGTCAACGGGGAAAGGCCTTGTTCATCGCAACCACCTCATTCTCGCAACCTTCAATGGGGACTACCCAGAGCAATGCCTTGCCACAGGAGTTCAATCTGGGTGCCCAACCTGCGAGACCAAATGGAACGACCTTGACGATTTCGACAACACAAGACCACTGCGGAATCTTGAGAAGATCTTGGATGCCCTGGACTCTTTTGACCATGACCCTGCAAACTTTCTGACAGAGTGCTCGAAATCTGGCATCAAGCCGATTGTCGAGCCCTTTTGGAAAGAACTCCCCTATGTCCACATCTTCCAGTCCATCACCCCCGACATTCTACATCAACTTCACCAAGGTGTCTTCAAGCATCTCGTCCAATGGGTTATCGCCGCATACGGCCCTACCGAAATTGACGCAAGGTGCCGACGGCTTCCCCCAAACCACAACATCCGACTTTTCATGAAAGGGATTTCATGTCTGAGCCGAATCACAGGCCACAAGCATGCTCAGATGGCTCGGATACTCCTGGGCTTGGTCGTCGACATGAAATTGCCCGGTGGCCATTCCCCAGTTCGGCTCGTTCGAGCAATTCGGGCCCTCCTTGACTTTTTGTATTTGGCCCAGTACCCCGTCCACACCGACGAGACCCTTGAAGCACTCGACGAGGCCCTGAAGGCCTTTCACGAGAACAAAGCAGCTTTCATTGACCTCGGCATCCGTGATGGCTTCAGGATACCGAAGCTTCACTTTGCTTCGCATTGGGCAGAGAAGATTCGACTATTCGGCACCGCTGACAACTTGGATACGGAATATACGGAACGGCTTCACATTGACCTTGCCAAGGACGCTTACGCCGCAACAAACCGGAAGGACGAATTCGCGCAGATGACAACGTGGCTGGAGCGAAAAGAGAAGATATACAAGCATGAACAGTACATTCAGTGGAGGATCGATGGCGAAGAGCTTCCCCCCGTGCCTCGTTGGCAACCGCCAGGCTTGGAACTTGATCGGGAGCGCCATCTATCCAAGTTTCCCTCGACTCGTCGCGTCTCAATACCCTGTCTGGTCACGGAATATGGAGCCATCCACTTCAAGCTTGCCTTGGCCAGGTTCGTCTCCCAGCTGAATAACCCAACCCTCACGCCAGCGCAGCTCGAACGCTCCCTTTGGAACACTCGCATTCCCCTCCAACGCTTCCCAGTATGGCATCGAATCAAATGGCGACTCGAGGATTCATATACAAGAAAGGTTGCTACCGTGGATAGTGTGCACTGCCGGCCGTCTACGACAGACAGTCGACATCATCCCGTCCCAGCACGATTTGACACCGCTTTAATCAACCTTGGCGAGGGGCAGCCAACCGGCCTCGAAGGTATGTTTCATATCGTCATCTTCTCCTGCATGTCTCATTTTTGCGGCATAGGGTATCGCGTTGGACGGGTTCGCGTTGTCTTTGCCTTGCCTGAGCACGTTCTCAGTTTGATGTTCAAGCCGGAGGTTGTTGCCCCTGCCCACCTTGCGTATGTTGAGTGGTATACACCATTCGCAGCGCAACCAGAGGCCAACCATGGCATGTACAAGATCAAGGCAACACGAAACGCTGAGGGTCATATGTGCAGCGTCATCCCAGTTGCTAACATCCGTCGGAGTGTTCATCTGTATCCCAAATGTGGGCCGAGTGTACCTCCAGAATGGAAAAGCAGTAATGTATTAGATCTATGTGACACCTTCCTACTTAATGACTTCTCGGATAAGCACGCGTACCGAATCATAATTTAACCTTTCTCTATATAACCTCGTTGACCAAGTGAGATATGTGCCCTAATCCAAGAGTCTACTGCCCCGTAACCAGTTGGAACGTTGATGTCGACTAATGTATAATCCGAGATCATATATGCCTGATAGAGGAGAGAATAGACTTCTTCAAAATGGGTAGCCGAAAACTTTACCTCATTATGGGTAATTATGCTTATTGTGTCTCAGCGAGTCTATTGATGTCGAGTTAGGGAATTGGGGTTTTCCTGATGGACAGAGTCGTTGATACTAGGAACGAATGGCGGGTACGAACCGTACCCTTAGAATTTATTCGATTTCGAGCTAACAACTAAACCAGACCTTCTCCTGCGACCGCGCAGCAGAAGACGAAGTCGACCCTTCCCGCGTAGGCGCCGCAACCGACGCATTCGAAGGCGATCATCTCGAAACCACCATCGGCTCGGCCAACAACAAAGGCTCTGGCCTCACTCGCGAGTTACGTCGCGCCGCCATGCGTGGTCAAAACACCGACGACCGCAAACATACCCAGATGACCAGGTCCATCCTCGACGTCTGTGAGAAATTCCAACTGCCCAACGTCATCGCAGACGCTGCAAAGCAGATGTTCAGCAGAGCAAAGAAGGAGGGCTTATATCAGAGGAAGAAGGATGATTTGGTGTGGGCAGCAGCGTTTGTCTTTGTCGCTTGTCGAAGTGCCGGGTTCCCGAGGTCGTTCAAGGAGTTTGTGATGACGCTTGGGGTCGGCAAGAAAGTTTTGGGACAGTGTACGACGGCGCTTAAGCCTCTCTTCGATCAGACACCATCGACTGCGACTGCGTCGACGCCAGAAAACGGACCGGAAAAGCTCATCTCGCGATGGTGCAACCAGTTAGGTCTCCCATTCAAGGTCGAGGCGCTGAGCAGGGACGTGATCATCGGTGGCCGAGAGCTCGGCTTGACAGGCTCTCGAAACCCAAACTCTGTGGCTGGTGCAGCAATCTACTTTTCAGCCAAGCTCTTGGAACAGGAAGTATCCTTGAAAGAAGTCAGCTTGGTTTCGAGCATGACTGAAAGGACCGTCGAGTCCATGTTCAAGGTGTTTTGTTGGGAGAAGGAAAAGTTGGTTAAGAAGGAGCTTGTTGAGACGGGAAAAGTTGATTTTGTGAGGTTGTTGCCACCCTCAGCGAAGAATGAGGATGTGGAGATGCGCTGTGTCTTTGACGGGCTAGTCGTTGCTGCAGCTTGAGCAGGGGCTTCGAAGATACGGAAGACTGTTGCGATCATACCGCCACACTTTGACCGATTGAAATCCGTTGAACTCTATTTGACATCTCGCCTCAAAACCATTTGGACATTTGCGTAACTTGTTAGTACAGCTCTACTGATTACTTGGAATTAATGCTATTACAATTCGTACTATATGCTGAATGTGCACTATTATACTATGGTACCTGTAAAGAGTTCAATACTCAATGATATGATACAGCGAATTTGACTTCGAAAGCAAGATAGCTGTTATCGCCTTCAAGGCACAACGACGACCTGAAGAGTGGGCTTGCTGAACCCCTGCGTCTTCGCACGCGGTTTCCTCCCCTCTTTGACCTTCTTCCTGGGGCCGTTAAGCACGAAGCCACTCGGCGAAGGCGGAATCAGACCCTCTTTCTGCATCGCTTGAAGTGCCACAGCCAAGCTCAGCTGAAAGTTGCGTCTCGTCGCATCGCTCCTCAGACCCGTCCTAAATTGTATAGGTCCAAAGTCGAGCCCGTTGACCTTCCTCTTGGTCAAGATGACGTCCAGCGTCGGAGCCAGTGAGCCGTATTTATGGAGTACGTGATAGTCTTTGAAGTGACGTAGGAAACCGGCACCCTGAAGACCTTCGCCTGTGGAAAGGGTGCATCTGGGCTGTGCTGCACTACCAAGGTTTGACAGGCACTGTATAAACTCGTCCTTCTTCCCGAGCGGAAGCTCATGGCGACCACCCTTCTCGCTCAGATGCGCATGAAGTTTCTTGAACTCTATGTGTTCCCCACACCATGCGCACTGAACAAGTCCTGTTACTTCCGGGTGGAAGATGGATTCGACAGTCTTGTAGATTTCGTTGAAGGCCATAGCTGCTGCACTGCCGTCTCCAGGAAACGCCCCCTGAAGGAGCCTTTATTCGCCCTTGTCAGCCCTGAAAGAAAGAAAGCAAAGTTGACTCACTCAAGCGGATATGTCACCGAAGACTTCAGCATTTCCCCGTCCTCCAAAATCGTCTTTTCCCGTCGCTGAGGTTTCGAAGGAGCAACCATGACACGGGCGACCTCCTCATTGCCCATGACGGTCGTTTGGTGAACAATCAACTCGGAAAATTCTGAGGGCAAGACAAAGGGTGTTGAACCAGACTGCCAGTACACGGGAACATCCTCTCGGTTGCTCAGAGAGCTGGAGATAGAGCGTGAAGAAAGAGGTGAGGTAGGCGCTGCGCTCCATTGGGAAGTCTCGGAGTTCGTCTTGTTACCAGCGCTCCCGTCGATGTTGAGCGTACTGGACCAGTCCCTTGACAATGGCAATATACCACGGGGCGGGAGGGCAGGTGAATTAGCGTAGTACTGATTGGATGGGTAGCTTTCCTCTCGGGGAGTCTGAATGAATGGGCTCGAAGGAGCCGATGATAGGGGACTGGTGGTATGCTTCAGCCCCGATGGTGGTGATTCCATTGTGCAACCTCTGGTCTGAAGTCGCAACACAGGAAACCTCATTGCAGCAGGGGCAGTGACGGACTCGGAGACGGTCGAACAGTGCCTTGCTCCTTCGTACAGCCCAGGGTGCTCGGGCATATGCCCAGGCCGATGATTACCCATCGATGCTGAGCGGTAGGGAGATGACTCCCTTGGCTGTCGTGGACCGACCACAGTCGGACGCGTCCGAGGATGATCTGGGCCTTCTAAAGAGATCCAGATGTTTGGTTGATCTAGCGGTTCAAGCGGGGGTAGCCCTCGCACATGGTGACGCAGGGGGGGAAGAGATGTTGTCTGTACGCGATTGCGGTGTGGACGAACTGGTGACCTGCCATATGACCCAAGGTCTGACGGTGAACAGATATGGTCTTTGTTGAGGAACTTCATAAGGCATTCCATCGGGAACGAACGAGACACTGGCCCAGCGATAGGCATCGCCATCATGAGGGGAAGTCCTCGCTCACCTCCATGTAAGAAGTGTTCAGGACCGTGGCGAAAATCAAAGTGCAAAAAGCTGCCACTTCCTTCTCGGAAGGCTGTCGAACCCGTCGAGGCGAAGGCACTGACATAGGGTGAAATGCTGTTGGACTTGAATTTGGATCGTCTAGCAAGTGAAGGACGCTTGATATCATGACGAGCACCAGCTTCGCTACATATCTTCTGTCGCTTGGTGAGTGGCGTTGGAGCAGGTGGCGGAGAGTCTACGCAAGTGAGAAGATTTTCAGTCAAGGATCCCGAGGCTCGTCGTTTCAACGAGGTATTGGCACAGTCCATGATGATGGCTTGGTTAAATCGCGCTGTTGTACACTGGAGTCTGGTATTCGTGGTTATGCCGGGTCACTGTCAGTGTGAGCTTTCGGTTAGATTCTCGCCATGGATTTCTCACCTATGGTCGCAGTGATGAAGAGAAGATAATGCTGTTATACAATTTTGCTGTATTTATCCTGTTTGTATCCCTGAAGGACGCTGTGCAAAAAAATGGCTGAAGCGAGGAATGATTGGGCGCATAAAATAAAGCGTAGAGCAAACACAGGGAAGAAATAGAAGAGGTGTTAATGGTTGTGTCGCGCTAACAACATAAGGGTTCACCAGCAAAAAATGGGCGCGAAGTTGATGGGGACATCTAATTGGAGTTGGAAAAAAACAACACAAAAAAAGAAAAAGGAAATGATAAACACCGCACCGTTGAACTGTTTTGGGATACGCGTGAGTGAAAGGCTTCGGCTGGTTCCTTGAGCCACTCGGAAAAGGGTCAACGATCCCCACGAAAGGAGTGCAGAAAACACTGAAGGTGACTCCCAGCATTTTTTTGAATGCTGGAATGTGGCTGGGGCCGTGTATCTCAGAGAAACAACAGACGGATGGTGAGGCGGTGAATAGCGCTGTGTAGACGCCGAGCGAGTGAGTGGTCGTTGCGCCTCCTTGCAAAGCCACAGGTCCATTGACAACGGTTGTCCATATGGTGAGAGGCGGAGTGGCTTTGAATCCACTTTTCAGCGGCGCAATAGCCTGGTCGAGCTGGTAACTGCCCAAACTGCGAAGGTGACTGACTTGAACCCCCCATTTCTATGTTCCTAGGGCAAAAGAACTCACCGAGCCACCGAATGCCAGGGAAGCTAGGTTACTCACTTCAACGCAATCCCACAGTGGAGTTCATCGCCATCTACACCAAACACCATGGCCGACTCCCCGTGTCTATTCCAGGGGAGCACCAAATCAGGATGACTCCGTTGTCCCTTGGGGATGAGGGAATGGAACTCGCGCCCAGCTTGAACTACGACCTAGGCTGGGTGCGGCCTGTAGGACGGTCAGATACACATTGGCATCGATTCGACATACCGTACAACCCAACCACACTATTTGGTTGCTGTCGCCGACATTCCCTGGTAAGTTGTAACCCCCCTTCAACATGATCACGACTCCCAATGCCACAGGCGTTCATATGCTGTTCCTGTCAATTCTAATCTGCCACGCGAAGGCCACGTAGCCGGTAAAATAGCTTTGCGGAACCCCTGTCCCAGACGCGACCCTCTCGGACACCTCACGCAAGCCTCGCAGTCCCGACAACGACGCAAACGACTGCTCGATATGAGTCGAGGTCACAGGGCTTTCATTTGAGGCGAATATGCCACGGTGCGAAGCTACAACGGGTCGTCATAACCTTTTCTAATCTCAGCGTCAGATCCGCATCGTGTGTCAGCAAACGAAACGGCGTACCACGAAAAGTTCGCCTCGCGAGTACACTGAAACTCTGGGTGACCGTTTTCAACGGGCATCACCTCGGGTGGTGTACCAGCGTAGGCATCCCGTGTCCAGGGTCCCAGTCGTGTTCAGGATAGCTGATGCAGACAGTTCAAGGGGTTTGGATCCTGAACGTCTTGTAGGACACCCCCAGCAGATATCGCACCCAGTAATTCCAGCTCTTCCTCTCAGGTAGCAAAGGTGCGAGAGAACAGGCGTGCCTTCGAATCCTGCCAGGTGTTTCTTCGATTTCTACCTTGCAACCGAAAGAACCGGTTTTTTCGGACCAGCGTGCAGAGATGCGATCCTCGAGCCAGTCCACACGTGCTGTGGTGTCCAACGTGGTGTAAGAGCACAAACTGGTGGCGCAAAGCAATCACTGTTCGTGCACCATTTCGCCAAAACCAGTTGTCGACCCCCCCTTACTCTCTGATTTTGCTCTGCATCCTTTAAGCGAAAGAGTGGCTGTAAAGGGGACGCACAATGCTTTCGCTGCCTGGTGCAGGACAGAAGGCGCTGGGTCTCGCTGTGCGGGACAGTCAAAGCCTATGCACTTTACATCGCAGTGGTAGCCAGCTGTTGTCCCCTGATTCCGAAATGGTGCGTCCTCGTATGCGTGAGCACTGTTCCTGCCAGCCAAACAACGATGCTCATCACCAGGTTCCTTCCACAGCCTGCACAGACAGGGAGTGTTGGACTTTTCACAGTGTCTTGCTCAGACACACACAGTCGAATCTACTCCAGTTCACAATCCTCCAGTCGTAGATGTGGCTGAGATGATACGCTCATAGCAGCTGCCCAGCGAGGAACTGTCTTCGTTGTTGAAGTCGAGGTGCAGAATCAATACGACAGCGCACGATTTCCTCCGGCTGGTTGGAATCGATGAAGAAGCACCGAGGCTTTGGGGCTACATCCGTTGGGCTGTTGAGAATGTACTGCAGCTCAGTAGGCCATTGTCGAGAAAGTCTCCTTGCGGTTCGAGTGCACAAGCACGAAGCCAAGAATGGATTTGGACAGACGATTTTTCTCAGGCCGCCGCCGGGCGCTTATGCCAAATTTCGCGACATAATCCGAGGCGCTACGATGAATTCGCACCGCATCTTTGTTTCTGTGGATCAAATTGGCTTCACAGGTTACAGTTATTCTCTATCGTACCTATACCGTGACCAGTTTTTAATGGTCTGAGTGTTTCAAAAGGAACAGGTTTCCTCGGGTGCTTCTGCGCATAAGATCGAGCAATCGCCTTTCATAAATTTATACCTATTCTGTGCAGGTCCTGTACAAGCCGTTGCCAACACCTCCTGCTAAATCTCATTCTAAACCATACTCATATTCTCCCGTTTCCGATCAATTGTGTCTACTAGTTTATCGAGGCTCGTTCGGAGGTAATCAATCTTCTCATTGTAGTATTCCCGGGCTTGTGGGTGTCTGAGCGATGATGTTCACCATATCTTTGATATAATGGATTATTCGGGTCTCACAAATCTATTCTAGCTGTGGTAACACCATCACACTCTGCGGGGCTTGAGAGGAACAGCCCTCTTTCTCCGCTCTTGTGCATAGCCCTCTATAGAAGGATTGAATGGCCTGCATTCATACTTAAGCGCTGAATGATGTGTGATGGGGTTCTTGGGCTTGAAGCTTGATAGCGCATACGGGCGCTCAGAAGCTCTATCATCCATCATCTGAGCAAGACGGCCTGGTACCACGAGTGTATATAAGCTGATATGTCTTCCCTTGGTACCTTAAAGATGTCGCTCTTCAGACCTGACCTGTGGTTCCCGGAAGCCGTCGATTATTCTGCTCAGCTGCTCATACGTCCCATCTGGCCACCAGACTACATCGCTGCAAACATTCTCACAGCGATTTTCTTCAGTATGCGGCGATTGGCAATTTCGAAGAGTGCCTACTAACAGGTCATCCTTGTACAGCTGCTCAGCTGTTTACTTGCTGGTATATTGTAGCAGACTACCGTCGACATCGACGACGAACAATAAAAGAGAAGCGCCGGAACTGGGGAAGCCAAACACCTGGATCTATCAAATGGTGCTGCATCAGCATTGCCCTTACAGTTCTCTATAGTGCAGCAGCGATCACGTACTGGACCGGGTTTGGTCAACGCTACGCGTCTGTCGAAACGCTGAAGGACTTTACCGAGACCGAGGGGCAGACCCTACAGTGGTTCCGTGATCACCCAGACCACGAGGGCGTGAAGATGATCTGCATCCCTGGCTTGCCAGAGGCAGATTGGCCTCGCCATTGCCGGAGGCTCAAACTCACGAAGAACGTGCTCGCCTATAAAGTCGTCGAGCTTATGTCCGCGAGCTTAGTAGAGATTATCATCCTGTTGTCTGATGGAGTTCTGGTGAGTCTACATATCGAACTCCTTCATGACAGGCGTGAGCTCATGGCAAGTCACTCCAGATCTACAGATTCTTTATGATCTTTTCTGACGCACCTTGGGCAAAGTATGCTACCGCAGCCCTAGGCGCTGCTGCTTTGGGTGAGCTCCTTCTTCAGGAAATATAACCCTCGTATTGACCATCATGATTTCAAGCTGGCCCGATTATGGGAATCGTGATACTCGCCAAACTGGGAGAGCTCGGTGCGAAATCAGACCCCTGGTTAGCAGCAAGCTTTCCTACTGGGCCACTCCGATTTCTCGTCTGGTACTCACCATTCATCGCGATCGCCCTCGCTGTTTGCGTCAATGTCATAGTCACTACGGCTATCGTCACTCATATCATCCGATCCAAGCGGAATATCGCAAAGCTGACTGGGCAGCCTCCTGCACAAAGCATGTACTCGGGCGTCGTGGCTACCCTTGTCGAATCGGCATTTCCGGCTGCCTTCTTTGGTGTCACTGCCGCTCTCATCCCCGTCGTCGGCCATGCAAATAACAAAATGGTCCTAGACGCTGTCTATTTTACGCCCAAGACACTTTGGATTGCCTTTACGGTATGTAATCGGAGCAATCTTGAATGCTTCACCCAACTAAACCCTCTTCTCATCAAGGCTCTGGCGCCGCAATTGATCATCATTCGTGTTATAGGAAGAGACTCGCGGACCGATCAAACAAGAAAGGCGCCCTTGAAATCGGCAGAGGTACCATTGGGGTTTGGATCCTATCACACAACGACAGAAAATACACAATTCTCAGCGGGAACCACTGTCGAATATGCAGAGGAAGGTATCGAGAAACCGGCATCTGCTCGACTATCCCGTCCACTTCTAGCGTTGCAACATGGCCTTTTTTGTAGCAAGTGAAGATGTACATTTATTTCCAAAATTGAATAATACTTCGAAGGCAAACTTTAGACACCGAGTAGGCTTGTATGGGCTTCTCTACCGACTCAGAGGCCTATGCCCCTACAGACGATTGAATTAAGGCTCTGGCAATCGGGATCTCTAATATGTAAGCCAGTGCCTTTTGGACTTTAAGGCAGCTTCAAGGGCTATTATTCTGCCTCCTGAGCGTTCCATTCAGCTATAAAGGATCATGTTGAAAGACTGCTTTGAGACTAAACCCCCCATAGTGAGGTTCCCACGCCGGGCGCTTATTTTGCCCCTATCTCCTCAACCCAGCCTTCGGGGCCACGCATCTTTCTTCTAAAACTGCCGGTGGTGATGGACGCTCACTGCATAATTGGTTTAGAAGATTGAAATAGCCTTCCACATTGTTGTCTGTGATTCTACCAATTCATACCATTCTGCGTCTTTGACACTATATAGCCCTCTCACGCATAGCCTTGGGTTTCCAGTGATCATGAGGAACAGATCGAGCATTCAGAAGTATAATTCAAGAGCTCAAGAATGTGTGTATAACTGAGTAGCTGGGTTTCGACAAAGGCGAACTTCGCCCAGAAGCCCTGAACATCATTCGGGGTCGATGGGAAAAAGATGGCGCGGCGGGCAGCCGATCTGGCATAGCTCAACGGTTCGATGCATCAGCATCGCCGAAGCGCCGCAAAAGACACCAGCGGTGCGAATAAAAGGAGAAAGAACTTCCAACTAATCCTTAAAAACATGTCCCTTTTCAAACCCGATCTCTGGTTTCCGGACGCCATCCAATATCCCGTTGAGCTTCTATCTCATGCCGAATGGTTACCGGACTACATAGTTGCAAACATACTCACTGCGATCTTCCTCAGTAAGCTACGCTTCCATGAAACCTTAGAGCGAGCGCTGAACCGCGGCTCGGTCTTCTGAAGCTGCTCAGCGATTGGCCTGTTGGCATATAGTCACAAGCCACTTTCGACATCGCCGCCGAGCCAGCCAGGAGAGGAAGGGCCAAAGCTGGGCAAGTAAAGCGCCCGTGTCCGTCAAATGGTGCTGTATCAGTTTGGCCCTAACGTTCCTCTACGCTACCGCAGCGATTGCCTACTGGACGGCATTTGGAAAACGCTACGCCTCAGTCGAGACGCTCAAGGACTTTACGGGGACTGAAGAACAGGCACTCCAATGGTTCGATGATAACCCAGGAGACAAAGGCGTAAAGGTGATCTGTATTCCTGGTTCATCAGATCCATACCGTCCTCCGTTATGCCACAGGTTAGAATGCTCTGAGCTACCAAGTTGTCGAACTTGTGTTTACGACTTTGGTTGAAGCAATCATCTTGTTGTCTACTGATGTTCTGGTCAGTCTTCATTAGATTATACCTGCAAGCTAAACGTAACACCTGGGACCCCTCTAGATCTATCGCTTTTTCATAATCTTCTCAGATACACGATGGGTAAAGCATGCAGCCGTTGCTCTTGGGATTGCTGCATTAGGTGAGCTCAGTCCATACAGACATAACACCTCTGCTGATCAAAGGGTCTCGGATAAAACTAGCCCAATCATGGGAATAGTCGTCCTCGCTAAAGTTGCAGAGCTCGGCGTCAACACAGAGGCTCTGGTAGTCGCCAATTTTACTTATTCCAAATCCCTCTGCTTGCTCGCCTGGAACTCGCCTTTGATCGCCATCGAATGTCGTCGTCACCACCGCCATCGTCGCTCACATCGTACGACCCAAGAGGAACATCGCAAGGCTGGTTGGACACCCTCCTATGGGCAACATTTATCCGGGAGCCGTGGCTACTCTCGTTGAGTCGGCCTCTCCAGCAGCCTTCTTTGGGTTGGTTTGTGGCGCCTCGCTTTTGCGAATACGGACCTGGGCTTGAACACGCTTTATTATACACCAAAAATGCTTTGGATCGCCATTATGGTAGGTGATCTAAAACATTCGCAGCCCAAGTGGGATGCTCACGTTCGAAATTAGGCGCTCGCGCCACAATTGATCATCATCCGCGTGATAGGACGAGGTTCATGGGGTGAGCAAACGAGAAGAGGGCCCTTGACATCGGTAGATGTACCAATGGCTTTTAGGTCGCATCACCCTACCACAGGGCTCTTTGACTCGTCAATGATTGAGAGTGGAGAAGAAGGCAATGAGGAGCCACCACCTGATCGTTTATCCGCTCCAGTAACCGTATTCCAGTGCGAGCTTGCTTACAGCAACTGACATTGTGGACCCGAGAGGAAGAAGGATGAGATACATTCCAATCCAGTGCTAAGTTCCTTTTGTTTCCCTGTGCTCCCTAGCTCTTCTTCTGTACAGGTCCCGAACTGGCTGCCGCCGATACCTTTTGCTGAATCACATTCACGATCATACTCATATTCTCCCTCTTCCGGCCAATCGTGTCTTCTAGTTTTTCGAGGTTCGTCTGGAGGTAGTCGATCTTTTCCTTGTAGTATTTCTGTGCTTGGAGGCGCGTCTGTTCGTACGGGTATAAGAAAGGTGTGTTATGGAAGGTGGGAGGGAATGAAGATCAGTTCCTCGCTCAACATCCCAGAAACATGAATTCCATACCTTCTTGACAAAATACCCAGTCCCGACGTCCACAATAACATTCTCCGTATCCACCAGCTTTCCCGGGACATATAGCGAGTTGGTAAGCGGTACTAGAATCGTCTTGCCTACACCATCCACCATTCCAAGATTAGCAAGCACCATCCCATCGTCTCTCGGAGTGACGACCTACCAGAGTTCTCAGGCTTCACATCCTGAACATTCTGCACACACGACTTGAATTTCGATTGCGCTTGTTTCAATTTCGCAAACGATGATGTGAGGTGGTTGAGTTCCTATTCACATTCACGACCAATGCGCGTTAGCCAATGCTGGGGAACGTCTGAGATCATCAAGAAGCGCTCACCTCCTCAAGTTGTTTCCTGATCTCGCCCAGTTGAGAGATATCAAGGTCTCCAATGTTAATCACTTGCTGTCCTTGTGTTTGCGAGGGCGATGTAGATGCCATAGTTGTGATATCGAATGTGGAATTGGGGCAGCTCTGGTTGGAATAATGGACTGGCTGAGCCGTTACACAGACGCTGAAAGCGAGCTGGAATCGAGCCAGAAGTTGTCAGCTATTTTTGCCCATCGCGCAGCATCTCAGGTGGATGTTCACTCACAGCGGTGTTGGAAGATCGTGGTCGAGGACAAGGTCAAGCAGCGCGCAGGTCGCGTCGGTAACCTTAACCCATCACGAGACGGTGAGTTAGGGGTTACAGTACAGTGCACTGGCTCAAAAGACCGGTTGCTTGGGTATTTCCACTGATATTACAGAGACCGAGATAATATAATACAATCAACAGCATAAAAGCTGAATAAAAACAAAGGGTATCGCCAAAACCTCATCCAACCAATCACGAGCCACCACTAGCAGGAGCCTGCGGCCCAAGCTTCAAAATCACCCTCTTCACCTTGACCTGCTCCTGCGTCGACCCTCCTCCCAGTGGCACAATCTGTGCTGGTGGCAAGACAGAGTCTTCCCCAGAACTCGTACTCGCCAAAATATCCACTACTTCCCCTTCTTCAGCGCTCGATGAGCTCGCAAGAGTCGGAATGGGCGCCAGAACCACTCCAGCTCCAGTTCCTGCAGCACTCTTCCTACCCTTTCCTCCTGCTTTCGCTTTCGGCTTTGCTGGACTGGATCTAGCAGTAGATGGCGGAGCAGGCGACGGGGAAGGTGTCGGTCTCTTTGATCTATCCCGTAGTGTCATCAACATCTGTGGTGGCGGGGATTTCGATGCTACTGGGGGAGGTACAACTGTCGAATCAATGGGAGCCAAGATGGATAACGTCCGCTCGATCCATCTCCGTGTGCTACTAGAAGCAGGTAGAGATGCCCGTCCGCCTCTCCGTTTCTTCGTAGCCTTCTCCAGCTATTCACACAAAACATGTCATCAACGACAGCCACATCGAATATGAAACCAAAGTTGCTTACCTCGACAAGATTCTCAACGCTCCACCAACTCTGATCTACTTTTACACCCTCAGGCAAGTCAGTCAACCCAACAAAATGCGCCATCGAAGCACTCGTCAAAGCCCGATCGCTATACCCTCCTTCTAGGACGCTAACCACACGACCCTGTGCATAACGATCACTGAACGTGCACGCGTCTCGGGCGAACTGGTAGTAGAACCCTGTTGGCACTTTACGATTATGTCGGGACATGGATTCGTATTCGTGTTCGCAGGCATCCATTCCACAGCTAGAGCAGAACTTTGAGCACTGAAAGATTGGCAAGGGATGGTGCGCACCTGATGAAGACGATCACGTCGTCTCCCGGTCCCCCTGTTGAGTCGAGGAACTCTTCGGCTTTACGAAGAAGACGAAAATAGCGCTTCGGGTAGAGGTCTGTCCAGAAATGCTCTTCAGAGGTGTACGTTTGCAGATGCACGTTCTCGATATGTTGTCCATGAGCTCCATGTAATGACACAGAGGCAGCCTGCACCAATTCAGGCTTTCCATCCTACTCCAATGTCAGAGTTCGTGTTTGTGTACTACGGGGAAGGAAGGTCGTACCTCGCATGGGTACGAAAGAATGTCGTGTATTGACCCGTAGTAGATCTGCGGTCCGGGATTGGTATTGGGTGCGCCTCCCTCCTTCTCTAGCTGAAGTCTGTAGGTCTCTTCGTTGACTTGCCACGTGATGGACTGGGTGCCATTCCCTGAGCACGGGTTTCAGATAAGGCCTTCTAGCGGTCGGTCTACCTCACCGTGGTGCAGATCAATGTCAAATATGACGATTCGGTTGATACCATGGGCCAGGTGGGCTGGCCGAGATATCAGTGCTGGGTAGATAGAAGCTGAGAGCCCACAGACCATGAGCTGCTGCGACAGCGACGTTGTTCACAAAGCAGAAGCCGGAGGGCGTGTCTTCGCCACAATGGTGTCCAGGTGGTCGGATCCCAACAAAGGCGCGATGCACGTCCGCACTCTGGCCTCTTGAAGCACGAACAACCTGATCCACTGCTTCACAGACCGCGCCTAGTGAGCCCTCGATAGCGTTGATCGAGGTTGGACACACTACAAACAGTCATTACCGCGTCTCGTCCAAAGGTTCAACACTCACAATACAAATCGCCTTGCGAGTAGCCTTCTGGAATCTCAGACTCGCCCTGTGCAATCTTGTCTGCACTCTCCTTTGCCCACTTCTTCAGCGACTCGAGATAAACATCTCCGTCGATATCGCCATGGATGAACTTGACCGCATTGTTATTCAACAAGTCCACCCTGGCTTCGGTCTGGATGATTGGAATCTTGGATGACTCGCCATCCAGGTTGTTTATCGGCGCCTCTAGTTTCATACGGTCCAGCGCTGCAGCCAAGTCATCGCCGGACGCGTCCTCAGGGTCCTGTGGCTCCAGAAGATCCTCCAAGTGAGCAACAGCAGCAGCCAGTCCAATATTCACAGCTCGTAACCGTTCTGGACGTTCGACGATAGCTGAAAGATCATTGTTCCTGATATACCGGTGTTCCAGACAAGCGCTTTGCAGAAAGATTCCAGACCGTTTAGGCGCCATGAGAAGGACGAAAGAAGACAGACGACGGAAGCAAAAAGGCAACGGCGGCACAGCGAAACAAAGGCAGTTGATCCGTCGGCGGATAAAACCAAAAAGTTGTTATTGCTGCTTTGTCATTTGGTGCCGTTGGGTTTCTCACAACCATCAAGCCAGTCACCCCCCTGGGCACACACGGCCATTTCAGCTCCCTTGACCATGCTCTTCTCGCATGTGCATACTATACTCCGACATATATCCTGAATGGTTATCAGCCCTTGTACACTCTTACAACAACAGCCCTGGAATTACTACACTTGTGAGTAGTACTAACGCCACCTTACCTTTTTTTACCCTTGACAATTATAGTAGCTGACCAGCGTACTAACTACAGTTGCATGCGTAAACCCACGCCGGTCGTTCCTTCGACCCTCTCTCCAAACCCAAAGGCAGCGAGATTCAGAAAGAGCTTGAAAGCGCGCGCTGACGGTACACGCAACTCGGACTGTCAAGCAGACCTCGATGCCCAGACGCATCATGAGGAGGAACCAGTGACCATCATCAAAGGCCACCTCTTGCCCGTGCCAGACGATGAGCCTCCTCTCAGGCATCGCAACTCTGCCAATGGACTGTACCCTACCCAAACACAACCCTCTGCGCTCCCTGCTCCAGTCGTCTCGGCCTCCGGGTCTGCCTCCGCTTCCTCGTCCCTCCCAAACGAGAACAATGACTTTCAAGACGATTGGACGATCATGCCTTTCAAGATTGGTGAGCACTCTATCGACATCCCTCCAGCAGTGCTGAGTCTTACCAAGGCCTCTCTCCTTCATGGCTCACCAACCACGACCGGCCTCCACAACCAGCATTCGACCCTCGGCCTTCTCAGCTCGGAGAAGTCCAACTCGTGACATACAACCCCACACTCCGCAAACACACACGTCTCTCCATCCGACCTCTCTTCCTCATCATGCTCATCTCCACCGTCCTCCTCTCCTCACTCACCTTTCTCTCTATACTCTCGTTTGTCCTCACTTCGCTTCTTTCCATCTTCATCGCCGAGCTCCTTAAAGGCTCACCTTCGTTCCATTATATCAACAGCGTCGTCCTCACCTTGCTCTTCATCTACTCGATGTGCCGGCAGGTGTTGGATTGGCTGAGGGGGCTGGTGCAGCCAAGGAGGAGGGTACCAGCTGGAGCGGTGTTGATCAATAAAAGTGCGAGTGGGACAGGGCAAGATACGCCGATACATCAGTCGATATGGAACGAAAAGGATCGACCCAGATGACGACGCTTGGAATATACGCAACATCCTCTTGTATTATTACTTTGACTTATAAAATCTCTTCGCCAGTATACCCTCAGTGGTTCTCCAGGGCCTCGAAGTCGGGCCCGCCTTTCGGCTTGCTGTGCTTCGAACATCAGGCTTCGAAGATAATCTCGAAGGAGATCCTTCTGATGAAGTGGGGTAGGTCTTTGCTTCTTGACATGATCTCTCCTCGAACGGTCGATCCATCAGTGTTCTTCACGTTGGTACGCTTCCGAGAACCATCCATTTACTAATTACGATGAATCATAGACATTAAAACAAAAACTCTACGACCAACTCAAGTCGGTTTTTAAGATACAACACACATCTAGATAACCACACCCTTGACCTGCTTGACCCGATCCACCCTAATATCCCTCCACACCATCACACTCCCAAGCGCCAGAACCAACACCGCCGTCGCAGCAATACACATACATTTCTGCGCATACCCATACGCAGCATTAATCGCATCCCTCTCCGGCGTCCCAAACGGAAAACTCATCTGCACATTAATATCTCCATAAATCAACGCCGCCTGGTCCTTCGATTCTTCCGGCAACAGCTCGAGCAGCTTCACAGGAAAGACACCCGTCCATACCGCAGCGGCGACGGCAGACCCAATCGCCCCGCCGATAGAGGAGAACATGCCTTCGATGGCGATGACGACGGCGACGTATTGGTGCGAGGTGGCTGCCATGGCTGCCATTTGCTCGCAGATGACCAGTGTGCCCCCCGCAAAGGCGATGAAGATCTGGCACATGATGATATACCCAATGTTCACGTCGGGTTGACGGAAGTGGATCATCAATCCTACACCGAGGATCGTCACCGGTACACCAAAGTACAATGCGAGCCATTTGAAGCGGCCTGTCCACCGGATGAGGATCCCGACGACCAACGCGAATAGACACGAGCCGATCGAGTAGATGTTGCCGATATACGAGGCTTCGGTGAGGGTCAAGCCATTGACGACCATGAGGAACGAGAAGAAGAACGCGTTCCAGATGTAAAAGCTCACAAAGAGCGCGGCGGCGAGGATGCAGGCGCCTAGGACGGTCCGATCCGTGAGGAGGTGGTACGGCACAAAGGTCTTGGGTGCAAAGTACTTTTCCCAAACCACAAAAGCGACGAGAAAGACGACGCCAAAGACGATCATGGAGATGATCATGGGTGATTTCCATTGTTGGGGTTGGTACGAGTAGAGGGAGAAGGGGAGGAGGAAGAGGGCGAGGCCGGCGATGATCAGCAAGAGACCGATAAAGTCGAATTCGATGGCGTAGTGCTTGAGGGATTGCATCGCTGTGCGGCCGGAAGACTCTTTTTTGATGAGGCCTAGCTTTTCGGCCTTGCGGAGGTGGTAGTAGAGGACGAAGAAGAGGGGGAGGGTGACGGCAGGGGTGATGATGGAAAACGCGCCAAAGCCCCAGCGGAAGCCGGGGCCTGAGAGGAAGGCCTGTGCCAGGGGACCACCAATCCAGGTCGTGGCAATGTAGGGTGACGAGGCGTAGGCAAACATGAACGCTCGATTGCGGAGCTTGGAGGTGTCGGCGATAAAGATGCTCAGAACGTATCCAAGACCGTTGTATCTAGACGAAACCGATCAGCGCAGAGCCTGATAGAGAGAACAGAAGTCTTACCCGACCCAATAGAACACCTGAGCTGCAGCGTAGGTCTGGACATTGTTGCACCCAGCCATCATAACGAGGCCGACTGTCAGCAAGACAATCATCATAAGGTAGCCCTGAGGACGACCAAAGATATCGATAACTTTGGCGAGAGGAAGTTTGACGAGGCCTCCAATAATGCTCGACATGATGGACGTCGCCGCAAGGAGGGAGTGCTTGCCAAAGCTACTCGTCACGTAGGGAGTGAGCGTGTTGGTCATGTTCTGCTGCATCGTGTCCACGAAGTAGATGATCCAAATCCTACAATCATTCAGCATTCCGTTCGACCAGGGCGAACAGGGAAATACGAACATGATATAAGTGATGACGAGCCATCGCTTCGTCCAGACAGAGGTGATAGCCTCGACGTTCTTAACGCCATCCTGAGCATCGGGAGTAAACTCCTCACTGTCAGAGTCGAGGTGCCTCTGTTTCTCGTCACCAGTGCTGGAGGTCTCGGGGTCATGCTTCTCATCCTCGGCCACGACGGGGACATCGGCCTGTGGACGGACGCGGTTGAAGAGGGTGAAGGAGGTCATATCGGGAGCCGGGGGCGGGGGGAATCTCCTGCAGGAGCCACTGTCTGCAGAATGGGCTCATTTTATAAGACGAGGGCGGTGGGCAGTACCAAAGTTGTGGAACGCGTTCCTCGCGGTTGCGATTGTGAAAATAATAACAATGGCGGGTTCTTTCGGAGATCTGGGAGCCACCAGGAGGGAAGGGGTTGGTGGTGGGGATCCAGAAGGAGGGAGGAGAACCAATCAGATCGCATGAACGATGGTCTCGACCTGATATCAGATAACCCCGATCTCAGAGATGATGGGAAATTTATCAGATTAGAAAGATCAGGCGCCCATGCGTTCTCCTGCTCCCGGTTCACACTCCAACCGGGTTATTGGGGGTCCGTCAAGCCCTGAAAGAATCCCATGGGAAGGTGCCGTGGATCGCGTAGAATTTCATACGCACGATATTGTCATAAAGGGTCTAGGGAAAGTCAGACCATATACTCGAGTCGCTTCGAATTCGCGCTTCTCCGTTAACGTCGAGCCTAAGCGATTCAAGACAAATAGTATTTGAAATTGAAATAGACCTCACCTTGAGATAGCCAACGTCTTCCGCGTGGGATGTTTGCTCAGGCTTTCAGCAGCCCGGAATCGCGCGCGTGAGGACGATGTACCGCTGGGTAAGCATCCGGATAGCGCTCGGATGTTCTATGGGAGCGTTTGATTTCCACCAAATGGAGTATCGAATCCCAGGCACGCTTTGAACTGGCCAAGGCTTCCAGAACTTGTCTTCCTACGCGATTAAACCGTGCCTTTCTAACCTTGTCGAGCGCCTTTCGGACGTATCCTAGATACAATGTCGATGTTATGCGGCGGATAGGTTGGTTTGAGACTACTCAAGGTCCAGACACAGAGATTGGACTCTGCAGGCGGCCGAAGTGCCTAGTTGGTTCCGCCGGCGCGGATTCTAGCTGGACGTAATGGCCCTCAGAGCTTCTCTCATCCCACCCACACGGTGTACGCGTCGATCTACAAAGGAGCTTGCGATTTTGTGAATTCGGATGGTCATCGTGTAACAGCTACCTGAATAACGATAGACAGTATTTCGCTAAATTTCAGCTTTTGATATTTGTTTACTTTCGGAGCTGGACAAATACCTGGAGCTGCCTCTTCAATTCGGTGCGCGAACAACGGAGCTGGCGGATTACCTGCAATGGTGTCCTGAGTCCAAGGATGGTCAAAGACTTACGGCCTGGTGGTGCGTTGCTATTTGTACGGCTCCGAGACTAAACAAATATCAAAAGCAGCATTTCGGCGAAATACTGTCTATCGATATTCAGGTAGCTGAAATAGCAGGACAAGGAATCCTAGAATGACCCAATGTTGGTCCCATGTACGTTTCATTTGCTTTGGTGGTCTTGGAAAAACCTGGGCTAACTGAGCCTCCGCCATGGCCTTTGAGATCTGACGTCATGACAATACCGCGACCAGATTAGGGGCTGTAACCAGCATCAATTGCTTGATGACGATCCAAGTGCTCTAGGCTTGGGTTGTCCTCCAACAGTCATCACCACAAGCCATGGCCGACCCAACGACGAACCTCGAGGCAGAGATGGACTCTCTAACTCTTCAAGAGAAGTTGCATGTCTTTGACATTCATACAGAGAGCAACTTGAATCCTCCGCTGGACGAGTTGCCTCGGTTGAGTGACGAGATCAAGCAGCACCTGAGCTCAGAAGGCGAGGTGAGTACCGTTGCCCTACTTCTGGTAGTATACTGCTGATTGAGGGCTATACCAGAATGCGGACGAGGTGGTAAAACGGGCAGCTCTGAAGCCCGTTCGCACTGATCCTTCGTTTCCATTCACCGACTACTTCATTTCGTGAGTCCTGTTTCTCTCATTGGAGCAGTGGATCTAACTTGACTCCATCAGGTCCTCACACAACACGTACCTGCTCGCAGCCCAGATTCTGGGTAAATCATCTGCAGAAGCGTACACCCACGTCCTCAGCAGGGGCGCCAGATGCGTTGGTACGCCCACTACTTTCTCACCTTCCCGCAGCCCACTAACGGTTTCCCAGAAATCGACGTCTGGCCCTCTTCCTCTGGTCCAATTGTCACACACGGATACACCCTCTCAGCCAGTGTACCATTTCGCCAAAGTCTGCAAAACGATCGGAGCGTACATTGACAACACCTACGGACCTTACATGCCCAGAGGCTCAACCTATTCCAAGAGCTACCAGCCTGCTTACCTCCCGCCAAGTATCCCAGACCCCACAGCCCAGACCATCCACCCGCACCTGCAGACAACCGACTCTGACCAAATCACCGATTTCCCCGTCTTCATCTCGCTGGAATGTCACGTCCCTGTTGACAAGCAGAGTGAACTGGTGAGGATCATGCGGGAGGCGTTTGGTGCCAGACTGGTGGATGCTCCGATTGAGGAATGTGGACGATGATAAAGTCTCACCGAAAGACTTGAGAGGGAGGGTACTTGTGATGGTGGAGTATTATCCTCCTCCACTTCTCCAGCGTTCGGGGACGACGGATTCCACAGCGTCTGTCAATTCGAGGGGCGAGAAGAAAAAGTGGTGGAGGGGAAAGGGGAAAGATGATGATAGTGCGTCGTCGGAAGATGAGGGATCGAGCGAGGACGAGGAGACGCACTCGATGGATGAGGATAGTAGTGGAAAAGGGCTGTGGCCGTGGAGAAGAAAGCCCAAGCCTGAGGATCAGGGGGACGAGGAACAGACCAAGGGCTGCGACAAGATCTCGGATGACCTTGCAGAGCTTGGATACTACGCTCGAAGTTTGAAGCCTGGAAAAGGCTGGCTAGGCGAACGTGAGTCTTGGGCCCCTCATCCTTCATAAGGAACTGACCAGACTCGGATGATCTTAGTGTTCACGGACCCTCGTCACGTCCTCATCAATATCTCCGAGTCTGCATGCTCCCGACTCCTCTCAGCAATCCAAGAACACACATCACACGATCATTCGCAAAGCGAACACACGCACGAGCACAAGCACTCACACGTTCTGCACCTCCCATCTCCACTTGCCTCCCTCATTCATCACGCGTCCCACCACCTCCGCCGTATTACCCCAAGGGCACCCGAATTTCGTCCTCCAATCTCGACCCGTCGCAGTTCTGGCGAACAGGCTCCCAGGTGGTGTCCTTGAACTGGCAGAGATATGACAGAGGCATGCAGATGAACGAAGGTCTTTTCGCGGGAACGCCTGGTTGGGTTCTCAAACCTGATATTCTGAGGCGCAAAGCTGAGGGCTATACACCTCCGCCAAGCAAGAAAGTCAGGTTAAGGGGAGAGATAATCGGTGCTAGCTGTCGTACGTCGCCATTCCCTACTCCGTCTCGGTGCAGCGATCTGACCACCCATCCTAGTGCCTCCTCCAAACGGAAGATCAGGAAAGTCATTCAAAGCCTACCTCCGCGCTGAGTTGTACTTTCATCGCGACACCACTTCCATTTTGGCAAAGGTGGAAGAAGTAGCCTCTTCGGGAGAGGGTACTAGCGTAGATGCAGCGAGCAAAAAGTCGTCCTTGGAAGAGGTCAAGCTGAGCTGGAAGTCGCAAGTGATCAAGACTGCGGATGTTCCTGGTCAAGGTGCAGACGTGATGTGGAAAGAGAACTTGGAGTGGGAGTACGAATCGGACGAGCTGGCTTTCCTTCGGTATGTATTCGTCTGCTTTTATCGAACAGAAGGATTTGCTAACCACGCTCATAGTCTGTTGGTGTATGAAGACGAGTGGGGGAAAGACGACCGTGTTGCGTCTTTCTGTACGCCTATCGATAGGCTGGTGACAGGCAAGTGGTTGGCGGTGAGGATGTTGAATCCGAAAGGGAAAGATGTTGGGGCTACTGTTGTGGTAAAGTTCAAACTGGAAGATCTAGAGTGAGTGAGAGAGGGACGTTGATTTCAAAGCCAAGTACTTGTAGACAGAATTTGAGTTGAATAATCACGATGCTTGCACATGAAGTGTATGTTGGAAGCGAGCTTGGAATAACTTGGAGTTGTTTCTGGATTGCGCTTGATATGGGTGTTTGAATGCGAGTGGTCAGGTATCCTGACAGCAAGCAGCAAGTGTAAAAAGGATAACGGGTCCATTCTGCTCGTCCTCGTCTAGGACCCAGTAGTGACCAAAAAGAGTGTCATGATTGAGAATACGTACACAACGCAGACAAGGTAGGTAACCTCTCTCAATAGAGCTGTGAGGTGCCAGTGTTCGTTTTGGCGCAGGAGTCATGAGTGGCACGGGAAGCCAACAAGACCTGCAAGCAGCGGTAGATGCAGCCTCGATCAACCTTCCTCCATCGCCTCTTCCTCCCCTTCCACAACCTGCTGCGCACCACTCCACCAAGCAAGCGGTCCAAGGCCCTGTTCCGCAATTGAGCAGGTGATCGTATACGGTGGCCGGGCAGTTGCCCTCTCCTGGATAACTCCCTCCACAACTTTGGTTGGACCTGGCTCGTCATCGAAGAATTCGTCTTGTTCCACCCGGACGCGGACGACCTCGTTTTGGTCAATGTACATTCGTTCCGAGGTTGGTGTGTCCAGCATCTCGGAGGCGGTGGCCAATTCAGAGTCAGGGAGCCAAAATGAGCTCGTTCGTTGGGGTCGCTGTGAATCTGAGTCAGGATAGGGGACATTGCAAATGACTTGACCCACGAACAAGGCTGAAGGTTGTGGCAAATAGATTGCGGGGATGTACATGTCGTCAAAGAAGCCCATAGTCACTGTCAGCCAAGTGGCCAAATCAGAAAGGGTCAGGCCAATGAGAAAGTGTGGACATACGTCGAATGCCATCTTCATCAGAGCTTTTGACTTTGGCAACGACCACCTCGGATACGAAAGGTCGGAAGACAGTCAACCTGAAGGTAACTGCGACATACAATCAGAATGAAATCCGCGGATAATGAGTAGAAAAAAACGCACCTTTGTACCATAGGAAACCATCCCCATATCTAACCTTCCCGTCTCCCACTTCCGTCAAGTCAAAAACACAAACGCAGAGCCCAACGTCATGCAATACGCGATTTGCATACTTTTTGTTCAGCTCAGCCGTGATGGCTTCATCTGCTGGTACACCAAAGTGTTGAGGGTGTATAGGAACGGTGTCCTTGACGATAGAAAGGCAAAACATTCTGAGAACGATGCTGTCAGTTCAACCTCAAGGAACAATTCCGATCAAAAGGCTCACGAAGATTCCGTTTTCTGGTTTCACGGATCTTGGTGCTGTAGTCGGATTTTCATGACCTTGCGCAGAGTCAAATAGTAGCAAGGGTTGAGGGGGTAGACCACTTACCGTTTCATAGGTGCGTGGTATGGGTGCTGAGCGATGGTCAAGAGCAACGCCAAATCGCGCTACTCTGAGTGGGAAAATGATTCAAGCTCCGATTGACTCGGCCTCAGCGCGCTAAGCGCCCATACACATGTGAAGTGGACTGCGACCTTGGAAGGTGAATAGTGCCCAGGACTGCATCGTCTCTTTAACCTGTAACAGCCGAGTATTAGGTGATACGATGTAGAAGCCGTGAGAAATCTTGAGTATATAGCGTTCTTTGGTAAATTTCGGACCAAGTACCATTGCTGTCGACCACGCCCAAAGCCCTCGTGGCATGTGACGCTGAGTTGGGTGAAGGCAGCCCTCATTGCGTCCGCCCTGTAGGCCTATTGACGGGCTGGTAACAAGGAGGCTGGCGGTGAAGATGTTGAATCCGAAAGGGAAAGGTGTTGGCGCCACTGTTGTGGTCATGTTCAAAGTGGAAGATCTAGCGGGAGTGAGAGAGAGACGTCGATACCAAAGCCATGTAGTTATAGCAAGAAAATGAGCTTGCAAAAATTGCGATGCGTGCGCATGCAGTGTACTTTCGGATGCGGGTTTGGAGATGTGTTACGGACAGAACTCGATATGGGAGTTTAAGGGCAAGTGACGAAGTTTTCCGACGCCCTGCACTGGGTGAACGGATCTACCTCGACATACCCTGAGAAGTAAGAGACTTTCCATGTGAAGGGTCAGGGCGGTACTTCTTACAAGTCCCTATGCGCATGCTCATCGTGATTCATGACTACTAGCGAGTGTCGCTGCTGGCCGGGATAGTTATTAGCCGTGTTTTAGGGATAAGGAGTTTGATTATTCATGCGCAAGCACTTGAACATACATAGATGACATGGGATATTCCAATGCGATGACTTCTTCCGTTACACTGGTCTTGCTGACCAACACAACTCTCGCTCTCTTGCTTTTGGTCAATGCAAAAGGTCTGCTTTGGGGTGGTATAGTGACTCTCTAATGGCTTGCGCTATGCACAGCAGTCAAGTACAGTGGTCATTTTATCCATTCTGGGTGCTAGATACCTCCCATTAGCGCCCGTTGTGACTCAGCTCCACCGTCCATCACCGACTCGGACCCAATAGGCCAGGGGATGGCTGTGCTCCAAGCACGTTGTGTGGTCACAGGACCCCTTTCGAAGGTTGGTTAGCGCTATACTCTCATGATGATTATATCTGAGGCGGCTTGATATAGTCCACTGATATAGTTTCTATCCTTCCTACCACGTTTCCATACCCATCTGTGAGCAAATATTGCGTTTCCTGCTAGGTTCAAGCTGACGGCCAGGTCAGGAGAGAATCAACGGTGCCCTGAACATCTTTGGGGTACCGAGAAGCCTGACAAAGGACAATAGAGGTGTTGAACGCTGGCAGTCTGGACTGCTTAATCCGTCAAAGGTCGCCCACAGACTCACTGTGACTGGGTCCGTTGAATTGAAGCGACCTCGTTGTAAACCTTTGGAACCTTGAACCAGAGCAGCCATTTCGAGTCCTCGACACCTGTCTTCCAGGCAAATGGCGACGACTACGATCGTACACCATCAGCTGCAGCAGCAGCAGCAACATCGTTCATGGGTTCCCTGGAGCATGCCACCCCAGCCACCGGGGTTCAGTGCGGTTTCGCCGCCGCCAATGATGCCCCATGTAACCTCTCCACCACCTTTGACGCCTCGCAACGACGTGGACTTGACGAGGGAGAAACTTATCACTATCCTGGAGTTCTTTTCACAGATGCTAGCGGGGGCATTCAACAACAAGCCCTTGCGGCTCATTGTTCACGGCGGTGCATGCATGTTGCTGCACCCCATGTTGTACAACCTCTCTTCTCAGCAGCATCAGCTACATCCCACTCTCCCCCACAGAACGTCTACCAGAGACGTCGACTACATTCATCGCTCCTTTGTCACCGAAATGAGCCAGCTGGGCATACCAGATGCCGCCATTAAGATGAAAATGTGCATCGAGCGTACCGCAATGCACTTTCAGCTCGGCGCGGACTGGATGAATAGCGATGCCGATATCGCCTTGCCCATGGCCACCGGGTGCGTCAGCTCGCCTTTCCGAGTTTCCGAGTCCTCTGACGTGAACGTTCAACGGATTTACAGACCGAATGGGGTGACATACGACCCAATCTACTATGCCTCCGTCCAGCCGAACAACATCGATCTCCATACGATATACCGCTCATCGAACAATATGCTAACGCTTATCAGCGTCACACCCTTCTGGGCTGTGTCCCTCAAACTAGTCCGCTATGTTCCGCAAGACGCGGCCGACATCTGCCTATTGCTCAAGTGAGTTCTCAGTTCTTGGTACGATTGCATTCGGTTGAGGCTCGGGAGTTTCTCTTAATGGTCATTTGCCCTATCGAGGGAAGCGCCTTCTCTATCTGCTCGATCAGCTTCTCCCTGGGCGCTGAATCGCCCCCCACGTTGGCACCATGTTGGATGAGTCACGAACGTCACACTGTTCCTCATTGCACCACAGCTTTGCTGTGAGTTTATGCGACACATGGTAGCGCCACTGGCAAGTGGCCAGCGTGCGCGTCTGCTACGGAGCTCGTTGTCATTGGAATGCTGAAGATTGGGTTTTGCAAGTTGTTGATTTCTTTCTTGATACTGACTTTTCTCCGCTTTAGGAACGGTACTATCCTTTCAAATACTACCTGGACTTTCGAGACGCTTCGCGATTGGCTTTTTACGAATTGTTGGGTCATGGGCTATTCTTCCTACGACCGTGCCCGCCTGCAACAGTTCAACATCAGATTGCAACATGCCATTCAGATGGTCAACGAATGGGGTGCCAGCAGCACCACAACGCCTCCCGCTACGGCTAACAACAGCCCCTCCTTCTATGACCCCACTGCAGATCCAAACAACATCGAGAATCTTATGAAGGGCGACAAACAGCGCGAGATGTCTGCCAGGCATAGCAATCCGCAACAAACCACTCCGCCACAGTTCCCTCAAACAGCTCCCCAGTTCCCGCAGCCACAACCACAACCACATCAGCTTGGCCTCCAAGAGTCAAATTGGTTGTCGGTCAATCTCAACTTTACTCCCGCAACTCAGTTGGGTAGGATCACCCCGGAAGCTGCGATGGGTGGAGGTGGCTACATTGTCGGCGGTGTTAACGGTGAGGGTTGGACTCCCTGGGGCGGGGGATCTATGCCTGCCGCTCGACCTAACGGAGGGGCTTATGAAGGTCCTTCGAGCCGGAATAGTCCCACTTACCCAGAGGCTAGGGATCCATTTGATTTCTCAGGGGTCGATTTCAATGTCGTCGCAGCTAAGAAGGAGAAGAAGAAGAAGAAGCGGAGGGAAGGCGATGACGAGGCTAGTGCCTTGTCTGCGATTGGCGCGAGGGGTAGTATTGGCGGAGCAACAGCTGCTTTGGGCAGGGAGTCGACATGGCATTCCTTTGGGTCATCCATGACTGCCGGTCCTCCTGGAGTCGCTGGAACATTCGCCGGAATCGAGGGTATGAGCGATCTGCAGCGCTCGTTGGACGAGATCATGCCAGCGCTCACCCGATCGCCGCCACCACCTACCTCGCACACCCGAGCCACCTCTCCTATCCCTTCGTCCATGTCTCCCCAACCTTATGTCTATCAGTATGGCTCTCCTGGAATGCCTGTGCCTGTTATACCAATTGTCTCCGGCTTGGACGACGAAGCCTCTATCCGCGCCGCAAAGAAGAGGGAGAAAGAGGAGAGGAAGCAGGAGAAGCGCAGACAAGAGAAGAAGAAGGATCGGGAGAGGCGCATCGAGCGCCAAATTAGCGCCGGGCAGCGAAATCTCGACGAATCTCTCAACATTCTCCAGGCCCCCGCTACCAGCTACGAAGAGTACTATCGCCGTGCGCTAGGTCCAAGCCCTATCCCCGGATCCCTCCCGGCCCATGGCATAGGCGAGGGGCCCAACGACTCCGGTGACGAGAGCGATGAGCAAGGTTGGGCCAGGGATGAACTTTTGACTCCACCTCCTTCGCGCCGATCGCGCTCGGCTGCGGCGTATGCAAATCCGGATGATTTTGCTTACCCGCAGACCTATGGTTATACCAGCCCTCAAAGGACTCCTTCTCCCCCTGTGCCTGGCCATTACACCCCTGCTTCGAGAACACCTCCAGGTCGTTCTATCATACCACCTATACCCACGCTTCCCGCGGAGCCTTTGGTACCTATACCCCCGATTGCCAGCCCCATCCCTGATGAGAAGAGGCGCAAGTCTCGATCAAAGGAGACGGGAAAACGCCGTAAGTCAAAGAGGGCGTCAGATGATTCCGAGGAAGAAGGGAAGGAGGTCTTTATCCCTCCAGGATTCGAGGGTGACGAATATCCTCAACAGCAACGAGCCGACAGGATTCGACCGATGTATCAGTATCAGCAACAGCCCCAGGAACCTCAGCATAACATTTATCAACAGCACGCACAGCAATCGTCCCAATCATATTCCCAACCGGCATACCCTCCCCAACAACAGCAGCAACAGTCACAACACCGCGCTTCAAGCTCACAGCATCAATATCAGCATTCCCATTCCATAGGGCGCCCCAGTTATCAACACCTTTAACGCCCGCCTTCGACCTTCTACAATGGGCCAGCCCCAACCTTTTTGCGCACCGCATATGCAATGATCTTCCACATCTATTTCTTTCGCTCTTTTAGTCCTTCGTATTCCATACTACTAACCTGTTACCTTGTATATCCAAGACCTCCTTGTGCTGCATCACACAAGGTCTCAAACTTTGCTTGGCATCTCTATCATCCGTTTTGCTTTCACATATCTGAAAATTGAATCAACATCTTACTGTACCATCATCACATTATGTATTGGCCATGGACTCTTAGAATACGCGTTTTGTAGCCTCGATAATATAATATAAATGTACCGAACTTGGATTTCTCAAACTCCATGTTGTCTCTTTCGACAAGGGTTTCATGGCCTAATTACGGCAGATGCAACGCGTTGAGAGCAGCATCCTAAATGGATGGTGTCTTAATGTGGAAGGGAAGCAAAAGTGATTCGACCCAGGCTCGAACTGAGGACCTTCTGTGTGTTAGACAGATGCGATAACCAACTACGCCATCGAACCATTGAGCGGTATTGCGATTGCCGCGCTTCTCACCAGGAGAGGGCCCATTCATCGGCCGATGAGACTTGTGGCTTTCTAAGCACTTATTGATCCAATCTTATCGTACCATGTGAAAGCGAAAAATATCTGATAAGAACCGGATCCATCGCTCACCCCACCCATCAACCTCCCTCCCCCTTCCAGCGTTAATCAACCAGATTATCCAGTCATGGGCGGTGGACCAACGGCGAATAGGAGCACAAAGACTGTTGTTGTGCTCGGCGCTGCATACGGAGGTCTGTACATTCCTGACCAGCATCCCATTTCTTCTATCACCTCCAACTATCACATTGATTCGCTGAGCCTTCTTGGGCCAAGGAAGCAGTTACTAACTGGTTCTCTGCCAACTAGGCTGTAGGGCTGCACAAATCCTAGCTGCCGGACTGCCAGAAGATTGGAGGTTGATCGTCATTGACCGTAACTCGTAAGTCGCAAATGACCCAGGCACAGGCAACTCTTGACCGCTGCGGCTTGAAATAGACATTTCAACCGTAAGCCGTCTCTTCCAATGCGGATCTAAGCTCTCTATCTAAGCTAACATCCGCAGATGTGTACGTGATGCCTCGATTCGCGGTCCTTCCTGGGCATGAATACAAATCGAGTAAGAGACATCCCATTCTGGGCGACATTCCCCTGATCGAGCGGCTTTAGTGGTTCCATACACGGGGATATTCGCAACGCCCACTCGCAGTCCCAATCACATTGTGCTGAAAGCCCATGTTGTCTCCATGCGACCTGGCCATGTGACCCTTTCTAAGTCCTTCCCTGAATATGGCTTCCCCTCAGAGACGATTCCTTTCGACTTTTGCCTGTACTCACTTGGTGCCCACCTTCCTGCGCCTGTGGACCTTTGGGGAACAAACCCATGGTCCTCGGTAGCAGACGTACAGAAAAGGGACCGAGACAATTGGACTTACAATGGCTTCAAGACCGAAGGGATTGAATGGTTCAAGGCACGTCAGAAAGTGACTGAGAAGGCGCCAACAGTCCTCGTTGTTGGTGGGGGTGCCCTTGGCGTTCGTACGTGAAAGCACCATTTATTCTTGCCGCTGTCTAATCCCACTACAGAATTTGCTACCGATATTAAGGCCGTACACCCAGCGATAAAGGTCACCTTACTCCATTCTCGAAAGCAACTGCTACCTCGATTCGATGAAGCCATGCATAACGAAGGTAGGCATATATTGTATTATGCTTTAAGTCTGAGCTGGGGCTCAACCTTTATGGAATTCAGTTAGGAAGACGCTCGAAACGCAGGAGGTCGACCTCATCCTCGGAGAGCGTCTCGATCTTTCATCTGTTGATCTATCTACGAATTCTGCCAAGAAGACAAATGCTAAAGGTCAACGAATCGTTCGCACTGTCACAGGTAGAGAAATTGCAGCGGACCGTTCTGGTAACTATGCTCCCCCCTTTCCCGTCTGAGAGTTATAAGTCTAATGGTATTCGACAGCTTCTGTGTGTCGGGCAAACACCCAACTCCGCCATCCTCGCTGCCATGGACCCTTCCACGGTCAACACCGATACCAAGCTGGCCCGTGTGCAACGAACTATGCAGCTGACCACGGTGCCTGTTCCCCATGCAACGGCTGACGAAATCACTCTAGTCGCGGACGTGGAAGAACAGCTCAAGGTGTCAAGTCTGACGGAAGCTAAGGATCTGGCCAAGCCAGATGCTCCGTCGCCAGCATCGAGCAGAGAAACTTACTCTAACATCTTCGTTGTTGGGGACTGTGCGGATGCTTTTGGTGCCATCCCTGCCGGCCACACGGCGTACAATCAGGTCGGTCGTCTTCTCGGGCGTGGACATAACCCCGTTCACTGATCATGGAACCGGTAGGGCGAGGTGGCAGCCCGTAACATCATCCGTCTCGTCAAGAAGCAGGAAGACTTACCTCAATCAGAGGAAGAGGCAGAACTTGAAGAGTACGCACCGGGTGCTCCTGCCATCAAGGTTTCGCTTGGCTTGGTGAGCATCCCGGCCCACCGATCTTGTCTCTAGAAACCATCCACTAAGACTATGACAGACACACAGTGTTTACCAGGTTGGCCCTGAGGTCAGCACCAAGGATGATGGCGTTCCCGACCTCCAAGCGCCTTTGATCTGGCCCTTCTTTGGTATCAAGGTGGAAAAGGACGAGGACATGTACGACTGAGAACTTCAATTTGCTAATAGAACTTGGATAGCATAGCAAGATAGTAATATGGGAGGATATAAGCTGCTATTAATAGAGTGTACTCCGGCTGAGAAGTGGCGAAAGCGAGTCCATCCAAACGGAGTGGGAGAAGTTAGATCATGTCGCCTTCTCGCAAGTGCCGGCGGAGAATGGATTCTCGAACGCCAATCAGGAGCACCTCCATGGACTTGACATCCTAAACGTGACGTCTGAATCAGTCCCAGGCGGAAACGGGTAATAGAAGGAGACGAACCACTGCAGATGTTTCATGGCACATGAAAGGACGAGTCGTCGGCGAAAAGCGCCGCTGTGAAAGGAAGGTTAAGCTCGACCAGAAATTACCACAAAGCAAAACATACATGATCTTGCTTGAACTTCTCTTTGAAGTCTGACAGGTCGTGAATCCATCAGTCAAGGCCAAAAGTACAAGGAAAAGGGTACTCACATTTTGTTACAGTCTGGGCATCGTTAGGCAAGTCCCCATAGCTTGGGACGTACCTCCGAACCTGCACCCCTGCCTCTAGCGTTGCCTTCAACACATCGGCCTATCATCCGTGAGCAAAGAGATTGACTTATCAGAAGACACTCGTGGGACTCACTTTGTTGAGGAAGAGGATGAGGTTAGACTTTGCAAGTAGTTTGCTCTGGCATATGTCACGCCACAAGTAGATGCTATCCTCCTAAAGGAATTGAACATGGGTATGGACTTTTGCGGTTTTGAAGGGCGTACATACCAGGCGATTGACTTTACTAGCCTCCTCGAGAGTCTGGTTGAACGCCAAGGGAGCCAGAAAGAGTATTGCTTGGACTAAGAGTGGTAATCAGTTTATGAGGCTTTGCAAAGAGCAGAAGGGCGAAATTACCATCCTCGAAGTATGGAACCCACGAAGCTCGCTATTGTGCGCAATCAGCGTCAATCCTCATCACGAAGATTATTATGATTGACCCACCTGGCTTCTGCTACCTCCCACATCTGTGATATAGACATCTGAATGTGCATCTGGACCTCCTCGGAAGTGAGCCTTTGCAGCAGGGCATGATGAGGGTTGCATTTTGCTTACCTCTCTCAATAACGAAATGGTGCTCCTCGACGCCAACCGTTCTCACTCTGGCCCGCACGATATCTCCTTCAAGACCGAGGAATCTGTCAACAGCGCCCACTCGGACGACGTCAAGTCTCTCACCATCTGTAGGCCGGTAATTTGGCGTTGCGATACGTTCGAGATCATTCATAAAGCTGTGAAGATTAGCAAAGGAAATAAATGAAGGGTTACGGGAACGCTCACAAGCCTGGGAGTTGTTCAATATAAACGCCTCGTCGATAAAGAACGTCCTGGACCACTGGGTCCCTCCAGAGGGCAAGAATCTCATCTTTCTGAGCATGCAGAACATTGGTTGAGTCATTTTCATGACTGGGTGACGTGTGTGATCGATGCTGTGGTGAGGAAGAGCCGTCTCCAGGAAGTCGTAGTTTGTGGGAGAGCCGGGTCTTCCACTCGAGGCCATTAACACACACGTCACGGCATGTGGGATCCGTGCAATGTGAGATGGTTTTTAGTAAATTCGACTCGACGAAGAAAAGTGGGGAAAGAGTGAGACGCAGCCGACGCAGCCTCTTAGCCTGTGAAGAAGACGGCGAGTCGCCTGGTGGTGTTGACGGCGAAGAGGGGGTCTCGGGGGTTGGGTCCCACTCCTCTTTCAGCGTGTCCAGTACTAGATGCAGGGAGCTGTCGCGAGCGCGTTAGATGAGACTCGCATCAGGAGAAAAGCAGTACATACGAGATGATATTCAGTTGGATGATAGCCTCGCCATAGCAGGCGCTCGCTCTCGAGCTTCCTAGGAGCAAATGCTCGCTGGAAGTCTGGGATAGTCGTGATTAGACCGATGGCATGCGACGAATAAAATGGATGCCACACTCACTTTTGAGGATAGAACTCTACAAGAGACCTCAGCGATTAGCGTCGATCTGCATAGCATGAAACAGTACTCTACCTTTCCTGACTCTGATTGACCTGTGCGAACACACAAATCAGCGACATTCCTGACCGCTAAAACGCGCTCTACTAACCGAGAAGCAGGATCTTGGTTCCTTTTTTCCGCCTATCAATAGCCCGCTTTGTCTCAAGCAAGGAATTATCAATCTCCTTCGAAATTCTCTGTGCTTCTTGGAGGTTCCTGGTGCGAATCAGCGCCTCTTCTGCCGTCTCATCCGGATGGGCGCCTGTCCAAGTTTTGGAGTGATATGGGTTTGGCACAAGGCCGGGTCCAGGGGCGAGCTTCTCGCTTGATTGATTCATAGTGGATTAGCGGGAGGATGAGAGGGTGGCAGGGAAAGGTGTGCAAGGTGGATAGGGAACGGAGGTGGGCATATTTCAACCTCTTGCTACGCAATGCCATTCCCTAATGGAGCTCAAGCCCTGATGATTGCGTTAGGCTGGCAGCTTGACAACACTTCGAAAGGCACCGCTCGTTTTCCGCTCCCGCCTACTTTAGGGGCTTCCTCCCATCAGATCCGGGAAAGCGAGATCTCTCCATGCCCTGAACACCTCCGGTGAAGAAGGCAGTCAGCCTGGCTATTACAGACGCGAAGTATTGAATAATAATCACCCTGTCAAATTGGCTCAGCTGCTACAAAAAATAGCCCTAGAAACTTGAGTGGGTATAGATCACCTTGCACTCTTAATTGCAACTGGACTGCCGAATAACTTGTTTCACCATGACGATACAAACGGTAGGAGAACTTAAGAAATGTAACCGCGAGGGGGCATCGGCCAATAATGAAATCATAGAAGACCTACATAAAGGAAATCCATGATCCCATGCAAATTGTCGTCAGAGAGCGTGATATGGCAAGAGATGCACCCTCCAATCCGAAATTCAGGGACTTCTTTGGCGTTGTGCTTCGCGTACAGCCTCGTAAAATTGAATAGATAAATCAGAATATAAATGAGGGGTAGATAGAGACAGATTCTTCCGTAGATCTTCCTGCACTGAATACGCAGAGGTTATCTTGACTTGCGTCTCCTTTCAGCCGGCGAACGTTGTCCAAGCGATTGGCCGGTCTTTCAAGAACCTCCGCCCAGAAGAGGAGATGTCAGCTAGATGACGCATAGTTGGACGTCCATGAGGACAATTCCATGGCTGGTCCATTGTTCCCATATGTCGTACAACCTGTAGACATGGATGCAGGGTTAGTTACTCTGGAATGGTTTCATAAGGGGAAGAGTACATACACTGGTCATCTGAGCTTGATTAAGTGGCATACCTACCATGACACTCTTCCTACATGCGCGCATCGCAAACATGGCCCGGGCCTTGGAGCACCGAACCATCGTTCCTGTGGGCGAGTCCCGTAATAGATGGATCACCTCTTCGAGATCTATGTCAATGTCAGTAAAAAGTGAGTTCAGTCAAGATAACGATCGTGGTAGTTGCGATAAACTGATGAGGACCGGAAAATTAGAAAGGGGAAAGCGGAACTAGGCAAACTTACCCTTCATATCGAACACTGTCGATTTGCTGACAGGTTGCGCCGTGAGCTTCAGGCGTCCGCCTTGTAAGGGCGCAACATCATCGGAGTCGGATTCGACCTCCTTCTCTCCCTGAACTTCAACCTCAAACCCATTTTTCCGCAAGACTTCAACATTCTCAATGGCCAAAAGTTCATCAGCTGCTGTCAGTTCCAAAACCCGTGGCCTAATCACGCATCCCCAACATTCAGCAACTCTGACAGTCTGAGAATGAGGTAAGAACATACCGAAGAAGCTTTTGGGCTTGAATTTTAGTTGTCTGTTGCAGGGTCTCGAAGTTGTACTTCTCGTCAGCCGCGTGTTGATCCACGATGAATAGGTCGTCCATCGTCACGGCATTGGCGGCGGCGGACGCGACGGCGGCGGTATGGGAAGTGCCATCGTGGGCTTGACGACGGTGAAGTCGGCGGCGAACAACAATAAATCCAAGGTTGAATTGCCCAAGAACGTCCATCGAGGCAAAGTCCTCCTTGTCAATTATACGTGCCAAAGCATCTGTGGCTTTGGAATCATCCGAGTTGGAGAGGCTCGCGGCGTCAGGTATCTTTTGGTGCCCGTCCCCTCCTTCAGATTGTTTAACCAGTTCCGCCTCGTGTCGCAGATCACGAAGGATTCGCGTCGTCTTGCTAATGTCGTACTTGACTGAAACATCCCCGGTGGAGTCTGGACGCCGAACGATTTCTGGTCGAGTGGTGGGAGGGTGCGATACTACGGAAACGGGCTTTGCGAGAGATTCTTGGACGGACTGTAGGACAGAGGCGGCCTCGATATCTTCATCATCTTCATTGTCGTCAGCCACAGCAGGAACATCCACTTCTTTGGGACTGCCGGCGGCGTCGGCAGGGCGTTGCTTAGACACAGATTTGCGGGGTGGCGAGGACGCAATATCATCCACGAGCGTCGAAGAAGCTTTTTCAATGTAGTCCATGATTTCTTCATCTACTTGGGTCCGTGTCACGCCCATGACGTTTTGCTGCTCGCGGTCCGAAGGCTCGTCTTCGTCGTCAGAGGGTTCATCTTCTTCTGCCTGAAGCTCGTCGTCTACGTCTAGCGAAGGCTTTGCTGGAAGTTGGGATCCGGGAGCGGCGAACAAAGATAGTTGCTTCCAGATTGGCGCTGATTTGGACTTTGTGGCTGAAGTGGCGCTTATCACAGGCTTTCTGGCGCCGTCCACCCGATCTCCAATAGCGCCGCTGGGGCCCGATCGGCGGTCGTCTGCAATCAGAAGGTCCTGAGGCGTCGTTGGTTCGTTAGCTGAGCCAACCCTTCGCCGTTTCTGAGGACGGCTGGAGTCTTCGCCTTCCGGTGATCCTGGGGCATTGCGCTGGGCCTTGTCCATATCATGCGATATGATGCGTCCCCAGGATGCTTTGCGCGTGTCGAGCGTAATGGTAGGTGCACGTTCATCGGCACGGGGAGGTGTGCGTTGGGAGGGTGGACCTCCCACACCGTCAATTTCCATAGATTCGTTATCCGAGTCTGTTGGCTGATGCAGAGGTGTCCGGGACCCTCGTGGGTTTTACAACGCCACACTCTTTCGGGGCAGATGGGGGAGTCTTTGAGCGGCTATCCTCGTCGTCCATTTGCTCATCCTCCAATTCGAGAGGAAGTTCTTCCTCATCACGACGGGAGCCAGGAGGATGGGTTTGAGCAGGGGACGTCTTCGTGAGACGTTCGGGCTGGTTGTTGCCTAAATCGAAGGTTGAACGCGATGGAGAAAATGGGATTCCAGCGCTTCCTAGCGAATTCGTCAGTGACAACGAAGGGGTAGGGATGTGTGCAAAATTGGATGTACCCTGAGCCCGGTAATCAAGCTGTCTTCATTGTGTATCAAGACAGTCCTCTTGTCGGGACTGACATTGACATCGCATGACTCTGAGTTCCTGTCAATGACAAATCAAATGGAAGTAGTGAGGTGCCTTACCAGTCGGTATGATGAAATCTGCGACGAGAAATGGAACCTGATTGGCGTTGAAGCTTCGATAAACTTCGTTGAAAGCTTTCTGAACCTTTGGGAGATTACATGGTCGTCCGTTCAGGTAGAAGAATTGCCTATCGGCGTTCAGGCGCCCGCAGCCAACTGTGAACTTTGACGTTAGTCCTTTGACTTGAATCTGAATGGAATCAGGTGTTGGCTGATTGAATCTAGTAAAAATGTTGGTTGAGATCGGGCAAGATCATCGACGGACTTACGCTTTCAGACGCTTGAGAACTGATTTCTCGGCCTCAACTTTGAAAGAGATATCGAGATCAACGAGATTATCAGCAGCCTTGGGCCCCCAAAGGGACAGTACAGCGGCCTTTAGTGATGGTTTCCCCTGTGTTTGCAGCTGGATGGATTTCTGGCTAGGTTTCTTATGAGAATTCGTGCATACAAGAGCAATGGAAGCACATACCCCTTGTCTGGTTGATTGGTTACGGTCAGTCGGACTCCATCATTGACAGAGCAAGGCCCTAGAGCATAAGCCTGCAGCAATGACAGTGCTTTGCCAAATTCACGCTTCACATTGCGCTCAAATTCCTTGCGGCGCACTGGAAGAGGAGAGAAGAGTTTGGAGACAAGCACCGTTGTTCCGCGCTGCAAAGGTTGAGCCAGAGATTCGCACCACAGAAGGCATGCTTAGCCTCACCTTTCGAGCCACGACCTGTTTCAACTTTACTTCCCCTGCAAAGGAAAGATCGAGGCATGTTCCTTTCGGAGCTGTCTCTTCGGTGGACGTGGTCACCTGGACCTGCTCACAGAGCGCACAAAGTGAAGAGAGGGCTTCACCACGGAAGCCGAACGTTTGTACGGTACTGAGATCTTCAAACACCTCCAGCTTAGAAGTGTGATGCTTCAGAGCTAGAACGACGTTAGACCCGGTCAGTGAACCTTGTAGTGGCCTACATTACCAACGCTGTCGAAATCTTCCTCAGCAATACCACAGCCATTGTCCATAATCTCGACGCTGTGCAGGCCATAGTGCTTGAAGCGAACCTCTGACAAAGGTCAGCAAAGCTAAACGCAAGACGCCACAGTGTACATACCAATGTTAGTGGCGCCTGCGTCCACACTGTTCTCAACGAGTTCCTTTACCGCTGTCTGTAAGTCAATGACAACCTGACCAGAGGTTATTCGATGAATTGAGGTTTTGTCTATAGGCTTGATACTGGCTGTCGATGAGTCGGACGCCATGGACGTGGTGGTACAAAGTGAATCACGTCCCGTGTCATTCGGGCTTTAGGGCAGGCTATCTCGTGTTGTGGCGGAGTTAAAATTGCTATTCTCACAATTGACGCGCCGGGTTGAATATGTTGGGCGCTTCATTCTTGGCTGAATCATCCCTGCCACCACCATGAGCTCCTCAGCGCCATCGCCGTCGCCATTCCCATTCGACGATGAAAGCAGAATTGTATCGAGAGCAGCGAGCACGTCGGCCTCCTCACCTCCAGCCCATCCGCTGTCAGAGCATTGCAGTCCGTCCGCCAGCGTGGTCGAGGTAGAAGACGAGCCCGAGACTAAAGAGGTCAGTTCACAGTGTTCAAGGCCTTCAATTTGTCTCAACCTCTATCAAGACAGATGACTTGGAAGACTTTTTCGCTGGTAGCAATGTTGATGCGGTTTGTCTGAGCGCCCAATGTGATCATCGACCCAGCCAGCTGACAAAACCATAGGACATGAAGGAGAAGCTCAGCAAGCTCAAGGGTGTACTCGATAAATCCAAAGTATACTCACAAATCCTATGCGACCGACTAGAGGAAGACAAGAAGCGGCAGCGAGAGGCGTTTGAAGCACAACAACGCAAAGCCAAGGCGGGGTCCAAGCGTGGCCGCACAAGTGATACTGGCAAGGGCAAACGCAAGGTACAAAAAGGCGCGGCTGGGGAAGCCGTCCCTGTGGACGAAGATAAGGAAGAAGACGAAGATGCATTGGCAGAAAAGTTTGGTGTCTTCCAGCAACCGAAACTGATCACCGGTGCCAAATTGAAGTCATACCAGCTTGAAGGCCTTCAGTGGATGGTTTCCATGGACCAAAACGGTATTTCAGGTATCCTTGGTGAGTCTTACGCTTGTTGGGCACTGCCAGAAATCTGATATCCCCTTCCTGGACAGCCGATGAAATGGGTCTCGGAAAGGTATGCCCCACTTTCGTCCATTCTTCCGACTATGCTGACCTGAGCTTCATAGACTCTTCAAACAATCGCGTTCAGCGCGTACCTGCGCGAACGCCAGAACAGTCGACCCTTCCTTGTTGTTTGCCCTCTCAGTGTTCTCCATAATTGGGTATCCGAATACCAGAAGTTCGCTCCACAAGTAGGTGGCACGTCCTCGTCCACTCAACCCATGGCTAATCCCTTGTTCAGATTCCCGTTTGCATGTATTATGGCACTCGCGAAGAACGAGCAGAGCTGCGGGCGACTGTCTTGTCTCGCTCGGAAGAAAACACCAGTGCAAAAGAAAAGGCCAAGCAAAAGGCGGGTCGTCCCAAGAAATCGAAAGCCGGGAAGCGCAAGAGAAGGGGCGCAGACTCCGACGAGGACGAGGGAGAGGATTCTGCGTCCAAAGAAGATTCTGAAAAGTTCCCTGTTGTGGTCACTACCTATGATATCATCATGAGGGACAGAGCGTACCTCGAGAAGTATCAGTGGGGTTACATCGTTGTAGACGAAGGACACCGTCTGAAGAATCTCAACTGTAAGCTCATGACGGAAATCAAGAAGTACCCCAGTGCCGGTCGTATGATTCTGACTGGAACACCTCTTCATGTGAGTTCGCCATGTCTTTAGTACTGTGCTCAACTAACGACCTGCTTAGAATAATCTCGCAGAGCTTTGGTCGCTACTCAACTTTATTCTGCCGGATATTTTTGACGACATTGATGTATTCCAGGAATGGTCAGTTGGCGTTCACCTCCCTTCGGATCCCGTGCTCATTTTCGAATGCTTATAGGTTCAATCTGCCAACTCTGCAACAAGCGCTTCCCGGTTCTCAATCGCAAGAGATTATCACCTCGCTGCACGCTATCCTCAAGCCTTTCCTCCTTCGACGGCTCAAGGTCGATGTCGAGATGAACTTGCCTCCCAAGAAGGAGTACGTCCTATACGCGCCGCTCAGCGTGCGACAGAGAGAAGCATACGATAGGGTCCTCGACGGCACTCTGCGGTCTTGGCTTATCTCTGGAGGGACGGCTGGCAAGCACGGAGTTTCTGCCCTTGCTCCGTCGGATGACGATAGTGAAGAGGAGGAAGTCCCCTTGAGCGGCCTCAGAGTGTCACGGAGGACGAAAGGGACCAAGAACTACGACGTGGATGGAGACGATGACGACTACTTTGAGAAGCTGGAAAATGGCGAGATTGACCAACGGGGTTTTCAAGGCTAAACTGTCGCAGAAGCAGCAAGACGCAGAGGACGCCCGACTAGGGCGAGAGTTCCAAGTGCGTCAGAAAGGTGAGCTTGGAGTTTCCTGTGGATTTTCGCACAACTAAGATTCTTTCCCCAGTCACGCAAGTGAATAACATGCATTTGCAGAATAAAGTCATGCAGCTGCGCAAAGTCTGCTCGCATCCATTCCTGTTTGACTGGCCAATCGACCCTGTTACGAAGGATGCCATCATTGGTGAAGAGCTTGTCAATGCCAGTGGGAAGATGATGGTGCTGGACCGCCTGTTGCGTGAACTCTTCCGCCGTGATCACAAAGTCTTAATTTTCAGCCAATTCACCACCATGCTGGATATCATCGAGGTGAGGCCTTCCTCTTCTCTCCCATGAGCTACCACCTCATCAAGTATGTAGGACTGGGCTGTGGAAACTATGGGCTGGATCATCTGTCGCATCGACGGCAAGTCAAATCCCTTCCAGCGTAAAGCAGAGATGGAGAGGTTCCAAACTGGAGGCAATGATCCCAAAGCGCCTCGCCTGTTCTTGCTTAGTACGCGGGCTGGGGGTTTGGGTATCAACCTTGTCGCTGCTGATACGGTGATCTTTTACGACCAAGACTGGGTGCGTCTCCCTTCCGTTCGCTTTGACCTTCTCTGACACATGCGTTCAGAACCCACAAATGGATGCTCAGGCGCAAGATAGAGCTCATCGAATTGGCCAAACGCGACCTGTTCTTATCTTCCGCCTCATGAGTGCACACACCATCGAGACGACCATCATGCAACGTGCTGGGGAAAAGAAGAAGCTTGAAGCCCTCGTCATCGCAAAAGGTATTTTCCTAAGACGCCTATCATTCCCACTCCTCCTGACACGACTTTGAAGGCAAATTCAGGACAGCCAGGTGCCGCTGCCGCTGCTAGTAGAAAAAAGGATACGTTTGCCGACTTGGCTGCCGAACTTCTCAAACTCGAAGGCGAAAAGATTGAGGTCGTTCCAGATACGTCAGAGGGAAAGGCCAAGATTATCTCTGACGAAGACCTGGATGCGCTCCTGGACCGCAGTCCTGAAGTCTTCTCGGATCGCCCCCAGCGGTTGGACATCCACCACTAAGAAGGCTGCGTCCCCTTCTGCTCGCAGGACTTCTGGCAAGAAGACTGCGTTCGCTGTGTACGAGGCGCCTGCTGAGGAGGGTAACGACGCTTTGGCGATGATGTTCAATGGCGATGATCATGAGTAGAATCCTTCCCGGCACTGAGGGTTACCTTCGAATCACTTTTCGGGTTATCTTATTTTCGGTATATCTTAATGGCTTGGGCTTATTGCTGTACATTATTTGTCTCTAACATGTTGTCAATTGCTATCTCGCTGTGCTTTCCCCTGTTGGATCTTGGATCTATTTGCCCCTATTCCCGGGTATGATGGCCATCACCAGAACTCTTCGAGTCAGTGTTTGTTTTTCGTCTGCTACTCTCATGACATCCAACTGTGAACACTCTGCACTGGCTACGGGATTTTCCCGTTATGCCTCAATTTCGGGCTTCAACCCTCCTACACAACAGCAGATAAAGGATGCTTTGTCCACGGCTTCCTCCACGACACCCTCAAACTCGACGCAGGGACGCAAATGCTATCCAGGAATGCAGCCCAGGAACCTTCCCGGCTCCCCTTGTTCTACCCAATGATGAACTCTTCTATGACCCGAGTGCCCTGGGCAAACCATGAAGAGTGGGCTGGGAGAGGAGGAAGAAGATCTCTGCGAAAGCAAAGAGAAAGGTTGTGTACATAGCTGCGCCCTCCCAGCATCCACAGGACGCGTCGTTCATCCAGGACTGGACATCACCCCACCTCGCTGGGGGGCAAGGTGCCTCCGCCTGACGCGTCAGTAGCGCCGAGAACGGGGGATGTGCTTGAATACCTCGAAGCATTTACCACGGCGTGGCCGTTCGACCTTTCCCTACCCCCCTTTCATTTGGTCTCTGGGAAGACGAAGAGCCTGCCCCAAAGCACTCCCGTGGGCTCTCAAAGTCTTCATCGCCCAGGTACATCTCTCTGCAAACCTCCACGTCGGCCCACACGAGTCCGGGTTCGTACCGACCCAGACAAAACGTTCCAAAGCAACTCTGTTTGGATGATATTCTCGATCTCGCCATCGAGGAGCTCCCCGCAGATGCCTACGCTCTCCTTTCTAGTCGTCGAACACGATTTGTATGAAGGAGATGACGACGACTTTTGCTGTGGGCGAGCCTATGGGGGAAGCAGGGTTGCTGTTGTTTCGGGTCAAGGTATCGCCCCGAACTAGACGTTGACGCGTCGGTGGAAAGGATTCATGCCTGGCCTGCTAGTCACTGCCAGTTGTATGTCGAGGATTGCTGTGCCGCATATGACCGGGGAACAAGGAGGAAGTAAGCGGAAAGAAGGGCACAAAGAGGAGGAAGCTGGACAGGAGGGCCTGAGGATATTACTGGGACTTCACAGTCGTCACTCCCGCCCTTTGGAGCTTGCAGTCGAGGCTCACAACGCTGCTCTTGCTTCCTCTCTGCACCCTTGCCACAGACCCGATCGTTGGCTTTGTCGGAACTGTGGGTGAGCAGGGTGTGCCGCACCGCAGCTCATGCGCTTGGGCATTGCTTCGGCATCGATCACTGCGTCTACTTACGCATGTTCCATGCAGGGACAGCAAGCCTTGGAGAAGATGCAAGGCAGCCACCTTACCTATGTCCGGTGGATTTGGCCAAGCTCTTGTCCGCAATAGGTGGCACGGCAGTGCTGAACAGAGAACGAAAGACAGGTATGAGGCGATTAAGCGGGGTTTTACTGCGCGAAGCACACCGGAACACCCTTGTTTGACGCCTTTGCTGCATGGATCGAAGGGAGGCTGCTAGATCTAGCTTTTCAATAAACTTTTTAGCTAGCCCGAATCTTCGGAGCAATGTGCTTTCACAGTGCGGCTATTGCGGGATTCTCTACGAAGATTCAGAGGATGGAAGCCAAGCCCGGACCAAAACGGCGGCTAAGATTAGCTATGGAACTTGATAGGTTATAAAGCCTTTTCGTCAATTCCAATCTTTCCTTCCCTCCAGCACTTATCGCGCAGCGCCACCGATACATTGAGGTATGCCGTTCTTCAGCCGTATTTCCGTATCCCTCACTCAGCAATTGCAAGCGTAAGCCAGATGGCGTTATCCGTTGGCCAGAGCTCAAGGAAAACCTAATGAATGGACAACCTTCCCGGGACGAAGAGCTACACAGACTACAAGGTCTGGTCATTCCCCCCTGCGGCGAGTTTGCCTTGCCCCTTGGCTCAGCGATGTCCTCCTCTCCGCCATGGAAGACGACAAAAAACGCCGAGGTTCGTGACCTATAAGACTCTTTCCATGACCAGCACTCAACTTGAGCCTATTGCACGGCCTATTCTAGCTCCACGACGACATCGAAAAGTTCATGGATTACATCCGACCGACCCGTTCAGAGGCCTTGCCCGCAAGGATCTGATCGCTCGATTCTCCGCTCTTGTCAAGCGGC